>JAQPPZ010003411.1:0-1200000 GCA_028583015.1 Wollemia nobilis
TCACCCCCACCCTCTTATGAGGTAGGGTGGGTGGGGGTGGGGAGTAAGTACAGCATAGTACTTATGTTGTACTTACTCCCCACCCCCACCCTCATATGAGGTAGGGTGAGGGTGGGGGTGGGGAGTAAGTACAACATAGTATGAGGGTGGGGGTGGGGATTATGTACAGCATTGTACTTATGTTGTACTTACTCCTCACCCCCACCCTCTTATGAGGTAGGGTGAGGGTGGGGGTGGGGAGTAAGTACAACATAGTACTTATGTTGTACTTACTCCCCACCCCCACCCTCATATGAAGTAGGGTGAGGGTGGGGGTGGGGAGTAAGTACAACATAGTACTATGTTTTACTTACTCCCCACCCCCAACCTCACCCTACCTCATATGAAGGTGGGGGTGGGGAGTAAGTACAACATAGTACTTATGTTGTACTTACTCCCCCACCCCCCACCCTCATATGAGGGAGGGTGAGGGTGGGGGTGGGGAGTAAGTACAACATAGTACTATGTTGTACTTACTCCCCACCCCCACCCCTCACCCTACCTCATATGAGGGTGGGGGTGGGGAGTAAGTACAACATAAGTACTATGCTGTACTTACTCCCCACCCCCACCATATGAGGGTGGGGGTGGGGAGTAAGTACAACATAGTACTTATGTTGTACTTACTCCTCACCCCCACCCTCTTATGAGGTAGGGTGGGGGTGGGGAGTAAGTACAGCATAGTACTTATGTTGTACTTACTCCACACCCCCACCCTCTTATGAGGTAGGGTGAGGGTGGGGGTGGGGAGTAAGTACAGCATAGTACTTATGTTGTACTTACTCCCCACCCACACCCTCATATGAGGGTGGGGGTGGGGAGTAAGTACAACATAGTACTATGTTGTACTTACTCCCCACCCCCACCCTCCCTCATATGAGGGTGGGGGTGAGGAGTAAGTACAACATAGTGTTGTACTTACTCCCCACCCCCACCCCCACCCTCATATGAGGTAGGGTGAGGGTGAGGGTGAGGGTGGGGGTGGGGAGTAAGTACAACATAAGTACTATGCTATACTTACTCCCCACCCCCACCCTCATATGAGGGTGGGGGTGGGGAGTAAGTACAGCATAAGTACTTATGTTGTACTTACTCCCCACCCCCACACTCCTAATGTTGTACTTACTCCCCATGGGGGGTGGGGAGTAAGTACAGCATCTTATGATGTACTTACTCCCCACCCCCACCCTCGGTACTATGTTGTACTTACTCCCTACATAAGAGGCTTAGGTATTCTCATCGTTAAATACACACTCAAACGACAAAGTGGGACGCAATCTTGGGGGGTTGTCTGGTTTTTATGGTCACCACAATATTTTGTTTTCTCCGTTCCATAAGCCACGGTCACATAGATCTTGGCGCAGTCCACTCTTATAACTACCATGCTACAATCATTTTAAATCTTGCACCAAAAAAAGGAAAAAAGGAACAAGCCTTCATTTTAGGAGTATAATTAAATAATTATATATTAACTATTTTTCAGTTAAAATTGTTGAAATATAACATATAAATCTAACAATACCATTATGTTATGGGAGTATGGTTAAATAGGCATATATTAACCATTTTTTTTTATTCAAATTGTTAAAATGTAATAATAAATCGAGTGACACCTCTTGGAAGTTGTTAGATATGTGCCCTCATAGTAGTTTTAAGACTTGACAAATAGATATGTATTTATTATTTTTTATTGTAAATAAAAAAATTATTCTTTTAATCCTATATAACTGACATAAGAAATTGTCTTGAACACTTTTTATGTAAATTTTTAGCTTTAATGTTAGATGAATATTTTGGAGTGGCATATAATATCAAATTTTAATATATATGTTTAGTTTATATAATAAATATAATTTATGATTTTAATATGCAGATAGTTTTTAGATAAATATGTATACTATTGAGGATGTAAAACTTGTGAGTTTTTTTTTTATAGGATGGATTAAGGGGTTTTGTAAGATATCTCAAATATTTTTATAAAATTGGATCATTCGATTTTTGAAAACAATGAAGGGAAATATCCTTCCTTTAATTTTTGAAGATATCCTCCAGAGTCTTCGCTTGATGGAAATCAAGCAATGGAAATCAAGCAACGAGCAGTTGGAGCTCTCTTAAAATGGCTTTGTATTATGCTGAGGAGGCTACTCATATTGCTGGAGATATTATTCACGAATTTGATTCTTTTATGTAGAACCGCATCGGTTCTCTCATATAATTTGATTATTTTCTGTAGAACCACATTGCTTCTCTTATTGGTTGATTCGTCTAGCTTTTTCTTAGGTTCTTGGGCTCCTTTCTTCTTCTTTTTTGTTTGTAGTGTTTGTTCTATTTTATTTCTTCTTGAGTTACTACATGCTCTGTAAACTTTTGTGGGTCCCTTTCAAAACCCTCTTTTCTCTTAATATTACCAAAAAAAACAATGAAGGGAGTGATTAAAAGATCAATCTAAAAGGATTCAATGATCAGAAAAGTAGCAAATCTTCTTAAAAGCTAAACAGAAACAAATCTCATCTAAAGCAGCAAAACTTACGAGTTATTTATTCTATATGTATGAATATATGTAGGAAGTAGAATTTATGTAAGATATGAAAAGTATATGAGAGTTAGTTATAGTAATTTTTGGAATATCAAATATTTTCATATTATTTTATTATAACTTTGCAAGGATTTAAATATTTTACCTTTTATGAAGCTTTTTCCTTTGTGGATTTCTTCTTTAAAAAATCTTGTTTTAATTTATGTGATGACTTCTTTTATATGAAACATTAAGGTATATTTTATGTTTGGTTTAAAATTTTATATTTATAAGCTATCAAATGTAGGTTTTTCTTAATGGTGTCATCCACATAAGCTTAGTTCATTAGCAGCACTTTCGAAGACATTTTTTATTGTTTAATGTTCTTCAATTTTTATTGTTTAAGGTTCTTCCTCCCTTTCATTGACCTTTATGGTTTTTTTTTATTATTATTTATTATTTTTATGGTGGAGTTTGAGGAAGATCCATTGTCTATATTTCTTTTCTTACCCATGTTTTCCACAAGAAAATTAGGGGTTTTGGCATCAAAATTGCTATGGCAATATTAATTATACCTTTATTCCTATTGCTAGCATTATATCCTTATCTTGGTATACTACACTACAACCTCTCAACTGGAACAATCCTTGATAGTTATAAGTGGCTATGGACATGTGGAAGTGTTCACTATGTAAATGACATATCAAACTCACCATGTCTATAGATCAGTAGGTATGTTTTTGGTAGGAAAAATAAATATCTTTTAGATCTATTTTATGTGGTAGAAGGATCATAACATTAATCTTGAGTTGGAAAATAGTTAATATTAAACCAATGGTGTTGATATTCACTTGAGGCCACAATCAACCTTGTATAATATTCATTTGTATACTAATCCATAAGGCCCACCCGTGAGCACCTTTTGTAATAAATTTATTGTAATATTTAATTACTAAGGATTATACTTAATTTTATTTTAATAAATTATATGTGGCTTCTATTAGGGGATGCTTCCATGAAAATACCAAAATATTACTTTTTTTTATTATGTCAATTAAACCATATTTTGTATGCTTTTTATAATTTTTTTTATTTTCTTTTTTTATCAAATATATTCTTCAAATTCATCAAAGTTATATGTTTTCACAATTAGGTCATTGACATAATTTTGATTAATAGATAAAACCTCACTCTTCTAGTTGTCTTCTAAACTTTGAATTTCATCAAGATGAAGATCAACACCATTATTATTTGAATTAATTTATTACTCACATATGCTCATATTTCCAATATATTCCCTCCAATAATAGATTATGAACATCAACAATAATATTATTTTTTATGCAATCCCCACATCCATTTTTTCTGATAATTTTAATCATAATTTATAAATCCCTCTCAATTGAATATATTTCCATCATTTTTCTATTGTAATTTTAAACCCTATAAGAAATGCCCTAGGCTATGCATAGTTATTAGTCGAAGTTACATAATTAATAATAAGTGTAGAGAATTTTAATATCTTATTTTAAAAAAATCACCTTTATTGATCTTCATATTTGCTTTAGAAGCACTATCAAAATTAATTTTGATATATACAATTTTTAGATATTTCTATTGTACCCTAGATGAAAGTAGATCCTTTGTTTTAATTGGATTATCATGGATGATTATTCCATGTATGTTCAAATCATGTAACCAAGTTCTTAACATCTCTTTTTTGCATGAGAGTTCTCATGATGAGCACCATCTTTGTAAATATTTTACAAAAGGCAATATTACTACTCTATACATGGGTATGATTTTAATATTTATTTAAAATATGTATATTATTCCTTTCAATCTATATATTCTAATAAACAATGGTATATTCAATCCTCCATAGAATACATAATGAATTAGCTTTGAAATAAATAATCCAATATTTTACTAGATCTTTCAATCTTGATGGAGCTACCAATATATTTTTATATTTTTAAAAAAGTAAGCACAAATTATTTGAGCAAAGGGATAATGAAGAAGTAAATGGTGTAAAGTTTATATATTCTTCTCACACAAGGAACATTTAAAAGGTCCATGATATTATCTTCTTTGTAGACACTTTCCTATAATAGTTTTACTTTGAACTACTAACCAAAGGAATATCAAGGCCTTAGGAGAGCCTCTAGTGATCAAACATTCTTCCAAGAAAAATATTGGGAAGTAGGAAGTTTTAATTGCTCTAAATTTTCATATCTCAATTTGTATGAGTATCCATCATATTGTGATAGATTTTAAATCAACTGATCCTTTCATATAAAAATTGACAAATAAAACTCTTGAATCATCTTTTTATGTTCATCTACAATTTGTTTGAGTTCCTCTTCTTCAACTACGTTACTAATAGAAATCTATTATTAGGAGTTCTTGGTCATATTAATATATTCTTTGACCATTATACTCATGCCCAAGCCAATGATTTTCATTTTTAGTCAAAGAGAAGAGGATAAAGATTCAACCAAATATTAGACCAAAAAATTGCATAATTCCCCTTATTAGATAACCATATAATATGTTTCTTCACAAATTGTAAACTATTTGACATGAAATACCATGTTGAAGATCCTTTTGGTAAGCTTCATTTCCTAAATAATTACATTGCATCAAGAGAACCTATGTACTTAAAATAATATTATTTTAATTATTTTCTTGATCTTTAAATAATCTCCACCCAAGCTTTCCCTCTAAGACCAAACTCATATGTCTATCATTCTACAAGACCACTCCTCCAATATTCTTTCCTTTATAAATACTATTCCACTTAGAAAGAGGAAGCATCATTTTTTCCTCACATATTTCCAAAGAAAATATTTTTGGATTTTATCAATTCTCGATGCTATACCTACTAGCAATCTTGACAGTGACATTGTAAATAATGGTGGATTGGAATATAGTCATTATCAGTTGTTGCCTTCCTGACATGGTTAAGAACTTAAATTTCCAAACTTTCAAACAAGAGATACAAAGCTCCTTTTTATTTACTTTTTGAGACAACTGATAAAAAAAGTTTAATTTTAAACCCTAAAGTATCCATAATAATTCATTGTAACTCTAGGGCAATGTTAATGACAAAAATCTTAGATTTTATAGTACTAACCAATTTCCATTATCCTTATCATAGCATGATAAAAATTGATATTATATCCACATCCTCATTGATTGTGGGATGGTCCAAAAGAAATTATCTTCAACAAATTCGAGATGAGATTCAAAGGGACCACTTTTCTTCTATTTTTACCTTTGAGAAAGATCTTCCTAATGCTCCACAATAATAATGAATAGATAAGAAAATAGTGGATCATATTGTTGGAGTCCACAAGATGACTAAAAGTAACTAGTAGGAGAACCATTCATCAAAATAGAGTATTTTGTAGTGCTATAATAATACTTAATCCACTCACACCAAATATTTTGAGAATATCATATAGAAAATTCCACGAAACCCTATCATATGCTTTACTTTGGAGACATGGAGGTTGAGGATTCTTGTCACCTAAATTAATAAATTGTGGAGGGAATTATATGATGCAATTCATATTTATGTAGATATAACTTTGAATAAAGTGACAGAATTCTTGGCTAAGACAAGTATCTATAAGGAGGTATAGGTTCAATGGCTATTGAGGATGAGAGGATTATATAGGTTGATGAGAAAATCTAGTGTTGAGCTAATTTGGACAACCATTGCATACATATGGTTTAGGAGATTTATCTCTAATGTAGATCTCCTTTTAGTGTTATAATAGAAAATATTTATTTCATAGGATATTGGGATTTAGAGTAATGGAAGTTTGTTGGAAAGTTAAAAGGAGGAAACAGGTGTTATTGTTGGTCAAGGCTAGGAGAATTCTTGTTCCAACTTGTAAATAATCTTGTTTTAATATAATTTTTCCAAATTATTTTTCAAAAAAATAAATTACTATAAAATCATGGCAAATATTCCTAAATTAAATTTTCTAAATCAAACAAGTAGACACTCTAATCGATAAGATCTAATTTGTTGAAAGATTTAAAATAATGGATAGAAGCTATCAAGGAACCAACAAAGAACAAAATAGCTAAGAGACATTCATTGGTGTTGGTTTAGAAATAAAATATAATGTAATAAAATAATGTTTTCTACAATAATCTATAGAATATTTACAAATAAAATTATGATAAAATCATGGCAAAAATTCCTAAATTAAGCTTTCTAAATCAAACAAGTAGACATCCTAAACTAAAAGATCTAATTTGTTGAAATATTCAAGATGATGGAGAGAAGCTACCTAGGAACCAACAAAGAAAAAAATAGCTAAGATACATTCATTGGTGTTGGTTTATAAATAAAATATAATGTAATAAAATAATAATTTTTATAATAGTCTATAGAATATTTACAAAAAATAAATTATGATAAAATCATGGCAAATATTCCTAAATTAATATTTTGAAATCAAACAAGAAAACACTCTAAACTAAAAGATGTAATTTATTAAAAGATTTAGAATAATGGGGAGAAGCTATGTAGGAACTTACAAAGAACAAAATAGCTAAAATAAATTCATTGGTGTTGGTTTTGTTGGAAAACCATAATGCAATAAAACAAAATTTTCTTCAATAATCAATTGAAAATTTACAAATAATAAATTATAGAAAAATCATGGAAAATATTCCTAAATTAAGCTTTCTAAATCAAATAAACAAACACTCTAAACTAAAAGATCTAGTTTGTTCAAAGATTCAAAAGGATGGAGAAAAGTTATTCAAGAACTGGTAAAGAATAAAATAACTAAGAGACATTTGTTGGTGTTGATATTATTGGGAAACCACCATTTGTTGGTGTTGATATTATTGGGAAACCACATGGTCTAGTGGAGCATCATGCCCTCTTTCAATGGATGGCATTGAAATAGTGGAAGCTCGATGACACCTATTGAAAAGAGCTATATCTCTATGTAAAGAGAGTGCTTTTGATTTGAAAACTTTTTCTTTCCTATATTTACAATGTATATCTTTTATAGTGTATAGAAATATGTATGTTTAACCATTTTTTACCCTCACATGCATACCATTAAATGTCTAATTCATGATCGACCTGAGGCCATAATTTTGCATACCTTCCGGGAAGCAAACATGGCAGCTGATAGGCTGGCAAATGAAGGCATTGTAGCAGCAAATTTGATCACGTGGACTGAAAATCTTCCTCATGCAGTCTCAATGGTGATAGATAATGAAAAATTTCAGATTGGAAGGCTCAAAGTGGATCAATGACAGAAAATGGGGGCATTTTTAAAAATATTTTTTTGAACCGTATAATGGCTTTTGTCATATTTGTTTTTTTTGTTCATGTGACTAGTGTTTTTTGTAGCTGGTGGGGCACTGATATAGGTTTTTTATCTACAAATTCATGCATGGGAAACATCCGCTTTGGCCTCAAGTATTTCCCAAGGTGTGTTTGGATTCGATGTCGCAAAAAGGCCCTAGTAAGAAATAACAAAGTGTTGGAGATCCCTGACAATGAGGTACCAGACCCCACCATAATAGTCTTGGAGAAGATGACAATTTCATCAGCCTCCAACAGTATCAACCAGTTGAAGAGTCTGTCTGGCCTCATCAATGCAGCTATTGATTCGTGTGATTCTCTAAATCTTATGTTTTATAGCCAGCAGTTCCAGGGGCACAAGGAGTCGAAGGCAAAATCTAAAGATGATGGCAAGGAGGATGATAAGAAGTTAGATGAGGACTACAAGGAAGACTGCTTGGCCTCTTGGCTGTCCATTCTATGGGATGTTTTTTTGACCATATTCTATTATTTTTATATGGGCACAAGCTACTCTGCATGGTGCTTGCATGATTAGTTTTTGTCTTTGTTAGTTCTATTTTGCGTCTTTCTTTTCTGATGGCCATATTATTAGGCTTCCATAGTTTAGTTTGGCTGTATTCTATTGGAAGAATAGGTCTTGGCCCTTTTTGTTGTCAGGTTTAAACTTTTAGGGCTTGGCCTTTGTCCAGTTGGTCAGTGGACCCTATTTTGTAAAATGGTTTTGGGTCAACCAGTTAAAACCCGGTGTTAATTATAATATTCTCTTACTTACCAAAAAAAAAAAATGTATAAATTATAAGTGATACAATAAGCATTTTATTATTTTTATTGTTATTTTTTTTTATAATTTTTGTGTGTGTTTGTTTGCTCCTTGAGTATATCAAATGTGGTAGCCAGGTTCGAGTCCTCGGCATTTTTGGTGGAATGGATACCCTTTCCTCCTTCTGTCTTACTCGAAAGTGGTATCCCTTCTAGGATGTTTTCCACAAATAAAAAATATATACGTTTAATCATTTGTTTACCCTCACATGCATACCATTAAATGTATAAAATATATGTGATAAAATAAGCATATTGATTTCAAATGATCTAATACAAATGTATGTGTGCATGTATGTCATACATCAATACTAGTACTTATAGATCTTTATTTTTAGACTCTACAAGAAAATTATTACAAATTCATATTTTTTGAGTTTTATAAGATAATAAGCAAGTTGATTTTATAGGCATGTAAAATTATTTCTCTTCTATTTTACTCTTGGGAACATCTAGGCATTGGTTTATTTAAAATAATACTTTCTAAAGTTAGGATTATTATGGTATTAGAAAGCTCAAAATAATTCTTAAATAATCTAGTGTCTTGAACTTAGTTGTATTACCACTAATCATATTACCAAGGATTTGGATTTTATAACTAATTTTATATTTGTTGGACTAAATGAAAGGTTGTGTAAATTAAAAATCAATAGATAAGATATAAACCAATGTGGATTGATAATTAGATCTAACTCTTAATATTGAAGCTTAACATGGCTTTGTAATAAATGTTATTAAAACTTGGTATATAAGCATTAATATTTAAATGATTGTGTTTCTTCTTTTCTTGTTCTATTGGAAGATTGGTTGGGAGAGCAATTATCAATTACCTTCCAAGACAACTAGTCCAAGGATTTATCACTTTACGATGACTATCATACTTTCAAAGTATATTAGAACAATTATTGTGAAAGCATTATTTTTGGATTGTAAAGTACATGCAAAACAATGACATATTTATGTGTAATCACATTTTATCTATTAATTACAAACAATAGCCAATTTCATAGAGGTGTTAAAAATTTAGACATATATGCTATTAACATGGAATAGAATTCTATAGTAGGAATATTGATATAGTAGAAACACCAACTTATGATAACAATTTGCATTGTAAGGACACAACTAAGAAACAAAACCTAAATTTTGAACAAAACCAATGCAATGATGGTTTTGGTGCTTTATAATGTCAAATATACCTAGTGGAATTGAATCAAATTAAATTGAATTAAATTTTAATAAAATCCCTATCAAGACACCATAGGAACCTATAAGCTTATAATATTTTCTTGTTGATTCTCTCTATTTTTTAAAATTAACATCTATCTTTTTTGGCATTTTCAACTTGAAAGAAATATAGTTGAACACATTACTATAATGTCATTGACCTATTGGCATATTAAACTACATACAAAGTATAATTTCTTATGTTATGTACTACCAAAGGTAAAAAGATAAATGTAAAGTAGTTTTTAACATCATGAAACCATAGGTTGTAAGAGACAACCCTCATAGAGGATGTTATTTACTCAAAATATGTTTATCCAACCAAACTCCAATTACCTAAGTATAGTGTACAACTCTACCATCCATTGGATTCAAACCTTAAACCTCCTATTCAGGAGTTCCAAACTCTTACTATGAATTCAACTAGGTGACACATTAAAACAAGCGTATAAAGTATAGATTTTAGAGTCTTATATCAAATGATCTATTCGAGAGGAAGTAAAGTTATTAAAATATATTTACAAATTATTTTATATTTCAATTTAATTGGATCTATGTAATACTTTCATGGTCAAACATTATGAATTTTAATTCAGTCCTATCATATTGATGTTATATCAAAATATGTGAAAGCCAAATGCAAACCTAGGAACTATTAATCCATCTATTCATTAGATTTGTTGTTCATGTTTACCATTCACTCTTGACAAAATCTTATTAAAATATGAGGTTGACAACATTCATATAGTGTGATCTGCATACAAACAATGTGACATGAAATTCCATGGATTTGGTGATCCCTAATGACTTATTTCATGATGGTTACATCATGTGATGCAAAATTACTTTTTTTGGAGGAGATGGGGTTATCTACATGGAGTTCAAATATTGCAAGTAAATTTAATATTAAGAGCATATCCCATGACAACCATTATAACTATTAACTTTATGGATCATATGATCTTATGAAAATATCTTGCAAATTTGTGTTTTTAAATTTCTATAGAAAATACTTAGCAAATACTATTTTAAAATAATATTTTAAGTTCCTTATGAAGAGGAGGGATGAAAACAAGAAACACCTACTTAGATTTTTTCCTCTATGGTAAGAAATAAATGGTTTTTTTAGTCTCTTCTACATTAGCCAAAAAAAATGTAAATGTAAAATCTATTTCCTAATTTATTTTTTTGCATCTACTATGAAAAATCATGGAATCAAATTTGTTGTTAAGGGTTTCTAAATTATGTGATTGGATACCTACTAAAATTTTCAATGGAATGGCTTCATGGGCCCATTCTCTAAGGACAAGGTTTCATGTCATTGTTTTAGTTAAGTAGGCAACAAAAAAATCATAAGAGCTTTTAGATTTTTGTTTTCATTTTTTTTAATTTACTCTACAATAAAACTGAAATAAGTTTAAAAATACATATAGAAATGAAAAAAATATTGATCTAAATTTGGAATGCTATGTAACTTTAAAATATTTCTAAGAGTATTTTAGCTTTTTGCTTCATTGTTTGAAGAGTACCTAAAAGTTTTCAAAAGGGACACTACATTGATACGTCTAAGTCCTTTTTACATTCTCATTATTTAATAACCCCTTTTATATTTTCTTTCTCTATGTTTGCTCTTGCTTCACTGGCTATGGCTATCTCTTGATAATTTGAGGGTTTTTTTTTTTATTAATGTATCATGAGTAAGTCTTTTTATTTTATTTTTAGATATTATTTCATAAATTTCCTTTTCATTTCAGCGACGTAAAAGGTTTAAAATTATTGTGGCATGGTGGTTATAGGGGCGGATTGCGCTAAGATCTGTGTGGCGGCTTCTGGGGCGGATAGCACAGAATACTATGGCGTCCATAAAAGCCGGACAGCCTGCTCGGATTCGTGGCGGCTACTGATTCCACCATGTAAATTAAAAAAAAAAAAAATTCCTTTTCATTGCATTTATACGCTTATGGTTCTATTAAACTTTTGATTTGTTCGATATTTTCTTATTAATGGTAGAGATATTAACATCTAATACTACATTTTCTTTGGGGGCTTATTGATTGGTTTTTTTCGAGCTCTGGCGATTTGGCGGGAAACCTTCTGTGCAGGCACCGGGCGAAGCTCCAGGGTTTCTGGTGGGAAGATTCTTCCAGGACCTCCGGTGGATTGAATCTACACTACTTTGAAGGATCGTTCGTTGCCTCGGGAGGGCCCAATGGGGTCTCCTCCAGGATCTATCAATGGGAAGAAAAGCTCATATGTTGATATATTAAAAGAAAACCCTGCATCTTCCTCCGATGAAGCTCAGCGAAGTGCTTATCAAATGCTATTTAAGAATGCTGGAAAGGGTTTACCTGCAATAGAGTTAACGGCTACCTTCCACAATCTGCTTCCAGGCCTAAGATTGTCATAGAACCAAAACTGGTTGAGGATACGATTATATACCGTGCTACCCATGATCTGATCTGCAAATTCATGGGTATCAGGCCCACTCTGAACTTTCTACACACATGGGTGAGACAGAACCGGGAGCCCATTGGTGAGTACTCTCTATGGCCTATAAGCAATGGGTATTTTATTATTAGTTTCTCTTCTTTAGCGGATAGAAACAGAGCATTTGAATCAGAGAAGAGGAGCCACGGCCGGGCAGGATTATTTGTCCAACCGTGGAGAGTGGGTTTTGATCCTCGCATTGAGCCCACGGCTGTCCCGGTTTGGATTCGGTTGTACGCTCTCCCGATGGAGTTTTGGGGTGAGCAGATTCTTGAGTTGATTGGTAATTCTCTAGGTAGATATTTGGGAGTTTCCAGAGATACCATGGAGGGAAATACTGCTTTCTTTGCTAGAATATGCGTAGAAATGGATATTAGCCGGCCACTTCCAACCGAGGTGGAATTGGAGTTGGCAGGACTAACCTGGATACAGCAGCTAGACTATGAAGCCTTACCTTTTAGATGCAGAGTCTGCCATAAGCATGGCCATTTGGCTAGGTTCTGCCCAAATATCCTGACCACAAAAGCGGAAGCTCCGTCGGGAGCGCCAAATCGCCCCAGAGAGGGTAAGTTCACTCCGGTCAAAGAACCCCTCAATATCCCCCAGGGTTATGATGCCCAGAAAGATGGCTTTGAACAGCAGAAGCGGAGGAAAAACAAAAAGAGAAATGGCAAAGAGCAGGCCCAAACCAAGCCAACCAATCGATATGAAATCTTCAAATCCCTTGTAGACCAAGAAGACCAAGTCATGGAAGGAGTGGATGGGAATGTTGAGGATAATAACACCCACTCTCATGCTCCTCTATCATCTACTCCTGTCTTAGAACAGGTGATTGAAACCCATGAGACTTTGCAGCCAGAGAACCTAGGGGCTATGGTAATCCATTCCCCTGCACAACCGGTTATTAAGGATGTCAACATGGGAAGTGCGAGAAAAGAACGAGAGAAAGACCGGCGTTGGGGATTACCCGAGGTGGAAAAGAGGTCTAAGAATAGTAATTCCCAAGGAGCTGGTAGAAAATCCAATAAGGATCTACTAGTAGCGCAAGGGGACAAGCTGATCAATGGAGGATCGGTGAGAACAATTGACTCTTATTGCTCCCAAGGTTTCCAATGATTATACAATCCTGGAATGTAAGGGGTTTAAACAGTAGAACCCATCAATCTGTTGTTCAAAGACTTTTAGGAAGACACAAAACAGACTTTTTGCTCCTTCAGGAAACAAAAATGTCTTTAGATCTTATGTGTAAAACTGTTAGTAGAATATGGAGGGGCACTGGATATATGGATGTGGCGGCCCAAGGAGCTTCGAGGGGGATTGTTACTCTTTGGAACCCTCTGGTGTGGATAGCAATAGAACATACAGCTTGGAGGGGTGTTCTCACATCTCTCTTTAAGAACATTGTTACAGCTGAACAGGTTTTAATCACAAACTTCTATGGGGCTCAAAGCATTGATGGCCAGCGGCTTCAATGGAATGTTGTTCATTCAATGAGATCCTCCCGGGAAGATTGCGATTGGATTATTGCTGGGGATTTTAATGCCAAATTATCTGCCAGGGATCAGGAAGGTGGTATCCCAGTTTTGGATCCAGGGGATAGGCTTCTGATTGCTCAAGTCCAGGCCTTTCACCTTGTTGATATCAAAGGTCCTGGCACTTATTTTACGTGGACTAATAAGAGAAGAGAGCCACACGGTAGGAAGGTAAAACTAGACCGGTTTCCGGTCTCGGAGGAAGCATTTGTGAAATGGAATATTAAATTTCAGATTTTGGAAGGCCCGAGTTTCGGACCACTTTCCCATTTTCTTTGGAGGGAGGGGCTATGACGAGGCGGTACCATAAACCATTTAAATTTGAAAATTTTTGGTTGCAAAAAGAAGATCTCCGAAGAAAAATTCCTCGGTGGTGGGAAGATGGCCGCCCACCTTTTGGGACTGCAATGTTCAAATTTCACAAACGACTTCAATTTGTCAAGTGTAAGCCGAAGCAGTGGAGGCAAACTAACAAATCGGACTTCCCGGCACCAGCGGGCCCCCTTGTTGGCCGGATGGGATGAGGTGCAAAAACATTTCGGGGAAGGAAACATTTTCGAGCACCTTAAATCCGAGGATGATGCTTTGCGCAAAGCGGTTGAGGATATTGATAATCAAGAAGAGATTTATTGGAAACAGAGAGCAAGAAATACTTGGTTATTAGAAGGAGACAGAAATACAAAAATTTTTCAGCGCTCTGCCTGTGCTAGGAGACAAGCGAATAATATGGAATTCCTTCAAGATGAGAATGGATACTCTTTTGACACTCTTCCTGGTATGCACTCCCACTCAATGGAGTATTTCTCAAAACTCTTTAAGGAAAGTATGGAGCAAGATGGGGAAGCCCAAGATGAAGTTATTGCTGTCATTCCTTCTATAATCTCTCCTGAAGAGAACCAGGCCCTACTTAGACCCATAGATAGAGATGAACTTAAGAAGGTGGTCTTTGGGATGAGTGCGGCAAATCGCCCGGTCTCGATGGCTTCCCTATTGAGTTCTTCCGAGGCCTTTTGGGATACCCTGGAGGAAGATGTTACAGGTCATCCTTTGAGGAGTCCAGAACCAATAAAAGAATGCTCAAGGCTCTAAATCATACCTTCATTACTTTAATTCCAAAAGGAGGCAGGGGGGGTTCATTTATCTGATTTTAGACCTATTGCCTTATGCAATGTGATCTATAAAATAATCACTAAGATTATGGCTGAAAGGTTAAAACCTATCCTGCATAATATAATTTCCCCAGAGCAAGGGGGTTTTGTTGAAGGGAGGCAAATCTTGGATGGAGTGATTCTAGCACGGGAGGCTATCCATACAATGCACCAATGCGGGAACAAAGGAATGTTCATTAAACTGGATATGTCCAAGGCTTATGACAGGGTGGAGTGGGGCTTCTTGGCAAAGATGTTGACAGCCTTTGGTTTCTCTCAGGACTGGACAGACTGGGTCATGAGCTGTATTTCTACGCCTTCATACTCTGTTCTTATCAAGGGACTTCCCTCGCCTCCTTTTGGTGCCTCTCGTGGCCTTCGGCAAGGAGACCCTTGCTCTCCTTATCTCTTCCTCATCTTGGCTGAAGGATTGGGTAGACTCTTTCTGAGAAGAAGACTTCAAGGTCAGATAACAGGTATTAAGGTCGGGGCTGAAGTTTTGACTCATTTACAGTTTGTAGATGATATTGGATTGGTGGGAGTGGCCAGCCTTAGGGAAGCAAGAAGAATCAGAGATACTCTAAATGTCTACCTCCGGGCCTCTAATCAAGTCATCAATGACAATAAATCCAAAGTGATCTTCTTCAATATTGATCAACGGTTACGGAGACGAGTTATTGAGATTTTAGGTTTCACTCGGACCTCTCTCCCGAGTAGTTTACACAGGGGTCCCTCTCCATTTCAAAAAACTGAAAATAGATGTTTGGAAGGACCTATTGGATGGCATCAAAGATAGAATGAACCATTGGTCTCATAGATGGTTAAGTTATGGGGGTCGTCTAACTTTTACGAGTCGATTATTCGAGGCCATGCCAATTTATAAATTCTCCATCTCGTTTGCTCCCAGTCTATTTGGAAAGAGCTGGATAAAATGGCTAGAAGATTTCTATGGGAAGGTGCCAAGGGAGAGAGGAAATGGGCCTTGGTTGGCTGGGACAAGGTTACCCAACCCAAGGAAAAAGGAGGGTTGGGACTAAGAAGCTCCAAGTTTAACAACAAGGCTTTGGCTGGCAAACCATGTCTTGGAGGTGGATTTCTCAGCCAACATCCCTCTTCGACGAGAATCCTCTCTAGCAAATACTTGGGTTTTGTCCATCCTAATGATGTGGGCCGCTTTCCTCTGGAAGGTTTTGGATCATCAGTGTGGCAGGCGCTCAAGCTTGGAGCTCAACTCATCAAAGATCAACTATTACGGAAAGTGGGGAGAGGGGATAAGGCTCGGTTACGGGTGATTCCTGGGACCAGAATCCTCCCATTATTGTTGTGTTTCCTGAATTGCAACCGATAAAATCTGCTATAGAAGATAAGGGATGGATCCAAATTGAGAGCTACTTTAACACTAGTCAATTGGGGGACTACAAGATCATAAAGTTTAAGCGGTTGGATGAGTGGCCAATACCAATCCCTCCGGAGTTGGTACCTACTTTGGGAAAAATCTTGGCAGAACGGTTTCTTACTGGGAGAGATGAGGAGGATGAACTGGCCTGGGGCTATGGGAGCCTTGGGGTTTATACTGTGAAAGAGGGATATGATGAGATCCTTCCAGAGCCCCCCCCACACTTTTTTTTGGTTCATGATTGGAGAAAGATATGGCATCCCCAGGGCTGGCCGAAAGTGAACTTCTTCGCCTGGCAGTTTTTGCATAATGGAATTCTCACCTATGACAATCTCAGACTCAGAGGCATCATTGGCCCTTCTCAATGTGTGTTATGCCACAAGCAGGGAGGAAGCTGCGGATCATCTAATGTTTGAATGTTCTTTCACAAGACGAGATCCGGAAACAGTTGGTTCTCCCACTTTAAACTTCGAGGCTAATGGGGTCTTGTCTCGAAACAATATATGGGGAAAGTTGGAAGAAAGGTAGATTTAAATCCAAAGCTCTTCGAATTGGCTGGGAGCTTGGTTTATTTTTTATCTGGTGGCAGGTGTGGTTGGAGAGAAATGCCCGTATTTTCCGTGAAACCTTCTCCTCTCTAGAAGGAATATGGCAAGTCATTTGGAGCAAAGTGGCGAAAACGGTTGCCATTCATGCCGAGGGGAAATTCATGCTTCTGAGCCTTTGGAAGAGGGAGCTGTTATTCAACAAAGGCAGGTGAGTGGTAGTTGGAAACCTCCTCCTGAAGGATGGATCAAAATCAATGCGATGGAGCTGCTAAAGGCAATCCGGGAAGTCCTTGGAATTGGAGTAGTGTGCCGCGATCATGCTGGGTCTTTGCTCTATTGGGAACTGCAGGGTGCGGGATGTGCCACAAACAATGAAGCCGAGGCCTTTGCCATTAAATCTGCCTCCTTCTGGGCTGTCAAACAGGGACACAGGAAGATTATTATTGAGTCTGACTCCCAAATCTTGGTGGGTGCTCTTGAATGTATGAGAAACTTTGTCTCGAAAGCTTGGAGGTTGCGGATCTTAGTCTCCCAAATTAAAGAGCTTTGGAGGGAATTAGATGATGTGATACTTGTCTATGTGAATCGAGATCTCAATAAGGCGGCCGATTTCCTTGCTAAGATGGGTGCTGAAAGGGAGGTTGGGATGCAGCTGCACAGTGACATGCCTGTGGAGGATGCAGAGATTCGACAAGGCCTTGAACGATTTTTGAAATGATGTGCAGTGTTTTTTATGCTAAGGAAGATTTATGTCGCGATATCGCGACATGTAGCGCCGTCGCAGCTTCAAGTTGGAAGCTGTCGCGATATCGCGACAGGTTGCGCCCTCACGGCCTTTGGCGGGTTTTTGTCGCGATATCGCGACATGTCGCGCCATCGCGGCCCTCGGGGAAGGCGCATGGTAAAATTGTCGCGATATCGCGACAGTTTTGGCAATTTGGGGCTAACTGGAAAACTTGTCGCGATATCGCGACACTTTTGCAGATGGAGAGCAAAGTGGAAAATTCGTCGCGATATCGCGACAGTTTTGAGAACTGGGCGCCGAAAGGAAAAACCGTCGCGATATCGCGACACTTTTGGCGATCTGGTGTCATAAGGAAAACCCGTCGTGAAATCGTGACCATTTTGCTGATGTGGTGCAAAGTGGATAATTTGTCGCGATATCGCGACATTTTTTGGCGATGGCTGCTGCAAGAAAATCTCGTCGCGATTTCGTGACAATTTTGGCTTACCAGCGGAATGGAGAAAACTGTCGCGATATCGCGACGCTTTTGCGATCTGGATGCCATAAGGATAATTCGTCGCGATTTCGTGACACTTTTGATGGTTGGATGATTCGGAGGCACTCTGTCGCGATTTCGTGACCTTTTTGGCGTTATGGAGCAAGTTGGTCTTCTAGTCGCGATTTCGCGACAATTTTGGCGAAGGGTCGCTGGAGGGAGATGTCGTCGCGATTTTGCGACATGTCGCGATTTCGTGACATGTCACGATTTCGCGACATGTCGCGTTTTCGTGACTGTTGGCACCGCTGCGGAGGAGACGGGGTTGACTGTCGCGATCTCGCGACATGTCGCGATTTCGTGACATGTCGCTTTTCGCGCCTGATTGACTTCTTTGCTTTGTGTTGTCCTGGGTTGACTTTGTGCTCTACTCTTGTAGTGTTGTTTGTTGTTCTTGGTTGGGATGTGTTCTCTCCCGCTTGTAATTGCTCTTTGTATTAATACAAGTTTTTCATTTTTTCAAAAAAAAAAAATACTACATTTTCTTTACCACTTTTCTTTTCCTAAATGGTGCATGGTATGCTAAAAATAAAGAATACTACACCACATAAATCCAAGAGGAGGAAAATAATTAACCCTAATAAATAAAATATCTATCAAATATTTTTAGAAAACAAATTCTAATATCTTAAAAAAAGTTTTGATACACTACAAATTTAAAATTAATATATAATTTTTTTTATTGGTGAGAAACCCTTAACAACCTAGGACTAAGCATTCTCATCCCAACTATGATCTCTCATAAGGTCAAGAACTAAGCTTAACAATATCACACACACCATGGTTTGAACCTTAGATCTCCCAAAGAAATGCCAATACCCTATCAGTTACATTATTCAATTAAAAAATTAAAAAATAATATATTATTAATTTAAGATTAAAATTGAGTAATTTAAAAAAAAAAATCACACCACATAAGAGGAGGAGCCTGAAAATAATTAGCCGTAAAATTTCTATCGAATATGTACACTCCTGAGGAAAAGTTTTAGTTCATTATTAACTTAATTTTTAAATTATTTTTAAAAAAATATTAATTATATCATTTCATATGGAATGACAACATATTTTGTTTAATGTGTTTTCAAGGGTGAGGGCATTGGTAATAATTGTTTTGGTCAAACATTTACCAAAAAATAGACTTAGGTTCAAATCTTGGAGGCATGCTTGTTGCAAAGGTAGTGGTTTGATCTGAATTCTTGAAGTGTGTGCCAGATCGATTACTACATTACGAATCGCAAGCCACTGGTGGCCCCTCACCCGTCATCAACAACGAAGTAGTATAAGCTTGTTGAGAACAACATGTAGTTTGAACCCTACACTTTACAAATACTAAAAAATAATGTGAATGTAACTAACTTAAAAAAATATTTTAAGTGTCCAACCTGGTTTTGATTTTTGATTGATTTGTTAAGTAAACACAAAACATACACAAACCATCAATTGAATATATAGTATTTAAAAAATATAATATGAGAATTTGAAATGAATAAGTCCAATTAGTAACAATTAAGCTGCGGAAGTCAATGGCTCCATATTTTACGGAGCGTGTTAGTCAACTTCCTTCAGCTCGTGCGCTACAGCAAGACAGCGTTTAATAATCAAACTTGGACTGTTGTTTCCTCACACGACACGTCATATCATGTTCTTCTATGCACTCTTCACCTAATTCATGTTGTTCTACCAAACTAACCAGCTTTCAAAAAGCACAATAATGAAGTCTACTCTGCCATCGGATAACTTTCTCTTGCATTTATCTCATTACAGTAATCCTTGAAAAAATTCAAATGCCCATGAAAACGCAATGAGAAGCCATTTTATATTAGCAGGACCAGCAGCTGAGAAGCTTCAGTAGCTTCTACCTATTCTGTTTTATTCCCTGCATTGCCAAAGAATATCAGCAAAGACAATGTTTATGCTGATAACGACGGTCAAAACTAAATCTAAAGTGGGGACGTTCATCGTGAATTCCAAATTTCAAGTCCCTTTCATCGTCTATTGTTAAAAAACCAAAAGTTTGGGACATGCAGAGAAGCACCGTAGAATGAAAGAACTCTTTAGAAGGTAACACACGCATTCTTAAATTATTGTTTCCAGGTTGTCAACTATTTTGGAAGAAAGAAGAATGAAAATTTGTGGCTATGCCTAGTCAGGTTTGAATTCCTGTCTGCAATAATAGGGAGAAAATGGATAGTGGGGGACAGTTGGAAACAAGAGCTGTGGATATGCGGATGTGTGATGTGGCGGGGAAGTTGGGAAACGGCCAGAAAAGATTGTCCCATCAAGACTGTAACACGTTGGGTCCATACCAACCAATTCGCATTCATTATTTGTAAAATGTGATCAAGAGCTTCAGAAACCTAAATAATCGCAGAACACGTTCTTATTAAAGAATTTTTTTGAAGATTTTTTTTGAGATAGAAAGGAAAAGAAACAGATCTCATGACATGGCGACTGGAAGGCTATAGATCTTACAAAGTTGGCCAAAGCAATCGACGGAAGGAGGATAACCTACATTTATGAGGACGAAAGGAGATCTAATCAAACATAAGAACCCCTATAAGAATTAGATAACGCCAACACATCACTAATTTTATCAAGTGCTGCAAATTAACTAGTTGCATATGCTTAGAAAACGTAGACTACCTCACTAACATAGAGTTTGGAATTTTAAATGAAAGTCAAAATTTAATTTTGAGAAATAAAATTACATATAATATTTTAGAAGTGTGATTGATAGTTATATATTAATTATTATTTTATATAATAATTTTTTTAATATAAAATTTTGAAATGCAATATATAATATTTCTTGAAAATTGAACAATTATAACCAATCAGTTTCAAATTGTTCAAATAAATCTAATGATACCTCTTGGAAATTGTTAGATATGTGTCCTCATGGTGGTTTTAAAACTTAGTGAATAAATAAATAAATATTATTTTATTATATAAGGAAAAATATTCTTCTAATTGATAGAAGGAAATTGTCTAGGATACTTTTATGTAGCTTTTTAGCTTTGTTGTTAGGTTAATTTTTTTTTGGAGTGGCACATAATATGAATATATATAAGTTTAGTTTAGAGATATATTATATATTAAAATACTATTAGATAAATATGTATATTATTGAGGTTGTAAAAAGTTGTAAAAGTTTTGATGTAAAACTTGTGAGTTATTTATTTTATATTTATGGTCAGATGTAAGAGGTAGAAGTTGTAGACACTAAATCCTAATTATTTGTCTTTCATGCATTATCCAATCACAACAGTCTATTATTTATTTATATATATATGTATATTTATTTATAATTATACTTAAATATAAATATTTTATATATTTATATTTATATAAATATTATATTTATATATAAATAAATCTCAGCTAATCATCATGACTTAATCTCACCCATCCATCTAACTTGATCCATGTCACTTATCATTGCACAATCTTAGTCCTTCATCATGATTTAATCATTGCACAACTCTCCTTAAATGCTCTAGGGTGTTTCCCCTCAGCTAGTTTGTTGTCGATAAACCCTCAAACGCTCGTGGGCATTCATGCACCACTAGACCATAGAAGAAAAAACATAGATCAGACGAATCAAGTATTTTCTAACAAGGTACAAGGTATTATTGGTTTTTTAACTTACATTTTCCATATTTGACTTACATTTTATCATCGTTGCACTTAGGATTTTTGTAGATCTTTCACTCAAAGGGTCTCACATAGTTGAGTCCTCACATATGCTACTAATATCTTTGTGTTGTGATCTATTTTTATGTACAAGAGATATCTTCCTTGATGGTTGTTGTAGCTCGGGTGGTCCCGTAGGGATATGCAAGCCCACCCATTAATTGTTTGGAATGAAGATGTTTTTCGAAGACACCAACATTCTTTTGAACGAGGTTTTTTCAACCCTAGCATTCTAATAATTGTATCGAAGCATACACTGTATTGTAACCCTAAATTTGGGGTAAATATATTGTAAAAATTGGAGATCTAGACTCCTTGATTTATAATAAATTAGATCTATCAATTTCGTGCATATATTATCATTTGCTTTGATTTATTGATTTATTGGTGTTGTTCATTTTTACTTTACAAAATGGTGATCATGGTGGGATCCTGAAAGGGTGTCTTATATTAATATACCTTTTCAATATGATCTACATTTTTTGTTTTTGTTGCAGGTTTCAAAAATTTGTTAGTGCAAAAATTATGAGATCTAGGGCTAGGATTTCTAAAAGCAGCAAGATTCGATCTGTGGTTGTGCAAATGCCATCTAGAATTCAAGGGACTCCACTCCACATCTACATGGATGCTATAAAGTATCTACGAGTTTTGACAAGGAAAATTGTGGGTTTTGCTAAAGAAAACTTTGAGATTCTATGCTTTGTTTACAGAGTTGAAGAAAAATACATAGGACTTTTGGTAATTTATGTTTAAACTTTGCATATATTTTTATTTTACTTTTTAAAAATAAGGAAAAGAAAAAATACCTATTTTCTATTTAAAAAGCAACATCTTGCATTAATAGGCATCTTAGATATTCATCAACATTTTTAAAATCATATAAAATTGCACATAGAGATAGATTTTCATCCGTGCATTCATCGTAGTTGCATTAGACATTTATTACACTAGATTTAAGTTTTTACTATATTTCGTAGTATTTTTACTTTCTACCCTGAGTGTTGTTTGCAATAAATAGAAAAAAGTATAGTAGTTGCACTATAGGCTAAATTTTCTCACTTTCTCCTTTTCTAAGTTGGAACAAGTAATTGGTACTCAAGTCTCTCCCACTATTCAAAATACATTGCTAATTCAGAGTGGAAAAACTAGGTGAACCCTCCACTATTGGAATCACTTATTGATCCAGGGTGGATATTAAGAGGGTACCCTAGATTATTTTGAGGGGCTTAGTATTGGTGTTCTTAGGCAAAAATTTGATGGAGTTAAATAGGGTTTCTTTATATTTTGAACACCATATATTAAAAAAAAATAATCCCACACAATTGCATGCATCACTTTCAACATTAGTGAGTTGGATTTCATCACCAACCACTAATTGAGATCAATGACGGTGGGTTTCATCTCCATCCGATGTCTCACCCCATAGATACCTTAGTAGTCCATGAGTGATTTTTCTATATTTCATCACCAAGAAAGTTCTCACTTTTCATCCACTTTAGGATTCCACCGTGCATAGTCATCTTAGGATTAGGGTCTACACATAAAAAAATATAAACCATAAAAAAATGAAAACATCAAAAAATTATTGTAATATATAAGATTCAATTATTTTTTTGATTATGTGTGCTCTTCATTGTCATTGCACTTTTCCACACACATCTGCTACCCCTACTTGCTCATAGCTTATGGTATTGACAAAAACTCAAGCCAGAGCCATGAGCCAAGCACCAACCTCATTCATGAAGTGTTCCACTCCTTTTTCAACCATTTTTTTTCTAACCCAACTAGCACAACATAGATAAGCTATATTGGTTTATCTACAGGTTCCTCACACATAGTATTCACTTCGGATGTTGATGTGATGCATAGATCCATTCACACCTCCATTCTAGAAATAGAGCAATCTACACCCATTAATCCTCGCATCACCTATATATATGTGGTAAAAGTTGGAGCTTACTTAAGACCAACCAATACAACTCTAGAACCACTCAACATTCCATCCATACATGTTCATTCTTCTCAAAAGGAACCTATTTACTCACATCCCCATAGTTTCAAATAAGTCTACACCAACACTATTTTTGAGGCATCATCTGCACCTTCACACAAAATTATCCACCATAATATAGCTAAATCACCTCCATCCCATATACCTACACAACTACCTATTCCAACCACTCTATGAAGCACAAGTTAATGCTGCTTCACATAGTCCATCCACCACTCCCAATTTAGTTGTGATTCCTTTCACAACTTACCCTCCATTAACTTCCACCAACATTGCCAACACTCACACTTCACCCACATCCACTTCCACCACAACTATACAACTACTTCAGAAATTACTATACAAAAATTATGGCAACACCTCAATCAATTGCTCATGGACTAGCAAGAGGCTCATTCTAAAGAACACAAGCTTATACTGAGAGGGGGGGTGAAAAATATAAGACCACTTTTAACTTTTTCCTTTTACTTCAGAAAGCAATGCAATGAACCAATAGCAAAATCAAAGCAATAATCAAACCGGTGTACAAGTCATCACACAATTGAGACACCAATATAACGTGGTTCACCCATGGTGGGCTACTCCACAGAGAAAATATTTCACTAAATTTTCTCAATCAAATCCTTTGGTAATCCTTCCCAATTACAATGTTTATGGACTTCCTGTCCAAAGGATAATCCTTCCCCTAATAAAATATTTATGAGCCTCCTACCCAAAGGAGATGTCCTATCCCCCAAAGAAGTATTTATGAGCCTCCTTTCCAAAGGATATGTCCTATCCCCCAAATCTCTGGAAATGATACTTCAGAATATCACTGTCTCTTCTACCACTAGCAGGTGGAACTCCTTTACATAGAAGACGTCTTGTCCTCCTTGCTCTAGATCTAGAGACTTCTGTCCTCACTGATCACATCCACAGCTGCTCATCAACACTTGTACTAAACACAGTCAGTCGGTCTAGCACAAGTCCTCTCAAACTCTATCACAAATCTGCACCAAACTTAGTCCTTTGGTCCAACACAAATTTGCTCTCAAACATCTATCAGATATGTCTCAATATTAAGCCAAAATCTTGAACAAATCAAACACAACTTCTCACAAGTCTTCACCAAGACTTCATCAAATTAGTCCACAAGTTCTTCAACAAGAACCTATCCAAATCAGTCCACAAGTTCTCCACAAGAACCTGTCCAAATCAGTCCACAAGTTCTCCACAAGAACCTATCCAAATCAGTCCACAAGTTCTCCATAAGAACCTATCAAAATTTGTCCTAGCAAGCTCACCAAGAACTTGCCCAAATCAGCTCAAGCGAGTTTACCAAGAAACTTGCCCAATGTGAACACACAAAGAGAATTGTTAGAGACCCAATGTGTTTCATCCAATCATATCAAATCAATCTCATAGAAGCATAAAGAGAATTGTTAGAGACTCAATATGTTCTATCCTTCAACTTTCAATCTCAACTCAAATCAATCTCATAGAAGCATAAAGAGAATTTTTATAGACTCAATATGTTCTATCCTTCAACTTTCAATATCAACTCAAATCAATCTCATAGAAGCATAAAGAGAATTTTTAGAGACTCAATATGTTCTATCCTTCAACTCTCAACAACCAAATAACTCAATTAGGGTTTCAAAAACTTATAGCAATGGCATAAGCGTCTCACTCAAAAACCCTAAAGCAAACTTCAAATGCTTCCACTCACATAAACTAGAATTATGCAATAACTCATAAACACATCATGATCTCATAATGCATAATCAATACTTCCACTTTCAGAAAATAAGATCCACTCCAAATAAGGAAACTTAATTTAATCCTTTTCACTCCAAACTTATTTTTAGAAAACCATCAATCAATAATAACCATGGAATAATGTGCCCATACCTTTACTTTGATGAAGAAGGAGAACTCAAAATCTATCACAATACTAACTCTCAATTTGCCAAAAATTAGAGTTAGCAACAATAGAATAATGCACAATGATAAGATTCCTAATAACACCTTATCACTCCAACTCATCAATAATCAAAACTCACAAATATACATATCAACAATATTCCTTTACAGCTTATAACTCCTACTTAATATATCATAAAATAACTTCAACCTCAAAAATAATTATAAGAGAATATCCACAAAATAACTCCAAAGGCTTTCTAACCCCAATATGACATTAATCACAATTATTCCTTAAACCCTTATAACTCCTAAAATACACCACATAAACATTAAGCATCAATAATAACAATGTCAAAGCAATATTTCTATTTAACCATATACCTCCATCCAATTACCAACAATAATTTGCCAAGTCAAATCAAATATTCCACATTATCAACAAAATATCTATCTTGGCCAAAAATCAATTCTCCAACCTTAGGAGAAGTGTGGAGACACCAACATAAGCGCCAAAGCACTTCCTCCTCCAAACTCGTGGCCCAAGGCAACTATTGTACCACGTGCATAATAATTCATGACCAAAAATGAAACATGCTCGACACGAATCGATCTTGACACCTCTGCCTAGCGAGCGCCTTCACTCCACTGCCTCCACCATTGGAGCACAAGTGCCCAATGAAACTCTCAAGCACCACTCGTCATTTTACCTTCCCTTTGCTCGCAGAGATTAAAGACAAATAGATTTGTCTTCCTCATAGGTGTACGAAATTGAAACTTAAACACAAAGCAATACAAAACTCAAAAATAATAGAGCAATCCAAAATCGAAGGTCACATAGCAATACAAATTCAAAGGTAATCGCATAAATCGGAGGTGTATTGAACCTTAGGAATTAATGCCCTTTAATAGTCTTTTGCATCCCATGCAAGTTAACGTCGGCGCTCCTTCAAAAAAAACTATGTCGACGAGGTAAGTCTTCTACATTGGCATCGCTAAGGGTTTAGAAACCCTTTCAATAATAATTATTAAATTAATAATTATTATTTTATTAATAATAAACTTAACTTAAAACATTTTCAAAGGTTTGAGTTAATTTATTTATTAATAATCAAAATGGACTTTTAAGGTTTTTTCAAGGAGCAAAACCTTTTCATTAAGCCAATATGGTTTTAATAAAAAACCTTAATGAGTCTAGATGGTTTTAAGAAAAACCTTTAACTTTGTCACCATGGTTTTAATAAAAACCCTTAAACAAACATCATGGAACTTTCAAGATATTTTTGGCACCAAACTCTTTTTGACATCAGCACAAATTCCTTTTGACATCAACACAAACTCCTTTTGACATCAATGACAACTCACAAACATGAAGTTAAGCAACATACCCAAAATTACCAACACATTCTTGCCATCAACAACAATCACAAGTAGAAAAAATTAAACCCTAGTATATTCCAATCCAACACACTTTCTTCACCCCTAATCCATCCTGGGTATCACAATCTTCTCAGGTTGCTATACCCACACCTCCATTCACCCACAACAACCCCACTTTTGCAACCTAAAATATTCACATTCAATAAAACTCATATCCACTCCATCAATAGTATTACTCCATAACCAAGCCCAAAAACATACCCAACATCATCAAATACCCCTCAATCCATCAAACCATCAGCATCACATTCCATCTTAACAATTTCGACTCCACACACCCCACCTCCACACAATCATAAAATAATCCAGGGATTTCACACACACGTGGAAGACCCTAAAATTTAACCCATGAAACAACAAATTGACAACTTGATTATGCATACTCCTGGTATGATGTACCAAAAGTCTACACTAAGACAGTTGATCAATCAACCTATTCATTTTTTTGTACCATCATTGCCTTATCTGACATACTTCACATTACTAAAATTTGATAAAATCAAAGGGACTAAGGACCTAAGAGAGCACATCAATACATTCAATCACTCATGCTTTTTAATTTAAGATCAAGATGCTTTTATGCTCAAAACGTTTTCTTAGATATTTGGGGGAGACGAATTAGACTGGTATAATCATCTACCACACCATAGCATTTTCACATTTGAACAATTGGTAGATAAATTTTTGGAAATGTTTTCTCTCAATATTCATAAGAAAGCCATATTAACTAACTTATATAATTTAGTGATGCAATACATCACTGTGGACAAAATTGACGAACCGATGAGGAGATTTCACCTTGCCTTCCTCAACATCCTGAGAGATGTCAACGAGGTGAATGTTCCTGAATACCTTCGGTGCTAGGTGGAAGTGTCTATTGAAAATTTTTAGAAGAAGGTGTCGCCTCACATCAAACACCAGGGGCTTTTCTTAGTCATTTATGACCATATGTTGTAGAAAATCAGGAGCAAGGTGGAGGTAAACCCTTTCCTCTACATTGAGGAAGATTAATCTGCGGTCATGAATAGTCGGAGCTCCACCAACCGTAGAGGCTCCCAGAGGGAGTCAACCAAAAGGAAGACCCTTGACCAGATCAATTTTGAAACTATGCCTACGCTAGATCAGGCCATCATCGATGCTCGAATGATGATGAAAGCCAAGCGCGACCCTTCCAAAATCCTCACTGAAATGCTACAGAACATCTATAAAAACCAGTCTAAGGCTTTAACGGGGCTTGAGCTTGTGATCCGCATCTCCAAATCCATCACTGTCAACAAAACAAAAGCGTACAAGGTCACCCTTCCTGAAGAAAAAAATGATATGGAGGACCCCTCTCTAGAGTAAGGTGACGGGTTGTTTTTTGCCTTTGTCATGTTTTTGTTTTTCTTTGTCTACGGGTTTCCAGTGGTGCATCAACCTGGCCCTCCATTTCCTCTGTACTTCTTATGTTTTTGGCATTAGCCTTTATGATCAACTAAAATAAGGATAAGTAAATCAAGTGGTTTTGAGTCAAACCCAAATGAATCAACAACCCCACAATCAATACCAACAACACCAATCACTATAGAAACCATAATAAGTCAATTATCAAGCGGTGTCCCCACCTCAACAACTTCGTAACACAATGCTAATTATGGATAACCATCAACATCAAAAATATATCCAAAAATATTGTGCCTACAAACCCTTACCTAAACCATATACCTTCCTCTTTCATAGGTTTTGTATCGCTCCAAATTTTTTGCATCCCTACCTTCAGGCTATTGGGTCCATGCCCGGAAGGAAGATGGGAAAAGGATGATGCGGTACCTTGGACGAGAGGACTTTGCGAAGGTCCCGCCTCTCAAGGGAGGTGCATTTTGGTGATTTGTCGACGGATGGTGGGTTCACCAGGAAACATTTGGCGGCAATTTCCACGCCTAGGTTTTGGGAATGTGTTTTAATGGGTTCGTTTTATCCTTAAACATTCATCCTAGGTTTGGCCAAATGATTCTAACTTAAAATACATGAAAATGCAATTTAAATGAATACAATAAACAGACTGAAGGCATAAAAATAGAGAATTTGTAGGAGGCTAATGGATATTACCTGATCCGGGATGTCAGATGAAGTTTCTGATGCTTGAAGTAGTCTGGATCGTCTGGGATTCGACAAAATCACCTGCAATCTGTCAGAATCGTCTGGAATCTGACAGGATCGTCACGAGACAGACAGAATCGTCTCAGATCTGACGAATTCGTCAAACGAATTCGTCAGAAACCTGCAAAACAGAGAACATATGCAAAATACAAGCAATTCTACTATGCAAAACAGAGGCAAAATATGCTAAAGAACAAGGTGAATACTAAGCAATAATTTAAAACATAAAGTAAAACAGATCACTGCATTATGACGACAAATCATGAATTTAATGTGCAATCTAAACTAGATGGGTGAACTCCAGATGCAAAGTAGAATAAAAACTAAATAAATGATCTGATTTATAGTAGAAAATGACAGAGAGAAAAGCGAGAAGAGCAAACTTCAAGCACTGATTGCCTCGATGTATGCTGCAGTCGAGATCGTCTCGCATCAGTACGAGATCGTCCCTAATTTGACAGGATCGCCTCCGATCTTGATAGGTTCGTCGGTTGCGATAGGTGCTGGCTCCGACTGAAAACCAGTGATATACCTGCAATAAAATTACTATAGGAATAGTGCAAAAAGAAAATTTGAGAATTTCTAGCACATAGGGAGTCGATTTGCATAAAAATTCAGCCAGGGGTTGGGGAGGGAAAAGTCTTAGAGTTAAATAGGCTTAGGGAAAGTTGTTGGGAGGTTGGAGATCTTCCCAATTTGGGAGATCTCCAATAGGGGAGGGTCCCAACGGAGCAGACACGCTTCTGCCCGGATTGGAGACCCGTTGGAATAGAGTCTAATTATGAAAATGTAGTTTTGCGACGAAATCGTCTAGACATCCTAGTCCAGACGAAATCGTTAAATCTGGGGCGATATTGTCTGATCGACGACGATATCGTCCAACGGTCAAAACAACTCCTAAAAATGGCACGAAAAAAGGGGAAACGGGTTTCTCGGCGGTTAACGGGCGGTTTGGGAGGTTAAATTTGAATTTAAATTTATTTACTAAGGTGAATGTAATTATTCCAATTTGACTGCGCCAATTTTAGGGTGCTACATTTTGCCCCCTCTTTAGCGAATTTTTCGAAGAAAATGCATTAAAGATGAATTCTTCTCGATCTACGAGAAAGCAAAAAATTATTCCCATTTTTAGGTGACGATTCTTGGTCGAATCGTACGACAGCTTACTATGGTGCCCCCTCCATGTTTTTACCCAAATCGAACGTTTGAGGTAAAAACGCGAAAAAGCAAAAATTATTTGTGAATTATTTTGAATAAAATTAAGAAAAATAGGGTAAAACCCTAATTCATTGTTACTGTTCATTTTACTGTTTTTAGAGCTCTAGAGCAAAAATGGTAGAGACAGCGCACAGATCTGCAGAGGTCCACCGCGGTCTACGGGTAAGGGTTTAAACTCAAGTTAGAGTGATTTAATTTGAATTTACATGCTTTGTAGATAGATTTTAGGATGAATTTTGAGCATCGCGGCCATTTTTGGCCGTCGACGTCGTCCGGACGAAATCGTCCCTAGTTCGACGAAATCGTCTCAAGTTCGTCAATTTCGCCCAAGGGCGAAATCGACGAAAAAGGGACGATTTCGTCAAATTAGAGACGATTTCGAGGCGAAATCGGAGACGATTTTGCTCAAATTTGGGACGATATCATCCAATAGTGGGCGATATCATCAATTGCAAAAATTTGATCTTTAAGTTGTATTTTTGATTACTGAAATTGTTATTAATGATTGTTGTTTTGATTGTTTATGTTTGCAGAGAGGACTACTAAAGAGCAGAGAGTGGAAATACGGTGGGCTGAGAGACAACTTGGCCGCTCTCACCCAGGCAGAGCGGGATCTGCTGGCACAGGCCGGCTTGCAGCATGTGGCGGAGATGCCGCAGGTTTCTATAGACATGGGGCTACTGACGACCCTAGCAGAGAGGTGGTACCTGGGCTCTTCTTGCTTTTGGTTACCAACAGGGGAGATGACTCTCACACTAGAGGATGTATGGAGGATTCTTAGAATCCCCATACAAGGGAGGATGATCACACCTGCGGCCAATCAGGGCCATGCGATGAGACAACTCTGCGGTGACCCGAGCTTCGCCCTGGAGAAGGGCGGAGTGAACATCGAGGCACTGCGCCAGATGCCTGGGGCATCTACACTGACACGAGTTTTGGTTGGGGTGGTTGATGGACTTCTGCTGTGCCACCAGAGTAGATGCAGGGTGCCGTGGATGCTCGTAGATGTGATCTACGATATGTGCGACCATGGCTACAGATTTTCTTGGGGCAGCTTTGTTCTATGTCGACTGTACAGGATCCTTTACGGGGTCGTGTACAAGGGCGGGTGGTGTCTGGTCATGACATCGCTCCTACAGGTTTGGTGCTGGGAGCACATTGCGGTGCGGAGGCCGATAGGGCTTCCACTGACAGGGGTTGACTGGGAGAGGCCCCGAGTCTTCTACTGGTGGCTCTAGAGGGGCACAGCGACAGATCGACCTGTCGATGTCTCGGAGACTACTGGATGACTTGGTCCTAGACCAGATCACCTGGAGGCCATGGAGGCAGCATCCAGGGTGGGCAGAGGACGCACAAGAGCTGGCTCGCATCAGGTGAGTCTGCTGGCTGAGGATGGAGAGGGGAGAGGTGGAGCTCCACTGCTACGACCGGGTTTTATGACAGTTCGGTCTGCAACAGGGGATCCCATCTCTGAGGGATTACGAGTTTTCCTGGACTATCCGGGATAACACCATAGTTAGCGAGGCTCCAGACACACAGCGATTCTGGATGGGGACGACGTAGGAGTAGCCGATGGCTATGATGCCCCCATCCAGCCAGTGGATGGGGACGACGCAGGAGTAGCCAATGGCTACGATGCCTGGTACACAGGCATCCGCCCTCCTTGGATGACAAGGGCACAGGGTCCGATCTATGCAGTTGTGCATCAGATAGGGAGGTAGCACCAGGCAGCGATAGAGGCAACCCAGGGTTGTGGCAGGAGATATCAGAGGAGGCCACAGGCACAGGAGCGGCCGCGACAGAGGGAGAGGGAGAGGAGGGAGGCGAGACCCCCATCTCCATAGAGGCCACCATCGCCCGATAAGGGCAAGGGCATGGATACAGGAGAGAGTAGCAAGATGGCTACTCTCCGGGGAGAGAGGGATCGTCTACAGGCTTAGGTGCAGACACTACAAGATGCAGCTGCACAGCACCAGGCTAAGGTGTCGCAGCTACGAGACGAGAATGCACGTCTCAGGGCACGAGGCAGAGGGGTGAGCACTCAGGAGCTGATGCGGTCGGTTTCTCAGACCACGTTCTATCAGGCCCTATACTACCAGGCAATTCCAGAGGGCCAGAGGATACAGGTGCCGGCTACCATAGCCGATCCGATCGGGACAGGGTCGACGAGGAGCTCATCTCGGTCGACGACGAGGACTCGCAGTACCACACATACTGCGATGGGACCACCTCGTCCTCCGTAGGGCAGGGGAGGAGATGAGGCCGAGAGCTCTAGAGGCTCTCGAGGCTAGAGGGCAGGATATTGCTACTGATATTGTATTATACTTGTATTGATAGAGGATTGAGTATGTCGAGGTACAGATTGTGGCATACCAATCCAGTTTTGATGATGTATATATTTTTTTGATATATATAGATGAGATATTTTTGAGTATATGACTTGTCTTATGTGATACTTATGATGCTTTTGATTGATTTTATTGATGTAATGATTTTATTGATGATTCATGTAATTATGTTGTTTTGGAAAATATTATAACTTGGATGTCATGCTATAAATATTTTAAATGAAATAATCTGATGTAACAAATTGATTGGTTGTAATGAAATGTAAAAATAAAAAGAGATTTCTAACAATAATTTCAAAGGACATTGTCGCTATTATAGACCATTTCATGGAGTCGCTGCTCACTCGGTCGTCAAGCTAGTCCCAGGATAGAAATATTGTTAAAAGAAAAGAGTGCTTAAGAGACTGTCTTAAGACTTTGCAAATGATGATGATGATGGTTTGCTTTCAGATTTCCATGAAAATATTATGCATGAAATATTGTAAAATAATTTTTGCTAGGCATAAATTCCTAAGTGTGATAAAATTTGTGAATAATTCCTTAAGAACTATACCATCATTGCAAAATGTAAAGTTGACATAATGACATAACATAGTGAAAATGTATTTGTTTTCGAAAAAGCATAATTTGTGTAAAATGAAGTCATATGTTTTGTATGATTTTTGATAAATTGGGAAAAAAATTGTTGCAATGGTTTGCGCTAGGCATAGAATATGTAGGTATAGACTTATACCATCATCGTGAAAATCCAAAAAATGATAGTTTTATTGCATGATTGATTTTTGATGAACATAAAATATGATAATGAGGACTTGCGCTAGGCATAAAATTCCAATTTTGGTTTTGAAACTATACCATCGTTGCGAAAGTCGACACGATATATATGATATGTTTTGAAAGAAATTTTTTATTTTTCTATTATATAGTTGTCTTTGTGGTAAACAACTGTACTTGATTTATTCCAAACAAGTTGCAAAAAAATAATATTTCAAAGTATTTTGAAGACAAAAAGTTAGATTTATAAGGAATCCCATGTGCATATGTGCATTCATTTTCGATCTTGATTTATCATAATGATACAAAAAATCTCTCAAATACAAATGTGTGTGCAATTGCTATGTTCATTTACCAGTTTTGAGCAAGATACTATGATACAAGTGATTTGAAGAAACCAAATAAGTGTTCATTAACCATGATGTAGATGCATATAACCATATTAGACTACTATGTAGGTCGAATTATCAAGAGCTAGCTAATCCATAAGCAGACATAGGTATGTACAAAAGAAGGTCGCTAATGTGACAGACATATCACCACGCTAGGAGTTACCCAAGGCCAAGCAAGTTGGGCACAAACCACCTGTTATGGGGCTTACCTCACAGTTTTCGAATAATTGAGAATTCCAGGGATTCAAGCTCATCAACCCTTCTTTTCTTTTCAAAGGGTAGGGAAAGGGATTTTATTGCTTTCTTGCTTGCTTTTGAATTTTGCTTATTTTTTTCTTGTTTGTATTTCTTTTGCTTGATAATGCTTGGAACATTGCTGAAATAACATTTTTCTTTTCTCTTTTTTTTTCTTGAATTTTTCTTTTCTTTTTCTAGGGATACTTGCTCGGATTAGCTGTAGAGCAAGGGATTTTTATTCTGGGTAGGGGTGAGCTTGTCCTTTTGCCAATTCTCAAATATTCTAGACCGTGTGCATGATAGGATAGCGGGGAAACTTTTCACTCAAGAAATCAGTTCTACTATGTAGCAAAACATGGAAATTACAAATATAATCATTTTATTGTGAAAGGATGTGCTTGGTTTAAGTAAATAACAAGATCAATTCTCTATGCTCAAACTTTCTTTAGTTGAATTTTGTGAACTTTGATATAAGAGAGATTAGTAATCATGCCAGATAAAATCAAGATATTTATTGTTGTGATTGTGCGAGTGAGGGATGCGAAATAAATGCTAATTTTATCCAAAATAAGTTGAAACATATAATTGCAATAATTGTTAGAAAATAATGATTTTGAGAAAGTTTTGAGAATGTTGACTCTCTCTTTCTTACGTATATTGTTTTGGTTTCGAAAGAGTCAAGCATATAGCTGTTTTTGGATTTTTATGTTGATTTTTGTTTTGAGAAAAAGGAACTTTACAAGTGCTTTAAATAAATGCAATAAATATTTTTGAATATTTTTGAAGATTTTATGAATGTTTTTGAGGTTTTTGAATAAATTGAAAGAAATACAAGATAATGATTTTGAACAAATATATACATGGATGAAATGACCAAATTTATGCATAATAACGTTTGAGATGTAAAATATTCATGGGTTCTTTAAGTTCTTTACCATCTAAGGTAGATAATTTATATGCTCCTGATTCAAATTTTGCAGTAATGATGTACGGTCCGAGCCAGTTGGGCTCAAATTTACCTTTAAGTTCTTTGGTTGCATTTGTATTTTTTTGAAGATTTTGAGGATTTTGATTTTTTTGTATTTTGATTTTAATTTATGAATTGAAATTGGTGGTATATACAAGATGATCTATATACACTATACAAGGTTATTTGAGTATAGCATGTCTAAGGTTGCTTCAAAATCAAAGGAGGTTTTTAAGGATAAGTTGGTTGTGTTGAAGGTAAGAACAAAAGGTGATGAATAAAAGGTAGTGATAACAAAAGCTTTGTTATAATGTAGAATAATGTAGAAAAAGATTTGACTTTTATATGTGAAAAATTAATCATGTTACAAAATAAAATGTAAGAAGGATAAGAATGTTCTTCATTCTTATTATTATCTTCCAAGTCTTGATAAGATGGAGAAAGTATATGTGAAAGATATGCATGAATGTTACTTTGTAAACAAGGATGATCATATATGAATGAAGAAAAGTGATGGATAGAAGATAATTGTGACAATAGAGAATGTATAAAACTTGATGTTTCAATCATTAAATATTCTTCAAATGGTTTTGGGTCACCATGTATGGTAACAATTTTATTTGTAAGTTCAAACTTCAAACATTGGTGAAGAGTGGAAGGGACAATCCTCATTGTATGAATCCAAGGACTCTGGAGAAATAGGTTGTAATATGAAGGGCAATATGCCACATAAAATAGAGTATCCAGGATCTTGGATCCAATATTAAGGGGAAGAATTATAGTACCTTGACAATCTTGAATTTCATTGTTAAAAGATTTTATAATAACATTTGATTCATTAAGATCTTGTTCCTTTAATTTGTGTTTTTGAAATAATTGATAAGTGCATAAATTAAGAGAAGAGTCATTATCTACCATGATAGTTCTAACAAGTGTTTCTTTACGAGATCCGATAATGTAAAGATAGGAGTCTTCTTGTGAAGTAGAGGAAGGAATATCCTCATCATAGAATGAAATATGGTTAACCTCAAGAGGGTTTATACCATTAATTATGTTTTTAGAGAAAATATGATGAGGAACAAATTGTTGGCTAGGTATTTTGAACAAAATTTCCTTGTGATAAATTTGTAATACTTCTAAAAGGGATATCTTTGCTTGAGGATTAATCACTTGTTGTTGGCTATCAAAGTGGATTTCAGATTGAAATTTTGATTTTAAATATAAGCTTTCTATGCTTGCATTCCATTTTGTATCATTCTCTAGAGCCAAAGATAGTTTTGAAGGTTGGTCAAATGAGGAATCCATCTCTTGAATATCAGATTGAGTTGATTGAACTTGAGGTTGCTCATTTGTAGTTTTTGTTACAATATTAATAATATAATCATGAGGGGACACATTAAATGCAATATTTGATTGGTTTCTTGTTGTTGATAATTGAGTAGGGGTTCTTGAGAGATCCCCATGTCTTGATTGATTATTGGTATTTGTTGTGTAGGAGTTTGATTGTTTAATGGAGATTTATAATCTATTGTAGGTTGTAATTCCTTTATATTAGAAAGATCCTTATCAATCAAATCTTGAATTGCACATCTTAAATATTTACAATTTTGTGTCATATGTCCATCTACTCTATGATATTCACAATGTAGCTCAGGTTTAAACCAATCTGATGTGGTATCAGGTTGTCTTATGGAAGGAAGTTCAATAATATTTGTGTCAAGTAAATACTTGAGAATTATATCCATTGGTTGATTAAGCTTAGTAAATTTACGTGATGAAGGTTTTTGAGAGTTTTTTGATAAATGCCTTAGGAATTTTGTCATAAAAGGACCTAATGGTTTCTCACCTCTTCTTTCTTTATTATGGGTAGAATGATGACAGGAAGATTGCAATGTAGGAGGTGAGTGCACGGTAGAATTGGAAGAATAAGTATTTTCTTGTTGAAATGGATGTGTTGTATTGAAAGAAGAGTTTTGAAAAGGTGGCGAAGGATTATATGTGGATTGATAGACATAATATGGATATATGGGAGAATAGATAATATCATTATGAAGAGGATTGGCAAAGGGATTGTTTTGTTGGGTTATGGATGAAAAATAAGAAGAGTGTGATGGAGGTGGTGTTGAATAGGGATAAGGTTGGTCATAATCAACAAATGTATTTAGCTGAATTCTTCCAACATTACTGATGGACTCATATTGATTTGAGTAAAAACTCATGGTTTTTTTTTAGTACTTCTAAAATTAATATTTAGCATCTACTATTTAGGATTGAATATAAAACATACAAACTTGAAATGATGATTTTGTTTTTGTTTTTCTTGTATATATATATATTTTTTGTTTTTTTTTTTTTGTTTTCAAAAGGTTATGATGCATTCACGTCGGGTTCACCAAAATGTATCGCTCCAAATTTTTCGCATCCCTACCTTCAGGCTATTGGATCCGCGCCCGGAAGGAGGATGGGAAAAGAATGATGCGGTACCTCGGATGAGAGGACTTTGCGAAGGTCTCGCCTCTCAAGGGAGGTGCATTTTGGTGATTTGTCGACGGATGGTGGGTTCACCAGGAAACATTTGGCGGCAGTTTCCACGCCTAGGTTTTGGGAATGTGTTTTAATGGGTTCATTTTATCCTTAAACATTCATCCTAGGTTTGGCCGAATGATTCTAACTTAAACTACATGAAAATGCAATTTAAATGAATACAGTAAACAGACTAAAAGCAGAAAAATAGAGAATTTGTAGGAGGCTAATGGATATTACCTGATCCGGGATTTCTGATGAAGTTTCTGATGCTTGAAGTAGTCTGGATCGTCTGGGATTCGACAAAATCGCCTGCAATATGTCAGAATCATCTAGAATCTGACAGGATCGTCTGAGATAGACAGAATCGTCTCAGATCTAATGAATTCGTCAAACGAATTCATCAGAAACCTGCAAAATAGAGAACAGATGCAAAATACAAGAAATTCTACTATGCAAAATTGAGGCAAAATATGCTAAAGAACAAGGTGAATACTAAGCAATAATTTAAAATAGAAAGTAAAACAGATCATTGCATTATGATGGCAAATCATGAATTTAATGTGCAATCTAAACTAGATGGGTGAACTCCGGATGCAAAGTAGAATAAAAACTAAATAAATGATCTAATTTATAGCATAAAATGACGAGAGAGAAAAGAGAGAAGAGCAAACTTCGAGCATCGATTGCCTCGATGTATGCTGCGATCGAGATCGTCTCGCATCGGTACGAGATCGTCCCTAATTTGACGGGATCGCCTCCGATCTTGACGGGTTCGTCGAGCTGCGATAGGTGTTGGCTCCAGCTGAAAACCGATGATATACCTGCAATAAAATTACTATGGGAATAGTGCAAAAAGTAAATTTGAGAAGTTCTAGCACATAGGGAGTCGATTTGCATAAAAATTCAGCCAGGGGTTGGGGAGGGAAAAGTCTTCGAGTTAAATAGGCTTAGGGAAAGTTGTTGGGAGGTTGGAGATCTTCCCAATTTGGGAGATCTCCAATGGGGGAGGGTCCTAACGGCGTAGACATGCTTCTTCCCGGATTGGAGACCCGTTGGAACAGAGTCTAATTATGAAAATGCAGTTTTGCGACGAAATCGTCTGGACGTCCTAGTCCAGACGAAATCGTCAAATCTGGGGCGATATCGTTTGATCGGCGACGATATCGTCCAACGGTCAAAACAACTCCTAAAAATGGTGCGAAAAAAGGGGAAATGGGTTTCTCGGCGGTTAACGGGCGGTTTGGGAGGTTAAATTTGAATTTAAATTTATTTACTAAGGTGAATGTAATTATTCCAATTTGATTGCGCCAATTTTAGGGTGCTACAGGTTTTATGACACTAATTCTATTACCTTGTTCAAAATAATATCAAAATATCAAGTCAAATGTGGCAAGAACTATAAGGAGTATTTGTTTTGTCCTTTCCATAATCATAAAGGGTATGACATTCACACCTTCTTTACATTTAAAAACAAGGTGCAATATTTGATAGACCTAGGGGCCATTAAATTTGATAATCCCTTGGCTCAAAAACACCAAAACCTTTGTATATACCAAACATCACTTCCTCATCATGAGGAACAACAACAAAAGGCAGGGGAACCAAATACCATGACTCCTCCTAACCAAGTTAATTATGTGCAATAGAGCCAAGGTTTTATGGGGGCTATCCATGTAGTCACCCAAGGTCAAAGAAGTACCAATCGATAAAATAAACAACAAAAAAGTAGTTCATCCTCCTATGGCACCACAAGAAAATGTGTCTCCACAACCTACCAATTCATCATCACCCATCCATTTTTTCACTAATTCATCCCAACTCGTCCACCTTCCAAGTCATATATCATAACCAATTCATCCCCCAAACCATTCAAAAACACCCATCATCTCCTTGAGTAATCATCTAACAACTAGTATTAACATGACTTCAGCCAAACTATATTTCTATGAGCTAATATAACAATCTCCTCCATACCATGAGGCATTAATGGAAATTCTAAAATCCATTGAACTCCAATCCCAAGACACTAATACATTTAACAATTTCATGGGGAGTATTCGAACATGTATGGAACCTTCTATCACATACAAATGATTTTGAAATTAAATCAATATCATCATAATCATCAGATCCTCCATTACACATTATGGATCAAGTTGATAGGAAGCCCTTTAAACGAGTTTTGATTGAAACCAATTCATCCATCAACATCATCACCACTTTTGCCCTTCAACATCTCAATATTCCACCCTCACACATAACCAAATCTACATTCACCTTGAGAGCATTCAATGATGCTCTTTGTTCTATAGTTGGCACTGCCATCTTACCTATATAAGTGGGGATTAAGATATTGCATACCATGTTCCATATCCTAGAGGGGTCCATGGCTTATAATGTACTCCTTGGAAATCCATGGATAAAGAAAATAAAATGTGTCCCTTCAATATTGCATCAATGCTTAAAATATTTACATGAGGGACATGTTCATTGCATACCAAAAAAAATCAAACCGTTTAAGTGCTACAACTTCATTTATAATCTATACGAATCCACACTTTCATCCACCCACCTATCCTTAACTCCATCAACCTCACATCACACCACTTCTTCATAAAAATATCTTATTCTTGAGGATATCCCCATCACTACCCCACATCAAGCTTCCACTTCCACACCCACACCTTCATCACAGTCGGTTACATGTACATATGGTCAAATCCAATCCACACCATCCACATCATCAACATCAACATCACCCATTATCACCACTCATTCATCATCTTCCATACAACTAACTTCATAAACACCCACTATCACTTCATCCACATTACCATCATCAACCATTCATCAAACCCCTCAACCAAATCCATCTCTATCGCCATCAAATGATGTCTCATAAGTTGATTTGACATATTATGAGATGATATTTCACCATTCATCTCTTCCTTAATTGGAACCACAAGCCACCCATGAGCTCCACATCTCCACTCCATCCACCTCATCACCCACACAAGTTGCATTCCACCTCACTAATCCTAGTATTTGTGAATACATGGTCCAAGATATTATAGTTACACCACTAAGAATCCAAATTATTATGGATTACGATCATCCATGCAACCCACACTTATCCATGGAAGTGGTGTATAATATAGGTTCAATACCTAATCAAATTAATTTTGTGTATGAAGGGTTTGATTCATCATCTGATCCACCTTCCCTAGATGAACCTACATAGCCAGTCCTTTCCAACATAGAGTGCATGACTGGTTTTCCTTCATGATGCTTTCATCAAATCAATTGGTAAGGATACGACCTAGGACGACTTGAACAAAGCATGTACGAGATCATTGAAACTCCATATCGAGAATCATATGACCGTTCAGTTTTAGGATACCATTCACATCCTTCCACTTCCTCTTTTGACCAAGATTTTCAAAATATTCATTTAAATTTAGGAGAGAAAACCAATCACAATGATGACTTTGAGAATTTTGATGAAGAATATGATGTCATGTCAAAAGCTTCAGATGAATCCAAAGATGAATTAGCCCCAATAACTCCATTCACCAAACAATATGAGCACTACCTCAAAATTTTCCCCATCTACCAACCCATTTTCTATTTGTTTCTCCCAATGGAGTGAAATAAACCAACCAATGAACCACCATATTCATCTCATCCGCTTCACTGAAACATCATGTAATATATATACACAAAAAAAATCAAAAACAAAAAAATATATATTTGCATCACATGTGCATGGCCTTGTCATTTGGGTTTACATGTGTTGCTTGTTGCTATCCAATTTCGCCAGGTTCATTCCAACCATATAGGCTTACCAGTCTAGGGGAGAGTAGAAGATCTTGAGCCGTTAAACATTATCCACTTGAGAGTATTCTATGCAGAATGTATTATATATATATATATACAAGGCCAATACTTACAAATATCATTCATATACATTGTATTTTACACATTGCATTTCACACATTACATCTTACAATCACACTCATTGTCATTCTGATACATTTCATCCACCATTATAGGGGTCATTTGTTAAGTTTAGACAATAATTGATCCAATAAATTTTGTCACATTAATAAGGGGCACCTTTAATTCAACATCCATCCCATTTACACCACTTCATACATCCATTCATAATTTGCACTACAAGTTTCCATCATTCCTAGGTGTTTTTTATCACTCAACCTCCAATACATGTCAAGTTTTCTCTAGGACCAAGGCACATTTTCACTAACAAAATATTGAGTTCTAGGATTTAACTCTAAAATTCTTGAACAAAACACATCTCACATATTAAAAATATCTTGTTGAAGAACACAAGCTTATACTGAGAGGGGGGGTGAACAGTATAAGACCACTTTTTACTTTTCTTTTCAATTCAATATTATGCAGTGTATAGATAGAAGTATCAATAGCAGTAATCAAAGTAATGCATAAAACACCATCCACAAAAGTGACACAACAATTTACGTGGTTCGACCAATGTGGGCTACTCCAAGGAGAAAATATTTTGCTAAAAATTTCTCAATCAATCTCTTGGGAATCCTTCCCAATTACAATGTTTATGGACCTCTATCCAAAGGAGATGTTGATCCCCTAAATCTCAATTTTGTGGATCTCTTCCATAGGAGAACTCTTTCCCCTTCTACTCTAGCTAGTGATCTTCTAGAAGACTCTATCTCTATGCTGCATTGACTTGTGGATATCTCTCCACTTGAAGACTCCTCACTCAAATATCTCTTCAATTGTCTTGGTTGCTGGATATCTATCCACTAAGACTCTTTCCTCTGTACTCTATCACCTTCAAATATCTATCAATTGGTTCACTCAGAACCTCATTAAATCTACTCAATAGGCTCACTCAAAACCTACTCAAATCTTCTCAATAGTCTCACTCAAAACCTACTCAAATCAATCTCTTGGGAATCCTTCCCAATTACAATGTTTATGGACCTCTATCCAAAGGAGATGTTGATCCCCTACATCTCAATTTTGTGGATATCTTCCATAGGAGAACTCTTTCCCCTTCTACTCTAGCTAGTGATCTTCTAGAAGACTCTATCTCTATGCTGCATTGACTTGTGGATATCTCTCCACTTGAAGACTCCTCACTCAGATATCTCTTCAATTGTCTTGGCCGCTGGATATCTATCCACTAAGACTCTTTCCTCTGTACTCTATCACATTCAAATATCTATCAATTGGTTCACTCAGAACATCATTAAATCTGCTCAATAGGCTCACTCAAAACCTGCTCAAATCTTCTCAATAGTCTCACTCAAAACTTTCTCAATCAATCTCTTGGGAATCCTTCCCAATTACAATGTTTATGGACCTCTGTCCAAAGGAGATGTTGATCCCCTAAATCTCAAGTTCGTGGATCTCTTCCATAGGAGAACTCTTTCCCCTTCTGCTCTGGCTAGTGATCTTCTAGAAGACTCTGTCTCTCTACTGCACTGACTGGTGGATCTCTCTCCACTTGAAGACTCCTCACTCAGATCTATCTTCAATTGTCCTGGCTGTTGGATCTCTATCCACTGAGACTCTATCCTCTGTACTCTATCACCTCCAAATCTCTATCAATAGGTTCACTCAGAACCTCCTCAAATATACTCAATAGGCTCACTCAAAACCTACTCAAATCTCTCAATAGGCTCACTCAAAACCTACTCAAATCTGCTCAATAGGCTCACTCAAAACCTGCTCAAATCTGCTCAATAGGCTCACTTAGAACCTACTCAAATATGCTCAATAGGCTCACTCAGAACCTGCTCAAATATGCTCAACAAGCTCACATAGAACTTGTCCCAATATGCTCAATAAGTCCTCTCTAGGACTTGCTCAAATCTGCATAGCAAGCTTTCACAAAAGCTTACACAAAAATAGTCCACAAGCCTTCTCAAAGACTTGCCTCAAATCAGCTCAACAAAATCTCAACTCAATCTCATAGAAGCATAAAGAGAATTGTTAGAGACTCAATATGTTCTATACTCAAATCCCAATCTCAATTCAAAGTAATCTCAACTCAACTCAATCTTATAGAAGCATAAAGAGAATTGTTAGAGACTCAATATGTTCTATACTCAAATCCCAATCTCAACTCAAAGCAATCTCAACTCAACTCAATATTAACTCAATATCATAGAAGCATAAAGAGAATTGTTAGAGACTCAATATGTTCTATTCTCAAGGCTCAATCTCAACTCAATCAGAATATAGAATAGTTTGTTTCATGGAACTTGAACAACCACTTCATGCAACCACTTGACTAGGCTCAATCAACTCTACTCAACCAATCACTTCAAGAAACAACTCTTTCTCACAAACCCTAGTCCAAGCATGAATCAACTAACTCAAAATGTTTCCAACAATGCTCAACAACAAATCTTACATAACAATGATACTCATGTTCTTTTCTAACTCAAGTTCAAGTTCTTTGCATCACCCATTGGCTTCAACAACAATGCTAATAAGACAAGGTTTTAATCACAACTCTCAATTCAGAAAACCTTGAAGCATAAACTCAAAGTACTTCACTCAACCAATGGTCTAAACAACAATGCTTATCAAACAAGGTTTAATCACAACTCACAATCCAGAAAACCTTGAAGCATTAACTCAACCACTTTCGAAAAGGAAACCACAATCAATCCTTTTCACTCCAATGATATTTCAAAAATCAACCACCCAAATAAAATCAATGGAGAGTATTACTCATACCTTTTTGATGCCTTATGAGTTGTCCACTAAATCTGTCACACTCAACACACTTTCTTTTTCAACTCTTAACAAGGGTTAGAGATCTTGAGTAATAACACAACAATAATATCCAAATAACACCTTATTACTCCTACTTTATTTTAACATCCACCAAAGTTCTTTTTAAAAGAAAACCCTTACTCAAAATAACTTTCACTAAAAATAACTTTATCAAAAACCCTTATTACTCCTAACAATTTCAAAAATCACAATTAAAAATAATTCACAACTCAAACAACCACCATGACCTTATTCCCTAAGGTTACTCAACAAATCAACTAACGAAGCACCTTTACCCCTTATCACTCCACCTTAGGCAATCCAAACAAAATATTAATAAAAACCTTAATACCTGCCTCGAGGGGAATCGAACCCTCGTCTTGCCCCAACGTGAATGCCCTAGCCACGGCCAAGCTACCGCATGAGCTATGGGCTCATTGGTGAAAAAGAAGTGCCACCCGCTTCTTATCCTTCACCCTCTTCCGCCAAGCGAAAAGTATGCACCTTGGGCGCCTCAACAGAACAAAGCCAAAAATGATGCTTGCGGGAATCGAATGCACAACCTCCTTGTCACCAACACCTTTGCACAATCCAAGCTGCCACTAGGCCATGCTGCCCAATGCATTTTGGGAAGTGGTCATTGTCTCCCTTTAATGTTCGCTACATCACTTAAATGAAAAACATGAGCTCTTTTTCTTCGCAAATACCAAGCGCAAATATCAATGAGCAAGGATGAATGAATTAAAAAATTCAATGGCATATTTATATGCCTTCCCTTTGCTTTGGAAACATCGGCCTTTTTGAAACTTCCTTCATGACGTCGGTGGATAAACTTTTAATTTTAATTTTAAAATTTAAATTTTAAATAAATTAAAATTTAAACTAAATCTTTAAAATTAAATATCTCCATCATCGGGGCACCTTTTTTGATGAAACAAAAAGCCAACTTGGGTTTTAAGAAAAACCCATTTCAAATATGCCATCCATGGTTTTAAATAAAAACCTTTTGCAAAGCTTCCCTTGAAGCTCCTTTTGGAACCAAATGCCATGCATCCCTTCTTGAACCTTTGATCAAAAACCTTTGCTTCTCATGAAGCTCTTTGTGAAACACAAACATAGTGCTTACTTACATAGATCCTTTTGACATCAATGACAACTCTTAGCTTAGGGACTCAAAATGTCCAACAATCTCCCCCTTTGTCATTGATGGCAACCCATATCCTTTTACTAAAATCTGACCTTCTTTTCTGCTCCCCCTGGCTCAAAGCTTTCTCAAATATCAAATCTCTCCCCATATCAAAAACTCTCCTCAATATACACAAATCTCTCCCCCTTTGTCATCAATGGCAAAGGGTCACCTTTGGGGCTCGGGGCTAAGAATGAGCCTCTTAGCTTAGCCCCTCCCCCACCTCCACATGAGGTGGTTAATTCTAGGGTGGGAGTATTTCTACTCCCGAAAGCACTGCTCTTTACCTTTACCTTTCTCTCTTCCTTTCTGAGTTTTTTGAATCCTCTCACTATTTCTTACCAAGTCATCATCCCTTTCTTATCATCACTTTTCCTATTCCATGTTCTTGTTCTCATCCATGTTCCTTTTTTTTTTCTTTTCTTGTTCTCATCCATGTTCCTATTCCTGTTCATGCCTACTTCTGGAATATTTGCTCTACACCATCTTGTTGTGTGACCATCATTATTGCACTTATAACACTTAATGTTATTATTCCTTGGAAGTGCAAATGTCTTAGGATATCTCCTAGTGAAGCCATATCCTCTTCTACCATGAACCCTACAATTCATTGCCTTGTGACCAAACTCATTGCATGAGTAGCAATACCCATGGAAAAGTTATCCTTTCCCATATTCCTATATTTTGTATGACCTGCACTATGAAGCCATGTGCCCAAACCTGTGACATGAGAAGCATCTCCCATTGAAGCTTCCTTGCCTAGACCTCATTGGTCTCCTATTTTAATTGTTGTTCCATCTGTATCTTCTTTGTGCATTATTTCTATATTTGACCTCTTTGTTGTCCAACTCATCCTCTGATGTCTCATTCCAACTTACACTATTATTTTCTGAAGTATCTTCTTCTAAAATTCCTTCTTCTTCTAGACTTGAAGTAGACTTTTCTTCCCATTTCTTTTGAGCTTGTTTGGAACCAAGACCTATCTTGTTTGTTGCTCCTCTTTGTATCTTGATTATTTTGTCTACACTCTTTGCACTGTTCACATATTTGTACAACTTTTTCTTGGAATCCTCTAAATCTTCCTTTAGTAGTGCCACTTCTTGTGTTAACTTTTCACACTCCAAAATATTTGCTTCTAACTTATCCTTGAACTTACTTGCCTTAGCCTTTGAATTTTCTAAGTCCTCTATGAGCAATAATATTTCTTCATCACATTCTTGAAACTGACTTTCAAGCTTAGAGTGTTGCTTTCTTACCTTCTTTACTGTGTCAAGAGCATAGATAAGTTCTCCCTTGAGATCATATCCATTCTCCACTGAATAATCCTCTATTTTTTTACCTTTGTCCCTATCATTACTTCCTTTTGGCTTGTCTTCTATAGGATCACTTACTTCATCTTCTAATGCCATTAGAAGATTCTCATCTGGTCTTTCAAGTGCATCTTCAAAACCATCATCACTGAAACTATAGCCATCCCTAGTGCAATTATCTTCAAGATGTCCAAATTTACCACATCTAAAACACTTGAGAATAACTGGAGTCCTTTTCTCTCTAACCATAAATAGGACTTCATCTCTATCATTGTCTGAAAAACTAGCATCACTATCATTTGAGTACTTACTTGCATTATCCGCATAGTAGCTTTTCTTTTGCCTTTGAAAGAACTTCTTTCCTTGTCTGTTTTGTCCATCCTTGCCTTTCTTCTTGTACCTGTGTCTTTCTAATTCTTTGTACTTGTGATCCTATTTTTCTTCATCACTATTGTACTTTGGCTCTTTGCACTCTGTCGCATAGTGTCCATACTTTCCACAATTGAAGCACTTAATAGATCTTACATCTATGAATATTTTGGAACCTTTATCTCTTCTACCATAGTTAGCTTCTTCATCACTAGATGACTCACTGCTTGATTCTATATTTTTACCCTTTTTATTTTTGTCCACTTTGAATGCAACTTCTTTCGGAGGAATAGGATCTTTTGTTCTTATCTCAAAAGTAGTAAGCATGCCAAGAAAAGAATTCCTTGTCAAAGAATCACTATCAATTGATGTTTCTATAGCAGAAACCTTTTCACTATACCTTTTTGGAAGAGTTCTCAAGATCTTATCACAAGCATCAGATTCATCAACCTTCATTCCAAGACCTCTCATCTCATGTACAAGTTCATCAATCTTACTGAGATAATCATGAATATTTTCATCATCTCTCATTCTTAAGTTCTCAAATTCTCCTTTGAGATTTCTGATCTTAGCTTTCCTGACACCTTTATCACCCTCATATATGTCATGCAGTAGATCCCACATATCTTTTGTTGTTTTACAATCCATAACCTTCATAGATTCTGATCTACCCAATCCTTTTATAATTGCATTCATAGCTCTTGAATTTGCATGCATTAGAAGCTTACCTTCCTTATCTATAGGAGGATTGACTGTAGAATCATATCCAAGTTCCACTGCATCCCAAACTTCATTTCCAAGTGCCATCAGGTGAAATCTCATCAGCATACACCAATACAAGAAGTCACTTCCATCAAATACTGGTACTGCATTATTGAAGGACCCATCCTTTTGATCCTTGTGATCCATTGTGTTCTTAGACCACTTTTCCTTCAAGCTGTCAAACTCTTCAGAAGGAACCCGCTCTGATACCAATTGAAGAACACAAGCTTATACTGAGAGGGGGGGTGAACAGTATAAGACCACTTTTTACTTTTCTTTTCAATTCAATATTATGCAGTGTATAGATAGCAGTATCAATAGTAGTAATCAAAGCAATGCACAAAACACCATCCACAAAAGTGACACAACAATTTACGTGGTTCACCCAATGCAGGCTACTCCACGGAGAAAATATTTTGCTAAAACTTTCTCAATCAATCTCTTGGGAATCCTTCCCAATTACAATGTTTATGGACCTCTATCCAAAGGAGATGTTGATCCCCTAAATCTCAAGTTCATGGATCTCTTCCATAGGAGAACTCTTTCCCCTTCTGCTCTGGCTAGTGATCTTCTAGAAGACTTTGTCTCTCTACTGCACTGATTGGTGGATCTCTCTCCACTTGAAGACTCCTCACTCAGATCTATCTTCAATTGTCCTAGCTGTTGGATCTCTATCCACTGAGACTCTATCCTCTGTACTCTATCACCTCCAAAGCTCTATCAATAGGTTCACTCAGAACCTCCTCAAATATGCTCAATAGGCTCACTCAAAACCTGCTCAAATATGCTCAATAGGCTCACTCAGAACCTACTCAAATATGCTCAATAGGCTCACTCAAAACCTGCTCAAATATGCTCAATAGGCTCACTCAAAACCTACTCAAATATGCTCAATAGGCTCACTCAGAACCTGCTCAAATCTGCTCAACAAGCTCACATAGAACTTGTCCCAATATGCTCAATAAGTCCTCTCTAGGACTTGCTCAAATCTGCATAGCAAGCTTTCACAAAATCTTACACAAAAATAGTCCACAAGCCTTCTCAAAGACTTACCTCAAATCAGCTCAACAAAATCTCAACTCAATCTCATAGAAGCATAAAGAGAATTGTTAGAGACTCAATATGTTCTATACTCAAATCCCAATCTCAATTCAAAGCAATCTCAACTCAGCTCAATCTTATAGAAGCATAAAGAGAATTGTTAGAGACTCAATATGTTCTATACTCAAATCCCAATCTCAACTCAAAGCAATCTCAACTCAAGCTCAATATTAACTCAATCTCATAGAAGCATAAAGAGAATTGTTAGAGACTCAATATGTTCTATTCTCAAGGCTCAATCTCAACTCAATCAGAATATAGAATAGTTTGTTTCATGGAACTTGAACAACCACTTCATGCAACCACTTGACTAGGCTCAATCAACTCTACTCAACCAATCACTTCAAGAAACAACTCTTTCTCACAAACCCTAGTCCAAGCATGAATCAACTAACTCAAAATATTTCCAACAATGCTCAACAACAAATCTTACATAACAATGATACTCATGTTCTTTTCTAACTCAAGTTCAAGTTCTTTGCATCACCCATTGGCTTCAACAACAATGCTAATAAGACAAGGTTTTAATCACAACTCTCAATTCAGAAAACCTTGAAGCATAAACTCAAAGTACTTCACTCAACCAATGGTCTAAACAACAATGCTTATCAAACAAGGTTTAATCACAACTCACAATCCTAGAAAACCTTGAAGCATTAACTCAACCACTTTCGAAAAGGAAACCACAATCAATCCTTTTCACTCCAATGATATTTCAAAAATCAACCACCCAAATAAAATCAATGGAGAGTATTACTCATACCTTTTTGATGCCTTATGAGTTGTCCACTAAATCTGTCACACTCAACACACTTTCTTTTTCAACTCTTAACAAGGGTTAGAGATCTTGAGTAATAACACAACAATAATATCCAAATAACACCTTATTACTCCTACTTTATTTTAACATCCACCAAAGTTCTTTTTAAAAGAAAACCCTTACTCAAAATAACTTTCACTAAAAAGAACTTTATCAAAAACCCTTATTACTCCTAACAATTTCAAAAATCACAATTAAAAATAATTCACAACTCAAACAACCACCATGACCTTATTCCCTAAGGTTACTCAACAAATCAACTAACGAAGCACCTTTACCCCTTATCACTCCACCTTAGGCAATCCAAACAAAAGATTAATAAAAACCTTAATACCTGCCTCGAGGGGAATCGAACCCTCGTCTTGCCCCAACGTGAATGCCCTAGCCATGGCCAAGCTGCCGCATGAGCTATGGGCTCATTGGTGAAAAAGAAGCGCCACCCGCTTCTTATCCTTCACCCTCTTCCGCCAAGCGAAAAGTATGCGCCTTGGGCGCCTCAATAGAACAAAGCCAAAAATGATGCTTGCGGGAATCGAACGCACAACCTCCTTGTCACCAACACCTTTGCACAATCCAAGCTGCCACTAGGCCATGCTGCCCAATGCATTTTGGGAAGTGGTCATTGTCTCCCTTTAATGTTCGCTGCGTCACTTAAATGAAAAACACGAGCTCTTTTTCTTCGCAAATACCAAGCGCAAATATCAATGAGCAAGGATGAATGAATTAAAAAATTCAATGGCATATTTATATGCCTTCCCTTTGCTTTGGAAACGTCGGCCTTTTTGAAACTTCCTTCATGACGTCGACGGATAAACTTTTAATTTTAATTTTAAAATTTAAATTTAAATTTTAAATAAATTAAAATTTAAACTAAATCTTTAAAATTAAATATCTCCATCATCGGGGCACCTTTTTCGATGAAACGAAAAGCCAACTTGGGTTTTAAGAAAAACCCATTTCAAATCTGCCATCCATGGTTTTAAATAAAAACCTTTTGCAAAGCTTCCCTTGAAGCTCCTTTTGGAACCAAATGCCATGCATCCCTTCTTGAACCTTTGATCAAAAACCTTTGCTTCTCATGAAGCTCTTTGTGAAACACAAACATAGTGCTTACTTACATAGATCCTTTTGACATCAATGACAACTCTTAGCTTAGGGACTCAAAATGTCCAACAATATCCCCCTTTGTCATTGATGGCAACCCATATCCTTTTACTAAAATTTGACCTTCTTTTCTGCTCCCCCTAGGACTTTGCTCCCCCTGGCTCAAAGCTTTCTCAAATATCAAATCTCTCCCCATATCAAAAACTCTCCTCAATATACACAAATCTCTCCCCCTTTGTCATCAATGGCAAAGGGTCACCTTTGGGTCTCGGGGCTAAGAATGAGCCTCTTAGCTTAGCCCCTCCCCCACCTCCACATGAGGTGGTTAATTCTGGGGTGGGAGTATTTCTACTTCCCGAAAGCACTGCTCTTTACCTTTACCTTTCTCTCTTCCTTTCTGAGTTTTTTGAATCCTCTCACTATTTCTTACCAAGTCATCATCCTTGTTCCTATTCTTGTTCTCATCCATGTTCCTATTTATGTTCCTATTCCTATTCTTGTTCTCATCCATGTTCCTATTCTTTTTCATGCCTGCTTCTGGAATATTTGCTCTACACCATCTTGTTATGTGACCATCATTATTGCACTTATAACACTTAATGTTATTATTCCTTGGAAGTGCAAATGTCTTAGGATATCTCCTAGTGAAGCCATATCCTCTTCTGTCATAAACCCTGCAATTCATTGCCTTGTGACCAAACTCATTGCATGAGTAGCAATACCCATGGAAAAGTTATCCTTTCCCATATTCCTATCTTTTGTATGACCTGCACTGTGAAGTCATGTGCCCAAACCTATGACATGAGAAGCATCTCCCATTGAAGCTTCCTTTCCTAGACCTCATTGGTCTCCTGTTTTGATTATTGTTCCATCTGTATCTTCTTTGTGCATTATTTCTATATTTGACCTCTTTGTTGTCCAACTCATCCTCTGATGTCTCATTCCAACTTACACTGTTATTTTCTGAAGTATCTTCTTCTGAAATTCCTTCTTCTTCTAGACTTGAAGTAGACTTTTCTTCCCATTTATTTTGAGCCTGTTTGGAACCAAGACCTATCTTGTTTGTTGCTCCTCTTTGTATCTTGATTATTTTTTCTACACTCTTTGCACTATTCACATATTTGTACAACTTTTTCTTGGAATCCTCTAAATATTCCTTTAGTAGTGCCACTTCTTGTGTTAACTTTTCACACTCCAAAATATTTGCTTCTAACTTATCCTTGAACTTACTTGCCTTAGCCTTTGACTTTTCTAAGTCCTCTATGAGCAATAATCTTTCTTCATCACATTCTTGAAACTGACTTTCAAGCTTAGAGTGTTGCTTTCTTACCTTCTTTACTATGTCAAGAGCATAGATAAGTTCTCCCTTGAGATCATATCCATTCTCCACTGAATAATCCTCTATTTTTTTGCCTTTGTCCCTATCATTACTTCCTTTTGGCTTGTCTTCTATAGGATCACTTACTTCATCTTCTAATGCCATTAGAATATTCTCATCTAGTCTTTCAAGTGCATCTTCAAAACCATCATCACTGAAACTATAGCCATCCCTAGTGCAATTATCTTCAAGATATCCAAATTTACCACATCTAAAACACTTGAGAATAACTGGAGTCCTTTTCTCTCTAACCATAAATAGGACTTCATCTCTATCATTATCTAAAAAACTAGCATCACTATCATTTGAGTACTTACTTGCATTATCTGCATAGTAGATTTTCTTTTACCTTTGAAAGAACTTATTTCCTTGTTTGTTTTGTTCATCCTTGCCTTTCTTCTTGTACCTATGTCTTTGTTAGGATCCTACTATAAAATAAACTCAAATAAACACACTCTCACACAATTTCTTGGAAATAGACTCACATAAAATCATATTAATGTTCAGAACAAAGTACACATTATAACAAAAATTTGCATAAAGGAAAAATCTCACAATAAGATAGAATCGCAAGCCTCTTCGAGGGGACAACCTCCTTCAAAACTTCATTAACTTGCAAAAAGATGAATACATTGGTGCCTTCTTGGGTATTTAAAGAGTTCCCTTCCATGGTTGGCTTACATGCAAAATGCCACCTAGATTACATGCATAATGCCACCTGAATTACATGCATAGTGCCACTCGAATTACATGCACAATGCCACTCGAATTACATGCACAAGACCACCTTACATAACCTATCTACCATGTGTTACATAAAAAAGGTGGCATTTGTCATAGACACTACATAAGCTAAAACTTAGAAAATTACAAAATATTAATCATGGGTACTACCCACGTTCTTTAGGAATTATTACATCATGGAAGTTATTACATTAAGGGTTAGTATGGGATCCTAACATGTCCTTCCCCTTGAAGAAGCTTTGTCCTCAAAGCTGAAATGAGGAAACTATTGCTAGAGTTGGTGGAGAGACTCCCATGTAGCATCTTCATGTTGAAGCCCATGCCACTGAACCAAGATCTCTATAATTGTATGGTTGTGAAGAGTGTGAGTTCGATGATCCAAAAACTGCTCAGGTTCAAGTAATATGGAGCTTTCTTCATCCAATTCAAGAAGTGTTGATTGAACCTGTACCTGTGTACCCACAACTTTCTTGAGAACAGAAACATGAAAAGCAGGATGAAGCTTAGAAGTAGGTGGGAGCACCAATTTATAAGTTGTGGGGTCAATCCTTTGTAGAACCTAGTAAGGACCATAGAATTTTGTAGCAAGCTTCTGGCAACTGTGAAGTTGTAGGGATGATTTTTTGTACGGCTGCAAGTGAAGGAAGACCATATCACCTACATCAAAACTATGCTTAGAATGATGTTGATCATCTTGTTGGTGCATCTAATTATGGGCCATGTTCAAATTATACTTAAGTTGGTGAAGGACCTCGGTGTGTTGACTCAGAGTGTTGTTGATGACCTAGACCTTGGAGTTGCCAATAATATAAGAGGAAGGCATAGGTGGAAGGCGCCCGTAGACTATTTCAAATGGTGTGATTTTGGTTGTGATATGATAGGAAGTGTTGTACCACCATTCGGCCAAGGATAGCCATTTTGCCCATTAATTGGGATTATCTGAGACAAAGCAACGAAGGTAGGTTTCCAAGCATTTATTAACAACTTCTGTTTGACCATCCGTTTGCAAATGGTAGGCTGAACTCATTTTGAGCTGAGTCCCCTAAAAATTAAACAACTCTTGCTAGAAATGACTAGTGAATGTGGGATCACGATCAGATATAATGGAGGTGGGCATGCCATGAAAGTGAAATATGGAGTCAAGAAAAATTTGTGCAACAATGGATGTTGTATATGGATGGGCAAGGGCACAAAAGTGATCATACTTTGAAAGACGTTCCACTACCATGACAATAACTTACCTTTAGATTTAGGAAGCCCTTCTATAAATTCCATGGAAATGTTAGTCCAAACCTGATCTGGGATAGGCAATGGTTGAAGAGTGCTCTGAGAGCACACTATTTCACCTTTCATCCTTTGACATGTGTCATAGGTAGCAACAAAATAGCAGATGTCATGTTTCATACATTTCTAAAAGAAGATGTGCTTGAGTCGCTCATATGTTTTAAGGAACCCTAAATGGCCTGCAGAGGGAGTGGCATGCAATTCCTTCATGAGGAGCTCTCAAAGTGGGGACTTATGAGGTAGAACTAGGCATTGATGGTAGCATAGATCATGGCCATTCCAACTATATCCTGGTGGTAGATCATCCATTAGTGAGGCTATCAAAGCTTGCAAATTTGCATCCTGACATGCTTCTTGATGCAAGGAATGAATCCATTGAGGAAGCGGTGTTGAGATGGCACACAACATACTTACGGTCTCCATTTGGCGAGAAAGAGCATCAGCCACAATATTCTCCTTTCTCTTTTTGTAGGTGATATCATAATCATAGCCCATGAGTTTAGACACCCACTTTTGTTGGTCAGGCATGGAAAATCTTTGTTCCAAAAAATATTTGAGACTTTTATGGTCGGTTTTGATGGATAAGTGATGCCCAATGAGGTAAGGTCACCAATGTGTGATTGCATGCAATATGGCTAACATTTCCTTAGCATATGTGGATTTCCCCATATTATGATTAGAGAGTGCCTTGCTATTAAAAACCATAGGTCATCCTTCTTGCATCAATACTTCCCCAATACCATGACCAGAAGCATCACTTTCAATGACAAATGGTTTAGAGAAATCTAGCATGGCTAAAATGGGAGTGGTGGTCATAGCATGCTTGAGTTCAATGAAGGCTTGGTCAGTAGGCCCTGTCCAAGTGAAGGAATATTTTTTCAACATGGAGGTGAGGGGGGCAGCTATCTTCCCATAATTGTAGACAAATTTGTGATAATATCCCATAATCCCTAAAAATCCTTGAAGTCCTTTAAGGGTGCGAGGTTTTGGCCACTCTTGAACTACTTGAATCTTCTTAGGGTCAACCTTGATGCCATCCTATGAGACAATGTGTCCCAAATACTCTACTTAAATCATACCAAAGGAACACTTGGACCTTTTGGCAAAAAGGTGATGGGTTACCAATAGCTATAAAGTTTGATCCACATGATTGAGGTTCTCTTCCCATGTGCGGTTGTAAATCAAGATGTCATCGAAGAACACAAGGATGAACTTTCATAGAAAGGGCCGAAAGATGTTGTTCATGCGACTTTGGAATATAGGAGCATTTGTGAGACCAAATGGCATTACCAAGAATTCATAATGACCTTCATGAGTGCGAAAGGTAATTTTGGGGACGTTCTCATCCTTGAGATGGATCTGATGGTACCTAGAGCGGAGATCAAGCTTGGTGAAATACATGGTCCCGTGTAGTTCATCAAGTAATTCATCAACCACTAGAATAGGAAATTTATCCTTGATCATAGTCTTCTTGATTTCTCGATAGTCAATACATAGGCACCATGAGCCATCTTTCTTGGGAATAAGTAGGAAAGGTGAGGAGTAGGGGCTAGTACTAGGTCAGATGACACCAGCCTTGAGTAATTATTGTACCAGTTTTTCCAGTTCTAATTTCATGGCATGAGGATACCTATATGGCCTGATATTTGGTGGTGCGCTACTCGGGAGCAATGGGATAGCATGGTCATGAGAGCAACGTGGTGGTAGTGTAGTTAGTTCTGCAAAGACAACATCATGTTTGTGTAGAAATAGTTGTAGATCTGATGGAATTTTAACCATTAGTGAAGTGGTTGGTTGGATGGAGAAGAGTTGTGCAATGACCCCACATTTTGATTTCTTTAGCACTTTCTCCATACAATTGGAACTAATGAGTTGAGGTGTTCCTGTAGGGGAGCCCTTAAGTAAGTGTGTCTGTCCATTTTGGGAGAATTGCATCCAAAGTTCTACAAAGTTCCAACTGATAGTACCCAACGTACTCAACCATTGAGATCCTAAAACCATATCACATCCTCCCAACTAGAGGGTAAACATGTCCTGCTTGAGTTCATAGTTCCCTATCCTAATCTTGACATTGTGGCATTTTCCTTTACAAGGTAATGTTTCCTCATTGGCTACCATGACCTCAAATGAATTACAAGTGTGGATATAGCAATTTTCTCACTTAGCAACTCGAGGATCAATGAAGTTATGTGTATTGCCTGAATCAATAAGGATGGTAAGACGTTGGCTCTTGAAAAATCCTATAAATTTCATTGTTTATGGAGTGATAATGCCTACAAGAGCATGGACTAAAATATTTTCCTCAAACCTGTGTATCTTCTTCCTGTGGAGAAGGTGTTTCAGGAGGGTCCTCATCATCATCACTTTGGTCAGTGTTAGCAGGTTCCTTAACATCTATCAAGAACATTCTTTTGTTTGTACACTTATGTCCTTTAAAAAACTTTTTATCACAATTATAACATAATCCTTGGGCATGACGTGTATCCATCTCCTCTGTAGTCAGTTGCTTGGGTGTAGTAGGTTTACTATCCACTGAATTTTGGGTTCAAGAAGGAAATGAAGGTAGATTTTTAGGAAACCATGATGGGCGCCTTAGGTTTGAGAGCTTATATTCAGCCAGATGGGCCAAACTGATAGCTTCCATCATGGACTGTGGTTTCAACATCTTTACTTCATCTTGGAGATCCCCTTTTAACCCACTAATAAAACAACTCGTGAAGAACCCTTTCGTAAATCCTCTTGTCTTATTGGCCAATTTTTCAAATTGAGTTTGGTAGTCACGAACTAAGGATATTTGTTGCAGTTTGGTCAAGGCCCCTGTGAAGTCCTCATACTCACTAGGCCCAAATCGGGTCAGTAGTTGGGACTCAAAGTCCTCCCAAGAGAGATTTGGGTTGGAATTACATAACCACTGGAACTAGTGTAGAGCCTCATATTCCAAATTGAAGGAAGCCATCTGAACTCGATGATATATGGGAACATTATGAAGTCTAAAGAATTGATCAACCCTACATAACCACCCATCAACATCCTTCCCATTAAATCAAGGGAAGTCTAATTTTGGCATTTTAAAGGATGGGTCATGGTCATTCCTTGTAGAGTTTTTAGCTTGGTGTTCTGTTTTGAGTGGTCCCTTATGTAACTTGCTACCCACTTCTATCAGTGTTTCTTCTAAGTGAGCCTTAGTGGCCTCATTATCTAGATGAACACCTTGGACCTCTTCCCTTATGGATAAAATTTCCAAGATTAAATTCTCAATGGATTTTGTTAAGGAGTCCATCTGTTCTAGCTCTTTTTGATGTCCATGGGTACCCTGGGCCATTTTGGAACCTTTTGTGACCAGTTACTAAAAATAGAATTGGGTTTTAGGACTTACTATTTTTAGTAAGTGTCCAAAAAAGTGCTTGGGTGCTATATATCAAAATTATCAGCTCGAAGAGGTGGTCACAATGAGCTATATCCCACAACACTACTTTTTGGCACCCCAGAATTTTTGTTTTTCTCCTTTTTGCCAAGTCTAACGGTGTTTACAATTTTGGATTTTGAGCTACAGTGCAAAATTTGGGTACTGGAGCACTATTTATAATTGGTCTCTTGTCACTCACTCAATGTTTTGCTCAGCCTTGATAGTATCTCTAACACTGCTTACCTCACTAGTCTGAAGATTCTCTGTATTGTGTAGGTTACTGTTATGACAGTTCTATTTTGACACTGAAAACTACAATTTCTGACCTGATCATTACTGCCATTGTAAATATGACTATTATTCTCTAGAATGTCAACTTAACTGTCACCCTCATATTCTATCCCAAATTCATGCAATTTATGCTATTTTTTTGGTAGAGGATTCCTTTCTCATATGCTCACTTTTGGGAATTTAGAATGCAGGTTTACAAATAGGGAGTTTTGGTTTTTGATTTTGTTGCAGGTTGAATTTTTAACAAAACTAAGGTATGCTAGGTAAAAGAGTATATGACACCCATAGGCCCTCTGTTATACCACAGTGACGAATAATAGTGCTCAAACCAATATTTTAGGCCACTACCCAATGAGGATTCCACACATACCCTTGAGCACACTATCTGCCTCTCTAACAATATGGGAGGGTAATCGTCTGGGATGCTATGTCCCATGGACTATGGATGATATGATAAGCTTCCTACTGGATAAAATTTTGTTAACCTTAGAATGGTCTCCCGATACACCCGAAGATGCATGGGAGCTCAAGTCCGTGTGTGAGTTCTGTTTGAGGCCTAGGTATTGGATCCTAATCACCCCTCACTTCACTAGATGTTGTATGGGCTATCTAGCTTAGCCAATAACGACAGATCCTTCATGATATTTTAAAACCCCTAGCACAGGGTTTCTACCTACTCAACTAAAAAGACTATTTTTTTTTTTGACTGGTCTTTGTCTTTTTTTTTTTTTGATAATAGTAAAAAAAAAATTACACAAAAATAATAGGGGATTATACCTAACAGGAAAGAATAATTACTGTTGCAGTAGAACTTGGCCCTAGAAAGTGCTCTGATACCACTTGTTAGGATCCTACTATAAAATAAACTCAAATTAATACACTCACACAATTTCTTGGAAATAGACTCAAATAAACATCATATTAATATTCAGAACAAAATATGCATTATAACAGAAATTTGCATAAACGAATAATCTCACAATAAGATAGAATCGCAGGCCTCTTCAAGGGGGAAACCTCCTTCAACACTTCATTAGCTTGCAAAAATATGAATACATTGGTGCCTTCTTGGGTATTTAAAGAGTTCCCTTCCATGGTTGGCTTACATGCAAAATTCCACCTAGATCACATGCATAATGCCACACAAATTACATGCATAGTGCCACTCGAATTACATGCACAATGCCACTCGAATTATATGGACAAGGCCATCTTACATAACATATCTACCATGTGCTACATAAAAATGGTGCCATTTATCATAGGCACTACATAAGCTAAAACTTAGAACATTACAAAATATTAATCATGGGTACTACCCATGTTCTTTAGAAATTATTTCATCATGGAAGTTATTACATTAAGGGTTAGCATGGGATCCTAACAGTATTTTTGATTATTTATACTTGTGATGTTGTTTTTCTTCTTCACTATTGTACTTTGGCTTTTTACACTCTGTCACATAGTGTCCATACTTTCCACAATTTAAGCACTTAATAGATCTTACATCTATGAATATTTTAGAACCTTTATCTCTTCTACCATAGTTAGCTTCTTTATCACTAGATGACTCACTGCTTGATTCTATCTTTTTACCCTTTTTTTTGTCCACTTTGAATGTAGCTTATTTCAAAGGAATAGGATCTTTTATTCTTATCTCAAAAGTAGTAAGTATGCCAAGAAAATAATTTCTTTTTAAAGAATCACTATCAATTGATGTTTCTATAGCAGAAACCTTTTCACTATACCTTTTTGGAAAAGTTCTCAAGATCTTATCACAAGCATCAAATTCATCAACCTTCATTCCAAGACCTCTCATCTCATGTACAAGTTCATCAATATTACTGAGATAATCATGAATATTTTCATCATCTCTCATTATTAAGTTCTCAAATTCTCCTTTGAGATTTATGATCTTAGCTTTCTTGACACCTTTATCACCCTCATATATGTCATGCAGTAGATCCCATATATATTTTGTTGTTTTACAATCCATAACCTTCATACATTCTGATCGACCCAATCCTTTTATAATTGCATTCATAGCTCTTGTATTTGCATGCACTAGATGCTTACCTTCCTTATTTGTATGAGGATTGATTGTAGAATCATATCCAAGTTCCACTGCATTCCAAAATTTATTTCCATGTGCCATTAGGTGAAATCTCATCAGCATACACCAATTCAAGAAGTCACTTCCATCAAATACTGGTACTGCATTATTGATGGATCCATATTTTTGATCTATGTGATCCATTGTGTTCTTAGACCACTTTTCCTTCAAGCTATCAAACTCTTTAGAAGGAACCCACTCTGATACCAATTGAATAACACAATATTATAATGAGAGGGGGTGAACAATATAAGACCACTTTTTACTTTTCTTTTCAATTAAATATTATGCAGTGTATAGATAGCAGTATCAATAGCAGTAATCAAATAAATGCACAAAACACCATCCACAAAAGTGACACAATAATTTACATGGTTCACCCAATGTGGGCTACTCCAAGGAGAAAATATTTTTTTAAAACTTTCTCAATAAATATCTTGGTAATCCTTCCCAATTACAATGTTTATGGATCTCTATCCAAGGAATATGTTGATCCCCTAAATCTCAAGTTCATGGATCTCTTCCATAGGAGAACTCTTTCCCCTTCTTCTTTGGCTAGTGATCTTCTAGAAGACTTTGTCTCTCTACTGCACTGATTGGTGTATCTCTCTCCACTTGAAGACTCCTCACTCAGATCGATCTTCAATTATCCTGGTTGTTGGATCTCTATCCACTAAGACTCTATCCTTTGTACTCTGTCACATCCAAAGCTCTGTCAATAGGTTCACTCAAAACCTCTAAAATCTGTTCAATAGGATCACTCAAAACCTGCTCAAATCTGCTCAATAGGCTCACTCAGAACCTACTCAAATATGTTCAATAGGCTCACTCAAAACCTACTCAAGTATGCTCAATAGGCTCACTCAGAACCTGCTCAAATCTACTCAATAGGCTCACTCAGAACCTGCTCAAAATTGCTTAACAATAGAACTTGTCCTAATCTGCTCAATAAGTCCTCTCTAGAACTTGCTCAAATATGCATAGCAATATTTCACAAAAGCTTACACAAAATCTTACACAAAAATAGTCCACAAGCTTTCTCAAAGACTTGCCTCAAATCAGCTCAACAAAATCTCAACTCAATATCATAGAAGCATAAAGAGAATTGTTAAAGACTCAATATGTTCTATACTCAAATCCCAATCTCAATTCAAAGTAATCTCAACTCAGCTCAATATTATAGAAGCATAAAGAGAATTTTTAGAGACTCAATATATTCTATACTCAAATCCCAATCTCAACTCAAAGCAATCTCAACTCAACTCAATCTTAACTCAATCTCATAGAAGCATAAAGAGAATTGTTAGAGACTCAATATGTTCTATTCTCAATGTTCAATCTCAACTCAATTAGAATATATAATATTTTGTTTCATGGAACTTGAACAACCACTTCATGCAACCACTTGACTAGGCTCAATCAACTCTACTCAACCAATCACTTCATGAAACAACTCTTTCTCACCAACCCTAGTCCAAGCATGGATCAACTAACTCAAAATATTTCCAATAATGCTCAATAACAAATCTTACATAACAATGATACTCATGTTCTTTTCTAACTCAAGTTCAAGTTCTTTGTATCACCCATTGGTTTCAACAACAATGCTAATAAGACAAGGTTTTAATCACAACTCTCAATTCAGAAAACCTTGAAGCATAAACTCAAAGTACTTCACTCATCCAATGGTCTAAACAACAATGCTTATCAAACAAGGTTTAATCACAACTCACAATCTAGAAAACCTTGAAGCATTAACTCAACCACTTTCGAAAAGGAAACCACAATCAATATTTTTCACTCCAATGATATTTCAAAAATCAACCACCCAAATAAAATCAATGGAGAGTATTACTCATACCTTTTTGATGCCTTATGAGTTGTCCACTAAATCTGTCACACTCAACACACTTTCTTTTTCAACTCTTAACAAGGGTTAGAGATCTTGAGTAATAACACAAAAATAATATCCACATAACACCTTATTACTCCTTTATTTTAACATCCACCAATGTTCTTTTAAAAAGAAAACCCTTACTCAAAATAACTTTCACTAAAAAAAACTTTATCAAAAACCCTTATTACTCCTAACAATTTCAAAAATCACATTTAAAAAATTCACAACTCAAAAAACCACCATGACCTTATTCCCTAAGGTTACTCAAAAAATCAACTAACGAAGCACCTTTACCCCTTATCACTCCACCTTATGCAATCCAAACAAAAGATTAATAAGAACTTTAATACCTATCTCGACGGGAATCGAACCCTTGTCTTGTCCCAACACGAATGCCCTAGCCATGGCCAAGCTACCGCACGAGCTATGGGCTCGTTGGTGAAAAAGAAGTGCCACCCACTTCTTATACTTCACCCTCTTATGCTAGGCGAAAAATATGTGCCTTGGGTGCCTCAATAGAACAAAGCCAAAAATGATTCTTATGGGAATCAAACGCACAACCTCCTTGTCACAAACACCTTTGCATAATCCAAGCTGCCACTAGGCCATGTTGCCCAATGCATTTTAGGAAGTGGTCGTTGTCTCCCTTTAATTTTTGTTGCATCACTTAAACAAAAAACATGAGCTCTATTTCTTCGCAAATACCAAGCGCAAATATCAACGAGCAAGGATGAATGAATTAAAAAATTCAATGGCATATTTATATGCCTTCCCTTTGCTTTGGAAACATCAGCATTTTTGAAACTTCCTTCATGATGTCAGCGGATAAACTTTTAATTTTAATTTTAAATAAATTAAAATTTAAACTAAATATTTAAAATTAAATATCTCCATCATCGGGGCACCTTTTTTGATGAAACGAAAAGCCAACTTGGGTTTTAAGAAAAACCCATTTCAAATTTTCCATCCATGGTTTTAAATAAATAACTTTTGCAAAGCTTGCCTTGAAGCTCCTTTTGGAACCAAATGTCATGCATCCCTTCTTGAACCTTTGATCAAAAACCTTTGCTTCTCATGAAGCTCTTTGTGAAACACAAATAGTGCTTAATTACATAGATAATTTTGACATCAATGGCAACTCTTAGCTTAGGGAATCAAAATGTCCAAAACTTGTATCAAAGAGGGATAAAATCGTGATTGGATTGAACTTCAAATTGAGAAAGTCATCATTTTTGGTCCCATTATGCACATAGTCCAAAATAAAAATAGTGGTCTTCACCACTATCAAAACTTTCAAATAAAATAATGAGTAGTAAGGATAGGGTTAAATTCACATCATACCTTGATTGAGAATATTATTTCCAAAATCTCTTATTCTTTTACAAATCACACACCACATATCCGTAGTCATGAGGATAGAACTAAATTTCCATCTAGATGGCTAGGTATTCTAAATCGCCAAAGCTTGTTATACTTACAGTGACACTGAGAGGGGGGTGAATCAGTGTGATCTTTTAAAACTTTAAACTTGCAATGAAATAAAGCAAACTTAAACCAGAAATAGCAAGTTAATAAGAGAGCATCACACAACACAAAATTTTAACGAGGTTCACCAATGTGGCTACTCCTCAAAAATGACTGCTTGGACTACCATCCAAATCCAGCCTTTGCAAAGCAACAACTTTACAACTTATTTACCAAGCACCAACTGGAAGGAGCACCAACCCCTCAATTTTTTTGCACCAACAGAAAGGAGCACCAACCCCTAATTCACCAGCACCTACTGGAAGGAGCACCAACCCCTTATGCCAAGCTGCAACTTGGACTTCAAGAAAAATACAAAAAAATACCTTCACACTATTTGCACACTATCTGTTGTTTCTATGTACTCTGGCTTCTACTACAAAAGCTTCGCACCACCAGTCTGCTTCTGCACTACTGCTTCGCACACTTTGCTTTGACACAACCGAGTTATGGCTTCTGCTCCTATGCGCTTATGCTTCACACTCCTTCTGCGCAACTACTTCACACACTTCGCTTCGACACAAATGAACTACCGCTTCGCACTCAGCTCGAATCGATACGACTCGCTCTCTGCTCACCGTGAACTTCACATGCACAAATTTTCTTCACAAAAATCACACTTCAAACTCGAAACAGCCCTCCTTTTATAGATGAAATTTCAAGAACAAATCTTAAACTGTAGTCGGCTTTAACCCTAAAGAACGTCGACTGCAAAACCCTAATGAATGTCGGCTGCAAAACCCTAATCTTCGTCGGCCCAGATTTAACTCTGTCGGCTTCAACCGCCTCTCTGGTTCTATAGCTTTCCTCATGAAACTACAACATGTCACGATATCGTGACACCTTTTGCAGCCGTACGCCTTCTTTACCCTGCTATCACGAAAATGTGACACTTTTGGCCTTTGTCTGCTTTGCCACCGTTCTTGTCATGAAATCGTGACACTTCTAACTTTCGTTGACGTCATCCTCACTCTTGTCATGAAAATGTGACCCTTTTTGCTTCTAGGCCTTCTTCTCCGCTTTTGTCATGAAATCATGACATTTCTGGCCGTAGTCTCTCTCCTCCTAGAGTCGTGAAACCGTGACATGTCATAAAATTTGACATCTTCATCCTGCTAGCTTCTTCACCGCTCGTCATGAAATCGTGACACTTTTTCCATCCGTACATTTTTCTTTCATCTTGTCGCAAAATCGTGATGCTTTCAGCTTCCAAAGGCTTTTCTTGCAACCTGTCGTAAAATCGTGACACTTTTCGCCTCTTTGTCCTTTTCTCGGCTTGCACCCGCAAAAACATGACATGTCACAAAATCGTGACACTTTTGCTGCCTTAAGCTCTTTTCTGCCTTTCACCCGCAAAAACATAACATGTCGCAAAATCGTGACATACTTGCCTTTGTACATTCTCTCTCCTCTTTGGGTCGCAAACCCACATGTCACGAAATCGTGACACTTTTCCTCCTTGGAGCTTTTTCTTCCAAACATGTCATCGAAATCATGATAGTTTTCTTCCTTAGCGCATTTTCTCCAAACATTCGTCGTAAAATCCCGTGACCTTACGCTTTTCTTCCAAACATGTCGTGAAATTGGAACAGTTTTCCTTACACCTTCTCTCTCCTCGGCCATGTCGCGAAATCATGACAATTTTGCTTGCTTTTTCTCTCTCCTCAAACATGTCACGAAATGCGACAATTTTTCTTGCCTGCTAAAAATGTCGCGATATCGCGACACTTTTCTTACTTGTCTTTTTCTTTGAACTTTTGCAAAAAGGCAACTATGGTCTTCTTGGAAACTCACTGTCCATGCTCTGAATAACCTTTGAACTTTTGTCCTCTGCATCTGAATGACTTCTGAACTGCCTGTCCACTGCATCATTAGATCTAACTACCTGTGTTGACAACAATGACAAAACTCTTGCAACACCTTGCTCAACAATCTCCCCCTTTGGAATTGTTGGCAACACCTGTGTAAATTCCTGTAACTCTTCTCCCCCTTTGTCAATAATACCAAAGGGCTACTGCAGACTCCCCTTGAGTCCATACACACAATTCTCAGGCATAATTTGTTGCACTTAGCACAAATTATGATCATGAGCAAAAGAATAGTCAAATACTCAAATGCTCCCCCTGAGAAAGTGATCCCTGTAGCTAGTCACTTCTTGGGAAGTGTGACCACTCCCAATTTGTTTTGAAGGTACTCAAACACTTCCTTGGGCAATGGTTTTGTGAAAATATCTGCTACTTGTTCTGTGGTTGGGACAAAATCCAATTTAACTTCTCCTTCTGCAACTTTCTCCTTCAAAAAATGATACCGGATGGCAATGTGCTTTGTGCGTGAGTGCATAACTAGATTCTTGGAGATGTTAATTGCACTGGTGTTATCACACTTTACTGATATTGGCTCACTGAAATTAATGCCAAGATCTTTCAGAGTTTGTTTCATCCACAAAACTTGTGTACAACAAGTTGTTGCTGCAATATATTCTGCCTCAGCTGTAGATAAAGAGACTGACTCTTGTTTCTTGCTGTGCCAAGCAACCAACCTGTCACCGAGATAGAAAGCACCTCCACTGGTACTCTTTCTATCATCAACACATCCAGCCCAATCTGCATCTGAATAAGATATAAGAGTGAAGTCTTTACCTTTTGGATACCATAACCCATACTCCATAGTACCCTTGAGATACCGGAGAATCCTTTTACTGTTGTCACATGAGTCTCTTTGGGACTGGCCTGAAATCTTGCTACCATGCAAACTGCCTGTAGAATATCAGGTCTGGTAGCTGTTAAGTATAGTAAGCTTCCAATCATTGATCTGTACATGGTTTGATCTACAGGTGGAGATTTGTCTTCTTTGCTCAACTTGCAGCCTGTTGTCATGGGAGTACTGACCGGCTTACAGTCCTCCATTGTGAACCTTTTTAGCATCTCTTTCACATATTTAATTTGAGAAATGAATATGCCTTTCTCATTTTGATTAACTTGTAACCCAAGAAAGTAAGACAGTTCACCAATCATAGACATTTCAAATTCTTTCTGCATCTTATTCGCTAAGTCTTTACAAGATTCATCTTTGCTGCTGCCAAATATGATATCATCTACATAAACAACAAGAACAATTAGATGCCCACCTTCTATTTTGACATACAGATTACTGTCCACCAAACCTTTCTTGAATCCTTGTTGAGAGAGATAGTTGTCTAGCCTTGCATACCATGCCCGTGGTGCTTGTTTTAATCCATATAAAGCTTTCTTTAATTTGCAGACAAGGTTGGGATCTTCACTAATTTGAAAACCATCTGGTTGTTCAATATAGACCTCTTCTTCAAGTTTCCCATTTAAAAAGGCAGATTTTACATCCATCTGATAAACTCTGAAGTTCTTGTGGACTGCTAAGGCCGGAAACATTCTAATTGCTTCTAGTCTGGCCACCGGTGCAAAAGTCTCTTCAAAATCAATGCCTTCGACCTGTGCATAGCCTTTACAAACCAGTCTTGCTTTGTTCCTAATGACCTGTCCGTCTTCATTTAATTTGTTTCGAAATATCCATTTGGTGCCGATTACATTCTTATTCGCAGGTCTAGGTACTAATTCCCAAGTTCTGTTCTTTTCAATCTGATCTAACTCTTCATTTATTGCCTTCATCCAACTATCATCTTTGCTTGCTTCATCTATGTTTTTGGGCTCAATGTTGGATAAAAGAGAGTAATTACTTATTACTTTCCTTCTTGTCTGAACACCAGCTGTGGGATCTCCAATTATTTGGTCTCTTGGGTGATTTTTCTGCCAGCTGCCTATTTTGAATTTCTTGTTTTCTTGCACCTCTGAGTCATCGATTAAGTCATCTGAATCAAACGTAGATTTATTTTCTATTTCATTCACCTCATCTCCTTCAATGACTTCTTCATAGATTGGGTAGTTTTCTTCAAAGTTAGCTATTCGTTTCCCACCTTCATCGAATTTAACATCTGCACTTGTCCACAATTTTCTTGAGTCTCTTGTTGTAGCATTTGTAAGCTTTGCTTTTTGATGAATACCCAACAAAAACACCTTCATCTGCTCTATTTTCAAACTTCCCAAGGTTGTCATCAGTTTTTCTGATGTAACACTTACAACCAAATACTTTGAGATGTTTTGTTGTTGCTTTTCTACCAAACCACAACTCATAAGGTGTTTTGCTTTCATGAGTTCTTAACATATATCTGTTTTGGATGTATACTGTAGTGTGAACTGCTTCTTTCCAGAATCTGTCTGCTATTTTGTTTTCTGCCAGCATAGTGCGTGCCATTTCCTGTATAGTTCTGTTCTTTCTTTCTACTACACCATTCTACTGGGGAGTTCTAGCTGCTGAATATTGTCTCCTGATACCATGTTTTTCACAAGTATTCTATAAATTCATTCGAAATGAATTCTCCTCCTCTATCTGATCGTAAACATTTGATCCTTTTTCCTGTTTCATTCTCAACTAGATGTTTGAAAGATCTGAACATTTCAAAAGCTTCTGTTTTATCTTTTAAGAAAAATATCCATGTCATTCTGGAATAATCATCGATACACAACATAAAGTATTTGTCACCATTTATGCTTTGTGTTCTCATGGGTCCACATAAGTCTGTATGTATAAGTTCCAAAGGCTTGCTAGTGTGGTACTCTTTTGTTTTGAATGAGACTCTGGTTTGCTTTCCCTTCTGACATGAAGCACAGATACTATTTGAAGGTTTTCTAATGGTTGGAATATCTCTCACTGCTTGTTTCGAGCTGATTTTCACCAAATTATCGAAACTTATGTGTCCAAGCCTCTTGTGCCACAGCCAGTTCTCTTCTTCTTGTCCAATGAAACACGTACCTTCTAAAGTTTTTGAGAGTGTGTACAGGTTGCCAGACGTCCTTGAACCAGTTGCTATCAATTTCCCACTGTTTATTTTTTTGACTTCACAACCCTGCTTCTTGAAGACTACTTCATGTCCTTTATCACAGATTTGACTGACACTTAACAGAGTTGTGTTTCAAACCATCCACAAATAAGACTTCTTCTGACTTGATTTTCCCATCACTAATTTTGACAGATCCTTTTCCTATTATTTTGGCTCCATCATTATTTCCAAACTTCACAGAGCCACCCTCATATTTCTGTAGTTTTTCAAATTTTTGTTTATCACCTGTCATATGACTTGAGCATCCACTGTCAAGAATCCATGGTACACATTTATTCTGAGCCTTGAAAGCTGTCTGTACTATTAAGGATTCCTTTTCTTCCCTAAGCTGTTCTTTTTGTTTCCACTCTATTTTGACTGCGGTATTGGGCTCTAGTTTGGACTTTCCTTTTTCAATATCTTTTGCATATCTTTCAAAAATTTTTCTATTTTGTCTTGTCCTATGTGGTTGGAACTTTCTTTTCTGAGGTTGATTTAAAACAGAGGTACTACGACAATTTCTTGCAATATGCCCATAGTTGTGACAGCTAAAACATTCTACTGCATAATTTGTTAGAGGTGCAAAAACATTTCTACTAACAAAGCTTCTTGGTCCTACATTATACTTGCAGTCTGCAATTTTGTGCCCATAACCATTACATTTGAAACAGAAACCAGAAAAGTAATGATTAAACCTGAAGGATGGTCTTTGCCAGGTTGTTGTAGGAACCATAGATCTTCTTCTTCTTTGATTTGTGACCTTGGTAAAGCCATCATTGTCAGTTCTCCTTTCGGGCCTGGCATTACTGCTTTCTTTTGCATGATTTGTTTTTCTTTCATCAGCCTGTTTCTCATCTTCACTCCTTATAGTTTCAACATTTCTGGCTTTTGGTCCATTTGATGATTCTCCTTCAATGAAGCCCAGACCAAATTTGATGCCTGCAGGTCGTTGATCACTTAAGATTTTATCCAGCTTCTTCGAACTTTCTTCACGTTTGTGATGGCAGCTAATTTTTTGATCCAACTCTTGTATCTGCATTCGTAGGCCAAGATTTTCTTCTTCTAGTTTACAGCAGTAATCTATCTTCATGGTTATCTGAACTTCAAGATCTTCGAACATTTTCTTGTATTCTTCTGCCTGTATTTTTAAACTGGTTATAATGTCGTTTGCATCCTCAAGCTTTCTTGAAAGTTTATAATTCTTTCTTTTCTCAGATTTCCATTCTTCAAGAGCAGAAACCAGTTCACCTTCTAGATCAACTTCTGCCTCAGGTTTTTCAACACATGCTTTAGAGTTCATTCCTTCTCTCTTCTCTGATTTTTCTACCTCTTCTGATTTTTCTACTTCAAAAGCCATGAATAGAGCTTCACCTGTTCCTTCTTTAGAATCCTCACTAGAGCTGTCCTCTGAAGAATTTGCATTCCTAGAGATGAAACTTTTCTTTTTGAAGTTTCCCTTTCTGAAGTTTGTTTTCTTTCTCCATTCACTTCTTTCTTGATGAGATGCTTCCTCACCTTTGTTCTTCTCATTGAGAGGACATTTGGTAGCAAAGTGTCCAATGCCCCCACAGTTGAAACATTTGAAAGGAAGCTTTCCTCTGTATTTTCCTTTTCCCTTTCTCAGTTTTCTGACAAAATTTGCTTCCATTTCATCCGAAGTTTCTTCTTCTTCAGACTCTTGTTTTGTGTCTTTACCTTTTAGGGCTTTAAATGCTGCTTCTCTGTCTGTGGGATTAGATCTTCCTATTCTCATTTCATAAGCAGTCAGGGAACCATGCATCTCATCCATACTGAAGTGATTTAGATCTTTAGCTTCTTCTATGGCTGAGACTTTAGAATCAAATCTTTGGGGAAGCGATCTTAATACCTTTTTCACGATAGTTGCATCATCCAAATCTTCGTCGAGACCTCTGATTGAATTAGTGATTCCATTAACTCTCTGCATAAAGGCTTCTATGTTCTCATCGTTGGTCATTTTTAATGATTCGAATTGAGCTCGATGTGTTTGAAGCTTGGCTTCCTTGATCTTGTCATCTCCCTCATAAATATTTTCTAGTTTGTCCCATACATCTTTTGCTGATTCACAATTTATGATCTTGACCAACTCACTGTCAACTAATCCACACATGATGGCATTTTTTGCTTTAGAGTCATTTTCAAATGCCTTTTTACCAGTGTTGTCGGTTGGAGCAGTGTCAGGAGCTGTGTAACCATTAACTACTGCACTCCAGATATCAAATCCCAAAGCACGAAGATATGTCTGCATTCTGATCTTCCAGAACGCATAATTAGTTTCGTCAAACAATGGTGCTTTGTTTGAGGAGAACCCTTCACCACCTGCCATTGCGTCACTTCCAAGATCACCCTAGCTGATTGAGCCTATTCAGGAACTTGGCTCTGATACCAATTGTTATACTTACAGTGACACTGAGAGGGGGGTGAATCAGTGTGATCTTTTAAAACTTTAAACTTGCAAAGAAATAAAGCAAACTTAAACCAAAAATAGCAAGTTAATAAGAGAGCATCACACAACACAAAATTTTAACGAGGTTCACCAATGTGGCTACTCCTCAAAAATGACTGCTTGGACTACCATCCAAATCCAGCCTTTGCAAAGCAACAACTTTACAACTTATTTACCAACACCAACTGGAAGGAGCACCAACCCCTCAATTTTTTTGCACCAACAGAAAGGAGCACCAACCCCTAATTCACCAGCACCTACTGGAAGGAGCACCAACCCCTTATGCCAAGCTGCAACTTGGACTTCAAGAAAAATATAGAAAAATACCTTCACACTGTTTGCACACTGTCTATTGTTTCTGTGTACTCTGGCTTCTGCTGCAAAAGCTTCGCACCACCAGTCTACTTTTGCACTACTACTTCGCACACTTTGCTTTGACACAACCGAGTTACGACTTCTGCTCCTATGCGCTTATGCTTCGCACTCCAGTCTGCTTCTATGCAACTACTTCGCACACTTCACTTCGACACAAATGAACTACCGCTTCGCACTCAGCTCGAATCGATACGACTCGCTCTCTGCTCACCGTGAACTTCACATGCACAAATTTTCTTCACCAAAATCACTTCTTCAAACTCGAAACAACCCTCCTTTTATAGATGAAATTTCAAGAACAAATCTTAAACTGTAGTCGACTTTAACCCTAAAGAACGTCGGCTGCAAAACCCTAATGAATGTCAGCTGCAAAACCCTAATCTTTGTCGGCCCAGATTTAACTCTGTCGGCTTCAACCGCCTCTCTGGTTCTGTAGCTTTCCTCGTGAAACTACAACATGTCATGATATCGTGACACCTTTTGCAGCCGTACGCCTTCTTTACCCTGCTATCATGAAAATGTGACACTTTTGGCCTTTGTCTGCTTTGCCACCGTTCTTGTCACGAAATCATGACACTTCTAACTTTCGCTGACGTCATCCTCACTCTTGTCATGAAAACGTGACCCTTTTTGCTTCTAGGCCTTCTTCTCCGCTTTTGTCGTGAAATCATGACATTTCAGCGTCGTACGCTCTCTCCTCCTAGAGTCGCGAAACCGCGACATGTCACGAAATTGCGACATCTTCATCTTGCTAGCTTCTTCACTGCTATCACGAAATCGTGACACTTTTTCCATCCGTACATTTTTCTTTCATCCTGTCGTGAAATCGCGACGCTTTCAGCTTTCGAAGGCTTTTCTTGCAACCTGTCGCGAAATCGTGACACTTTTCGCCTCTTTGTCCTTTTCTCGGCTTGCACCCGAAAACATGACATGTCACGAAATCGTGACACTTTTGCTGCCTTAAGCTCTTTTCTGCCTTTCGCCCGAAAACATAACATGTCGCGAAATCGTGACATACTTGCCTTTGTACATTCTCTCTCCTCTTCGGGTCGCGAAAACCCGACATGTCGCGAAATCGTGACACTTTTCCTCCTTGGAGCTTTTTCTCCGAACATGTCACGAAATCGTGATAGTTTTCTTCCTTAGCGCATTTTCTCCAAACATGTCGCAAAATCGTGACAGTTTTCTTCCTTGGCGCTTTCTCTTCCAACATGCCTCGCACAATCCTTTCTCTCTACCTTTCTCTCTCCAAACAAATGTCACGAAATCACGAAAGTTTTCCTTGTGCCTTCTCTCTCCTCGGCCATGTCGCGAAATCGTGACAATTTTGCTTGCTTTTTCTCTCTCCTCTAACATGTCGCGAAATCGCGACAGTTTTTCTTGCCTGCTGAATATGTCGCGATATCGCGACACTTTTCTTACTTGTCTTTTTCTTTGATTTTTTGCAAATAGGCAACTATGGTCTTCTTGGAAACTCACTGTCCATGCTCTGAATAACCTTTGAACTTCTGTCCTCTGCATCTGAATGACTTCTGAACTGCCTGTCCACTGCATCATTAGATCTAACTGACTGTGTTGACAACAATGACAAAACTCTTGCAACACCTTGCTCAACAAAGCTTAGATATTATATCATTGTAATATGGAGCTAACCTTTGTCAAGGCTATATATGTTTGATTGGTAGTTGAGTATGCTCATGTGTGCTGACATGTCTCTCTTGAAGAGACCTCTAATTTCACATAAGGATGAGCTAGCTTCTTGGTCTCCTCCATGATAGATTTTCATATCAATTTAGTCAAGATAGATTAATGAACTCACTTGTACACACATTAATTATTGATTACCTTAAGTCATTACCATGCTCATGATTTGCTAAATGAACATTCATGACACACACATTTGATCTTAGAGAAATTAGATAGACCTTAGTGATTTTATTGGATATTAATAGGATTTTTGAGTCTACAAAATAATTCCAAATCAATTATTCATAAGCCTACACAACATTCATATCACTATCAATTCATTACATGAGTCTTCCATTTTACATACAATCATTTCAGTGCCCTTGATTAAGCAACAATGATAATAATGGTAAAGCAAATCTAAACTACTAATAATGATCATTAGATGATTAGTTCATTTGCATTATTAAAATTCATACACATCATCATTACATTATCATTCATCACATATACACATGCATTCACACAAACATCCACACAAATTCATAACATAAAATCCAGGTATATATATATATATCGCATGCACAATGAATGCCCGAAGGCTATATACAATGGAGTAAAAATGATCATTAGATGATTAGTTCATTTGCATTATTAAAATTCATACACATCATCATTACATTATCATTCATCACATATACACATGCATTCACACAAACATCCACACAAATTCATAACATAAAATCCAGGTATATATATATATATCACATGCACAATGAATGCCCGAAGGCTATATACAATGGAGTAAAAATGATCATTAGATGATTAGTTCATTTGCATTATTAAAATTCATACACATCATCATTACATTATCATTCATCACATATACACATGCATTCACACAAACATCCACACAAATTCATAACATAAAATCCAGGTATATATATATATATCGCATGCACAATGAATGCCCGAAGGCTATATACAATGGAGCACTAAGTCTCATATACAAAAAGTACTCTAAGGCACTGGCTAATGCCCAAAAGTAGAGCCTTATGACCCTGAAGGAGCTCTAGACCAAAATTCATTATACCTAGACTCACTACACCTAATAGAACCCACTATGGAGGAGGAAGGTTGATCTAGTAGCCCAATGTGGTGTTGCATAATAAAATCCTTTAAATCCTAGATATATCCATCCTAAGATCAAAGGTGTAGTACATCATACCTCTAATGAGATTCCCTCTACACCATATCTACCTAGAGCCTCACTATTGTATCCTCACCTCCACGTATTGCCACTGGTGCCTCTCACTCCATTTGTAACCAAGATATCTTTGCATCCCACTCCACCACCATATTCTAGAGCTAGTATTGCTCTATATCGAGCCTAGCCCACTCTTCATCACTCTAGCTATGAGGTCTCTTCATAACCTCATCTATGTCATCCCTACTACCATCATTGCCCCCAATATCTGGAGGCTACTCTACTATGTCCCTTGCTTGCCTCCATCAACTGCTAGACCTACGATGTCTCTGACATCGATGAGTCTCATTGACTTTTGCTGCTATGTCCCCACAATACCCACTACCCTCCTCAACCACCTAACTCAGTACTCATAGTGACTATGAAACAAACCATACAACATACTCCATTATGGTCCCAACATCATCCACATCTAGGATATCTATCTCCTCATCATCCTCATACTCCACCAACCACTCCTCAACACAAGGTAGTATCGACTCACCTGATCAATACCTATAGAGAACTAGAACCTCAGGTACCCTCTATCACATCCTAAACTACCATAATACCTATGAGAACTGGATCAACTCCACATCACTCCCATTTTTCCCAAACACCCATCTAACTTTTCTAACCCACTATAGCTACTCCCTATCTAAGAGCCACCTATCCTCCTACCATGGCCTCTAATACACCTAATCAAGCATCAACCTTTCTCATATATCTCTGCACTCTTAGCTGCTATAACCAAGATGGATCGGCTATACCTTCTCAACTGTCTACCATATCAATACATAGATTTGATCCCTATCCCACTCCTCATAGGCCAATCCCATAGTATGAGTCACACTAAAATGCTCCCAATCCCAAACCTACAATAGCACACTGCAACCCAACCCTTTCCTCCCTCGCCTCCTCATCTCATAAAACTCCATATATATTTGAGCTAGAAAAGTAGGTGCCTGTGCATATACCCAATTATCATCGATCATATTATATACCACTCAAATCATGTTTCATGGGAACTGATAATTGGTTTTGTTAGGTACCAATATATTGGCCAATAAGAACATGACCAAGGTGAGTAAGGCCTCCAATTGCTTATTTTTATACATGGTCAAATACCTGATCCCTCCATCCATAATACTCACATCCCTCCACCCATATCCAAAAATTTACCTCAAATCATACTCTTTATCGTGTCCAACTTGAACATGCAACCCCTCCACTGGTACTCAAAATATGTGATACACATCTTCCAATGTCATAGTCATCTCCCTTGTTGGGAGCTAGAAGGTCCCCCTATGATATGGATAATCCAAAAAAATATTCACACACAAAAACAAAGAAGGTTGCACTGGAAAAGAACTGTGTATTATTATGCATAAAGGGCCTTTAAATAGGCAAGTAAAATTAGATAAGAATAGAGTTGACGATTACAAATTGGATAAGAATGTAGTTGTCAAAATCTTATCCATAACAAAATAGAAACTATATGTAATGGAAAGTATGCATGTGTAATAATAAAATTATACATATGGAAAGTATGTGTGTCATTCCCTATCATTCTTCCCCACCATAAGAGCATTGGGCTCCAATGCGGTCAAAATGGAAAGAAAGTCATGAACCATCCATCAAAAATGTTGCAACATAGAAAAATTGAATAGGAAATATGCACAAGAAGATTGCCTAAGAAAACTGTGGGAGGTGGCCATGATGCATAATAAAACTATGGTATGTGGCCATGGTGGGACACGTGTTGGTTGGGAAGCACACAAATTAGGTCTACAATAAAATAAGAACAACACAGAGTAGCTAGAGAGGAGTATAGAGACATAGAAATGTTGAGGGACATAGTTTATGTTGTTGATGAAGGCAAGTGATGCCAGTGGACCACAGAGAATAAATTGAGGTAGCTTGGAATCCACAAGCTCCTCTTCCAAGTTGTAAGACAGATCAAGAATTTGCATCTTGCCAGCTTCAACTTCATGGGCTTCATTAGAAGAGTCCTCCTCAAATGAATCTGCAATTTTTAGAGCTGCATCAAACAAAACAAGATCACCATTAAAAGAAACAACATTAGGAACATTCCCTTCAAGGAGTGGTAAATTTACTTATTTTTCAACATCTTCTTCCTTTTCGGTAGGAAGAATTTCATCTTCAGCAGATGACATTTCTTTTGCTAGCATGGCAACACAAATGGACTCAATATCCGTCAAGAGAGCTTTGGCTCTTTGAGAGATATCTTCGAGGGAGAGACTCTTTTTAGGCAGCATGGTGCCTTAAACAGATAGATAGAAAAGGAGCAGGAATGACTACTATGATACCAAACTGATATGGATAATCCACAAAATGATTCACACACCAAAACAAAGAAGGTTGCACTGGAAAATAACTGTGTATTATTATGCATAAAGGGCCTTTAAATAGGCAAGTAAAATTAGATAAGAATATAGCTAACAATTACAAATTGGATAAGAATGTAGCTATCAAAATCTTATCCATAATAAAATAGAAACTATATGTAATGTAAATTATGTGTGTGTAATAACAAAATTATACATATGGAAAGTATGTGTGTCATTCCCTATCACCCTATCTAGATCTCACATTTGTTCCAAGGTATAAAGGTACCCCTCATAATCCCTAACCACCTCAATATGTGCAACACCAACCAATCCAACCTACTCTAGCCAATCCTAGTGGTCCTTATGTAACATCTTTCTCACCCTTGGTATGATAGGTAAGAATCGATGCCAAGCTTCGAAGATCTTCAACTATAGCACAACACAACATGCAAATGCACATTAACCATCACATTCATTGTTAAGAAACAAAAATGCACAAATCCAAACAAGAGTGCCAAGGGCACTTACTTCAACCACTTGCACCTCCACTCCTACTATCACATCCACTCCCTCCATCACCATCACCACACTCCACACTCACTCAATCCTTCAAATGCCACTTCTAGAACTAACGAATGCAAGAATGAAATCAATTTCACCCTTGCAAACCTTTTATAACCATTTTTGGCATGCTCAAATTTCCTAGGTTTTCTTCTTGGCACATCCAAATGTTCACCAGTGTTTGTAGATTGGTAGACACCCACCCGCATCTATCCGAATATGGACTCTGATTTATGTTTGTCAGAAAAATTTTACAAAAGGGACCAAAAGGGCCTAAAAATATATCTTACCTCCATATAATCATCATAAAATCCATCCACGTATTTATTTCATCATCACATTCTATTTTTTAAGAAACTCAAATTGATTTGGATGCTACATTTTCGATTATGACCAAAAGTCACAAAAATACCTAAATCGTGTACAAACACCTCAAAATAGTTCAAAGTTTTCACAAAACTACCACATTCATCATACCAATTATTATTCACACTATTTCATCATATTTTGTGATAACATGGATTTATTTGGATGGTTAAATCTTGTTTACGACCAAAACTTGTGAAATTATCCAAAATTGCTTCAAAAACATTCTAAAACAATTCTAAATTTCACAGAAATCATACAATTCACTTATCAATGTATTTTTATTCATATATAATCATTCATAATCATCAAATTCATTTATCATTGCATTTCCATTCAACATTTTCCAATTCCACTCACATTTTCAAGTGAACCTCATATCTAGTGGTTTATTCTATTACCCTAGATATTGTAACGATTGGTTATCCATGCAATTTGGTAGGATGGGTAGATCACCATATGGACATTTTCTCATATCAACATTTTCTCATATCATAATTCAACATCCTCTTTCTCAAAAATAAAATATTTTTGGTCTTTCATTTTTCGAATGAAACTATGCTCAGATTAATTTGTTCAAAAGCTATCATTGAGGCCCGTTTTCATGGGGCTTGCAACATGGATAACCTTCATTACATCACTATTTTTACATTAACAGTCATTGAGAACACAAAACCACTAGGTTGAATCTCTCCTTACTTTATCATCTTGCATTTTCATCATTTTCCATCTCAATGACACCGAAAGGTATATTTTTCAAAAGCATTGGATCACCCCAAACTTGGGATAACCAAATTTGATTTTGATTTTCCACATAGGGATACACTCATTTACATCATTCATATCATCCACAATTGCAAAAAACCCATTTTTTGTTAGAGCAAGAGCATAATCAATCATTCCATTATCATCTATGTCATTCACCTTCATTTACATCATTCATATCATCCACATCACCAAAAATCCTTTTATCTATTGGGGAAAAAATAGAATACACCATCTACACCACTCCACAATCACCTAAATTATTCATATCATCCACATCATCAAAAACCCTTTCATATGTTGGGGCAAAAAAATAATACATCGTCCACCTACATTTACATCATTCATATCATCCCCATTTTGTAATTGGATTGTGAGATTCATTCTTCACTCATTCTCCAATTGGGGGAGTAAGCTACACCTACAATTTTTGTCTTCAAGATCTTCTTGCAATCCTAGGAAAAGAATCTACTTCACCAAACCAAGTATCTCTTGTTTTTGCACCGCATCGTATTTCACACAATGCGATACAAACAAGGGTATCTGTAGATACCAAATCCTAGCCACTTGTCTTCCATGTATCATCCAATCACAACCATCCATTATTTATTTATTTATTTATTTATATATATATATATTTATATTTAAATATGATTATTTTATATATTTATATTTAAATAAACCTCAGCCACTCATCATGAATTAATATCAACCATCCATTTAACTTGATCCATGTCACTCATCAATGCACAATCTTAGCCCTTCATCATGATTTAATCTTAGCCATCCATTGGTGTCATAGAAAATCCTAACATGTTGAAGGTAGGTTATAAAAGATCATTCATTTTTATGAATGAGGGTTAAGTGGTTATTTGATTCAAAATTTGATTGTGAATCCTTGATATCGTTAGAGCTCTTCATCCATCATCATCCAAACCCTATTATTTTTCTAACATCCTCTCCTCAATGCTACCACTTCTTCCATTTTCTATCACCAAAACCCCTGCAAACCATATTTGGTTCTGTAGTACACCTCCCCAAAACCCCTGAATGCTCTAGGACATTTCTAAAATATTTTTGAGCATTCTAGGAATGCTATAGGTCATTCACGGCTCTCCTCAAATACTCCAAGGCATTTCTTCTTAGCCTGTTTTCCATCGATAAAACCTTGAACACTCATGAGTTTTTGTGCACCACTAGATCATAAAAGTAAAAACATAGATCAAAAAAATCAGGTATAATCTGATAAGGTACAAGGTATTATTGGTTTTTCAACTTATATTTTCTATATTTGATTTACTTTTATCATCGTTTCACCTAGGGCTTTTGTAGATCTATCACTCAAAGGGTCTCACACAATGGAGCCCTCACATATGCTACTAATATCTTTGTATTGTGATATATTTACAAGTACAAGAGACATCTTTGTTGATGGTCGTTGCATCTTGGGTGGTCTCATAGGGATACACAAGCCCACCCACAAATTATTTGGAGTGAAGATAATTTTAGAAGACATCAGTATTCTTTTGAACAAGGGTTTTTCAACCCTAGCATTATAATAATTGTATCAAAGTATACACTACACTGTAACCCTATATTTGGGGTAAATCTACTGTAAAAATTGGATATCCAAGATCCTTTAGTTATAATAAATCAGATCTATCAATTTTGTGCATATATTGTTGTTTGCTTTGATCTATTGCTTTATTGTTGTTCGTTTTTACATTACAGAAGTTATGCAAGATATGAAAAATGTATGAAAGTTAGTGATAGTATATTTTTTTGAAATATCATAGATTTTTATATAATTTTATTATAACTTTGCTTAGAAAGGATTTAAATATTTTACATTCTATGAAGTTTTTCTTTTGTGTAATATTTCGTAAATAATCTTGTTTTAATTTATGCGATGACTTATTTTATACTCAACATTAAGTTATATAAGTTGTTTGGTTTAAATTTTAATATTTATAAGCTATTAAATGTAGGTTGTTTTTAATGGTGTCATGGACATGAGCCTAGTTCATTGGAAGCAATTTTTAAGATAATAATTTTTATATTTTAGGGTTCTCTCTTCATTTCATTGACTTTTAAGGTTTTTTTTTCTTTTTCTTTTTTTTCTATTGTGGAGTTTGAGGAAGATTCATTGTCTATGTTTCCTTTGTTACCCATTTTTTCCACATGAAACTTAGGGGTTTTGGCATCAAACTTGCTATGGCAATCATAATTATACTTTTATCCCTATTGCTAGCGTTAGATCCTTGTCTTGGTATACTACATTACCAACTCTCAATTGACACAATACTTGATAGTTATAAGTGGCTATGGACATGTGGAAGTGTCCGCTATGTAAATGACATGTCAAACTTGTCATACCTATAGATCAGTAAGTATGTTTTTGGTAGGCAAAAGAGGTATCTTTTAGATCTAGTTCATATCAGTATGTAGGAAGAAGGATCATAACATTAATATTGATTCTAGAAATAATGAAGACTAAACCAATGGTGTTAAAGTGTGTTGATATTCACTTGAGGCCATAATCAAACTTGTATAATATTCATTTGTATATTGGTCCATAATATCGTGAACACCTTTTGTAATGACTTTATTGCAATATTTAATCATTAAGGATGATACTTAATTATATTTTAATAAATTATATGTGGCTTTTATTGGGGGATGCTTCCATAAAATACCAAAATATGATATTTGTTATTAGGTCAATTAAACCATGTCATTAATGCTTTTTATCACAAAAAATATATTTCTTTTTCTATAAAATATAATCTTCAACTTCATCAAAGTTGTATGTTTCCACAATTAGGTCCTTGACATCATTTTGATTATTAGATAAAATCTCACTTGTCTAGTTGTCTTCTAAACTTTGAATTTCACCAAGATGAGATCAACACCATGATTGGTTGAATTATCTACTACTAATAAATGCTCATAGTTCCAATATATTGACTCCAATAATAGATGATAAACATTAACAGTAATATTATTTTTTATGTAATCCCCACATCTATTTTTTTGATAATGTTAATCATAATTTGTGAATCCCTCTCAATTGAAATATATTTCTATTATTTTTCTATTGTAATTTTAAACCATATAAGAAGTGTCCTAGCCTATGCATAGTTGTTAGTTTAAATTAAACATGATTAAGAGAAAACGTAGATAATTTTAACTTCCTTATTTAAAAAAAAAAAACACCTTCATTGGTTTCTATATTTTCTTTAGAGGCACCATCAAAAATAATTTTGATAAATCCATTTTTTAGACATTACTATTTTACCATAGATCAAAGTAGATCCTTTATTTTAATGAAATTATCGTGGATGACTAACTCTTCCATGTATTTTCAATACATATAACCAAGTTGTTGTTGGTACTGAACAAAAATTTATCAATGTATTGATGAAATATGTTACAATATATAGGCATCAAGCCTATGAGTGAGATTTGACAAGTGTCATAATCTCCACTCCAAGTGTCATGTAGAAGACACATAACTCTAGTTGGAGAACTCAAACTGGAAAGCATAAGACAAGTGGTATAAGACAAGTGTCAAACTAAAGGTATAGTGCACATTATAATATTCTAACATTCCCCCTTAATGTGCACTATCCTAACTATAGAAAAAAATAAGTCAACATTAGATAACATTCCCCCTTAATGTTGACTTCTATTACATACATAGAGCAATTTGCTAAACTGAGAAAACTTGTCTTGCCCAAGTGACTTGGTGAAGATGTTAGCCACTTGATATTGAGTTGGTACATACTCCATGTGTATAATATCTTCTTGGACCATTTCTTTGATGAAGTGATGATGGATCTCAATGTGCTTTGTTCTGGCATGGAATATTGGATTCTTGGTCATCTTAATGGTACTTTGATTGTCACAATATATATAAGTTGGACCATCTATGAATAGCCCAATGTCCTAAAGTAATTACCTCAACAAAATTGCCTCCTTAGTTGCCTCAACTGCTGCTCTATATTCAGCCTCTGCTGAAGATAATGAAACTATGTTCTGCTTCTTGGTGCTCCATGAAATAGAGCCCTGACCCAACTAAAAATAATAACCTGATGTGGATCTTCTAGTTTCAGGACAACTAGCCCAATCTGAATCTGTGTACCCAATCAAATAAAAATCATCACATGATGTGTACATAAGGCCATGATGAGGGGTGGCCTTGAGGAATCTCAAAATCCTCTTAGCTGCTATCCAATGGCTCTTCTTAGGATCCTGCATGAATCTAGAAACAAGGCCAACTAAATAGGAAATATCTGGTCTAGTTGAAGTTAAGTAGATCAAACTTCCAACTAGCGACATGTAGAGGGTGTCATCAACCCTTTCTTCATCATCACTATTAACCAATTTCAACCTGGTTTCCATGGGAGTGAGGGAGGGCTTACACTCCTCCATGTGAAACCTCTCCAAAATAGACTGAATGTATTTAGCCTATGAGATAAATATCTTACTAGGTTGTTGCCATACCTCTATGCCTAAGCAATAGTGGAGGAGGCCTAAGTCTATCATCTCAAAATTTTTACATAAGTCCTCCTTGAGCAATATTATTCCTTCTGTGTCATCACCTATAATGAGAAGATCATCCACATACAATGTAACCAAAATGATGTGGTTCTTCCAATGTTTCATATAGAGAGTAGATTCTGCTACAGATCTAGTGAAACCAAGGTTAATGAAATAGGAGTCAATCTTTGCATACCAAGCTTGGGGTGCTTGCTTCAACCCATATAGAGATTTCTTCAATATAAGGACTTTGTTTTCTTGGCCTTCAACTGTGTACCCTGGTGGTTGGTTCACATACACTTCCTCCTTCAAGTTACCATTGAGAAATGCACTTTTGACATCCATATGATATATAGGCCAATGCTTTTGAGCTACTAAAGCAATAACTGTGTGGATTGTAGTCATCTTTGCCACAGGAGAAAAAGTCTCCTCATAATCAATTCCCTCTTGTTTCTTGTAGCCTTGAGCTACTAGGTGAGCCTTGTAGTGATCTAATGAGCCATCTACTTTATACTTTGCCTTGTACACCATTTTGTGCCAATGGTATATTTACCTTGGGGTAAATCAACTAACTCCCAAGTGTGATTCCTTTCAATGGAATCCAATTCTTGATCCATGGTAAGAACCCATTTAGGATCACCAAGTTTTTCTTTGATATTAGAAGGTTCAGGTTGGCTAAGGACTTTGGCCATGAGGGCATAATTCACTTGGTGTCTTAGGGTTGAAGGCCTTTTACCTGTATAAGTGGGAAAATGACTTTGGGCTTCATCTATGGTGGCTTGAACCCACTTAGGTAAAGGATTAGATGATGTGGCTTGATCATTAGATGGAGGAGTAGAAGGAGATGGAGGACATGGATCATTTGTGGGGAGTTCTTCATGTGGAGGAATTTCTTGATTTATGAGTGAAGAGGAAGGACTAGATGATATTGTAGGTATCAAGGGAGAAATTATTTCATTAGTTAATTCAAAAGTGGGGGCCATAGGAGGAGTATTAGATGGGGGATACTCATGAAAGGTAACATCCCTAGATAAAAATATCCTCTTGGAAATAGGCTCATATAACTTATAGGCATTGGCACTATCACTATAGCCAACAAAGATGCATTTTTGGCTCTTATCATCAAACTTCTTCCTTTTATTATGAGGAATGTGAGCATAGGCATCACATCCAAAGACTCTAAAATGGCCCACATAGGGCATCCTTCCACTCCATGATTCTTCAAGTGTTCTATCATGTAATGCCTTAGTGTAGGACCTATTAGTCAAGTATACAACAATAATAACTTCTCCCCAAAATGAGTTAGGCAATGTAGTAGCAATAACATTGATTTTGCTCTATTTGTGATTTTTTGATTCATCCTCTCAGCTACTCCATTTTATTGTGGGGTATAAGGAGTTGTGAATTGCCTCCTTATCCCATGGTACTTACAAAAATTGAAGAATTATTTGGAGACATATTCTCCACCATTATCTGATCTTAAGGTGGAGATTTGGTAGCCACTTTCTCTCTCAACAAGTGCCATGAATTCCTTGAACTTATCAAGGGCTTGCCATTTGTACTGAATTAGGTAGATCCATACCTTTCTACTATAATCATCAATGAAGGTGATGTAGTATCTGGTCCCAGTATAAGATTGAATAGACATTGGCCCACAAATATCTGAATGAACCAATTGCAATGGTCTATTGGCTCTCCAAGCCTTTCCTGACTCAAAAGGTTTTCTATGGTGTTTGGCTATAACACATGGCTCACAAAAGCATTTTGACTCCTTAAGGTGAGGAATCCCTTTTACCAAACCTTTTCTTGCCATCATTTGAATATTATGAAAATTTAAATGCCCCATTCTTTCATGCCACATGTACTCCAAAGAAAAAGTAGTAGTTGTATGCAAAGAGTTTTGAGTTACATATTTGGTAAGGAGGTAGTAAACACCATCCTTTTTACTCCCATGGCTTTGACAATGCCATTTGGTTCCTAAATGTAGCACTTGTATTTTTCAAAATAGATAGTATAACCCTTATCTGTAAGTTTCCCAATAGAAAGTAGGCTCCTCTTAATACCAGGTACATACAAGACATTTGTTGTAGGAACATTATTCCCATCATGCAAAGCAAGTGGTGCCTCTCCAACACCTTCAATGGGAAGGGCACTTTCATCACCAAAAGTAATGAATTGATTAGAAGTAGGGTGAACCTTGGTCAACCAATCCTGTCTTCCTATCATGTGCTTAGCTGCTCCAGAATCTATATACCAACAATCTTTATCTTCAACATTAATTTGATTTGTTGCATACAATGTGTTGAGATTATTATCTTGTGGATCCCTTTGATCTCTTTGTCTTTGATAGCAATTAGTGACATTATGATTCCATTTGCCACAATAATCACACCCTTGTTGATTGTTGTTTTGAGGCCCTCTATTAGGATGACCCCCTTGGGAAGGTCTTGTTTGCCATCTTGGCTACTAATTTTGTTGTTGATTATACTGTTGTGGATGTTGTTGGTACTGCTGATGTGGCTACTGCTGACGTGGTTGTTGATGTTGCTATTGACATGGTTATTGTGGGTATCTTTGATGTTGTCTACCTCTCTGATTCTGATGTTGTTGATTTGGACCCTTGTTGTGTCTAGGTTGTAAGGATGCCTTGGTGGCAAAATCTGCTGATGAGGATTCAATATCTTCATCTTTGATTAGGGCTTGCTCATGTTTCTTAAGTAGAATTTCAATCTCTTCAAGTGATGAATTCATTGTTTTACCACTTAGATCTAACATGGTAGCATAGGAGTGAAATTTGGAAGGAAGGCCATGTAACATTATAGGAATCAACTCATTATCATCAAGAGTTTTACCAGCATCTAATAAATCATTCCTAATAGACTTCACTTCCATAAGGTAATCAGTTAGTGAGTCTTTCATATAGAGATTGTGTAATTTTTTTTTCAGATACAAAATGTTGTCCTTACTTGGCCTATCAACCAATATTATTAGAGCATCCCAAGATTGTTTAGGTGTAGTTGCAACCCTTATAGTTTCTCTACATTGAATTCATGTAGCTAGCTTGATGAGACTTAAAGCTATATTGGAATTATTTTCAAATAGTGCTTTTGTTGTAGGGTCTTTAGGTGTTGTGAGTGGGTCTTCATCATATTTCCTATCTCTTACAAAATCCCACATGTCATTCATCATTAAGATGGATTCCATTTCATATTTCCAATTTTAAAAAGAGTGAGCTCCTTCAATATTTTTAGTGAGACCACTTAGTAGATTTGTGGAAGCCATGATTTAGAAAAGGATTGAGAGAAGAGGGAGCTCAACAAAGGATGTAATAAGAAACACAAATGCCAAGTAAGAGCCCTCAAAAAAATCTAGGGTACACCACTTAAAATCCAAAGGAGGGTTCACCTAGTTTTCCACTCTAAATCATCAAGTGGTTCCAATAGTGGGAGGGATAACTTGAACACAAGTGCCCTATTCCACCCAAAGAGAGTAAGAAGTGAAATTTCTTATTACAATGCTTGCTTGCTTTGCTCTTGATGTGCCAAAGTTTTAGGTGCTTAGATGTTATGACAAGGTGCTTGTGTGCTTTCTTGCTTGTAGATGTTGCAAAAAGTCAAGTGTGTATATGCAAAGGAACTACACTTGATTACAATTATATAAACCCCAAAAATATGCAAGGGTTATAGCAAGCATTAAAATGAAGAACAAGCCCAAATGAGGAGAAGCAAACACCAAACACAAAGTGGCCAAGACAATGCCACAAGAGGACTCCACAAGCATGGGACAAGGGGCCCTAAATCACCCCTTGAGTTGATGATTGTATTAGAAAATTTGGCTAAAAGATAGCCCCAAATGTGCCTCAAAAGATGTTACAATATCAATGCCTTCAATGACAATAATACCTCCAAATTTGCCAAATATAATGAATAACTTGGCCTAATAATCCCCCAATGACATAACAATGAGCTCCCCTTAAGTTTGCCAAATTTTCCACCCAAGAGTGTCGGATACAACCGAAAATGCACTCTATTTTACAATGTTAACTTTGAGCTATAATTTTACATAGAAAATGATCTCAAAACTAAAAAAGACTAGCACCAATGGATTCTACACGGAAAAACCTTTCCAACAAGTATATATAAGGATATACTTGTGAAAATATAGGTGCTAAAACAATGCAAAAATAATGTCCCTCTAAATGTGTGCAGCTCCGGGACTTCCCAAGTGGTCACCCATCCGAGTTGTATTCTAGAAAAAGATGCTTAACTTGGGAGTTTTAATGAGATTTGATGCCAATATATTAAGTGTCCTTATGAGAATGGGAGGACTTTTTAACAATAAAAAGAGCACATATAATTTTTTCCCAAAAAATAAATCCCCCCTCTTTGCAGATTTCAAATTGAAAAAATCCCCCCTTTGAAATATTTTTTAAATCAAATTAAAAAATTCCCCCCTTGAAAATATTTTTTAAAAAATAACTCTCAACACATTGGAAAGAAAATGGATAAAATGCAATAAAAACTTTAAGTGAGGGCTAATATCTTGGGGGGTCCATTTTGGTGCTTCCCTAATGTAGTGTTTTCTTTAGCCCAGATCTTATGTAGTTGTTGCTACTGCAGTGTTTTTCCATGACTGCGGTAACATCCCAAAAATAGTATGGTGATTACAGTTACACCAGGTAGATCTGGACTATGAGCTACACATTCATCACGTCAAATACGTCCCCACAAAATTATAGACCATAGTACCCTCAGGTAGCACTTGGTCTGCAATGATCAAATCCAAGCTCTGCTTCCATTGATGACTCCAAAAAAACTACTAGAGAGCCAAACTCTTCAGATTGCACCCAAAAAAGGAAATAAAAATCACTCCTTCACATAATTGGAAATCACTACAAGTTGCACCATATTCACCTAGCCATTGTTCTGGATACCACAAAAACAAATTCAAAACTTAGGGGACCACGCACTAGTCTCAACTCCACTTTGCAAGCGTAATTTTGTGCTTTCATTTCCAAACCAAACCACAACTACAACTACATGCACATATTAATGAATGATGTTAGTAGCATCAAATATTCAAAAAAAAATATTCTAATGCGAAAGAATAGATTTGTGTCAGTTGAATGGACACACAGATTATGTAGGTTGTGGAGTTAAACATGATGGAAATGGCACAATTCTTTGTGCGAGGGTTGCTACTTTAGTGGCATTTGTGTACTACAAGCCTTGATTTAAAACCAAACACAGTGATTTGTTTCACAATGTCTAGACTAGATCATTCAAGCAAGGCATGTCCTACTCTCCATCAAGTGGCATGTCTAGGTATAGTCAAATATCACAAATCCTAGACATTGCAAGCCCAAGAAATTCAAAGGTTGTGGTGCCCACGATCCCTTCTAGAATGACCTCCTTCCAATCTTCTTGTGTAGATCATCCCATATTAAAATCTAAAAAACTGATGTCCTTAACTTCATTTCCCATCCTTTCCCACTTCTCAATCATTTTTATCAGAACACAGAAGACCCTCTTGAACAAACTCGAATGGCTAACCAGGCCACCGTTACACAACCCTTGTTTAATTTGCAGTTGATACCATTCTACGTGCAACACATGATCTTAGCCTATTGCCACTAGACACTTCAGTAGTCAGCCACTCCAATAGTAGATCGTTGGGCAGATTGGACTAAATGTGGTGATTATAATGAATAGGAGACCACTATAAATGGAAAACAACCCTTGCAAAATAACACGTCATGGGGGCAGTTGGAATGACACTGCATGCAAGAGTTGTGTATCCTTCACTTGAGATAGCTTTGATGGGAGCTCTACGGATCCGGGCCGAACATAGAGAGAAAAAAATTTTACTTGGATCGCTAACAACAGGTAATAACAAGCAATAACAGTGATATCTTCCTCAGACTAAAATAAAATTTTTCGAATAGTAGAAATTTCTTTTCATTTTCTCATTCACATGATCTACTTAGCAAGTGAAGACGATAATAGGGAAAAACAACTTATGCCAAAATAAAATCCACAAACCCTAAGAGTTCCATAGGTGGATCTCACTACTCTGATACTATATGTTGAGACTGAACAAAAAGGCACCAATGTATTGATGAAATATGTTACAATATATAGACATCAAGCTTATGAGAGAGATTTGACAAGTGTCATAATCTCCACTTCAAGTGTCGTGTAGAAGACACATAACTCTAGTTGGAGAACTCAAACTAGAAAACATAAGACAAGTGTCAAACTAAAGGTATAGTACACATTATAATATTCTAACAGTTGTTACCATCTCTTTTCCTATATGAGAATTCCCATGATAAGGACCACATTTGCAAACATTCTACAAGAGAGGTAATGTTATAATTCTAGACTTGGGCATGATTTTGAGATTTATTTTTAAAAAATATATCATTCATTTCATTCTATAAATTCCAATAATAATAATAGATTCAATCCTCCATAGAACACAATGAATTAGCTTTGAAATAAATAATACAATATTTTATCAACTCTTTCAATGTTGATGGAGCTACCCAATATATTTTTATATTTTTAAAAGGTAACAACAAATGGTTTGAGCAAAGGGATAATGAAGAAGTAAATGGTCTAATGTTTATAAATACTTCTCACACAAGACACATCTAAAAGGTACATGATATCCTCTTCTTTGTAGACTCTCTCCTATAATAATCTTACTTTGAACTACTAACCAAAAGAATGTCAACGCCTTAAGGAGAGCCTCTAGTGACCAAAAATTATTCAAAGGAAAATATTTTGGAGTAGGAGTTTTTGATTGCTCTAAATCATCATATTCTTATTTGTATGAGTATCCACCATCTTTTAATAGATTTTACATCAACACATCCTTTCATGTAAAAACTAACAAATAAAACTCTTGAATAATATTTTGATGTTCATCTACAATCTGTTTGAGTTCCTCTTCTTCAACCATGTTACTAATATAAATCCATTATCTAGAGTTGTTGGTCATATTAACATAGTCTTTGACCATTATACTTTACAATTTAGGCATACCCATACCAATGATTGTTATTTTAAGTCAAATATAAGAGGATAAGGCTTCAACCAAGCATTAGACTAAAATTTTACATAATTTCCCACATTGGATAACCATCTAATGTATTCTTTATCAATTGTAAACTATTTGACATGAAGTTTTACATTGAATATCCTTTGGTAGGCTTCTTTTTCTAAATAATTACATTGCAACAAGAGAGCCTATGTTTTTAAAGTAAAATTATTTTAATTCTTTCATTGATATTTAAATAATATACATTCAATATTTTCCCCTAATGCCAAACTCATATGTTTGCAATTCTACAAGTCTGATCCTCCAATATTATTTTCTTTGCAAACCCTATCCCACATTTTTTTTCATAAATGCAAACCCTATCCCATTTTATAAATTCTTGATGCTATACGTACTAACAATCTTGAAAGTGACATTGTATAAATAGAGATAGATTGCAATATGGTCATTAGTTTTTGTCATTCTGATATGGTTAAGAACTTAGCTTTCAAAACTATCGAATAAGCTTTTATTCTATCCAAACAAGGATCCAAAGCTCTTTTTTATTTCCTTCATGAGACAAAGGAATACCCAAAGCTCTTGAATATTATTTAGGGCCTGATTCTTGAATTGGATGTATCTAAATTCTTAAATTAATCATCATAACCCTTAGAGGTTGTATGATTGTTTGGATTTATTATTGAATGGTAATAGGTTATATGCACTACATATATTTTCATTTATATGTGATATGAGCTCATGTATGCCATATAATCATATAAGAATCATTTTATATCCATATGCAATTTTTTTTATTTCCTTATTTTTAGTTAGTATCTCTAAACCTAAACTATAATCCTACTTTGTCTATATTTTCATGGATTTTATGTTGAACATAGTTGCTAAATATGGGATAATATAGAATTGAAAAAAGGTAAAGTACTAATGATAATGTGGTTTATCTTCCATTATAGGTAAAATGTATGAACTTTTTATAGATGGATGATTATTTTGAGGAAGAAAAAATATTAAAAATTTATCATATTCAAGCTAATTGACATAGTAGGAGTAGATGGGGTAGTTTTAAATATTATAGGAAGGGATGTGGTAGGATAAAATTATTTTAATGTATTGTAGAATTTAATACTTAAAATATGGTAAGTAATGACAAATTAGTATAGGTTGGAAGAAGTGGTAACAACTTAATTCAAATAAGTGGTGAAAACTAAAAATTATAGAATAATGATAAATCATGATAGAGCTTGTATCAAGAGTTAGTATAAAAATATGTATAAAAATTTAATTTACTTTTAAGTTTTAATATTGAAAAAGTATCATATACCAGTTGAATCATGTTGCATGGGAACTGACAGTCAGTGTTGTTAGGCATCAATATATTGGCCAACAAGAACATGACCAAGGTGGGTAAGGCCTCCAATTGCTTCTTCGCATACATGACCAAATACCTAATCCTTCCACCTTTGACGCTCACATACCTCCACCCATATCTAAAAATGTACCTCAACTCATACTCCTTATCGTGTCCAATATGGACACACAACCCCTCCACTAGTACTCGAAATATGGAATATAAATCTTCCAATGTCACAATCATCTCACCTATCGAGATCTAGAAGGTCCCCCTATCCAGATCTCATATTTTCACCAAGGTAGAAATATTCCCCTCATCATTCCTCACCACCTTAATTCACGCAACACCAGCCAATCCAACCTACTCCAAACAATCCTAGTGGTCCTTCTATATTACCTTTCTCACCCCTAGTATGATAGACAAGAATTGATGCCAATATTCCAAGATCTTCAACTACATCACAACACAACATGCAAATGCACATTACCATCATATTCATTGTTAAAAAATGCACAAATTCAAACAAGAGTGTCAAGGACACTTACCTTAGCCACCTTCACCTCCCCTCCTACTACTGCATCCACTCCCTCCATAACCATCACCACACTCCTTCACACTCACTCACTCCTTCAAATGCCACTTTTGGAACTTGTGAATGCAAGAATGAAATAAATTTAACCTGTGCAACCCTTTTATAGCCATTTTTGGCATGCTCAAATTCCCTAGGGAATCTTCTTGGCATGCTCAAATGCCCTAGGGAATCTTCTTGGCATGCCCAAATGCTCACCAGTGTCTAAAAATTGTGATACACTCACCCGCATCTATTCAAATATGAACGCTAGTTTACGTTTATCAGTAAAATTTACTAAAAGGGATGAAAAGGTCCTAAAATTTTATCTTACCTCCATATAATCATCAAAAACTCCATCCATGTATTAATTTCATCATCACATTATGTTTTGTGAAAACCTAGATTGATTTGGATGATTCATTTTTTATTGCAACAAAAAATCACAAAAATACCTAAATCATGTACAAACACCTCAAAATGGTTCAAATTTTTCACAAAACTACCACATTCATCATCCCAAGAATTATTCACACCATTTCACCATTTTTTTGTGATAACATAGATTGATTTGGGTGGTTAAATATTGTTTATGACCAAAACTCGTGAAAATATCCAAAATTGCTTAAAAAACATTCCAAAACAATTCCAAATTTCACAAAAATCATACAACTCACTCATAAATATATTTTCTTCATACATCATCATTCACAATCATAAAATTCATTTATCATTGCATTCTCATTCAACGTTTGCCAATTCTACTCACATTTTTAGGTGAACCTCATATCTAGTGGTTTACTCTATTACCCTGGAAATTACAGTGATTGGTTATCCATGCAATTTGGTAGGATGGATAGATCACCATAAGGACACTTTCTAATATCATCAGTCAAAATTATCTTGTTCAAAAACAAAATCTTGTTGGTCTTTCATTTTTTTAGTGAGACTATTCTCATAAAAAATTGTTCAAAAGCTATCATTGAGGCCCTTTTTTGTGGGGCTTGCAACATGGATAACCTTCATTACATCACTACTTTTATATTAATAGTCATTGGGAACACAAAACCACTAGGTTGACTCTCTAATTACTTTATCATCTTGCATTTTCATAAATTTCCATCTCAATGACATCGAAAGGCATATTTTTCAAAAGCTTTGGATTACCCCAAACTTGGGGCAACCAAATTTGATTTTGGTTTCCCACATTGGGATACACTCATTTACATCATTCATATCATCCATAATTGGAAAAAACCTATTTTTTATTAGGGCAATAGCAAAATCAATCATTGCATCATCATCTATGTCACTCTGCTTCATTTACATCATTCATATCATCCACATCACCAAAAATGCTTTCATCTATTGGGTAAAAAACATAATACACCATATACATCACTCCACAATCACTTTCATCATTCATATCATCCACATCATCAAAAATCCTTTCATCTGTTGGGGAAAAAATAGAATACATCTTCCACCTACATTTACATCATTCATATCATCCTCAATTCTGTAAATTGGCTCATGAGATTCATTCTTCACTCATTCTCCAATTGAGGGGATAAGTTACACCTACAATTTTTGTCTTCAAGATCTTCTTGCAATCCTAGGAAAAGAATCAACTTCACCAAACTAGGTTTCTCTTGTTTTTGCATTGCATTGTGTTTCACACAATGTGATACAAAAAGGGGAATCCGTAGACACCAAATCCTAGCCACTTGTCTTCCATGCATCATCCAATCACAACCATCCATTGTTTATTTATTTATATATATATATATATAATATTTATATTTATATATAAATAAATATCAGCCACTCATCATGAATTAATCTCAAGCATCCATCTAACTTGATCCATGTCACTCATCAATGCACACAATTTTCCCTTCATCATGATTTAATCTTGGCCACCCATTGGTGTCATCAAAAATACTAACATATTGAAGGTAGGTTATAGAAGATCATTCAATTTTGTGAATGAGGGTTAAGCCATTAGTTGATTCACAAGTTGATTGTGAATCCCTGAGATTGTTAGAGCTCTTCATAAATCATCATCCAAACCCTATTATTTTTATAACATCCTCCCTCCTCACTGCTTTCACATCTTCCATTTTCTATCACCAAAACCCCTGTGAACCAAATCTGGTTCTGTAGTACACCTCCCCAAAACCTTTGAACACTCTAGGGCATTTCTAGAACACTATTGAGCATTCCAATAATTCTATAGGGTATTCACAACTCTCCTAAAATGCTCCAAGGCATTTCTCCTTAGCCAATTTTCCATTGACAAATCCTTGAATGCTCGCGGGTGTTCGTGTACCACCATATTGTAGAAGCAAATACATAGATCAGACGTCAGGTATTTTCTGACAAGGTATAAGGTATTATTAGTTTTTCAAATTATTTTTTCTATTTTTGAATTAAATTTTATTATCATTGCACCTAGGGTTTTTGTATATCTATCACTCAGAGGGTCTCACACAGTGGAACCCTTGCATATGCTACTTATCTCTTTGTGTTTTTATCTATTTAAAAGTACAAGAGACATCTTCCTTGATGGATGTTGTAGCTCAGGTGGTCTCATAGGGATACGCAAGTCCACCCATAAATTTTTTGGAGTGAATATGATTTTAGAAGACACCATTATTCTTTTGAACGAGGGTTTTCAACCCTAGCATTGTAATAATTGTATCGACGTATACATTGTATTGTAATCCCAGATTTAGAATAAATATATTGTACAAATTGGAGATCCAAGATCCTTGAGTTATAATAAATCATATCTATCAATTTCATGCATATATTGTTGTTTGTTTTGATCTAATGCTTTATTGGTGTTATTCGTTTTTACTTTACATAAGTTATGTAAGATATGAAAAATGTATGAAATTTAGTGATAGTACATTTTTTGAAATATCAAATATTTTTATATAATTTTATTATAACTTTGCTTAGCAAGGATTTAAATATTTTTCCTTGTATGAAGTTTTTCTTTTGTGTATTATTTCTTAAATAATCTTGTTTTATTTTATGTGATGACTTATTTTATACTCAACATTAAGCTATATAAGTTGTTTGGTTTAAATTTTAATATTTAAAAGCTATTAAATGTAGGTTTTTTTTAATGGTGTCATGCACATGAGCTTCGTTCATTGGAAGCAATTTTTAAGATAATAATTTTTATATTTTAGGGTTCTCTCTTCCTTTCATTGACTTTTATGGTTTGTTTTTTTTTCTATTGTGGATTTTGAGGAAGATCTATTGTCTATGTTTCCTTTGTTACCCATGTTTTCCACAAGAAACTTAGGAATTTTGGTATCAAATGTGCTATGGCAATCAAAAATATACTTTTATCCCTATTTCTAGAATTAGATCCTTGTCTTGGTATACTATATTACCAACCTTCAATTGACATAATCCTTGATAGTTATAAGTGGCTATGGACATGTGGAAGTATCCACTATGTAAATGGCATGTCAAACTTGTCATACCTATAGATCAGTAGGTATGTTTTTAGTAGGAAAAAGAGGTATCTTTTAGATCTAGTTCATGTAATTATGTAGGAAGAAGGATCATAACATTAATCTTGATTCTAGAAATAATTAATACTAAACCAATGATGTCAAAGTGTGTTGATATTCACTTGAGGCCATAATCAAACCTGTATAATATTTATTTGTACATTGATCCATAATACCGTGAACACATTTTGTAATAACTTTATTGTAATATTTAATTATTAAGGATGATTCTTAATTTTATTTTAATAAATTATATGTGGCTTTTGTTGGGGGACACTTCCATCAAAATACCAAAATATGATATTTGTTATTAGGTCAATTAAACCATGTCATTCATGCTTTTTATCACAAAAAAAAATATTATTTTTCTATCAAATATATTCTTCAACTTCATTAAAGTTGTATGTTTCCACAATTAGGTCCTTGACATCATTTTGATTAATAGATAAAACCTCACTTCCCTAGTTGTCTTCTAAACTTTGAATTTCACCAAGATGAAGATAAAAACTGTGATTAACTAAATTATCTACTACTAATATATGCTCATAGTTCCAAGAGATTGCCTCCAATAATAGATGATAAACATTAACAATAATATTATTTTTTATCCAATCCCCACATCTATTTTGTTGATAATGTTAATCATAATTTTTGAACCTTGAAATATATTTTTGGTCTTTTTCTATTGTAATTTTAAACCCTATAAGAAGTGCCCTAGCCTATGCATAGTTGTTAGTTGAAATTCCACATGATTAAGAGTAATCGTAGATAATTTTAACTTCCTTATTAAAAAAAAAAAACACCTTCATTGGTTCCCATATTTTCTTTAGAGGCACCATCAAAATTAATTTTGACAAATCTAATTTTTAGACATTTCTATTTTACCCTAGATCAAAGTAGATCCTTTGTTTTAATGCAATTATCGTGGATGACTCTTCCATGTATTTTCAAATCATGTAACCAAGTTGTTACCATATCTTTTCCTCTATGAGAATTCCCATGATAAGGACTACATTTATGAACATTATACAATAGAGGAAATATTATAGTTCTAGACTTGGGCATGATTTTGAGATTTATTTTTTAAAATTATATTATTCCTTTCAATCTATAAATTCCAATAATAATAATAGATTCAATACTCCATAGAACACATAATGAATTAGCTTTGAAATAAATAATCTAATATTTTATCAACTCTTTCAATGTTGATGGAGTAGGTCCGAGGTGTAGACCAATTGGTTCATCCAAACCCCATAATGGGGGCGGAGGTCCAAGGTTCAAATCTCGGGCCTCATCAAATTGAACGCTTGTCCCTTTCCTAGTGCTTTCAGTGGTGTAAAAGGTTTAAAATGATTGTGGCATGGTGGTTATAGGGGTGGAATGCACGAAGATCTGTGTGGTGGCTTTCGGGTGGACAGCACAGAATACTATGGTAGCCATAAAAGCTAGACAACCTGTCCATATTCATGGTGGCTACCGATTCCACCATGTTAAAAAAAAAATGTTGATGGAGATACCCAATATATTTTTATATTTTTTAAAATGTAACCACAAATGGTTTGAGAAAAGGGATAATGAAGAATTAAATGGTCTAAAGTTTCTAAATCCTTCTCACACAAGACACATCTAAAAGGTACATAATATCCTCTTCTTTGTAGACTCTCTCCTATAAGAATCTTACTTTGAACTACTAACCAAAGGAATTTCAAGGCCTTAAGGAGAGCCTCTAGTGACCAAACATTCTTCCAAGGAAAATATTTAGGAGTAGGAAATTTTGATTGCTCTAAATCATCATATTCGTATTTGTTGAGTATCCACAATATTTTTATAGATTTTATATCAACCCATCCTTTCATGTAAAAACTAAGAAATAAAACTCTTGAATCATATTTTGATTTTCATCTGCAATCTGTTTGAGTTCCTCTTCTTCAACCAAGTTACTAATATAAATCCATTATCTAGAGTTGTTGGTCATATTAACATAGTCTTTGACCATTATAATTTACAATATAGGCATACCCATACCAATGATTGTTATTTTAAGTTGAATATAAGAGTATAAGGCTTCAACCAAGCATCAGACCAAAAATTTACATAATTCCCCTCATTGGATAACCATCTAATGTATTCTTTATCAATTGTAAACTATTTGAATTGAATTTTTACGTTGAAGATCCTTTGGGTAGGATTTGTTTTATAAATGATTACCTTGCATCAAGAGAACCTATGTTTTTAAAATAATATTATTTTAATTCTTTCCTTGATTTTTAAATAATATACACCCAAGCTTTGCCCCTAATGCCAAACTCATGTGTTTGAAATTCTACAAGCCTGCTCCTCCAATATTCTTTTCTTTGTAAACCCTATCCCACATGTTTCCTCATAAATGCAAACCCTATCTCATTTTATGAATTCTTGATGCTATATGTACTAGCAATCTTGAAAATGGCATTGTATAAATACGGATGGATTACAATATGGTCATTATTAGTTGTCTTTTTGACATGGTTAAGAACTTACCTTTCAAAACTACCAAAAAATCTTTTATTCTATCCGAACAAGAGATCCAAAGATCTTTTTTATTTCCTTCATGAGACAAAGGAATACCCAAAGCTCTTGAATATCATTTAGGGCATGATTCTTGAATTGGATGTATCTAAATTCTTAAATTAATAATTATAACCCTTAGAGGTTGTATGATTGTTTGGATTTATTATTGAATGGTAATAGGCCATATGCACTACATGTATTTTTTATTTATATGTGAGCCGAACTCATGTATGACATATAATCATCTAGGAATCATTTATCTCCAAATGCAAATTTTTATATTTCCCTGTTTTCAATCAGTATCTCTAAACCTAAACTATAATCCTACTTAGTATATATTTTCATGGATTTTATGTTGAACATAGTTGCTAAATATGGGATAATATAGAATTAAAAAAGGTAAAGTACTAATGATAATATGTTTTATCTTCCATTATAGGTAAAATGTATGAACTTTTTATAGATGGGTGATTATTTTGGGGAAGAAAAATATTTTAAACTTATCATATTCAAGCTAATTGACATAGGAGGAATAGATGAGATAGTTTTAAATATTATAGGAAGGGAGGTGGTAGGATCAAATTATATTGTAGTATTTAATACTTCAAATATGGTAAGTAATGATAAATTAGTATAGGTTGGAAGAAGTTGTAACAACTTAATTCAAATAAGTGGTGAAAGGTAAATATGATAAAATAACGATAAATCATGATAGAGCTTGTATCAAGAGTTGTTAGTATAAAAATATGTATAAAAAGTTAATTTACTTTTAAGTTTTAATATTGGAAAAATATAAGGATATTATATACTTCTCATGTGTCCACTATGCAAATAAAAAGAAGGGGTCTACATTGACTGCATCTTATTTCTAGTTTTGAATATTTTTAAAATTGATATAACATGAGGAAAAATAGTTGTAGTGTTATTTGATATGTGTCCCTTTCCATTAATACACCTTTTGTATAATATGTATTTCTAATACACATATACTTATCATCTCTAGTAATTTAAAATAGATCAACAACCAGATTGGGGTGTTTAATATCTATATCTATTTTCTACTAGTGAGTTATTCTTCTAGGTGTCCATTCACACCCTTATTATTTCTTATTTTATAGGATGGATATATTATTTTCTTATATTGTATAACATAATTATCCTTTAGATATAAATTCTCATAAATATCCATTTTCTTATATAAAAACACAATTCTATATATATTTATTCCATAGTAAAATTTAATTTTTCTAGTTATAACTATATTTCATATCATTCTTAAGTGTATTATGATCATAGGGAATTAACCTCAACCTATAAACCCTTAATCCTAATGATATGATCCTTGTTTTTTTATAAACTTATGGATAAATGATAATTAGAATCAATATCTAATGTATAATTAGAATCAACAAATTTTACTCAAGAATTAATGATAATCATTTTATTCTTGTAAATTAGGTATATTATTCTACATTTCTAAAATAAACACTCTTTTAATATTTAGGGAAAATGACTTCTGTTTTTTTTTTTTTTCGAGCTCTGGCGATTTGGCGTTTTGGCGGGAAACTCTCTGCATAGGCTATGGGCGATGCTCTTGGATCGGTGGGGTGAAGGTTAATCCAGGACATCAGGTGGCTTCCTGCTCTGTTTTGTCTTTGTGGATCTGAAGGATCGTGTGCAGTTCCAGGTGGGCCCAATGGGGTCCCCTCCAATCCCTCTCTCTGGGAGAAAGGGCTCTTATGCAGAAATGCTCAAAGACACTCCCTCGTCTTCTAACGGTGAAGTGCAGAGAAACAACCTGAATATGATGCTTAAGAATGTTGGTAGGGGTTCCACAACACATCATGTCAACGGATGTCTCCCTCAATCCGCTTCGAGGCCTAAGATTGTAATCGAACCAAAGCTGGTGGAAGATACAATTCTATACAAAGCCGATCATGATTTGATTTGCAAATTCATGGGTATCCGACCTACCCTGAATTTCTTGCACACTTGGGTCCGAGAGAACTGGGATCCCCATGGTGAGTACTCCCTGTGGTTTATTAGCAATGGGTATTTCATCGTTAGCTTTTCTTCTTTAGCTGATAGGAACAGAGCATTTGAATTCGAAAAAAGAAACCACGGTCCGACGGGGCTATTTGTTCAACCCTGGAGAGTGGGTTTCGATCCCCGCATTGAACCCACGGCTGTCCCAGTCTAGATTCGGCTGTACGCTCTCCCAATGGAGTTTTTGGGGGAGCAGGTCTTGTAAATGATAGGTAACTCTCTGGGTAGATACATGGGTGTCTCCAAGGATACTATTGAAGGTAACTCGGGTGTCTATGCTAGAATCTGTGTGGAAATGGATATCAGCTAGCCTCTATCAGCAGAGGTGGAACTGGAACTGGCCGAAGTTTCCTGGATCCAACAGTTAGACTATGAGGCTTTGCCTTTTCGATGCAGAGTCTGCCACAAGCATGGGCATTTGGCCCGATTCTGCCCAACTCTCCTGGACTCCAAAATGGAAGCCCAGCATAGTATGCCAAACCGCTCCAAAGAGAATAAGGCCAGCTCTGCCAAAGAAACATCCAATTCGCCTCAAGCTAATGAGGGTCAGAAATATGGCTTTGAACAAGTCAAGAGAAGGAGAAAGCAGAAGAAAACTGGTAAGGAGCAATTTCAATCCAAGCCAGCCAATAGATACAAAATTTTTAAGTCTCTAGTAGATCAGGAGGACCAGGATATGGAAGGTGTGGATGGGAATATTTAGGCCCTTAACCCTCAAACTCATGTTTCTCCTTCATCTTCTCCTATCTTAGACTAGGTGCTTGAGCCAATTGAGGTATTGCCACCAAAAATTGCAGGGGCAATGACAGTGCAACCCCTAGAGTCGCCAGTAATTAAATATGTTAGCATGGGAATTGCTAAAAAAATTGAGAAAGGCCAGCCCTGGGTATCTCTCAGGTAGAAAAGAGATCCAAAAACAACAAGACTCAAGGATCGGGCAGAAAGTCAAACAAGGACTTGATTGCAGCTCAAGGAGATAAACTGATCAATGGAGGATCGGTGAGGACTATTGATTCTTACTGCTCTCAAGGTTTTCAATGATCATTCAATATTGGAACGTTAGGGGTTTAAAAAGTAGAACCCATCAATCTGCTATTCAAAGACTCTTAGAAAAACGTAAAATAGACTTTTTGCTTATTCAGGAGACAAAAATGTCTTTAGATATTATGAGTAAAATAGTTAATAGAATCTGGCAGGGTGCTGGTCATATGGTTGTGGCTGCCCAAGGTGCTTCAGGGGGGATTGTTACTCTTTGGAACCCTCCGGAATGAACCGCATTAGAACATATAGCTTGGAGAGGTGTTCTCACATCTCATTTCAAAAATAACTTCACAACAGAACATGTTTTAATCACCAACTTTTATGGGGCCCAAGACCTTGATGGCCAGAGGCTCCAATGGAGAGCTGTTCAAAACATGAGGTCATCCAGGGAATGTTTTGACTGGATTATTGCAAGGGATTTTAATGCAAAATTATATGCTCGTGACCAGGAAGGTGGCACCCCAATTTTGGATCCTGGGGACCGGCTTCTGATTGCCCAAGTTCAGGCCTTTCAATTAGTGGACGTTCAAGGCCCTGGACCCTTTTTTACTTGGACAAATAAGAGGAAGGAGCCACACAGTAGGAAGGTCAAGTTAGATCGCTTTCTGGTCTCGGAGGAGGCTTTTGTAAAATGGACTTCTAAGTTCCAGATTTTGGAGGGCCCTGTTTCTGATCATTTTCCCATTTTGCTGGAGGGAGGGACTTCGGTAGGGCAGCATCATAGGCCTTTTAAATTTGAGAATTTTTGGTTACAAAAGGAGGACCTTCGACAGAAAATTCCACAATGGTGGGCAGAAGGCCGTCCACCTTTTGGGACAACAATGTTCAAATTGCATAAAAAGCTCCACTTTGTCAAACTTCAATTGAAACAATGGAGGAAAGAAAATAAGTCAGATTTCCAGACCCAAAGGGCCCCCTTGGTGGCCAGATGGGAGGAGGTACAGAAACTCTTTAGGGAAGGATCAATAACTCAAATCTGAAGACGATGCACTACGTAAAGCGGTTGAGGCCATTGACAACCAAGAGGAGATATACTGGAAACAAAGGGCAAGAAATACTTGGTTATTAGAAGGGGACAGAAATACCAAATTTTTCCATCGGTCAGCTTGCGCTAGGCGTCAGATGAATAGCATGGAAGTCCTTAAATATGAGAATGGACATGCCTTCGATACTCTTCCCGGTATGCACTCCCACTCAATTGATTACTTTTCTAAACTTTTTAAGGAAAGTATGGAGCAGGATGTTGAGGCTCAGAATGAAGTTCTTAATGTTATTCCTTCTATTATCTCTGAAGAAGACAATCGGGCCCTGCTTAGACCCATTGAAAGTGATGAATTGAGAAACGTGGTCTTTGGTATGAATACTGGAAAATCTCCTGGTCCAGATGGCTTTCCTATTGAGTTTTTTCAAGCCTTTTGGGACACTTTGGGGGAGGATGTTTTGGCTATCACAGAGGAATCCAGATCCAATAGAAGAATGCTCAGGGCGATCAATCACACCTTCATCTCTTTAATTCCAAAAGGGGAGGAGGGGACTCATATCTCTAATTTCATGCCTATAGCTTTATGCAATGTGATTTATAAAATCATCACTAAGATAATGGCTGAGTGGCTCAAACCCCTTCTTCATAATATCATTTCTTCAGAACAAGGGGGCTTCATTGAGGGAAGACAAATCTTGGATGGGGTGGTTCTTGCTCAGGAGGCTATCCACTCAATGCAAACTTCGGGCAATAAAGGAATGTTCATTAAACTGGATATGTCCAAGGCTTATGACCGGGTGGAGTGGAGCTTCTTGTCGAAAATGATGGCAGATTTTGGCTTCTCCCAGGGTTGGATTGATTGGGTTATGAGCTGTGTTTCTACACCCTCTTATTTTGTTCTCATTAAGGGTCTACCCTCGCATCCTTTTGGTGCCACTTGTGTTCTTCGCCAAGGAGACCCTTGCTCTCCCTATCTTTTCCTCATTTTGTTTGAGGGATTAGGCAGACTGTTCTTGAGGAGAATACAACAAGGCCTGCTAACTGGTATCAAGGTTGGGGAGGAAACTTTGACTCACTTGCAATTTGTGGACGATACTGGACTGGTTGGTGTGGCCAGTCTTAGGGAAGCTAGAGGAATCAGAGATACTCTGAATGTCTACCTTAGGGCTTCAAATCAGTTCCTCAATGACAGTAAGTCCAAAGTTGTCTTTTTCAATCTTGATCAACGGCTGCAGGAGAGGGCTATTGAGATCCTGGGTTTCACTAGAACTTCTCTTCCAATAGTTTACCTGGGCGTTCCCCTGCATTTCAAAAAATTAAAAATAGATATCTGGAAGAATCTGTTGGAAGGCATCAAAGACCGAATGAATCACTGGTCACATAAATGGTTAAGCTATGGGGGTAGGTTAACCTTCCTGCAGTCAGTTATACAGGCTTTGCCAATCTATAAATTCTCTATCCTGGCTGCCCCTCATACCATCTGGAAAGAGTTGGACAAAATGGCTAGAAGATTTTTATGGGAAGGTGCAAAAGGGAAGAAAAAATGGGCTTTGGTTGGGTGGGATAAAGTTTCCCAGCCTAAGGACAACGGAGGGCTGGGCCTGAGAAGTTCCAAGCTTAATAACAGAGCCTTGGCTGGAAAACTGTACTGGAGGTGGATTTCCTAGCCAACCTCCCTCTTCAGCAGAATCCTTTCTAGCAAATATTTGGGGCATGTTCTTCCCAATGAGGTGGGCCGCTTTCCCCTGGAAGGCACTGGTTCCTTAGTGTGGCAGACTCTTAAGCTTGGATCTCAGATTGTCAAAGACCAATTATTTTGGAAAGTGGGGAGAGGGGATAAGGCACATTTTTGGACTGATTCTTGGGACCAGCATCCGCCCATCATTGCCATGTTTCCTGAGCTTCAACCAATCAAGGCTGCCTTATAAGCCCAGGTCTGGATACATATTGATAACTATTTTCACACCAGCCAATTGGGGGAGTATAAATTCAAAAAGTTTAAGAGGTGGCAGGAGTGGCCAATTACTATCCCTCCGGAGCTGGCGCCCATCTTGCACAAAATATTGTCAGAAAGGTTCCTCACAGGGAGGGATGAGGATGATGAATTAGCTTGGGGTTGTGGGAGCCTTGGGGTCTATTCAGTGAAGGCTGGGTATGAAAAGATCCTCCCTGAGCCTCCCCTGCACTCATTTCTGGTTCAGGATTGGAGAAGGATTTGGCATTCTAAGGGCTGGCCGAAAGTTAATTTCTTTGCTTGGCAGCTTATGCACAATGGAATTCTTACTTTTGACAATCTAAGAAGTAGGGGAATCAGTGGCCCCTCTTAATGTGCATTATGCTAAAAACATGAGGAATATGCTGATCACCTGATGTTTGAGTGTCCTTTTACTCATCAGATTTGGGAGCGCTGGTTCTCCCAATTTAAATTCCAGGCTAATGGTGTTTTAAATCGTGCCAATATTTTGGAAAAGTGGAAAAGGGGCAGATTCAAATCTACAGCCCTCCGAATTGGCTGGGAGTTAGGCTTTCTCTTCATTTGGTGGCAAGTTTGGCTGGAGAGAAATGCCCGGATCTTCAGAGATACTTTCTCCTCGATAGACGGTGTTTGGCAGGTCATTTGGAGTAAAGTCACTGAAACTGTTGCCATCAATGTTAAAGAAGAGATTCAAGCTGATCTTGGGCATCTAGAAGAGGGGGTTGAGGGACAAGAGGGGCATGGCAGAGTATGCTGGATACCTCCCCCAGTAGGCTGGGTAAAGATCAATACTGATGGAGCTACAAAAGGCAACCCGGGCAGTGCGGGTATTGGTGTTGTCTGTCGAGATCATTCTGGTACGGTGCTTTTCTGGGAGCTGTAGGGCTTGGGCCGAGCCACCAATAATGAATCTGAATCCATAGCCATCAAATTAGCTTCTATATGGGCTGTTAAGAAGGGTTACCGGAGGGTAATTCTCGAATCAGACTCTCAAGTCCTGATCGACGCTCTTGATTGCTTGCGGAATTTCTCTTTGAAAGCTTGGAGACTGCGGATTTTGTTATCCCAAATCAAGGAGTTATGGAAGGAATTAGATGATGTGATCCCTATTTATGTCAGTAGAAATTTGAACACGGTTTCTGACTTCCTTGCGAAGATGCGGGCTAAGAAAGAGGCAGGGGTACAGCTGCACAGTGATATGCCCCTGATTGATGAAGAGATTCGGCGTGGTCTGGAACGATCCCTGCATCAATGAGCACAAAAATGGTTAAGGTTGGTTTTTGTCACAATATCGTGACTTGTTGTGCCGTCGTGGCCCCTGATGAGCAGGTGTCACGATTTTGCGACCTGTTTTGCTGCTGCAGTCGTTGGATGGAAGTCGTCACGATTTCGCGATGTTTTTGGAAAAAGTGCGTTAAGGGGAAAAATTGTCACGATATCGTGACATTTTTGGTGATAAGATGCCCAAGGAAAATTTCGTCGTGATATCACGACATTTCTGCTGATTGGGCTCTCGAGGGAGAAACCGTCGCGATTTCGCGACATTTTTGCAGTAATGGCACTAAGAGGAAAAGTCGTCGCGATATCGCGACACTTTTGAAGTTCGGGCATCAAGGTGAGAATCTGTCACGATTTCACGACCTTTTTGAGGAAAGGATGCCCAAGGAAAGAATCTGTCACGATATCGTGACACTTTTGGTGAAAAGGTGCCAATGGAAAATTCATCACGATTTTGTGACACTTCTGCCGAATGGGCTCTCGGGGGAAAAAACCATCGCGATTCGCGACAGTTTGGCAGCAATAGCACTAAGAGGCAAAGTCGTCGCGATATCGTGACACTTTTGAAGTGCGGGCTTCAAGGTGAGAATCTGTCATGATTTCGTGACATTTTTGAGGAAAGGATGCTCAAGGGAAAACTCGTCGCGTTTTCGCGACAGTTTTGGAGAACAAGCTTCAGGAGGGAAAATCGTCGCGATATCGCGACTCGTTTGAGAAAAGGGCGCCGTGGGGAGAACACGTCATGATTTCATGACACCTTTGTTGAAGGGTCGCCCAAAGGTCTTCTCGTAGCAAAATCACGACACTTCCGGCCAACTGGAGCCATGAGGAAAAAACGTCGCGATATCGCGACACTTTTGCAATGTTGGTGTCAAAGGGAGACCTTGTCGCGATTTCGCGACAATTCTGGAGATCAGGTGCCTTCTGGATTTCTCGTCGCGATTTCGTGATGATTCTGGCATCTGGGAGCTTTGGTGTTGTGCCGTCGCGATCTCGTGACTCCTTTTGGGTTTTGCGGCCTCGGCGTTGTTTTGCCACGATTTCGCGACATGTCACGATTTCGCGACATGTCACGTTTTCACGACTTGTTGCCGGGGTGCGGCCGTTGTTAGGTTTGGTGTCGTGATTTCGCGACATGTCGCGAAATCGTGACATGTCACGTTTTCATGGCCTGTTGTCTTCTGGCTTCTTTGCTTTCGGTTGGGATGTCTTCTCTCCCACTTGTAACTATTTTTTGTTTTAATACAAGTTTTTTTCAATTTTTTCAAAAAAAATATTTAGGGAAAACATATATTGATTCCATAGAATAAGATAAAATATCCAATCCTTTCATTAATACCAATATCTGAGATTTTCATTCAACTAATATTGTCGTAAATACTATAATTAGTTTTAAGATTTGGGATCTTGATATGAATTATGACAACTCTAAAATTATATTAGTAAACTTGGCATATGGGTTATTCTCTTAACAATGTTATACATGGTTATTATTGACCAATTTTCCTAGTTATGCATGGTAATAAGGGGAATATCTTGATAAATATCATTATGTTAGATTTAAAAAACATATACAAATAATAAAATATAAAATAAGAAGTTTGATTAGATAAATATGAACCAAATTTTGGTATATATTTCTTAAATGTATCAATAAAAATGAAATATCACTAGGCTTACTAAGTGATCATATAATTTATGAATGATGGAGATAATCCAATATCAATTTACTTTATTGAACATGAACAATACAAATTTATAGTAACCACTTTGGATTTGGTACAAGGGATGGAGATCTAGTATTTTATAGTATAATCCATAGTTCTAATCCCATGTACAAACCTTAAAATTTATCGAATGGCATAAGATCATGTGGTTAAAATCCAAGATCCAAAATTAGAGGCCCAATTTCAAAGCATGTCAAGCTATGTATACATAATTATTAATATGATTTATTGTAATATCACTATTTGGTTCATTGCAATATCATGATAACATAGTTATTATGTAATACAAGTAAATTTATACATATATACATGCACACACACACACACACACACACACACACATAGAGAGAGAGAGAGAGAGAGGGAGTGAGGGATACAGAGAGAGAGATAACCAAGAATGATACAAATGTAACTTCAAAATTGTAAATTTTACCAAGTCTACATTTAAATACTATAAGATATGCATGGTTTTCATATCCAAAAATAGTTTTCTAATTCTAACATATCAACATCACACACTCTAATTTAACATTAAATTATTCAAAGGCTTATAATATTACCATATTCCATTGATCATATCATGTCATTAAAACCTTATTAATATTGTCACGACCCTCCCTGGTGGGATTTGTCATATGGAAAAATTATGTATTGATTAATGATGTTTTAATACTTAGTTTTATGCAATTGAATAGATGTGTGATGTTTAGTTTGATTTTTAGAAGAACACAGTACTGCTCACATGTTGTCAATGTGCAGAATCAAGTACACTCATGGGTGGAAGAAGTAGAATCATCCACTAGAAATATGGTACTTGATATTGGGTAAGTGATGACTAAGGCAACTCGAGGGTAACAACTAACATGGATGGATACTCTCATATAGGCATGTATTATCAATTATGGGATAATCATTAAAACCAGCCACCTAAAGCCTTAGTTGATAGCCCAATAGCTATCATAAATTCTCTGGCTAAGACAGGTGACTGGGTTGATGGAAAGACTTCCTCTTTATCTATTGTATATATTTAGCTATATTTTAATTCATCACTCAACAAAATTATGGTTTTGAAATTTGTGCATTATTTTGGTCACCTTTGAATTCCCTAATTTGTTGTTAGAGTAGCATGTTGCTAGAATTAGAACTATATAAGTAATATATATAGTTTCTATCTATTTTAAATAATAAAGGAAATTTATTTAAATAGATAATTTGAATCTATTTTTAATAATAAAAGGAATTTATGTTTAAATAGATGATTTAAGTATGTTGTAATTTAGAAAAAAAAAGAGAAGAGAAATTTATTTTAAATGAGATGATTTGGATTCATTTATTTTGAATAAATACTGAGGATTTAATTTCAGTAATAATATAATTTTTTATTTAAAAGAAACAACAGAATCCAATCTAAGTAATATTAGATTTTAAGTGGATGTTGTTCATTAAAAAAATATATCTTATTTTCTCTAAGAAAATGAGATCTAATTAAATGCTTTCTTTTGTTGGTAGAGTGTTGCTTCTTAAGTCGACGGTTCAAGCTTTATGTATTTATTGATGCATGATTCAGGTCTCTCCTGTTGGTTTTATTCATGAGCTTGAATCTTTGTCCAAAAGATTTTTATGGGCTAGAAATTTGGAGTCTTAAAAATGGATTCTGGTTAAGTGGGAGACTTTTTGTAGACCAAAATATAAATATGGTTTGGGTCTTTGTTTGAGTTCTCTTTCTAATCAGGCATTGGCAGCCAAGATTTATTGGAGATGGTGCATTTCTCAAGACCATTCTTGGGCTAAAATTATTTCCTTTAAGTATCTTAATGGGGTTGAGGGCTCTAAGATACCTAGATACAGTTTGTCTGGTAAAGGCTCTTTGATTTGGAACACCCTTAAGAAGGGGGTGACTCTTGTTAAGCAAGGATTTTTCTAGATTTATATCAAAGGCTTGAAGACTCTTTTCTAGCATGATTCTTGGGATGATTTCCTTACAATTTTATCTATGTTTCCTCATCTTCAGGAGCTTATTTCTTGGTTTTTGGTTGGTATAGGGTGATGGATTATAAAGTTGCCAAAAGAGTTGGGCAGGAGGAGGTAGTTCAATGGAAATATCCTAGAGATTGTTCGATAGGTGGTTCTATTCATAATAGAGAAGAGTTGGCTCATATTTTGGCTACTAGAGAGTGCTCTTATTTATAGGATGATGATGTTTTGGCTTAGGGTATAGATCACAGAGGTGTTTTCTCATTGGCTTCTGGTTATCGTGTTTTAGATAAGCAACATTTTGGAGATGAGGAGGTTCCTTGGTGGAAATAGGTTTGGAATAAGTTTTCCTGGACCAAATGCAATTTTCATTTGTGGTTGGCTACTAGGAACATATGTCTTAGATAGGATAATATCCAAAAGAGAGTTCAAGGCCCTTAATTTTATTTCCTTTGTGATAATAGTGACGAATATTTAGGGTATTTGCTCTTACAATGTTCATTTGCATGATAAATTTGGCATTTTTGGTGGAGGGTGTGGAAACAGTCTTGTTCTCATGCCTCTTCTCTTGTTGAGTTCTAGAGGAGTTTAGGAAGACCTCTTGCTAAGGCCTTATTTCTTCAAGTTGCATGGAGTATTAGGTCCTCATGTATTATATGGTAGATTTCTCTTGAAGAAATAGAATATTTTTTCAAGGTAGAAAGTTAATTTTTTTTTAGATTTGGTAGAGGATTATTGGTATGATCCAAGAGACTATTTCTTCTAAATGTTAGATCAGTATTCCTTTGGAGTCATCTGAGATTTTGATGATGTATGACCTAGGTTTAGTGGATAATGGCCCTTGTCCTTTTTTATTGATTAGGAGGAGAGGCCTCAATAAAAAAGTGCAGAGAGATGGAATATGGTATCCTCCACCTCGAGGGGCGTTTAAGATTAATACTGATGGCTCTTCCAGAGGGAATCTTGGGTATGCATGTATTTTTGGTGTTGGGATAGATAGTAGTGGTGCAACTCTTTTCATTTTCTCTTGTTATAATGGGAAGCAAACTAATAATTATATGGAGGCCCTTGCTATTCATTTTGCTTTGGAAAAAGGTTATGCTTTGGGATGGCAAAATATAATATGTGATTCAGACTCTCAAATTATTATTAATTTTTTGAAGACTCATAATTTTTCTAATGTTCATTGGCAACTGGTGTTAGTGGCTCAGACGATAATTCAAATTTATCAGCATCTGGAGTTTATTTCCTTTTTTCATATTCCTAGGGAATGGAATGGTGTGGTTGATTGCTTGGAAAAATGGGCTTCTAAGTTTTAGGAAGACTAGAATGTTAGGGAATGGGATCAGCTTCCATTAGATTATTCTCGTCATCTTGCTAATTTTCTTATTATGGATATGCCTAGTTGAGGTTGTTGTTTATTGGGTGTCTTTTGGTTGAGTGCTTGGTGGTTTTAGGGATTTATTTCTTCTAGCCCTTGTAAGGGTTATTGTTTTGGAATTCTCTGTTTCTTGTATGGTTAAATTAAATCAATAAATTTTTACCAAAACAAAATGAAAATATCTTAATTTTAAATAATAGAAGAAATCTTCTAGCAGGGAAAGGCCAAATAATTTGGAATGGAAGCTTCATGCCAATGTAAGGAGAAAAGCTTCATTTGTGCTAAAAAATAATTAAAATATTATAAAAATAAAGAAATATATCCCTATGACTGAATGGATGAGGTTGAAGTTAAGGCTGGAAAATGGGAGTATTGATGAGGTCTATTAGGAGCGTTGAAGAGGAGAATTTGATCCCTTAAAAAGAAAAAAATACAAGGAAGAAGTGGTTGTCCCACTCATAAAAAGAAAAGGAGAGGAAAATATGTAGAAGGATTGGAATTCACAGTCAAAATGTCTGGTAAAATAGTGCTTAAGAAGGAAAGAACATAGCCAAACTTCGAAAGGTTTTCAGGTTGGTTTGAAAATCCTTTCCCTTCTATCTTTATTGTAAATGAATAAACTATCTTGTTATTTGAATGGGGAGCCACTACTTAGACCAGTAGTGGTGAACTTTTCCCTTTTTTTTTTCTACCCCAAATCCATGGGCATTCATCATCTTTCGTACAACTTTCTTGTGCCCTTTTGTGCAACTTAGTCTCTTGTGTTGCTTTCAATTTTGGATTAGACTCTTGGGTTTCTAAGGAGACCACTTTTTGTCTATTGATTAATTAAAGAATGAAGCTTTAGTTAATTGTATAAATGAATTATTGATTAATTAAATAATGAAGCTTTAGTTAATTGAATTATTGATTAATTAAAGAAAAAATATTTAATTAAATCATAAATGCTTTATTTAAATAGTTAAAGGTATGGGACTTTGATTATTTGAAATAAAGGAAACGTAGTTATTTTATTAATTAGAGGAACAAAACTTTTATTAATGTAAATAACGAAAAATGGTTTATTTAAATAGTTAAAGGTATTGGACTTTTATTTTTTTAAATTAAAAAACATAGTTATTTTATTAATTGGAAGAATTAAATTTGATTAATGTAAATAACAAAAAATGGTTTATTTAAATAGTTAAAGGTATGGGACTTTAATTATTTGAAATAAAGGAAATGTAGTTATTTTATTAATTAGAGGAATGAAACTTTGATTAATGTAAATAACAAAAATGGTTTATTTAAATAGTTAAAGGTATAGGACTTTGATTATTTAAAATAAAGGAAACATAGTTATTTTATTAATTAGAGGAATGAAACTTTGATTAATGTAAATAATAGAAAATGGTTTATTTAAATAGTTAAAGGTATGGACATTAGATTATTTGAAATAAAGGATTCATAGTTTATTTTTGTGAATTAAAGGTATGAGACTTGATTTATGAAAATAAAGGGAACATAGCTTATTTTATTAATTAATAAAAAGAACCTTAGTTATTCGAAGCAATGAGATTGGTATGATTTGGTTAAAGTAAAACTTGTGATCTAGCTGTACCTGTTGAAATGACTCTCTATGGATAAATGAGAGGTGAAAATAAAAATGAGGAGATTGTTTTGAAATCAACTAGATAGTAGATGGATGTTTACTTTTATTAAATTTATATAGTTTTAATTTGACAAAGTAAACAATAAATGCACTGGTTTCATATTTCTAGTAGATGCATTTAAAGGTATGTCTATCTGAGAACCATGAGTTGTCATGATCCCCTAATACCCCCAAACAAATGATGGAAAGGCAAGGAGGACCAAATATTTCAATTGGAAGCTACATGTCGGTTTAATTTATTATTGCAATAATTTACTTATGCTCAAATAGACTAGACTTGTAGGGAGATATCCCTAGGGGAAATGATGTATTACTTTATTATTTCATAAGTATGGAGGTTTTACCATACTTGGATATATGTAATAGTTTACTGAATTGATGGGAAATGTACCTTGAATTTAATGTTATGATTTATCTATGCATTGTTATTTAGTTTTCCTTTTTATTTAATGTTTATCTTTAGTTAAATATTGTTTCCTTTCTAGGTACTTCCTTATGCTTTATGAATTTTGCTTCTTGATTCTTTTAATAGATGTAGTCATTTTTATCTCTTGCTAAACAAAAGTAACCTAGAAAATACCCTAAGATATTGAGACCTCTTAGGATGAATGTAGGAAGACCTAAGGGAATTGATACCCCCTTAGGGAGAATGTTAACTAAGAAAACTAATTGATTACATCTAAGTTAATATAGCTCATCGTGGAGATGATATGGATAGCTTAACTTACAATACACATAACATACCTACACAAATATACTTATGTATGGTATGGTGATGGGAGTATACCTTCGACTGTACTAAATGTGATAATTTTAGCTCATCAAGAATGATGAGATGGATAGACTTATTTATGGTAACACATAACATGCCTCCAAATATGGACTGGTGTAGGGTATTTTATGAGATGTAACTCAATGGGAAAGTTGGGAATATTAGTAAACTTAAACAATAGACAAACCACATATTGGTTAGGGTTTATGAATCCCTCATCATAGTTGGGATTCATAGTTAAAAAACATATTTTTTTTTGTTTTGTTTTCTTGTATCTAGATTTGGGGTCATTACAAATACATGTACATTAGCCTTGCTTTGAATTTCTCAATTATAATCTCTTAGGTACCTACCATTAACATTGTTAACTTCTAATTTTATTAAAATAGGTTTATTACCTTGACATTTACTACGGAAGGATTTATAGCATTCTAACATCTCCTTAATTTAATTACCTAGAATTATCTTAGTTTAGGGATATTTAAAATTACTATGTTGTTAGAGTCTCAAATTAGATCTCTTTTTAAATTATGGGGCATTTAATTAGTTAAGCTCATACCCTATAATCCATATTATTTTGGACTATGAGTTTCCTTAAAAAATAGTATTTTAATCTCTTATTTAAGAAGGTATAATAAAGACACAACTTTTAATTATCCTATATATGCTTCTAATTAGCCTATGATATATTATTTAAATATTTATATGGACAATATAAAACTATTTTAATTTATTCTAACCATGTTCTCTTGGTTGTCTATTTAATTGGTCCATTAAAACCATTTTGAGGTTGAATTTGGAAAGATAATGTGCAAAACAAATTTCTAATTTTGAAAGCGATATAAACACACCAAATTTAAGATTTATTTAGATAGCTAAAATGCATAATAAAGCGCTAAAAATATCATCTTCAATAATATTTCCAATTGAAACAAAAGCATCAGAGTCAATACTTTTGAATCAAGTATAGATAGTTTTAATAATGTTGGAAATCTAATTTCAATTTAATAATTTCCAAGCAAACCCAAAATAATTGAATGTAACTAAATATTATTTTATGAATACCAAAAAATTGAGCTTTATCTTAGATATGAAAATTTTCTAAGAGGGGTATTAATATAAAGTCCTTTTCCAAATCATTTAGATGTCAATAGGGAGACAAATCAATATCAAAGTAACCAATAATATGTTATTTTAGGTCAATATGGATTTGAAGATAATTTTATAATGACTAATCTATTACAAAGACACCAATATAACTTATGTAATTCCACTACCCAAAAGAAGTAATCTATGTAATTTTCAATAAATTCTCGATGAAGTCTAAGCATTTCCAAATTTCCATAATGCCCATAATTTTTGCTTGTTCCTATGCCTTGTGTGCTCTATGTTTCTCCCATATTCTCATCCATATTAATTACTTATTCAATATTATAGAACTAGATATTTTCAACTGTTTAAATGCCTTATTGTTCTTAGGTAGATTTCCACTTCTTGTAAGAACATCATAAAACAAAATCAATGTATAGTTAAATACATCATGTAGAAATAATTAAAATATCTATCTATGGGAGGCGAAACTTTTGATCTTGAAACAAATGTATATCATCTAGAAATTCTTAAATAAGAAAATAAAGTTTACTAGAATTTTATTGTACATAAAATTTATACGCAAATAATATATGTAGGTGCATGATATTAGGGATCTATTGGCTAACCTTGTGTGGGGCCTACTCTCAATGTAAAATCACTTTTTTTGGGAGTTTTTAGGGTTTTTGTTTGATGTGTTCTTAGAAAAATGCCTAATTTTTTCTTGAGGAACTAAATTCTAAGATAAAAAAAAAAAATTGAAGCTTAAAATGCACCAAACAATGATGCAAGCAAACAAGACCTAACCTATGTGCTTTTCACTTTAATGAAGGCTATCCCTTAATTTTAAATAATGTAAACCTTTTATTTTAAAGTAAGAGTTCAAGAGGGATGTAATATTCAAGCTCTACAAGCAATTCAACTTTAATGCCTAAGTTAAAAGAGGAGATTAAAAAATTAAAGGAAACTATACTAGAAGTTCTTTAATTTCTTTTTCTAATGTGAATAAAAACAAAAATAAAGTTAAAATATAACTTAAATGATTCCTTGAATTTACCTCTTTAGTGTTGCCTATAATAGAAAAAATAATTTTGAAGACAATAATGATGGATTTTTAAGCCTTAATACTACCACAAATATCATAGGTTGACTATCAGTGGATCAAATACAATATAGCCACAATATTATAAGGTCAAGATTACAATGTAGGTAGATTAATATGAGAATATATCTAATAAAATTCAATAATAAAAAAAATATGAATGTAAATAGCTTGAATCATACATTGCATGTAGAACAACTTACAATATTAATTGCTCAAAATGTATGTAACCTTAATTACTCCACTTTCTCTTACAAATATGATGAGAACTTGATCTTCTCTCTCTAATGTGATATATGTGATAAAATACATGAAGTAATATATCCATAGTAGAATGAATCTTTGTATACTTGACTATTACTTTCCATGTACCAAGTCTCATGACTCTTGGATTCTCTACTTGACACTTGCATACTTGAAGAATACTTGACACTATATTGTATGCACACCTATACTTGACTCTTACACTTCCATAACTTGCATACTCTAACCTAAGACAGTTGTGCATATATTTACATTACATACTTGATCTCTTACATATAAGATACTTGTGCACATAGACTTAACTTACACTTGCACACTAACTCACATGACACTTGTATATATCATGCACATTCACACTTACTTAAAGGGAAGATATAACTCACATTCTAAACTATAACTCAACCTTAATATATTATTTACAATTGTACCATGAAGGTACCATGGGGGTACATTAGCATGTACCAAATAATGTAACATACTCCAACAAACAAATAGCAAGTGAAGTTGCCTAATGAATAAAAATAATAAAATATGCAAGAAAATTACTTTTTCTAGTGCCTAAAGTAGAAATACACCTTGGACTTTTCAACCCATGGTTTTTGTAGTATCATGCCTTCTAAAACCAACCCATGATTTACACTACCTACAAATAAAATAGAAAACTAGACAAAATGAATAGGTAACTTTCCTTATTCCATAGTCAAACCCCCAAAGGTCCTTTAGTTGAACAAAAGTCAAAGTAAAAGGATTACCAAAGGTGCATGGGAGGTAGAATCATGCCTTAGAAGTCTATGGTATAATTCTACCCTATGAGCAAATTATAAAGTACATAGACTACAAGTTGTATTTGTGCAATTTGAGAAGAGAATATTCTTAGTTTAAGACTATAATAGTGTTTTAAAAGGGATTATGTATGGTGGTAACCTAGGTTGGTATGATAGGTAGAACCACACCTTGTATAGGGTATGGTATTTTTTTGCCCTATGAAGTAAAACAAAATGTGATAGGGGTGAAATGGTTAAATCAAAGAAGGGAAGAACTAGTTAGGAGTAGGAAAGGGTATCAAAAAAGTCTAAAGTCCCCAATAATAGAGGAGGATAAAATTATTCCCATAAGTCTTAGGTAGTAAAAAATTATGCCTTGCATCAATTAAGGCATGTTTCCATCCTATGAACATACAAAATAAAATGATAGGCCTAAGAACTGGAGATTGAATTATAACAAGGCTAAAAGGGTGTCCAACAATCAAAACTTGAATAGAAAATTTTATTGGATCTACAAAGATGACAAGAAACTACTAGAAATTAAATTAAAATATATTAAAATGCTTATAATCACAAATAAAATGAATTAAATAGCAAGAAAAATAGAAATTATGATCAAAGTGAAATGTTAGAATACAAAACAAAAGCAAATAAATGCCAAGTAAAGAAGAGATAACAACCAAGGGGAGCTATTGAATTCTTTCCCTTGGCCCTAAGAGACATTCAAAGCACCAAGATGACAGCACAATGAAAGCAAATGAGAGATTGAGTGGTCAAAATCCTAGATTTTCCTTAGCTTGAGAATTCTTGTTGTGGAGGGGAATCCATGATCTCAATTTATAGATTTATAGGCCTTGGGATGGGTAGCTTGGTGCATTCATGAGTGATGGGAGAGGTAGGCAAGGACTCAAAATTGAATATTTGGGCATGGTAAGACAAATCCAAAAATGATAGTCTTGGAGGACAAACATAAATGGTAGGTATTCAAAGGATATGGTGTTATAAATGACACAGCACTCAAAGGGGCAGAGTATCCAATATTTGTAGATCTAGTCCTTGAGATGTAAAATTGTACCTTCAAAATTATGACCTATGATTTTAAGATTATGATGCCATGGATTTGATTGTTGTAGGTGAGGTTAGGAGAGACAAATAAAGTGTCTCAAAATTTGAGTGGATAACTACCTCGCATGGAATTGTGCCTTCAAATTTTAACTAATGGTTTAGCCTGAGTAGGCTAAAATTTTGAAAATTAAAGTGGAAAAAGATGAATTATATCATTTACATGTCTGATGGATATCTTGATGAATGAAGTAATACAATTATGGGTATCCATATTTTCTCTCTATTTTATGTATTTATGATTAAATAAATACATAAAAAATAGCAAATATCCAAATTTTTGAGCGAAATCAACTTTCTAATTTTCAATGGGCTAAGATAAAGCAACAATGTGAAAATTGTGCAACTTTGGTCATTGCAAAAAAAAAATCCTTTTTATGGGGTATTATTTATGTTGATACCCCCATCTAGGATGCCCTTTCAAGTTTTTGAGGGAAGTCAAATACTACTAATAAAATTCAAATAGCTTGGAAAAATAGGGATAGGGCAAGCAGAAGGAAGGTTCAAAAGAAAAATGGAGTGGGGTTAAAAGAAAAGGAAGGGGAAAGGAAAGTCATTTTTACCCTACATAGTTAAAAATTTGGATATATTATCCAAATATCAAATGACACATCTAGCTCACTAATCAACAATTTTGAGGGGTGAGGTAGGTATAGTGGAAAAGGATACCTATGTAGGCATCAATATTCGAGACTAATAGTTACTTTTTTACGTCAATTTTAACATGTTTTTTGTAATATTTTGATATTTTAGCTAAGCATGTGTATGGATTGTATTTCATATTTCTATAGGTGACATATGATACTACAATGTATGTTATGATGGGTACCCCATGTTTCTACCCTATGGAACATATCTTCTTGTTGTGCAATCATGGTCTAGCAAAGGTACACGTGTTTTTGAACCAAAGGAGAAAAGGGAGGAAAAGAAAGGGAAAAAGGGGTGAAGAGGATGACAAGTTTTCAAGGAGTGGGTTATTGATGTACAGTTAGATTATTTTATCATTAGATATATTACAACCATGATAGTGGTGACCATAGATATTTGATGAGATAGTATGGCTCTTGACACTAGGGGATGAAGTCTCATTGGTTGCTATGGGGCTTCTCCACGTGGAAGAGATGCCTAGGATTGAGTTTGGTCAAGTAATGTTGACTGCTATGGTAGAGAAATGGTACTCTTATTATTGTATATTTCACCTTTTGATAGGTGGGATAAACATCACATTAGGTATATCAAATGTGAGGTAAGCCAAATGTATTGTAGAGTTTGACAGGTGATCCTATTTTTGATATGATAATGAGAGGAGTGTATGTTCATAATATGTTCTTGGTGTTTCATTTAGACGTTATGACATGCCTACTATATATTATCATTTTTAGACTACTGATTTATTGTATAAGCCAACAGATCCTATCATGTGAGTATGTAGGAGTTATTCCCAAATGAGGGATCAATAGGTTTGATTTGCATGGGGATATCTTGTCTTGAAATACTTGTATTGACCTTACAAAAGGCCATGTACAATGGATTCAAGAGCTTGGTTTGTTGCACATTACTCTAGGTATGGTGCTAGGAGCACATGTCATTGAGATGACTGGTAGGACTACTAGGTCAAGTGGCTTATATAGAGAGGTTGATATTGTATAGGTGGGCTCCTCATTTTGAGATAGTGCAAAGTGGTTTTAGCTCACTTCCATTAGCTTTCTAAGTGATAGACAAGCTACATCCTCATCAATTCATATGAAGGTCATCATGACTACACCCAAGGTGGAAAGAGGATAGGTACAAGCTATCCAAAGTGAATCAAATTAGATGGCTAGTTGGTGATCATGTGGAGTGAGAGATCCATAATTTGAAAAATTCCCTTGACAATTTGGCATGATCTAGTGGGTTTTGATGAGCACCAAAAATGCTCATTTTATATACACTTTTAAGAGGTATCGTTATTGGTTTAATTAGCATTTGAGATGTATTTTTCTATAACTTATGCATATAATTGATAGAAAATATAGTATTATGATTGATTGGTGTTTTAGTATAAAATGTGTATAAACGCGGGTTTTGCTACTAATCTAGTGTTTTCAATATACATACCACTTGGACTGGCATATTCATGTTTCAAGGAAGCCAAGGTGTATTATTATGGGGGGCACCTTGATCCCATACATTTGAGGTAATTTGATCCCATACATTTGGAAGTGCCCTGAACCCATAAATTTTATGTGCCTTGATCTTGGGCACCTTGATGCAGAAGAAGGTGCCTTGATCCCAAGCACCTTGATGCAGAAGAATGCGCCTTAATCCCAAGTACCTTGATGTGGAATAATGCACCTTGATCCCAAGTGCCTTGATGTGAAAGAAGGCATATTAATCCCAGACACCTTAATGCATAGGAAGGTACCTTGCTCCCACCTAACTTTTGTTGAGAAGATGCTTATGGTTGACCAAGTCAACATTGATCGGTTGACCAATTTGCTAATAAGGTTGTTGCATGTGAGACAAAGTAGAAATATTTTAATCATGCATCATGTCTAAAATCTTAGGAGGAAGGCACCTTGCTTCTGACAGTGCCTTGATCCGAAGGAAGATGTATTGCTCCCAACGGTGCCTTGATCTGGAATTAGGCACCTTGCTTCCATACATTGGAAGGTGCCTTGCTCCTATTGAGAAGACACACCAAGTCAACTTTGATTGGTTGACCAATGGGCTAAGGAGGTTGTTGCACATGAGACAAAAGGGAAATATTCTAATGGTGCATTATGTCTAAAATAAGATAAATTATTTTTATTATTGATCAGTTGAGTGGTTGACCTTGTAAAGCTCTCAAAGAATTATTTTTAGGATGCACTATTTTAGGACTAGTTTGTTACGTACACCTAAGGATTATTATATTTATCCTTTCAATGAATGGTCATGTTATTAATAGGAGAATAGTATTTGTATATGAACAAATTGTAACTAATCACGTCATGTGATTAAAAATATATCAATTTATTATTATAACAATATCTGGCTGCATCTTATATAAGAACGCAAGCTAGATGAATGGGGGGATTGATTACATAGTCAATAGAATAATTTTATTTCTTTATTTTATAGAGTTGCAAATACTCTTGTTCCCTTAAAGTAATCCTCATGTAATTTAGTCGAGAAGACTATCTGCTAGAGCCTAGGCCCACTACCTCCAATAGTCCTCCCCTATTTTATTTTTGTTATCTATTTTTAGTAGAATATATTTACTGCTTTATTTCTTGCTTTATTTTAATTTAGCTATGTGTTTATTTTCCTGCACATTTATTTCCTGTATTTTTATTCTTGCATTTTAATTTCAGCTTTAGTTTTAGTTTATTTATTTATTTTTCTGCACTTAGCTTTATTTGGTTTGGAATGCACAAACATTCCCCACCAAAATTTTTGGCAATTTTGGGTATGTTGCCTAGCTTCATGTTTGTGAGTTGTCATTGATGTCAAAAGGAGTTTGTGTTGATGTCAAAAGGATTTTGTGCTGATGTCAAAAATAGTTTGGTGCCAAAAAGATCTTGAAAGTTCCATGATGTTTGTTTAAGGGTTTTTATTAAAACCATGGTGACAAGGTTAAAGGTTTTTCTTAAAACCATCTGGACTCATTAAGGGTTTTTATTAAAACCATCTTGGCTTAATGAAAAGGTTTTTCTCCTTGAAAAAACCTTAAAATTCCATTTTGATTATTAATAAATAAATTAACTCAAACCTTTGAAAAGGTTTTAAGTTAAGTTTATTATTAATAAAATAATAATTATTAATTTAATAATTATTATTGAAAGGGTTTCTAAACCCTTAGCGGTGCTCATGTGGAATACTTACAGTGCCGACGTCAACTTGCATAGGATGCAAAAGACTATTAAAGGACATTAATTCCTAAGGTTCAATACACCTCCTATTTGCACGATTACCTTCGAATTCGTATTGCTCTGTGACCTTCAATTTCGTATTGCTTTGTGACCTTCGATTTCGGATTGCTCTATGATTTTTGAGTTTTGTATTGCTCTATGTTTAAGTTTCAATTCCGTACACCTGTAAGTAAGAAAAATTTGTTTGTCTTTAATTTATATGAGCACAGGGAAGGTAAAACGACGAGTGGTTCTTGAGATTTTCGTTGGGCACATGTTCTCCAATGATAGAGGTAGTGGAGTGAAGGCACTTGCTAGGCAGAGGTGTCGAGATCAATTCACATCGGGTAAATTTCATTTTTGGTCGTGGATTATTGTGCACGTGGTACAACAGGTGCCTGGGGCCACAATTTTGGAGGAGGAAGTTCTTTGGCACTTATGTTGGTGTCTCCACATTTCTCCTAAGGTTGGAGAATTGATTTTTGGCTAGGGTATATCTTTTGTTGATAATGTGGAATATTTGATTTGACTTGGCAAATTATTGTTGGTAATTGGATGGAGGTATAAGGTTAAATAGAAATATTACTTTGACATTGTTATTATTGATGCTTAATGTTTATGTGGTAATGCATTTAGAAGTAAATGCATTTTAGGATTTATAAGGTTTTAAGGAATAATTGTGTTTAATGGCATATTGGGGTTAGAAAGCCTTTGGAGTTATTGAGTGGATATTCTCTTGTAATTATTTTTTTGAGTTTGAAGTTATTTTGTGATATATTAAGTAGGAGTTATAAGGTGTAAAGGAATATTGTTGATATGTATATTTGTGAGTTTTGATTATTGATGAGTTGGAGTGATAAGGTGTTATTAGGACTCTTATCATTGTGCATTATTCCATTGTTGCTAACTCTAATTTGTGGTAAATTGAGAGTTAGTGTTGTGACAAATTTTGAGTTCTCCTTCTTCATCAAAGTAAAGGTATGGGCACATTCTTCCATTATTATTATTGATTGATGGTTTTCTAAAAATAAGTTTGGAGTGAAAATAATTAAATTAAGTTTTCTTATTTGGAGTGGATCTTATTTTTTGAAAGTGGAAGTATTGATTATGCATTATGATATCATGATGATTTTATGAGTTATTGCATAATTCTGGCTTATGAGAGTGGAAGCATTTGAAGTTTGCTTTAGGGTTTTTGAGTGAGAAGCTTATACCATTGCTATAAGTTGTTGAAACCCTAATTGAGTTGTTTGGTTGTTGAGAGTTGAAAGATAGAACATATTGAGTCTCTAACAATTATCTTTATGCTTCTATGAGATTTATTTGAGTTGAGATTGAAAGTTGAAGGAAATAACATATTGAGTCTCTAACAATTCTCTTTATGCTTCTATGATATTGATTTGAGTTGAGATTGAGAGTTGAAGGATAGAACATATTGAGTCCCTAACAATTCTCTTTATGCTTCTATGAGATTGATTTGAGTTGAGATTGAGAGTTGAAGGATAGAACATATTGAGTCTCTAAAAATTCTCTTTATGCTTCTATGAGATTGATTTGATATGATTGGATGAAACACATTGGGTCTCGAACAATTCTATTTATGTGTTCACATTGGGTAAGTTTCTTGGTAAAATTGCTTGAGTTGATTTGGGCAAGTTCTTGGTGAGCTTGCTAGGACTGATTTGGATAGGTTCTTGTTGAAGAACTTGTGGACAGATTTGATGAAGTCTTGGTGAAAACTTGTGAGCAGTTGTGATTGATTTATTCAAGATTTTTGCTTAAGCTTGGGACAGATCTGACAAAGATTTGAGAGCAGATTTGTGTTGGACCAGAGGACTAAGTTTGGTGCAGATTTGTGATAGAGTTTGAGAGGACTTATGCTGGACCGACTAACTATGTTTAGTACAAGTTTTTATGAGCAGCTATGGAGGTGATCAGTGAGGACAAAATTTTCTAGATCCAGAGCAAGGAGGACAAGACGTCTTCTATGGAAAGGAGTTCCACCTGCTAGCGGTAGAAGAGGCAATGATATTTTGAAGTATCATTTCCAGATTTTTAGGGGATAGGACATCTCCTTTTGTTAGGAGGCTCATAAATACTTGATGATGGGAAGGATTCTCCTTTGGGCAGGAGTCTCATAAATACTTGTTGAGGGGAAGGATTCTCCTTTGGATATGAAGTTCATAAAATTTGTAATAGGGAAAGGATTTCCCAAAGAACTTGATTGAGAAAGCTTTTAGTGAAAATATTTATGTGGATGTAGCCCATCTTGGGTGAACCATGTTAAAATGGCTCTTCTTTGTGTGTTGCTTTCTATGATGGTTAATGTTATGGTGATGCCACTGCTATCTAAAGTAAAGTTTTTTAAATGGTTGCATCTTATACTATTCACCCCCCCCTCTTAGTATAAGTCTATGTTCTTCAATTGGTATCAGAGCGGGTCTCTCTAGGAAGAGCCTAACAGCTTGGAGAAGGATACCTAGGAAGATCATATGAGCATGAAAAGTGATGAAGAGATTGAATTTGATTTGAAACGGGAATTCTTTTTGGTCATAAGAAATCTGGAAAAAGTTAGGGAAGATAGTTTAGTTTTAAAACAACAAAATCAATAAGAAGAGATGGCCAAAATAGAACTATCTCAAAATCTCATAGACTTCAAGATCCTATCTGAAGAAGGAAAGAAAGTTGAGCAAGTTTTGACAGAGGTTTTGAAAGGGAAGGAAGTTGAATGTGAGAGACTTGAAGAAGAGGTGGTTTCTCTAAGAGTTAGACTTGAACAAATGAGTCTTAAACAAAATATTTTTCTTGGAAAGCAAAGGTAAGAAGATCTCCATATCCAAGAAGCAGGAACATCCAGCAGAAATAAAGTCAACTTTCAAAAACCAAAGGATACCAGAAAAGAAGAAAATAAAGGAGAGCAATGGACAAGAGTTGATCATAAAAGAAGGAACACTCATCAAAGGCTTCCAAACAGGTTACATAATACTTTCCATGGCTATTATTTTTCTTGCAATAAATATGGTCATAGAGATATCCATTGTACTAGGATTGTGAATGACAATGTTAAGAAAAATGTTAATTCTTTTGCACCACTCATGGATGATAGTATTATGTGTTACAAATGAAATAATTTTGTGCATATATCTAGAATTTGTAAATTGGAAAGATCTAGTGAAGTGAGTGTTAGGAAAACAAATGGAAATAAAAATAGATCTATGATAGTTCAAACTGCTCTCCATGCTCAAGATAAGGAAGAAAAATGGTACCTTGATAGTGGATGTTCTAGGCACATGACTGGAGAAAAAGAAAATTTTATAGTTCTCAAAGAAACTAGTATAGGGTCAATTAGATTTGGAGATAACAGATCAGCTAAAATTTGTGGAAAGGGTTCTCTAAGTTTAGATAGAAAAACCAAAATTGAAAATGTGCTTTATGTAGAAGGATTGAGACATAATATTTTGAGTGTTAGCCAACTTTGTGATTAGGGTCATATGGTGACTTTCTATTCTGATAGATGTGAGATAAGAAAAGTAGAGAAAGGAAAAAATATTCTAATAAAATACGAAATCCTAACAACCTCTACATGCTAAGTGAGATAAAAAGGGAAAAGTGTTTTTTGTCTCAAGAGGATGAAAGTTGGCTATGGCATAAAAAAATGGGAAATTTGAGCTTTGATAATCTTATCAACACTAGCCATAAGAAAGCAGTCAGAGACATACCTAAATTTAAAAGACCCCAAAATACTATTTGTGGTCCTTGTCAACATGGAAATCAAACTAGAACCAAATTTAAGGCTAAAGGGTACATGTCATCCAAACCTTTAGATCTTATTCATACTGATTTGTGTGGTCCCACCAAAACTCAAAGTATACAGGGAGATAGTTACTTCATACTTTTCATAGATGATTTCTCTAGAATGACTTGGATTACCTTTCTGAAAGAAAAATCTGAAGCTCTTGACAAGTTTAAAGCCTTCAAATAAATGATAGAGAATGAAACAGACAAAAGAATAAAATTCTTAAGATCAAATAGAGGAGGAGAATTCACTTCAAATGAATTTGTGGATTATTGTGAGCAACAAGGGATTAAGAGGAAATTTTCAGCAACAAGAACTCCTCAACAAAATGGAGTAGTTGAAAGAAAAAACATAACTATTGAAAATATGGCTAGAGCTATGTTGAATGAGTCAAAGCTTCCTGATGGTTTTTGGAAAGAGGCAATTAGTACAACAGTGTATTTTATCACCAGATCTTAGTTAAGAGTCAATCATCACAAAACTCCCTATGAGCTATGGAAAGGAAGACCATCCACAGTAAAACATTTTAGAATTTTTGGTAGTAAATGTTACATCAGAAGGGAAGATCAAAATTTAGGTAAGTTTGATCCTAGATGTGATGAGGGCATTTTTCTTGGGTACTCTAGCAAGGGCAAAGCCTATAGATGCTACAACAAAAGAACTTGTACTATTGTGGAAAGCATAAATGTTACAGTGGATGAGAAAACAAGGATAATAGAACCAGTTTAGGAAATTGATGATGAAGATTGCCAAGAATAATTCAGGGAGGATTCAGATAAAGAAGAAGAGTAAAGACAACTCCTTCCTAAAACTCCATCCAGATATGTTTAGAAATACCATCCAAAGGATCAAATTATTGGTAATCCAAAAGTCAAAAAAACAAGGAGAAGAACCATATCTTCAAATTACCATACATATGTTTCGTTGTTATCTTAGATTGAGCCAAAATATCTCAGTGAAGCTTGTGCAGATAAGTTTTGGATAAATGCTATGAATGAAGAATTGGAATAGATAGAGAAGAGTGAGACTTGGGAACTTGTTCCAAGATCTAAAGATAAAAATGTCATTGGAACTAAGTGGGTCTTTAGAAATAATATAAATTAAGATGGTCAGGTAGTCAAAAATAAAGCAAGGTTAGTTTGCAAAGGTTATGCTCAAGTAGAAGGAATTGATTTTGAAGAAACTTTTGCTTCAGTTGCTCATATTGAGGCTATCAGAATGTTTTTGGCTTTTTCAAGTTTTAAAAACTTCAAGGTCTATCATATGGATGTCAAATTAGCTTTTATAAATGGTGTGTTAGAAGAAGTCTACATTGAACAACCAAAAGGGTTCTTACTTTCGAAAAATTCATATTTTATGTGTAGATTGAAAAACAAGCTCCTAGGGCTTGGTATTCAAGGCTTGACAGGTATCTTCAAAAATAAGGTTTCAAAAAAGGTATGGTAGATAGCAATTTGTATATCAAAAATTATGGAAATAATATCTTAATTATGGCTATTTATGTTGATGATATCATTTTTGGAGGTAATAACACCAAAATGTGTAAAGATTTTGCTAAAAATATGCAGAGTGAATTTGATATGTCCATGATTGGGGAATTGTCCTTCTTCTTAGGACTTCAAATTGCCCAATCAAAAGAGGGAATATTTCTCTCACAAGGCAAGTACATAAGAGAGATGCTAAAAAAGTTTGGTATGGAGGATAGCAAACCTGTTATTACTCCAATTATTACAAGGTGTAAGTTGAGCAAGGATGATGAATCTCCAGAGGTAGATCAAAGGTTGTACAGATCCATGATTGGAAGTTTGCTTTATGTTACAGCTACCAGACCATACATCATGCAGGCAGTGGGACTAGTTGCAAGGTTTCAGGCTGCACCAAAAGAAACTCATGTTATGGCAATAAAAAATATTCTTAGATATCTGAAAGGCACTATGGATCTTGGGCTTTGGTATCCCAAGAATGATAAGTTCACTCTCACAACTTTTATAGATGCATATTGGGCTGGAAATATTGATGACAAAAAAAGCACCAGTGGTGGAGCTTTCTTTTTTGGGAATTTTTTAGTTGCTTGGTTAAGCAAGAAATAACCTTTTGTTTCCTTGTCTACAGTAGAGGCAGAATACATAGCAGCAGTAGCTTGTTGTACACAAGTTTTATGGATAAAGACTACCTTGGAGGATTTCAAAATAAATCATGATCAACCCATTTCCATATTGTGTGATAATACAAGTGCCATAAGTATCTCCAATAATCCAGTAATGCACTCAAGAACAAAGCATATTCCCATCAAATATAACTTTCTGAGATAGCAGGTTCAGGACAAGTAGGTTAAGCTAGAATATGTGCCTACTAGGGAAAAAATTGCTGACATTTTCACCAAAACTCTTCCAAGAGAGACTTTTGAGTATTTAAGGAAGAAGTTGGGAGTAGTTTTACTCCCACCCCAAAATTAATCACCTCAACAGGAGGTGGAGGAGGGGCTAAGCTAAGAGGCTCATTCTTAGCCCTGAGCCCCAAAGGTGACCCTTTGACATTTATGACAAAGGGGGAGAGATTTGAGTAAGGGGGAGAGCCTTGAGTCAGGGGGAGCAAAGCTTCAAAGGATGGTTTTCAGTTGATTTTAGTTTTGATAGTTGGCAGTGGTTTTAGTAGTGGTTTGCCATCAATGACAAAAGGGGAGATTGTTGGTAATTTTAGGTATGTTGCCTAGCTTCATGTTTGTGAGTTGTCATTGATGTCAAAAGGAGTTTGTGTTGATGTCAAAAGGAATTTGTGCTGATGTCAAAAATATTTTGGTGCCAAAAAGATCTTGAAAGTTCCATGATGTTTGTTTAAGGGTTTTTATTAAAACCATGGTGACAAGGTTAAAGGTTTTTCTTAAAACCATCTGGACTCATTAAGGGTTATTATTAAAACCATCTTGGCTTAATGAAAAGGTTTTGCTACTTGAAAAAACCTTAAAAGTCCATTTTTATTATTAATAAATTAATTAACTCAAACCTTTGAAAAGGTTTTAAGTTAAGTTTATTATTAATAAAATAATTATTATTATTGAAAGGGTTTCTAAACCCTTAGCAATGCTCATGTGGAAGACTTACAGTGCCAACGTCAACTTGCATGGGATGCAAAAGACTATTAAAGGGCATTAATTCCTAAGGTTCAATACACCTCTAATTTGTGTGATTACCTTCGAATTCATATTGCTTTGTGACCTTAAATTTTATATTGCTTTGTGACCTTCGATTTTGGATTGCTCTGTGATTTTTGAGTTTTGTATTGCTCTATGTTTAAGTTCCGATTTTGTATGCCTATGAGGAAGACAAATCTGTTTGTCTTTAATTTTTGTGAGCAAATATAATGTAAAACGACGAGTGGCACTTGAGAGTTTTGTTGGGTACTTGTGATGGAAAGTCGGGATTCTCACAAACACATTCACAGTAATTTCACAATAATTTCATTAAATTGCTTAATACAGTTTACAGTAGTTTTTCCAGCATACAACTTCTCCCTCAATCCCGAGCTTCACCATCCCTTGCCCTTACAGAATTTCGGGTTTTTAACGAGGCCCCGATCCTCTAGGCCATCAATGCCCTGCCTAACAACTTTCAAATTCAAATTTTCCCTCCCTCGGTCGAACTTCCAAATTTCTGTCATAAATGGGCAACTGCCCGACCCACCATGAAAACCCCATTAATGATCTTCTCTGACCTGCAAACGCCGCCTTGGTCAGATCGTCCTTCTCAGTCTCTGTTACGCCCATAATGTCCATGCTCTGTACTGTTGCGATGGCCATCCCCATCTTTAATACACGCGGTTGCCCATTTTAACTTTAATCTTCGCGGCAGCCCGCGCGTCTAACTCTGGCTTGGTATTCAACTGGCCGCGTCACCTTAACACACGTGGAGGCCACGTGTCACTACGGCTTGCCTTCTCATCAGTCCGCGTGTTCACATAAGCTTGACTTCATATCAGTCGCGATATCGCGACCCACTGTCCTCCTGCTTTCATTTTGGCAAACAAAGCCGCGATATCGCGACATGTCGCGATATCGCGACCCAAAGGTCAACTCTTCTCCTTTTTGCAAGTAATGCCGCGATATCGCGACGTCGCGATATCGTGACCAAACCATCCCCCTTTCTAAGTCTGTACCGCCTTTGTGTTCATTTGATATCACGTCGCGATATCGCGACGAAAACTGGCTTTGCCTTTGCTGAAGCTTTGAGGTCGCGATTTCGTGACCCCAACCTAATTTTTGCCCCTGCTTTACAATTTCCCCAAAACTTCCCCTCCGAAAAGAACCAAAATGCTTCAAAAATACAAGAACTTAAAGAAAACTTAAAGGATGCAAGATTGCTCATACTTTCACCGGATGCTCCTGCATCAGACACCCGGGGTAGATTAAAAGTGATCCTCACTTCTGTGTTGTTGGGGGAAGATCCAGGCGGTCAACCTCCATTTTCGACAACCAAGTCGCATCTTCAACAGGCCTGCCCTTCCACTTTACCAAGTATTCAGAATATTGTTTGTTTCGGGTGCTTCTGCCTTCACGGGTGTCTAATATCTCCTCAATCTCGTTGGTGGTCGGAGTAGCAGCTGGAATTTGCCACAATTCTGCACTTGGCATCTCGGTACCTTCTCCCTCATGATATTCCACTAAATCTGAGATATTAAAAATAGGTGAAATATCAAGCCAACTTGGCAATTCCACTTCATACGCATTTCCTGATTCTCGCCTTCCCAGTATTCTGCATGGTCCAAACTTCTTCATCTTCAATTTATTATAAGTCTTGGCAGGAAATCTCTCCTTCCTGAGATGCACCATGACCTCATCTCCTACTTTGAACTCCTTGAACCGCCGCTTCTGGTCCGCCCTCGCCTTATATTGAGTATTCATCTTTACAATTTGTTTCCTTACTTCTTCATGCAGACTCTTCATATGCTCTGCAAATTCTTCTGCCTCGGCACTACACTTTTCTTTCCTGTCCAACTTTCTCAGTTCAGACACATTCCTTGGGCTGTTCCCGTATATTATCTGGAATGGAGATTTGTTGGTGCTCTTATTGACTGAACTGTTATAAGCAAATTCCGCCTGTGGTAAGACTAAATCCCATCCCTTGGGTTGATCTGCTATCAAACATCTCAATAAATTACCCAGGCTTCTGTTCACCACCTCCGTCTGTCCGTCAGTCTGTGGGTGGTATGCAGAACTGAATTTCAGATCTGTCTTCATCTTCTTCCACAGAGTTCTCCAAAAGTACCCAACAAACTTGGTATCTCTGTCAGAAACTATGCTTCTTGGCAGACCGTGAAGTCGTACCACTTCCTTGAAGAATAACCCGGCAATGTGAACTGCATCACTTGTCTTCTGGCAGGGAATAAAATGTGCCATTTTGGAGAATCGGTCAACTACCACAAATACTGAGTCATTTCCCCTCTGTGTTCTCGGCAACCCAAGAATAAAATCCATGCTTATGTCCTCCCATGGCCTTTCAGGTACAGGTAATGGCTGGTACAGTCCTGTGTTTTGCTTTACACCCTTCGCCATCTGGCATATTCTGCAACCTTGCACAAACTTCCGCACATCTTGCTGAAGTTGTGGCCAGTAGTAATTTTCCTCCACCAGGGCAATGGTCTTATCCCTACCAAAGTGCCCAGCCAGTCCTCCGCTGTGCTTTTCTTTAATCAAGTTCTCCCGCATGGAGCTCCTTGGAATGCATAATTTGCTTCCCTTGAACAACATTCCATCTTGGATTAGGAAATCCAACCATTTTGTTCGGTCCACCGTAACAGGTGTTAAGCAAGCCTTCCAGGCTTCTCAAAATCCGGATCTACGAGGTACAAACCCTTCGCTTCTTCAAATCCCACTACTTCCACTCGTCAGTCTAGTCAGTAAAGTCTGCCTTCTGCTCAAAGCATCTGCAACTCTGTTTGACTTCCCACTTCTGTGCTTCAGCACAAAGGTATAACTTTGGAGGAACTCCACCCATTTCATGTGCCTTTGGTTCAGTTTTGTCTGACTGTTAATGTATTGTAAAGCCTGATGGTCAGTAAATAGAACAAACTCCTTTGGCAATAAATAGTGTCTCCACTTTTTCAGAGCCTGAACTATAGCATAAAATTCTTGGTCATAAACTGAATACTTTTTTCGAGCATCATTTAACTTCTCACTGAAATAAGCAACTGGTTTGCCTCCTTGACTCAGTACAGCCCCTATTGCACTGCCACTGGCATCACAGTCCACTTGAAACACCTTGTTAAAGTCTGGAAGTGCCAAAACGGGCTGTTCTGTGACCCTTTTCTTTAATGCATTAAAGCTCCTTTCAGCCCCTGATGTCCACTTGAACTCCTTTTTATCTCCCCTCATTGTTTCTGTGAGAGGTGCACAAATGCTGCTGAAGTTCCTTATGAACTTCCTGTAAAAGCTGGCCAAACCATGAAAAGATCTTACTTCTGTTGTGCTTCTTGGGGTAGGCCATTCAATGATGGCTCTCACCTTCTCGGGGTCCATTTTCAGACCTTCTGCTGAGATTACAAACCCCAGGTATACCAATTCTTTCTTGACAAAATTACACTTTTTCAGATTTATTAACAACTGCTCTTCTCGCAGTTTTTCAAAGACCCTCCTGATATGCATCAGGTGTTCCTCCAGGGTCCTGCTGAATATCAATATGTCATCTAAATAAACAATAACAAACTTTCCCAGGAATTCCTTCAGTACTTCATTCATCAGCCGCATGAAAGTACTTGGTGCATTGGACAGCCCAAATGGCATGACCAACCACTCATACAAGCCCTCTCTTGTCTTGAAGGCTGTCTTCCACTCATCTCCCTCCCGGATTCGGATCTGATGATAGCCGCTTTTTAAATCAATCTTTGTGAAGTATTCAGCTCCACTTAAACAGTCCATGATATCATCCATTCTTGGCAACGGGAATCTGTATTTAATAGTGATTTTGTTGATGGCCCGTGAATCTGTACACATCCTCCATTCCCCATCCTTCTTTGGCGCCAACTATCGGTACTGCGCATGGGCTCAAACTTTCCCGAATCAATCCCTTCTCTAACAATTCTTGGACCTGTCTATTTAACTCCTCAGTCTCTACAGGCGTCATCCTGTGTGCAGCTTTATTTGGCAAGCTTGATCCCGGTACTAGGTCTATATGATGGCTAATTTTCCTCATCGGGGTAAACCCTCAGGCACATTGTCAGACACAATATCTGGAAATTCCTCCAGCAGATTTAGGACTTCTGCTGGGGTATCCTGGCATTCCTTCCTCCTAACTCTAGGGATTATTGCATAACATAAATGTTCATGCTTCAACCCGTTCAGGAACTTCCTCCCCTCAACTAAACAGACTCTGGAATTGTTACATACCTTTTCATCCGCATCCTTTAAAGGCTTTAGTTTATGGCGTACACCATTCTTTGTCAATGAGTAGGTGTTGGCACGGCCATCATGCACTGCACTCCGGTCAAACTGCCAGGGCCTCCCCAGCAACATGTGGCAAGCATCCATGGGTAGGATGTCACACAGGACCTCATCACAATAATTTCCAATGTTAAATTTAACGGAACACTGCTCATTGACCAAAGCTCTGTGGTCCTTCTGTAACCATGCGACCCGGTATGGGTGTGGGTGCTTCTTCCTTTCTAACTGTAGCTTTGTAACCATTTCCTCAGAAACCAGGTTATCCGTGCTACCATTATCAATAATGATATTGCAAACCTTGCCCGCACATTTACATCTGGTGCGGAATAAACTTCTTCTCTGGTCTGTGTCCTTTTCCTCATTCAACAGGACTCTTCTTACAAGCATTGTTTCTCCTCTCTCCGCTTCTTCGGAATGCTCAGACTCAGCATCTTCCTCTGCCACAACAGCTCTGGCTGGACCCTCAGGCCTCTTGTTCGTCCTTTCTCGGTGTTGTGGACACTCAAATGCCCGATGTCCTTCTTCACCACAGTGGAAACATGTCCCACGGAATACTCCTCTTCCAAATCCTCGTCCAGATCCACCCCGTCCTCTTGGGTAACTGTTCTGTTCTCGGGGCTGATAAACATCTTCTTCCTTTTGGTCCTGGTTACTACTGGTTTCACCAGTCTTCTTCGGGTCCTTGTACTTTTCTCCACTGGTTCTCCCACCAGTTCTTCCACCATGGCCCCTTCCTCTTTGCTTGCCTTCAAACCGCCTGTTCAGTTTTTCTTCCACCTTTAAGGCAAACTGGTAAGCATCCTCAATGGTGCTTATCCGAACCAGGCTCAGTTCCTCCTGGATACCGAGTCTCAACCCATTGATATAACGGGCCACCTTTTCTTTGTTTGCCTCCAAATGCCCAGTTCTAATAGAGATCTTGTAGAACTCCTCGGTGTACTCTTGGACAGTTTTGTTTGTCTGCCTCAAACCCTGCATTTTTCTTAGCAGATCCAACTCGTAATCTGCCGGGATGAACTGTCTTTTCAGCTTCTCCACCATTCTATCCCATCTTGTTATTCTCTCCTTCCCCCTTCTGTTCCTCTCCAACTGTATTCCCCTCCACCAAATGCTGGCATGACCCTTCAACTTGGTCTTAGCAAATCTGACCCGGTTAGGGTCTTCAACCTCCTCATATTCGAAATACTCCTCTAAATCATTTATCCAGTCAATCACTTCTTCTGGATTTAGGTTTCTCGAGTATGTAGAAACCTCCATCTTCGGTTGTTTTCCAATCTGAGAGATGGCCTTGTACAACCGGGCTTGTGCAGGGTCCACAGCCTCTTCCTCCTCCTCAGATTGGTCTTCTTCTTCAACTTCGTCTTCACTTTCCTCATCCCTCCCGGGCTCGTGCCTTCTGCGTAACTCCGCTTGCAGGGCTTGAACTTGTCTCTGCAAGGCTCGGAAGTCTTCGGCCGGCACCACATTTCCTACTCCGCCACGGTTTCTTCGTGGAGGCATTATGTATTTTTTTTTATCCTCCCACAGATCCTGGTGTAACTGCCTCTCTCCGGCGATCTGTTACACGCTCAGGAGCTCCCGCTCTGATACCACTTGATGGAAAGCCGGGATTCTCACAAACACATTCACAGTAATTTCACAATAATTTCATTAAATTGCTTAATACAGTTTACAGTAGTTTTTCCAGCATACAACTTCTCCCTCAATCCCGAGCTTCACCATCCCTTGCCCTTATAGAATTTCAGGTTTTTAACGAGACCCCGATCCTCTAGGCCATCAATGCCCTGCCTAACAACTTTCAAATTCGAATTTTCCCTCCCTCGGTCGAACTTCCAAATTTCTGTCATAAATGGGCAACTGCCCGACCCACCATGAAAACCCCATTAATGATCTTCTCTGACCTGCAAACGCCGCCTTGGTCAGATCGTCCTTCTCAGTCTCTGTTACGCCCATAATGTCCATGCTCTATACTGTTGCGATGGCCATCCCCATCTTTAATACACGCGGTTGCCCATTTTAACTTTAATCTTCGCGGCAGCCCGCGCGTCTAACTCTGGCTTGGTATTCAACTGGCCGCGTCACCTTAACACACGTGGAGGCCACGTGTCACTACGGCTTGCCTTCTCATCAGTCCGCGTGTTCACATAAGCTTGACTTCATATCAGTCGCGATATCGCGACATGTCGCGATATCGCGACCCACTGTCCTCCTGCTTTCATTTTGGCAAACAAAGCCGCGATATCGCGACATGTCGCGATATCGCGACCCAAAGGTCAACTCTTCTCCTTTTTGCAAGTAATGCCGCGATATCGCGACGTCGCGATATCGCGACGTCGCGATATCGTGACCAAACCATCCCCCTTTCTAAGTCTGTACCGCCTTTGTGTTCATTTGATATCACGTCGCGATATCGCGACGTCGCGATATCGGAAGCTCTCCTTCGACTATGCTGCTGACTGTCATCGCGATATCGCGACGAAAACTGGATTTGCCTTTGCTGAAGCTTTGAGGTCGCGATTTCGTGACCCCAACCTAATTTTTGCCCCTGCTTTACAATTTCCCCAAAACTTCCCCTCCGAAAAGAACCAAAATGCTTCAAAAATACAAGAACTTAAAGAAAACTTAAAGGATGCAAGATTGCTCATACTTTCACCGGATGCTCCTGCATCAACTTGTGCTCCAACGGTGGAGGCAGTGGAGCAAATGCGCTCGCTAGGCAGAGGTGTCGAGATCGATTCGTGTCGAGCATGTTTCATTTTTTGTCATGGATTATTATGCATGTGGTACAACAGTTGCCTTGGGCCACAAGTTTGGATGAGGAAGCACTTTGGAACTTATGTTGGTGTCTTCACACTTCTCCTTAGGTTGGAGAATTGATTTTTGGCCAAGGTATATCTTTTGTTGATAATGTGGAATATTTGATTTGACTTGGAAAATTATTGTTGGTAATTGGATGGAGGTATAAGGTTAAATAGAAATATTGCTTTGACATTGTTATTATTGATGCTTAATTTTTATGTGGTAAATGCATTTAGAAGTAAATGTATTTTAGTATTTATAAGGGTTTAAGGAATAATTGTGCTTAATGTCATATTGGGGTTAGAGAGCCTTTGGAGTTATTGAGTGGATATTTTCTTGTAATTATTTTTTTGAGGTTGAAGTTATTTTGTGATATATTAAGTAGGAGTTATAAGGTGTAAAAGAATATTGTTGATATGTATATTTGTGAGTTTTGATTATTGATGAGTTGGAGTGATAAGGTGTTATTAGGACTCTTATCATTGTGCATTATTCCATTGTTTCTAACTCTAATTTGTGGCAAATTGAGAGTTAGTGTTGTGACAAATTTTGAGTTCTCCTTCTTCATCAAAGTAAAGGTATGGGCACATTCTTCCATTATTATTATTGATTGATGATTTTCTAAAAATAAGTTTGGAGTGAAAATAATTAAATTAAGTTTTCTTATTTGGAGTGGATCTTATTTTTTGAAAGTGGAAGTATTGATTATGCATTATGATATCATGATGATTTTATGAGTTATTGCATAATTCGGGTTTATGAGAGTGGAAGCATTTGAAGTTTGCTTTAGGGTTTTTGAGTGAGAAGCTTATACCATTGCTATAAGTTGTTGAAACCCTAATTGAGTTGTTTGGTTGTTGAGAGTTGAAGGATAGAACATATTGAGTCTCTAACAATTATCTTTATGCTTCTATGAGATTGATTTGAGTTGAGATTGAAAGTTGAAGGAAATAACATATTGAGTCCCTAACAATTCTCTTTATGCTTCTATGAGATTGATTTGAGTTGAGATTGAGAGTTGAAGGATAGAACATATTGAGTCTCTAACAATTCTCTTTATGCTTCTATGATATTTATTTGATATTATTTTATGAAACACATTGGGTCTCTAACAATTCTCTTTGTGTGTTCACATTGGACAAGTTTCTTGGTAAACTTGCTTGAGGTGATTTGGGCAAGTTCTTGGTGAGCTTGCTAGGACTGATTTGGACAGGTTCTTGTTGAATAACTTGTGGACATATTTGATGAAGTCTTGGTGAAAACTTGTGAGAAGTTGTGATTTATTTGTTCAAGCTTTTAGCTTAAGCTTGGGATAGATCTGACAGATATTTGAGAGCAGATTTGTTCTAGACCAGAGGACTAATTTTGGTGCAGACTTATGACAGAGTTTGATAGGACTTGTATTGGACTGACTGAATGTGTTTAGTACAGGTTTTGATGAGCAGCTATGGAGGTTATCAGTGAGGACATAATTCTCTAGAGCCAGAGCAAGGAGTACAAGACGTCTTATGTGGAAAGGAGTTCCACCTGCTAGCGGCAAAAGAGGTAATGATCTTCTGAAGTATCATTTCCAGAGCTTTAGGGGATAGGACATCTCCTTTGGGTAGGAGGCTCATAAATACTTATTGGGGGGAAGGACTCTCCTTTGGGAAGGAGGCTCATAAATACTTGTTGAGGGGAAGGATTCTCCTTTGGATAGGAATTTCATAAAATTTGTAATAGGGAAAGGATTTCCTAAAGAACTTGATTGAGAAAGATTTTAGTGAAAATATTTCGGTCGATGTAGCCCATCTTGGGTGAACCACATTAAAATGGCTCATATTTATGTGTTTCTTTCTGTGATGGTTAATGTTATAGTGATGCCACTGCTATCTAAAGTAATGTTTTTTAAATGTTTGCATCTTATACTGTTCCACCCCCCTATCAGTATAAGTCTATGTTCTTTAAAACTAAATAGGTACAGAAGGACGCATTCCCCCATGCTACAGGCATATACTATGCATGACACTTGTAAGTTTACAAAATTACTAGATTGAGAATTTATGGTAAGGAAAATATTATTTTCTAAGTATAATTTATGCTCACCATTTTGGCACTGTTGTCGAGGAGTATCAAAACTATAGTGTTATTAAAAAGTCCATTTAAAATTACCTGTAGATCTTCTACCTTAGAAGCATGAGTCCACCAAGGACATTTTTACAAGGCCTAAAATATTTTTTGGCACAACCAAAGCTGAATTCCATATGGAAATAGTTTCAATATACCACCTTCTCAGGTAAATATGTGAATGAACCCAATGTACCATATTAAGTGTAGGAGTAGGAATAAATTGTGTTGTTAAAAATTAGAAAATTAGGCAATGAAGGAATTCCATCTAAATGGTTTCAAGAAATCAGAGAAATGGCACAACCCAGGTCTGATATAGTTGAAATTTTTTACTATTAGGGATGTGTTTATTTACATAGAAACCATTAGGGAATTATGCCTCAATAAGCCTAGTTTTAACAATAAAAACTATAGGCTTAACCTTTCTCAACACATTAGTAAATTTTTAATGATGACATTAGTAGACAGAAAAATGGTAGAGCAGAATTTAAAAAGAACATCTTGTTATGGAGAATGCTCTTCACTTATGCTTAAGGTGACATGGTGAATCAAAAACTAGCACGTGTTTTTAAAATACTACTATGCCATATTTTCTTCTAGTTGCTAGCCTACAGATAGTCATTTGCCAGCCTACACATTTTACCAATAAGTTTAAAGAGTTTGGTTTTGAGGCCATGGAGGAAAATACTATTCTCATGGTATAACATATCAAACTAGTTGATAAAGAAAATAATTAATTTTAGAGAGTAGTTCAGTTGTAGGCATGGGAGAAACCCCACCTTCATGATTACCACCAACAACACAATGAACTCTGTTCACAGTGTTCACAAGAAAACAAATAGAATTTTATTTTAAAGCTATTAGTTTTAATGCCTTTAGTTTAGATTTTTATTTTTATGTTTTGTAGGACAACATGAAGTGTGATGTATATTAATAAGGAGTTATCTGTGAAGATTTCATAAAGTGATATTTATATGTGGAGTTCATAATAGCACTATATGAACCATCTTGTGTACCTTGATCGCATAGCATCCAGTCCAAACAGGTGAAAGCAAGCAGAGTTTTACCTTGGAAACATATGTACCTGAAGGTAGGCTAAGTAACCCTGATAAAGTGAAAGGCTTCCAGACCAAGGTGGTTTTGGAACTTGGGGAAAATTTTCTATGAAGTGCATGATTATTATAGCCTGAGTAAATGATAAGCAGAGTTAGATATGCTACACCAAGAGCAGAGTAGAGTACCAAGACAGTGCTCGAATAATAGTCAATGGGCTCCATTTACAATCGCCTCACATTTGCAAGACTAGATCATACATCAACATGGGGAAGACCCCATACCATACCAATAGTTTTGATGAATGTTCACATATTCATTGTTGAAAAACAAAAGAGAGGATACATGAAAAAAAATTATTATTATAATGCACCCGAAGGTGCCTTGATCTGGTTCCTTGATCTTATACATCGAGAGGAAGGCACCTTGATCCCATCATTATGAATGTGCCTTGATCCCATAAATCAAAAGGAATGCACCTTGATCCCATATTATCACTTTTAGACTACTGATTTATTGTATAAGCCCATAGATCCTATCATATGAGTATGTAGGAGTTATTCCCAAATGAGGGATCAATAGGTTTTATTTGCATGGGGAAATATTGTCTTGAAATACTTGTATTATACCTTACAAAAGGGCATGTACAATGGATTCAATAGCTTGGGTTAGTTCATATTACTCTAGGTATGATGCTAGGAGCACATGTCAATGATATGACTGGTAGGACTACCAGGTCAAGTGGCTTATATAGAGAGGTTGATATTGTATAGGTGGGCTCATAATTTTGAGATAGTACAAAGTGGTTTTAGGTCACTTACATTAGCTTTCTAAGTGACATACAAGCTACATCCTCATCAATTCATATGAATTCCATCATGAGTACACCCAAGTTAGAAAGAGGATGGGTACAAGCTAGCCAAAGTGCATCGAATTAGATGGCTAGTTAGTGATCACGTGGAGTGAGAGATCCATAATATGAAAAATCCCCTTGATAATTTGGCATGATATAGTGAGTGTCAAGGACTCTTGATATATGGTACTAGAGGGTAGATTAGGAGCTAGAAAGTGTGGGAGCTTAGCCAAATATGGTGAGATTACTATAGGATGACAAGTATGATTTGATAATTATAGATCTAAGAGTAGATGATCTAGGTATTAGATGAGGGTACTAGAGATGATACCATGGGATTCAACCAAATCAAATTTCTCTAGCAATTTTGATTAGGTAACAAAGGGTGATGAATTTGAAAATACAGAGCTATTAGAGGCACTATTATAGGATGTGTCAAGAGAGATAGACTAGAGTAAAGGTAAAGCCAATGCTAGAGAGGAGGGATCTATTAGTGGTGGTAACATTAGGTGGATATGTACTCCTAAAATTAGGAGTAGAGGTAGGAGGAAATATATGAGGGATCATGCCAAAGTTCATGGAGGAGAAGAGAGTAGATATGAGTATGACCAACGCTGGAACAAGTTGGACTATGACACATGTGACACTAGCAACACTAGTAGCCTACCAATAGTAGATAGAGGAGATAAGGTAGATGATTTAGGATAGGTATTAGAGGATAGAGGAGAGGGAGGTTTAGATGAGAGGTTATCAATAGGTGCTAGCCTCTAAGAAGGAGACACATAGGAGGGAGATCACAAATCTATAGACATAGCTTGGAGATGTTATAGGAAAAAGGGACTAGGTGTAGGTAGACTAGGTCCATAGACTTGTTATGTTTAGGGTATAAATGGACCAACTCATAGCTAATATTGACATAATAATAAAGCAAGGGAAAGAGATTGTTATAGAGAGAGATTCCATACATGTTAAGGTAGATCACTTGAGGGGAAGTGGCCAACTTAGTGTGAGAGATAGTAGGCTTTAGTAGAGGGCATAACTCTTGGAGTAGGTCAAAAGGAAAAAGCAAATCATATTAATATTTATGTAGGAGAGGAAGCAACCTCTAGAGGAGGTATAGATACAGAAAGATCATATGATCTATTATTCGACTCTAAATTAGTGGATCATTCTAGAGGGATAGAGAGCCATCACCACCTAGTTTTAGGTAATGGAGTAGGAGTAAGTCAAAGACTAAAACAACGTCATGATCTGAAAATATGTCACCACCACTACTACCTCCATCCATAAGAGGGAATTTTGGAGAGACGAGATCATAAATCTAGTATGATTATATTTATGGGTGGGCTCCTCTATTTTTTTTGGATTAGATGTATCAATTTTGTCCATGTGGTACATTAGTCTTGAGTATTATATGGTTTGTTGAATGTACCAATTTTGGGATTATGGTAGACTAGTTTGAAATTATGATATATGGATGGCATTGATTATATATATAAATATATACATATTGGTTATATAATTGTCTTTTAATGATGTTTTTTATATGTGATTTGTGTGAGCAATTAAATTGAACTGTTAAAAAAAAAGATTAATTAAGTAATTAATAAATGTGTAATAAAAATGAGTTAGATGAGGAGTGATTAATATAATAATTATAAATGATCAATATAGATTATGTTTTATATTGGTAGGGTATTTATGACATATTTAGTGGATATTTAGATAGTGATTGAACCGACAATATGTACAAAAGAGTTTGAATAGTAGCTAATGAAGACCCAAATGTATGGATGGTAGCTAGTGAAAGCCAAGAGATAAAAATAATAACAAAAATAATGTTGGTCAGTTAAGGCCTAAATGAATGGTGGTTAATTAAGGCCTAGATAAATTAATGCCAATTAAGACCTAAATAAATAAATTCTAGTTAGGGCCTAAATGTATAGCAACAAGTTAAGGCTAAAATGAACAATAGCCATTTAAGGCCTAAATGAACACAGTGCTCCTAAATGAATAAAATTGGAAAATACACAATTGGAAGGGAGTAAAAGAAATTTTATGACCAAATTAATATAGGGTTTTATTTGGATAGACCTCATCCCTTTGTATCGGGTAAATATACGAGATATTGCATACCTATCAGGTATGGGTGAGGGAGTTCCAACTTAAATTAGGTTATAGGAAATTGGTCAAAATTAAATAAATAGTGACATTCAATTGAAGGAGAAGAATATACCAAGTCATCAAAGGGTTATTCTGTATCATTTTTATATATACTATCCAAATGTCACCCTGACATTCTATAACTCCCATTGGGATGACAATAGACCTAATAGGAAAATAGTGGATGGATGGATTGGTATGAGTCAACTTATGAAGGGAAGTGTTGAGGGATAAATTATATCAGTATAGGTAAATATGACTACATCCCAAGAGACCCCACCCCACATCAAGAAAATATTCAATTTTTTACATACTTTTTGGGCATTGGAAAGTAGGTATAATCTAACATGAGGTCATAGAATCCATTTTAAAGAGTAATAGTCAACAAAATGATCATTGCTTAGGTGGTCTTGGAGCATTAGTGGTAAGGTGAGTACAATGACTAGATGATAAAATATAGCCTTACATAGGATAGACATTATTCACCTACATCGGGCAGTATGAAAAATTCATAGACCTTTCAAGTAGAGGGGAAGGAGTTCTAGTCCTATGTGAGGTTAATAGAAGACTAGATGGCTAGATGGGTATTATTGTTGCATACATAAAGGACCCCCTTCATCTATATCAAGTAGAGGTGTAAATGTTATATATCTATCAGGTAGAGATGAGGGTGGTCCAGTCCTACATGAGGTCATAAAATATAATCTAAAGAGATGAGGTTTAGAGGAGTATTAAGAGGAAAAGGAAAATATAATAAGGTATATTAATAGTGCTATGGATAATAGGTATAAGGAAAAATCCTTAGTTGGTTTATGCAAGGTACAAAAAGATGTGAATGATACTAACCATGAAATATGAGGTGCATAATAGTGTTATGAACCTACCAATTACTAGTCAATGTCATCCACATATTCACATAGATGCATATGACAATTATGTTTGTAGCAACATTGGTTCAAATGTTGAGTTATACTCATAGGCCTAAGCAATTATAGGAAGATATGGCCAATATTAATCTTTTGTTGAGGAGGGGTCATTTTGAAAGAGAGGATTTTTATCAACTAGTGCCTATGAGGTTCATAAAATTATGAGGTACTAACAAATACGAGTCAATAAAACCCAATTATTTCAAAATGTAAGACAAAAAACAAGGAAAATTTACCATAAAGTGAAAATTAAAGAGGGAATATGTGATCTTGGCCAGTTGATCAGCCAACAAGAGATGTTGACAAGATAGTTTGATGTCTAGTAGGCATATAAGAACATACATTTTAGAGACTTGGTGTATCCTATACCTATTGTTTCAATGTCCTAAAATGAAGAGAGGAGGAGGATCCTAGTTAGCTCAAATTCTACCAAGAGACAATCATAGAATAGCTAGTGGTATATCAAGCACTAAATGTGACACTTGTTAGGTATCTAGCTTATCTTATCTCCATCATCTTAGGATCCTAGAAGCTAATGAGGAATATTAAGTGAAGGATGAGGTATTACAAGCAATTCACCTAGGTTTTTTTATAATCCTTTGTTGAATAACACAAGCTTATACTGAGAGGGGGGTGAATAATATAGTGCCCACTTTTTACTTTCTTTCCAAAAAAATATAAATTAATGTCCTTAATTGCAATAACTAAATATAGCAGTGTGCATTAATAACTCAGATAGCAATAGTAAGCAAGAGAACAAGTCACCACACACAATTGATATGCAATATTTAACGTGGTTCCCCTAATGTGGGGTACTCCACAAGATAATCCCCTTATAATATTTCATATAAAAATAAGGATCCTTATCCAATATAATTATTACTTTGATCTGCTCAAAACTAGGAAATACACTTATCTGCTTAGGTAGGAAATCCACTGATCTGCTCAGCTAGGCAACACACTAATATTCTCAAGTAGGCAATCCACTAATTTGCTCATCTAGGCAACACACTGATCTACTCAGTTAGGCAATCCACTTATCTGCTCAGGTAGGTAACACATTGATCTACTCAGGTAGGCAATCCATTGATCTACTCAGCTAGGCACTCCACTAATCTACTCAACAAGCTCACACAGAACTTATCCAAATATTCTCAACAATCTCACACAGAACTTGTCCAAATCTGCTCAACAAGCTCACATAGAACTTGTCCAAACCTGCTTAACAAGCTCACAAAGAACTTGTCCAAATCTGCTCAACAAGCTCACATAGAACTTGTTCAAAACTATTGAACAAGCTCACACAGAACTTACTCAAATTTTCTCAACAAGCTCACACTGAACTTGTCCAAAACTGCTCACAAATCTATCCCAAAACTATCCACAAATATGTCCCAAAACTATCCACAAATCTATCCAGAAATCTATCCCAAAGGCCTTATCATGTGCTTAATAAATCATGCTCAATTAGTACTCAAATATCATCCACAAAACTATCAAGGCAAGGCTCAATGATGAACTCAATAATGAATGGAAATGCACTCTACAATGGATGACAACATTGATCCACAATGATCTCAACTCAAATCAATATCAACTCAACTCAAGTCTTATAGAACCATAAAGAGAATTGTTAGAGACTCAATATGTTCTAAACTCAATCTCAACTCAAATCAGAATTATGGAATAGTTTGTTTCATGGAACTTGAACAATCACTTCACACATCACTTGACTAGGTTCAATCAACTCAACTCAACCAATCACCATAAGGGACAACTCTTTCTCACAAAACCCTAGTCCAAGCATGTATCGACCAACTCAAATGTTTCCAACAATGCTCAACCACAAATCTCACATAACAATGATACTCATGTTATTTTCTAACTCAAGTTCTTTTCATAACCAATGGGCTTCAACAACTATGCTTATAAAACAAGGATCAAACACAACTCACAAACCAAAAAAGCTAGAAGCATTCAACCAACCACTTTCTAAAAGGAAACCACAATCAATCCTTTTCTCTCCAATGATATTTTAGAAATCAACCACCATAAACAAACAATAGGATAATGTGTCCATACCTTTTATATAGATGAAGAAACCCCTTTGGAAATATGCCACACTCGACACACTTTGAAAAATAACAAAACAACCTTCAATTTGAACCCCTTTACAAAAACAAAAATATATCTTTCCATACACCTTATTTCTCCATCTAATCAAGTTAATCAAATAGCCCTTGAAATAAGCTTTCCAATGATATATAATATGGTATACTTCTAAAAGAGGAAAACACCAAAAATTTATTTTTTTCTAAAAGTGCATTTCAACCCTTATACCTTGCCTTCCAAGTAAATAAACATTTAATCAAACACTTTTCCCTTAGCATCACCTTATTCCTCCAACATTAGGCAATAATAAAAAATATTCAATAAAACATTTACTTGCCTATTAGAGGGAATAAAACCCTCGTCACTGCCTACTCAACACCACAACTACAGTGCCAAACACCACATGAGCTATTTGCTCACATAGGACAGAGAGAAAAAATGCTCCCTATATTTCGTTGCCCTTGCTCATGCCAAAAATGTGCGCCAAATGCTCTTCTTCCACACTCTATGAAAATTGAACCCGATGGGAATCGAATGCATGCCCTGTCGCAACCAAAAACTCCACACTTCCCAAGCTCACCATTGGACCATGCTATCACATCGAAGGATTTCGGGGCTTCCGCTTTTTTTTCTCTTCATTCGATACTTAGTCTTTTGAATCGAAAGCCTTTGCATATATATATATATGCAACCTTCCTTTAATTTCACATACGTCGAAACCTTTAATTATTAATTTCCTTTTGATGGTGCATGGTTTTTATGATGTCGGTGATGACTTTAATTTTAATTTTAATTTTAAATAATTAAAATTTAAACTAAATATTTAAAATTAAATATATCCATCACCGGGGCACCTTTTTCTATGAAACGAAAAGCCAGCCTAGGGTTTTAAGAAAAACTCATTTTAAATCTGTCATCCATAGTTTTAAATAAAACCTTTTATTTTCCCTGCCTTGGTTTTCACAAAAAACTTGTATATATCCATGCTTTCCAAAATATCATAAATGCTTATTTATGAAATACTTTGGCCACCAAAACTCAATGTGATCCATGTGACATCAATGACAACATGAAATACCTCAAATTTCCAAGAATTGTAATAGTGTATGCTATATTGATCCACTATCTTAGTAAGTACAAAGTTTTGGATTCAATATAGCATGTGACCAATAGTGGTTTATAAATAGTTATGGGGAGCAAAAAGAAAAAAGAGTGTAGGAAGATTTGATATGAGTGTATGTTAAGGAAATAAATGGGAATTATGTAGTGTGGTAGGGGGATGAGGTATACATAACTTATTTCCTACTAAGGGATGATTGGAAAGCTTTTTTATCTATATACAATGCATGCTTTATCCTTTCAAATAATTTACAAGTATGAAATTAAGATGGGCATTGATAAGAGAGAGACAAGTACTAAGGTTGACCTATAGAATGTAGGTATAACTATCACCCATGATAGTAATAATCCAATAAATGCTTATAAGTGTGATACATTCCTTTGATAATAGTGAATATTTGTGATAGAAATCATAGACAGGATCATCAATGCTTCTTGGTAGATCTTCCAATTATAGCATGCAAAAATAAACAATCTAATGCAAATATGTATGTGACTCATAAAAAAGGGTATGTAAAAAAATAGAGATAGATAATAAATTTACACAATACAAGATGTGATATAACCTACCCCTTCAGTATGTTGTTTAAAACCACAACATCAAATATCCAAGGTATTTGAGTGTAGGAGAACAATGGATAATATGAAGACCAAAGAGGATAAGGACATGTATCTAGGTGCTACTAGAGATAAGGAGGAGAGGAGGTGAACTTCCTACCCATTCTAGGAGGTACAAAATGTTCACCAAGAGGAACACAAATTTTACCTATACTCCCCCATGTATCTAAGGATGCAAGGATCAATGATGGAATATTAGGATTAAAGGAGGAATTAATAATTATTCCTAGATGATACTAGAAGTATTTGTAATATTTTTATAGATTGCTTCCAATATAGCAAAAAAATCCACCCATGCTCCCACTTGAAATCTAAAAGAAGTCATGGGTAAAGGATAAGAATTGTCATCCTTTCTGATGAGGACCACATATCACAAAGTCCTATTGTGTGTACAAAATGGTGAAGTGGCCTATCCCAACATTCCTATGGTCCATCCTAGAGAATGTAGGAGACCTACTCAATGGAAGGATGTTTGATAGAGTTATTCATTATTAATGACTTTAATAATCCTCAAAAGGGATGGTTTTGGCGACTCATGAACCCAATAATAAATGTAAAACATACCATACCCTTTAATGAGTATTTGATAGGGGAAGGACATCAATATTGGTCATGGTCATTTTTCCATTGTGTAAATCGAATATAGTAGAAGAAGCAAAGATTGATTCTTCTAATTGTTGGTGAGTGTACAATATTATTATGATTATCTAAATACCAAAATTATAAAGAATCAATTCACCTCTATATCCCATAAGATCAAAAGGATAATGGCATCATGGTAATTATAAATGGGAAGGTTAAGTAGAGGATGCATATGCAAACAAATGCTATGCTTAATATAAACATGCAAATTCTGCTAATGTTTGATATCCAATGTACAATCATGTATGTTGATATTGGATTATTAGTGCATCCTAGCAAATAAATCAACCATGCATCAAGCAATTGGTGACCTAATGGGATAAATCCACTAGCATCAATGACCTAGTAAAAGTGTAATGCACATGAACTAATTATGCAATCTCGACTAGTATCATCATCACATCCTAGTGTATCCCTAACTCTCTATATGTAGTGGTAAAACCATAAAAACATGCAAATATAGTGAAGAAATAATGCAAGAAGTAAATCATGTATATAAAATAAGTAACCATGCAAATCAAGTAGTATGGACAAACAATCAATGTAAAATTATGCATAATGAACAACTAAGCAATGCAGAATTATGCATAATATTGTTTGAGATGCATAATTTTCATGGATTCTTTAAGCTCATTTCCATTTATGGTGGCAATGCGATGGGTTCCAAAATCAAATTGGTTGTCATAAGAAAATGGACTATCCAATTGATCTTTAAATTAACCTTGAGTTTGGTTTGAATAGTGGTGTTCTTCTAATTTTCTTTAAGAACAAGATCTTGTACTTCACAGTATCGATTGTTCACATTCTTAGTATACAAGCATTTAATCTCATTTGAATAAGTGTGAAGGTGCTATAAGGAATTTATGCAATTCTCATTGAGCAACATTAATTGACTAAGGTGAGCAAGGCAATATTCACCATCGATGGAGGATTCTTTTAATAAGATTCTTAAAGAAGGAATTTTAAGTTCAATTGGAAATACACCTTCTATTCCATAAACCAAAACATATGGGTTTGCACTAGTAGGGATATGCACACTAGTACATTATTCCCATAAAGTATGATAAATCTAAACGTGCTAGTCATGACTAGTTTTGTTACCCAAATTCTTAAGAATTTTAATCAATTTTTTTTTAGATGCTTCAACTTGTCCATTTGGAGTTGACTATTTGTGCTAGATATTATATTTAGAATAATTTTTTTGAACATATTTATTATTAAAATATGTACCATGATAAAAAATGATAATGTAAGTATGTCCATAATGACAAATAATTTGATTAAGGATTACTTAGGAGATTGAACACCAATTACTATGGATAGAGTCATGCATTCTACCCATTTGATGAAGTATTTTTTTGGCTAGAATGATGAACTTATGTCCATAATAATATGTGGGATTAATATTTTCAATGATTTTGAGGCCCCATATAGAGAAGGGTCAAGGAGAAGCAATAGGATGAATATCTTGGGAGGGTACATGAATCAGGTATCATGGTGTTGGTATTTATCAAAATTTTGGACATAGTCACAAGAGATCTTGTTCGTGGAAGGCTAGTAACACCCTAATTAAATAATTTTCTTGGTAATCATATTTCCACTAAAGTGGCCTCCATAAGACCCTTCATCGACATCTTGAATGACTATTTTTACTTTATCAAAGGTTAGGCAACACAAGAGCATGTCATTTAAAAATATTGAAACAAGACATCTTCGATAATCACAAAGTGATAAGCTTGTCATTGTAAAATATTTCCTCCATTTTGATCTAATACTTATATAATTGTTTCATCTAAAAGAAAGGTAAATTTATACTTATACTTATGGCCGAAGGGGAGAGAAGATGATTTAACAATGAATACTTATAAAGGTAACTAACTAGAATAAAGGGTTGTTAATTTCTTAATTTATTGAATGATAATCATAGATTTATCATCATCTAATTCTAAAGGTATAAAAGAGGCTACAACAACCATAGCATCAACATGAAAATTACTAGAGCATGGAATGGTTTCTACAATTATTTTGTCAAAAGAAGGCATAAGCTTTGCAATAATATCTTTATAAGATTTAAAATTTTAATCCTTAGTGTGATAAAAAACATTTACTTTATTTATAACAAGTTGAGAATATCCAAATATGGGGATAATCCTAATGCTTAAGGCTAAAGCAATACAGTCTTAAAATAAGGACTTCATACTCAATGATATTATTAGTATAGTAAAATTGGAGTTTGATGGACAAAAGAATTAGTTACTTTTTAGGAGTGACTAAAATTATTCCTTCCCCTACACATTTTATTCAATAGGTACCATAAATATATAGTGTCCAAGACTCTTTAGGCTCAATTTCTATAATAAAAATAGATTCATTTGGAAAATCTACAACAATGGGATGAGTTACTTCTAGAGGTGCAACAACTAATTGATCAATAATCAATTGGCCTTTGGTTGATTTTTAGATAATGAATTCTACATCAAATTCACTAAGGGAAATAACCCATTTAGTGGTTTTTTTCTAATATATGGTATCTATACATAAGGTAATGTAAAAGATAAACCCTTGGAATAACAATAATCTTATGGTTGAGCATGTAATGCCATAATATTTGGGATGCAAAAACCACAAAGCATAGCATGTCTACAAGTGTGTAATGGATTTCATAACTAATAAGGTTTTGCCTATTGTAATAAATTACCCTTTCCTTATTTTTATCATCATATTGGGTACATAGAGCACCTAAGGCATGAATAATGGTAGTAATGTATATCAACAAAAGTTTAGAAGGGTTAGGAGGGACAAGGATTGGAAAATATGTGAGATACATCTTCAAAGTTTTAAAATAATATTGACACTCACGATACCATAAATATTCCATATCCTTGTGTAGGAGCTTATAAAAGCATTGACACTTATTAGAAAGATGAGAAATAAATCTTCTAATGGCTTTATTGAAGTTTACAATGGAGACTACAAAGTTTAGTTAAATTTCATGGAGGAGACATATTAGTGGTAGTCGATATTTTATTACGATCTACTTCAATATCTTATTGGTACATAATGAATCCTAACAACTTTCCTGATATTATCCTAAAAATATGCGTAGAAGGCTTAAGGCAAGATTTGTATTCTTAAAATCATTCGAATATATGCCTTAAATTTGGGATATGATTTTCATAATTTATGGATCAACCAAGAAGATCATAAAAATAATCCTCCATTATGTCACACATTATATTATAAAATATATAGGTCATATCTCTTTGATAGATATCACCTATATTATTCAAGCCAAAGGGAACGAATTAATAGTAGAAGGTGCCCCAAGGGGTTATGAAGGCTATTTAGTTTGATCCTCGAGAGTCATTTGAATCTGATTGTATCCTAAAAATCCATCCATTAAGGAAAGTCATTCATATTTAGTAGTAAATCCAATAATCATGTCGATGATTGACAAAGGAAAATTATCCTTAGGGAAGGATTTATTAATATCTCAAAAATTAAAACAAATTTTGATCATACCTTCTTTCTTGGAAACAAGAACAATGTTGGAAATCCAATCATAATAGTTTATGGCTTTGATGAATCCTATATTAGGATTTTTTTAACTCTTACTTAACAAGCAAGGTAATTTTAAGGTGTATTCTATGAAGTTTGTGTTTGATAGGTTTAGCATCTAGTCAAACTACAAGATGATGGACAACTAAGGAAGGGTCTAACCCATGCATGTCTACATATGACCAAGTGAATACATCTTGAAACTTAGATAAAATATTGGCATATTCATCTTGTTCAACATTGCTTAAGAATTTACCTAAGTTAATAATTATAGGTGAATCAAGAGTTCCAATATAAATATCAATGGTTTCTTCAATAAGGATACAAAATCCATCCTTAAATTGTGGAGGAGTTGGTAAGACTCCAAAATACTCAAATTATTCATGTCTGAGGGATGATTTACTATCATATTATAATTTAGAATATTCAATGTGAGCTATGCAAAGAAAATTACCATCAAAGTATACATCATCTTGAAAGACACTATCATGGGGGAAATCATATGATTTCCCATTTTGCGTAGTCTTCTTTAGTGGCTATCAACGCAATAGACACTAAGGTTATAATATTTATATTAGTAGGGCAAGTGGGCAAGAGAAGGGAAGGCTCTTCTTCAGTCTCATCCCAATCTAATCCATTATTGAAAGTGAATTCCTCATAGGTAAGGATTTTATAATTATCAATAGATTATGGTAAAGGTTTATTCTTTCTAAGGATGTATCATATCTTGCAATGACCAAGAAAAACTTTTACTTCTAAAGGTTATCTATTTTTTTTTTCATGAGGTCCAAGGCCTTTCCCTTGATATTCCATATTGTTAAGCATTTTTTGGAAAGAGGGTATGATCTAGATACGTAACATGTACCAAATTGTTTTTCAACAGTATATGGGTTGCTACCATAAATTTTCTCTTTATGGGTGGTACCAGCATAAATGAAGGTGAACGACCCTATTTTAATTCATTTACCTTTCTTAGATAGAAATCCTAAGGTTCTAGGAGAAGGTGGATGTTTAGCAAGGTCCATAAAAGTTTTTTTATTGAGACAGATTAAATTACAATCTTTAGGTTGATCATTGGTATTTGGTTGATCATTACATTGAGGTTTGGAATGATTGGATTTATCACTTAATGTTAGATATTTTAAGGAATTATTGAATTTAGAAGAAGGTTTTAAAGAATAAGGATAATATGTATAATAATAATTACTTAATTGAATAGGAGTGAGGGAAGGGCAAAGGTTAAATTTGGAAAGACTAGCTTCAACCATTGTACAATAGACAAAATGTTGATGATCAGCGTAATTATGGATAATTTTACCATTGTATTCATATTTGAGACATTGATGAAGGGTTGAAGATACAAACCTCAATGCATGAATCCAAGGGAATCCTAGGAGAAGGTTATAAGTGATCTCATGAGGTATGGAATAAAAAATGGCATTTAGGATACAAAGTCCAACTTTGAGGGGAAACTTTATAGTCCCACTAGACTCTTGGTTTCTATTATTAAAGGCTCTTATGAGAATATTATATTTTTCAAGGTATTTTTTCCCTAAACCAAATCTATTTATGAATTGGAGGTTACAAATGTTTAATGTAGATCCATTATCAACAAGAATTCCTTTAGTAAATATATTTCCAATGTAGCCTATAATATAGAGGGGAAGTTCTCGATGCATTTATGGTGGGGGAAGGTCATACTTATAAAAGGTAATGGTGGACTTATTTATACCAAGATACCCTACCACATTAGCAATATTATTAGGTTGAATATATTAAGGCATAATTTGTTCACTTAATAGTTTCAAAAGATCTTATCTATGAGCAAAATTAGTTTTGATAAGCTAGAGTAGAGATATTTTAGAATGAGTATTGGCTATTTTTTGTTTAAGATCAAAGGGAATTTTATATTGGTTTTGAGATTTTAGGACAAGAAGAGGTCCTTTAGAATAAAGTATTTTTTTAGCATAAAGTACCAAGGGTAGTTAGTAGGGTTGATCAAAAGGTTGATTCTTTTGTTGTTGTCTAGTAGTGACATAGATAGAAGAAGAAATCATGTCCACCATATGTTTATGAGGAGGTATGACATTATGGTATGAGACATTATTGGTTTTTTTTTTATACTAATTAGGTAATGGATTTTGAAATATTCCCATGTCTATATTAGATGAGGGTTGAGGTTCAAGACCACCAAGGATAAGGTAATCATTGTCTATTAGGTCTTGGATAAGGTGTTTAAGGTATTTATATTTATTAGTAGTATAACAGTCCATCTGATGGAAATCATAATGTTCATTTGGATTATATCAATCAACAGTGATATATGGAAGTCTAATAGGTGGAAACTCAACCATTTTAGCATCTAATGGTTACATAAGGATGGAATAAAGCATTTTATATAACTTAGTAAAGTTTCTCTTAGTATTTTGTTATTCAATATTAAGTATTGAAGTGTTCCTCTAATATTCACATTATTATCTTGGTGATTATTTGTAACACACTCACCTACTATATTTTTGTTCTTATATTAGACTTAGAGGATTTATCCTCTTCTTTCCTAATTTTTAATTGTTCTCTTATTATGAGAGTAGCTTCCACATTCCTAGATAAATCTACGACTTACCTAAATGATGTGATGATGGTAGTTTATAATTCTTAATAAAGTTGATCTTGGAGGTTACTAATATATATATCTAAAATATCTTTAGGTGGGGAATTAAATTGAATTTTTCCTAATAATTTTTACAACTTTGACAAAAAATCATAAATGCTTTCATCCTTGGATTTTTTGAGTTGGTATAAATCATCAAGGGAAACTTTCTTCTTAACATAGATGAAAAATTGTTGGACAAACATCTTGGCTATTTCTTTGAGGTTTTTAAGAGAATGACAAGGTAATTGATAATACCACTCAAGAGAAAAACCACTAAGGATTTTAGGAAATGATTTTAGTAATAGTATGTCATAGTAAGTTATGTCATGGCAAGTAGTGTGAAACACCCTAACATGGTCAATAGGATCTTCCATACCATTATACCTTGTAAGTTGAGGTGCTTAAAAATTAGGAGGGTATGGATGGCTTGCTACCATAGGATCTAATGATTGATTGTATGTCCTTATAATAATAAGTATAGCTAGGGGCTTGGATATTATCCATATGTTGAATGAGTTGTCTTACCATGGTGGCCATATTTTGAACCTTAGGATCACAATAAACTAGTTCTAGAGCCAAATACATTTGACTAGGATAAGATTGTGACATGGGAATGCTTACCCCTAGATTACTTACAACAAGTGGAGGTTTATTATAAGTGATAGATGTATGGATTTGAGTAAATTTTTTATTTGGATTGAAATTATTACAAGGAATATTGATGAATAAGTTTAAATTCAAAGGATTATAAGTGTTGGAGGTATTAAATTATTTAGTCCCATTGTAAATATTTAGATTCAATAGTGAGTTTGATATTTAAATGTCAAGTTAGTAGGTGTGAGCATGCCTCATGTAAATAAGTATATGAGGTTTCTTGTTAGAAAGTGAAGAGTTATAAGTGTGATGTGTCAAGATTATTTAGAAGAGAAAACAATTATTTAATGATGGTACTAGAAAAACTTATTTAGAAAATTATATTTAAAGCAATTCCAAAAGTAATTAGGGTCACTACCAAAACCAGAGCAAAATGGTCAAGATCAAAATAAAATATGGAATAGACACATCCCAAGCAACATCAAAATAAAGCATGAAGACAAGAGGAAGACACTAAGATATTGAAGGCACAAGACCTTCACACCAGATAATGTAATATAGGGATGTTGGAGGTATTACATTATTTGGTATCATTGTAAATATTTAGATTAAGGTGTGAGTTTGATATTTATATGTCAAGTTAGTAGGTGTGAGCATGTGTCATGTAATCAAGTATGTGAGGTTTCTAGTTAGCAAGTGAAGAGTTAAGAGTATGATGTGTCAATATTAGAAGAATGAAGTTATATGTAATCATGAGAGACTTTATGTAATATGTGAGATTCATTATGTAAGAAAAAAATATGAAGAGTCAAGTTCTCCTATGAGTTTGAGGAAAGAAAATGCCAAGAGTCATGTAATATGAAGTGTATCATGTATCTTTATATTGAAGACAAAGCCATATAAAATATAACTCAAAGAAGCTTTGTTTTATGCATTGCTTGAGTTTTGTAATAAATATTTCAATGTGATTTATGTGATATTGATGTTCATTTGATGGATGCATAATATTAATGATATTTATTTGATTTATTGATCTTAGAATGAATTAACCAGTGAGAATAGAATTATATTGCTAGCAATAAGAAGGTTTTGAATTAGAGGGAGTAGTTTGTAGTAGTTTGTTGAGTCATAGAATAACTAAAATTAGTTCTTAAGTAGGTAGAGGATGAGATATTCCACCACCTAAGGTTAGAGTGACAATAATATCATTAATATAATTAGCACTTTATGTAATAGGATTAAGGGTATAATTGTAGGTCCAAAATGACCACATCCTTAGAAAGCATTGAAAATTTTATTCTAAGGTATGAAGTTTCCATTCCGCACATTTCCTAGTGTATTTTCGTGCGGATTCGCAACAAGAGTTTCCTAATCCGCTTCCGCTCAACAATTAGTGCATTTTTGCCTTGAGCAAGTTAATTCCATTCCGCTCAATTTATAGTGTATTTGTAAGCGGATTCCATATGATTCTTGACTCTACAAAATTTTTGGATGATGATGATGTCAGCGCAAGAAGTACAGAATGGCGATCGTGTGTAGTTTTTGCATGCTCTGAGCGGCTAAGTGTCGGTAAGATCAATTCCACTGAGTCTCAGGAGTATTTTGGTGCAGATTGGTGATATAAAGGCAAAAATACTATATTGGGTGCATGATGTAAATCCAGTTGCAAGATCAAAATAAAATACCTCCCATTACATAAAAACTACGATAAATGAAAATCATATGTAAAACTCTCTATTCACATAAAAACTATAGTACATTGAAATAAACCAATAAATAATTTATTTTCTCATTCCTGGATTCACTTCCCATTTTACAATGCAATACCAAGGGAATATATATCCCCAAATAAACCCTAAAACTTGAAGCCCTAAAAGAAAACCCTAAAGCTTAAAACCCTAAAAATAAAAATAAAAATTACTATTTTCGGCAAATTGATTTTTCCACCATAAAATGCCTTTTTAAGTAATTACTATTTTCGGTAAATTATTTTTTCAAAAAAATTTGCCTTTTTTAATAATTACCATTTTCGGAAAATTATATTTTGCGTAAATAATTCCATTTTTAGTAATAAAAAAATTACTTTAAAACTTATTTTAAAAAAACCCTCTAAAGATAGGCTCCTGCATCAGTGTGGAATGGGGACAAAGAGTATTTTACACCAACTCCAGAGTGAAATGGTGACAAAGTCAGTTTTACACTACAAAGGGTGTGGATTAGCGACGAAGTATTTTTTGTACTAGCTTCGGTGTAGATTGGTGATTTCACATTTTAACCAAGGCGATGATGACATCAGCATACTCTTTTGTGTGGATTGCATTTTATTTGGAGCCAAATGAAGGAAAATAAAATATAATAAGTGGATTGATAGCGGAATGCATCCCGCTTGCTCCTTAGTGCATTTTATGTCAAAATTTTATTCCACATAATCAAGGCCACAAAAGATGATTTTAGCAATTAAAAAGTGTGGAATTACACTTTGGTCTTTCCCTGCCAATTTACAGAGTATTTTCTGAAGTTTAATCGTAGCTATTCATGATGAAGATCGACGGTCAAGAGTTTACCTACACTATTGAAGTATTTAAAAGCAATTTCTCATCGGATCATACTGTAGTCAGTTGGAGGGTAGGAAGATGAAGTGTTGAAGGGTTTCAAGAACAAAAACCAAAAGTATTTGTATATCAACAGTGGAGCAAGCTTCTAAGAATAACCTGTAGATCATATGTGATCTCTAATGGCCTGGATACCAACTGCCATCAATGAACCAATAAGTTACAGAGAGCCAAGATGCCATGGCAAATTACTCACAACAAATTTTCCAAAGGCCATAAACCAGTAAGATAATGCCAGAAAAACTCTCTATTGAGCTATAAATATTTAATATTTGTAATGTCTCCTTAATATTCTTTCATTTAAAAACTATAAATAAAGGTCAAACCCTCATTTTCAAGGGTCAACTCTAGTGCGTTTGCTTGCCCTACTGTAAATATTCCTGTGAGCTAATGGAAGGAGCATTACTCTAATTTTTTACTCGAATTTTTCATCTTCATCATCTTGTGCAAGAGGTTTAAATCCTTGAGCTACATTTTTGTTAATACTTTAATTGTTAGTTCATTCCAGATTATTGGATTACTAGTTGTGAGAGTAGTTGAAATTTGTTCATGGTTAGATTTGTGTTGTTAGAAAGCTTATTTCTGTTAAATCTAACTATTGGTCTATTCTGCTAATTTGGATTATCAATATTGGATGTTGAAATTTATTTTTGCAATATATCTATGTTTATTTTTTTATGTATGAATATTTCATGGGTTTGGGTGTTGCTAATATTGAGTAATGGGACATTAGAAATAGCTTGTGGGAATTTTTGTTGTAGTTTCCTATGTCATTAGCCTATCCAGCCACTATTTTTTATAATACCTCTAACCCTAAAACTTTTCTAACCCTTATCTCTAAACCCCATTTGAGCTTTAATTATGTCAACACCATTTTAATTTGACAAGGAATCGGCCTACTCTTTAGGTTGGATTGAAGTTGTCTTTGGTACATCCAATTATTAAGTGTCGAGCTATGAATATCAGGTGTATGCCTGGATAGAAAATTGGAAGATAGAAAGTTGTAGTGTTAAGTAAAACTTGATGTCAATTTTGTGCCCAACATTTTTGGCATGCCTGATGGGACCAGTTCACAAGGAACACGAAAACCCATCATATGATTTATTGTTTTATCTCTACTCAGAGGAATCAAGATTTGGTAAATTTTCTTGACCTTGCTAAGCAAAGAATAACAAATTCACCTAGTGACTCCTTGGTCCTTAAACCCAAAAAATAATTTCCCCTATAGACCAGTGTGCTTTCATTTATACCAGGTCTTTCAAAAGGAATAACCCTGACTCATATTTTATTGTGAGCTACCTTACAGAGGGTCTCTTGTTATCAGAAATTTGAATCAATATTTTTCATTCAAAAGAAGAGCTTCTTGAGGAAAATCCTACAATTAATCCAAGAGCCCCTCCAATAGGACCTACACCTAGAAACATGGCTAGAAATGCAGCCCCTAATCAAGGAAATGTACCCCCAAATCAGCCTTTATAGAAATACCCCAGTTGGAACATAGTTGGTCCCTCATTCCCCAGGCTGTGTCCAAGGCTATTACCACTTATGATGGATCTAGAAATATGGTATATGATCACTATCAAGATATTTGAATCTGGAAATAATCCACAATGTAAAGGATGAGGATGTTATTATGAGGATCCTAGCCCTGTTCTTTAGAGGAAATATTTTACACTAGTTTAGGACCCTTTAATATAACTCCATCACTTCATAGTAAGCATTGGTAGAGCCTTTTGTGGAATAATTTAATGAACCTTCTAACCCTTTCTCTTTTATTAATTAGTTCACATCCATGTAGAAACACCAACAAGAGATTGTCTTAGATTTTAATTTGAGGTTTAGCAGAACATGGAAGAGAATTCCCCCTGCAACTAGACCATCTAGATACCTTGCTTATATGTATTATATCAGAGCTCTTGGATCGGAGCTAGGCTTACAAACCCAACAATATAGGGTGGAAACTTTTCCACAAGTTCATAATGCAGTAGTTCATGCCAAAAATATCCTAATTAATGTGGGGAGATTACCTCCCAAAGTTGTGCTACCTTATAGTTTAGAAACCACTAATGGCCAAAGCCAAGCTACTACTTCATCTTATATGGACCCCCTTTCTTTATCATCCCCATCTCCACAAATAAATCCTATTCCTCACCCAAAATAACCTTTCTTTTTTATCCCTTTCCCTCCACTTCCTACTCAAATTTCCCAAGAATCATTTGTTCTCCTAGACATTTAGAATACTTTGAAAACCCTGAGTAACAGAATGAACTCAATGGAAAAGAGAGATATGGAGAGGTATCAACAAAGGAGATGCCCATATGTGAACAAAGATAAAAGGCCTGGTCCTAGTAACAGTACTAAGATCAGATTAAATGTAGCATATGAGGACCCAAATTGTTCTTAAGACACAAGTCTAGTAAATATCTGGTGTTTGGTATGTAATGATCCTCACGATTCACAATCTTGTGTTATGTACCAACACCATGTCCAACAAGCCATGGATCAAGCAGAAAGAAATAAAAAAGAGAAGAGTAAATATGCTATGGAAACCTAACTAGTTCATGGTTGGAAAAGAGTTGGATGAGGATGGACCAATTGTTGTTATGACAAGGTCAGGGAAGAAAACCCTGCAAGTAGATCCACAGAAGATGGGACAATTCCAGGTTCCTTCTCAGAAAAAGAATGACCCACCTTCCCAAAGCAGGGATATTTTTCCTATTTTCCAGGTCAAAGGGAAAGATAAGATAGACAGTCTCCCAAAGATATTTGAGAAAGAAACTGAGGGAGGCAGAATGATGTCTATGGATGAGGCTCAAGAGAGGCTTAGATTCTCTTCTATTACCAAAAGATAAAGAATATAAGCCACTCAACAATACAAGAGAAAATATGGTGAGCCAAAAATAATGCTTGAGTGGATCACTTTGGCTAAGTCTGAATACAACATTATGGAAGATATGAAGAGGATACCATTAAAATCTAGTTTATATGATACTATTTTCATTCCTTAATACAACTTTGACTTGCTTATGGCTTCTCTCAACAAGTATCCACAGGATAGGCAAGCCACCATAATCCTTAGTATGCCCTCAAAAAAGAAAGAAATGTTCCCTATTGTTTTAAAGAAAAAAACCCCTACTTTCTATATCTCTTTAAAGATGGAAGGTTGGGTAGTCCAAAATTGTATGATAGACTCAGAAGCATCAACTACAATTATGCCTAAAGTGGTCTGTGAAGAGATGGGTATGGAGTATACCCGATCTTGCCTTGGAGTACTACAATTGGATGGAACACCTGTAAAAATAGTGGGAGTAATAAAGGATGTTTTAGTGAGGCTACATATATCCCTTGAGGTGACAATAGTACAAGAAATAGTAATGGTTGATCTAGAGCCCTACTTTAGCTTATGCCTCTCGAGGGAGTTCATTGCAAAATTAGGTGGATGTATGTATATGGATTATTCCAGCATGGTCATTCCCTTCAAAGGGAAGAGGATAAGGATAATACCTAAAAATATTATGTCTTACCACATAGAAAAAATTGAAGAATACATGTGCAACCTCACTCCTCTTGAAGAATTTGAAATTGTGGATAAATTTGAAGAACTAGAACTAGAATATGAATTACCTTTTATGGAATATTACAGTAAGTTTGGGACAGGCATGGGCACATATAGTATTTCTACAAAATCAGAGAAGAAAATTCTTGCTATATCTAATCAGTCTCTGAGAGAGACATAGGCTTGTACCATGCACTTTGATGGTGCTATATGCAAAAATGGTGTTGGTGCTAGTGTGGTACTACAGTACAAATCATAAGGTACAAAGCGTTTTGCCTATAGAATAGCATGGTCATGCACCAATAACACTATAAAATATGAGGTCCTATGCCTTGGACTGATGCAAGCCAAAAATATGTATATTAAGGTCCTAAACATATATCCTGACTCTGAGTTAATCATCCATCAGGTAAGAGAAAGGTGCAGCAGTAAGCACCATTACCTAAAAGCATACAAAAATAGGGTATGGGATATGATGAAATCCTTTGATGCCCTCAATATAAACTTTATTCCTAGAGAAAGGAATACTTTGGCAGACTCCTTAGAAGAAAGGAGATCTAACTTCAACCCTTATGCAAATATAGGATTTAAGAAAGACAACGAAATCAAAATGATTTTTAGGCCTGTGATGCCTGATAAGCAGATTTTTTGGTAGGTATTTGAAATTGATGAATTGATCATTTATTTTATGGTAAGATAAGCCTATCTCTCCACTATCCAAGGATAAAATCCATAGGAAATTGATCAACAGGAAGTTATTCAACTGAAGAACAATCACATACCTAGAGGTTTGATTACTTTAGAAAGCTTATTTGATAATGAAGACAGGAAAAAGATCAGATCCATGGAATTCAATGAAAAAAGTTATAAAAAAGTTTAAGTTGGAACTGAAAAGAAGCTCAAGGTTGGAATCTGATGTTCACTAGAGGAAGAAGAAGATATCAAAGCTTTATGCATAAAGTATCAAGACATTGTAGCTTGGTCATATGAAGGCCTCAATTTATATGACAAAAGGGTTATCCAACACACCATTGAGCTAGACCCTGATGCAAAGCCTTTTAGGCAAAAGAAAAGGCCTATAAATCCTAGGATCAAAGCCATAATGAGGGAAGAGCTCTTGAAGTTATTAAAAGCTAAGATCATATATCTGTTGGACATTTTGAATAGATGAATTTTCATTGATGTCAATAGAGAGTGATCATTGATGTCGAGTTTTCAGCACCAGTCAGTGGCAGTTTCAGTTGGCAGCGTTCGTTTCAGGTTCTCACACAAATACAAAAGGATAATTTGGTTTTTCAAGACCTGGTTCCAAGAATTCATATTTGGCCCAAAGTGCACGAAGAAGCCCAAGTGAATAATATTATAATACCTTTTATAATATTATACAAAGGAAGTTTAAAAATTAATTAAAAATTAATTTATTTATCTTATAAAATTATTTAAGTTAATTATTAATTAATTTAAATATTAATTTTAAATTAATTTAAACCTAATGTTAAATAACCCTAAGGTGGGTTATTAAAATTAAAATTCAAAATTCAATTTTGAATTACAAAGCGTTGACGTTAGGAGAAGATTAAAATGTGTATATAATGGGGACTACCCACCTTACCAAAGATTCACCATGCCTTCAAATATCATTGCGAGCCTTACGAATTGCATTGCATCCAAAGAAGAGTTAGAGTGTGCAAATTTTGCGAAAAGTCAAATATTGGCGGAGGCATAATAGGAAGGGACTCTTCCTTCCTTCACATGGTTATTAGTAGCCCATGCGGTGGGCTTCCAAGCACTAAGGTGCTTAAGCTTGGGGAGATGGCGGATCGAATCACGTCGAAACCCCTTTTTGGGGAAGAAAGAGGTATGCTTTAATCTTGGGCACCAAAATTTTTGGGAATATTGTTTGATCATTTAGAAATTAATTTTTGTATATTATAATTGGTTTCTAAGGTAGAAAGGGGATTTATAAGGAATTTGCAAAATTAGATTTTTAATATTATTTTCTCAAGTGCTTGAAAGGATAGTATGGTGTTTGGTTGGTGTTTTATGGTGTTGGAAATTATTTTTGAGTTGGAGTTTATAAGGTGTATCCAAGTAATTATTTCACGTATGTTATGATGAGTGTTATTTTTAAAGGAAGCAATAAGGCATAAATTGAGTTGTGATTATTTTGTGTCTAAAGGAATATTTTTGAGAAAGTGTTGAAGTGATATTGTTGTGTTTAACCATTAAAATTGGAAAGAAGGAAATTGTGATTGAGACAGGTTTTTCTAAAGGCACTTCTACATAAAATAAAAGGTATGGGTACATTATTCCTTGGTTGAGTTGATTGGTCGGTTTTCTAAAAATAACTTTGGAGTGAAAAGGACTTGATTAAGTTTCCTTATTGATTTGTTGAGATATTATGAAGTTAATGTTATGAATCTTGTTTTATAAGCATTTTGGTTGAAGTGAGTAAATGAGTGAAGAACTTGAACTAGGGTTTGCAAAGAACATGAGTATCATTGTTATGTGAAGATTGTTTTATAAGAATTTTTGTTGAAGTGAATGATTGAGTGAAGAACTTGAACTAGGATTTACAAAGAACATGAGTATCATTGTTATGTGAGATTGGTTTATGAGCATTATTGGAAATATTTGAGTGAGAGTTCATATGCTTGGACTAGGGTTTGTGAGCAAGGATTATTTCATTGAGTGATTTATTGAGTAGAGTTGGTTGAGCCTAGTCAATTGAATGTGTTGAAATGATTGCTCAAGTTCTATGAAACAAATTATTTTATATTATGGATTGATTTGAAAAAGTGATTAAAAGTCTTGTGAATGTGAATCATATTGAGTCTCTAACAATTATTTGTATGTTTCTAAAATATTGATTGAAAGTTATTGAGTATTGAGGTGAATGTGAAGCATATTCAACATCTAACAATTCTCTGTATGTTTCTAAAAGAGTGATTGAAAATAATTGAGCATTGTGATGAGTGAGAAGCATATTGAGTCTCTAACAATTCTCTTTATGTTTCTATGAGATTGGACAAGTTCTAGTGTGGACTTGTTGAGCAGATTTGAGGTAAGTCTTTGAGAAGACTTGTGAACATATTTGTGTGAGTTTTTGTGGAATCTTACAATACATATTAAGAGCAGATATTGGATAAGTTCTAGCAAGGACTTATTGAGTAGATTGAGATAAGTTCTATTGAGGAATTATTGAGCAGATTTGAGGTAAGTCTTAGTGAAGACTTGAGAACAAATTGGACAAGTTCTAGAGAGAACTTGTGGACAGATTAGTGTGAGCTTTTATGGAAGATTACAAGGCATATTTGAGATAAGTCTTTGAGTAGACTTGTGAGAAGAGTTGATTGATTGATTTGTTCAAACCTTGGGTTAAGTTTTGGGGCAGATCTAACATAGTTGATTTAAGATTAAGTTAAGCTTTGAGTTAAGGCTTAAAGACAGAGATTGAGGACATATTTGTGCTAGAACAAAGGACTATGTTTAGTTCATATCATAGGATAGAGATTGAGGGTAAATTTGTGCTAGACTGAAGGACTATGTTTTGTACAAATTTGAGGACAGAGTTTGGTTATGATTTGAGGACAGGTTTGTGCTAGACCAAAGATAGATATTGAGAAAATTTGTGCTAGACTTAAGGACTATGTTTAGTGCATATTTGAGATAGAGCTAATAGCAAGTTTTGGAGGTGATAGAGTATAGATGATGACAATCTCTAATTTATAGATATCCATTAGCCAGGGCAGTGAGGATAGTTGTGTCTTTAGTGGATAGAGATCCATTAGCCAGAGTAGTAAGGGCAATAGTTCTTCTAGAAGATCATCGACCAAAGCTAAGAATATTGGTGTCTCCTATGGATAGAGATCCACAAACTAGATTAGGGGATTGGTATATCCTTTGGATATAGGTCCATAAACATTGTAATAGGTAAGGATTTTCAAATACATTTTTTGAGAAAATATTAGTGAAATATTTTCTTCGTGGAGTAGCCCACATTGGGTGAACCATGTTAAATTGGTGTCTCTATTGTGCATTGTTTTGGTTACTGATATTGATATTGTCATTGATTATATTGGATAATACCATTTAGAAAAGAAAATTAAAAAGTGATATTATATTGTTCAACCCCCCCTCTCAATATAAGCTTGTGTTCTTCAATTGGTATCATATTTGGTTCCTTCAAAAAATGTTTAACATCTTGAAGGAAGATATTACAAGAACACAAATGGCAAAGAAAGGCAAAAGTATAACCATGATACACAAAAATAAAAGAACACACATGGTCATGAAAGAAAAGGAATATGAATTCAATGTTGTTTTTTTGGGAGGAAAAATAGAAATAGATTCAAGAGATGAATCAAGCAATGGAGAGATAACTAGATTGATAAAGTTTTGTACTAGATGTAGGAAGATAGGTCACCTTGCATATCATTGTTCACAAGAAGGTGAAGAATTTTTTGTTTATGGTCAAATCGATGATGATGCAGGTTATTGCAATGGTTTTAGTAGCGATGAAGATGAATATGATACTTTTAGAATTGAAGTTATAGAGGATGGTTCAAAAAAGGATAACAAGGATAGTCAAAATAGGTATGAAGAAGAAACTCTACTTTAGACAATAGAATAAATTGAAGACCACACAAAAGAGAAAAATTCAAAAGAGAAAAGGAGGAAGTCACTCTTAAGTAACTTGTTGACTTGAAAAATAAGGTTGAAAAGACAAGGAGAGTTGAAAAATATATGGTTGAACATTCAAAGATAAAAGAGCAAGGATGTAAAATACTTAGTGTTGATATCAAAGAATTAAAAAATGAGAACTCAAGATTAAGGGTTCAAGCCCAAGAATATGAGAAATCAAAAGCAAAGTTTCTACAAGAACTCATCAACTTCAAAATCAAGGTTGAAGAGGCAAGAAAAATTAAAGAAGGTATAGCTAAAAAATTAAAGATAAAATATCTAGAATGTGAAAAATTAGAACATGAGATAGTTTCACTAAGGATGGAAGTGAAAGACTCTAAATACAAGTAACATAAGTTTGAGAAATTTTTAAAGACTTTGGACAAGACTATCAATGCACAAAGATCATCAATCACCAAAATATGACTTAGTTTTGAATAAGAACAAGGGAAACAGGAAGCAGAAAAAGGAGAGTCAAGCTCAAGCACCAAAGAAGAAGAAGCGTTAAAATAAGAAAGAAATAGTGAGACTTCTAAGGATAAGTTGGACAATGGAAAGCTCAACAAGAAAAGTAACAATGCACAAATAAGGAACAAATGGAACAAGACAAGGTAGAAGAGGCTAAGAGACCAATGGGGTCAAGGCAAGGTTTCTTCAATGGATGATGCTTCTCATGTCATAGGTTTGGGCACAAGGCTACACAGTGTAGGACACATGAAAGACAAGAATATGGAAGTTTTAGAAATAGACATATTTTCCATGGGTATTGCTACTTATGTAATCATTTTGGTCACAAGGCAATGAATTGTAGGGTTCATGATAGGAATAGATATGGCTTCACCAAGAGAAATTCCAAGACATTTGCACCTCCAAAGAATAATAACATTAAGTATTATAGGTGCAATAATGATGGACATACAACAAAGTGGTGTAGAGCAAACATTCCAGAAGCAAGCATGAACAAGAACAAGAATAGGAATATGGATATGAACATGAATAGGAATAGGAATAGGAATATGGATATGAACATGAACAAGAATAGGAATAGGAATATGGACATGGATAGGAACATGAACATGGATATGGAGAGGAACATTCAAAGGAATCAGAAGGATTATATAAGAAGGAAAGAGGACAAAGGTAAAGACCAATGCTTGTTGGGAGTAGAAATACTCCCACCTCAAAATTAACCACCTCAAGAGGAGGTGGAGGAGGGGCTAAGCTAAGAGACTCATTCTTAGCCCCGAGCCCCAAAGGTGATCCTTTTCCATTGATGTCAAAGGGGGATAGATTTGAGTAAGGGGTAGATATTTGGTTTAAGAAGAGAGCATTGAGTCAGGGGGAGCAATGTCCCAGGGGGAGCATAACAAGAAAAATGTCAAGTGTTTGGTAGAAAAAATTTGGGTTGCCATCAATAACAAAGGGGAAGATTATTGGACATTTTGAGTAGATTAATTTTCATTGATTTCAAGAGTGAGTGATCATTGATGTCGAGTTTTCAGCACCAATCAGTGGCAGTTTCAGTTGGCAGCATCCGTTTCAGGTTCTCAAACAAATGCAAAAGGATAATTTGGTTTTAGTTTCAAGACCCGGTTCCAGGAAGTTGGATTTGGCCCAAAGTGCACGAAGAAGCCCAAGTGAATAATATTATAATACATTTTATAATATTATACAAGGAATTTTAAAAATTAATTATAATTAATTATAAATTAATTTATTAAATAATTTATTTAACTTATAAAGTTATTTAAGTTAATTATTAATTAATTTAAATATTAATTTTAAATTAATTTAAACCTAATTTTAAATAACCCTAAGGTGGGTTATTAAAATTAAAATTTGAAATTCGATTTCAAATTACAAACCGCCGATGTCAAGAGAATATTAAAATGTGTATAGAAGGGGGGCTACCCACCTTACCAAAGATTCACCATGCCTTCAAATATCATTGCGAGCCTTACAAATTGCACTGCATCCAAAGCAAAATTAGAGTGTGCAAATTTCATGGAAAGTCAAATGGTGGCGGAGGCATAAGAGGAAGGGACTCTTCCTTCCTTCACGTGGGTATTAGTAGCCCATGCGGCGGGCTCCCAAGTGCTAAGGCGCTTAGGCTTGGGGAGACGGTGGATTGAATCACGCTGAAACCCCTTTTTGGGGAAGAAAGAGGTATGCTTTAATCTTGGGTGCCAAAAATTTTGGGAATATTGTTTGAGCATTTATATGGTTTCTAAGGTAGAAAGGGGGGTTATAAGGGATTTGAAAAATTAGATTTTTAATATTATTTGCTCAAGTGCTTGAAAGGATAGTAAGGTGTTTGGTTGATGTTTTATGCTGTTGAACATTATTTTTGAGTTGGATTTTATAAGGTGTATCCAATTAATTATTTCATGTATGTTATGATGAGTGTTATTTTTAAAGGAAGCAATAAGACTTAAATTGAGTTGTGATTATTTTGTGTCTAAAGGAATATTTTTGAGAAAGTGTTGAAGTGATATTTTTGTGTTTAACCATTGAAATTGGAAAGAAGGAAATTGTGATTGAGACAGGTTTTTCTAAAGGTGCTTCTACATAAAATAAAAAGTATGGGTACATTCTTCCTTGGTTGAGTTGATTGGTCGGTTTTCTAAAAATAACTTTGGAGTGAAAAGGACTTGATTAAGTTTCCTTATTGATTTTTTGGGCTATTATGAAGTGAATTCTATGCATATTTTTTTATTAGAATTTTTGTTGAAGTGAGTAATTGAGTGAAGAACTTGAACTAGGGTTTGCAAAGAACATGAGTATTATTGTTATGTGAAGATTGTTTTATAAGCATTGTTGTTGAAGTGAATGATTGAGTGAAGAACTTGAACTAGGGTTTGCAAAGAACATGAGTATCATTGTTATGTGATATTGGTTTATGAGCATTATTGGAAATATTTGAGTGAGAGTTCATATGCTTGGACTAGGGTTTGTGAGCAAGGATTATTTCATTGAGTGATTTATTAAGTAGAGTTGGTTGAGCCTATTCAAGTGAATGTGTTGAAGTGATTTTTCAAGTTTTGTAAAACAAATTATTCTATATTCTAGATTGAGTTGATAAAGTTATTGAGAGTCTTGTGAATGTGAAGCATATTGAGTCTCTAACAATTCTCTATATGTTTCTAAAATAGTGATTGAGTATTGAGGTGAATGTGAAGCATATTGAGTCTCTAAAAATTCTCTATATGTTTCTAAAAGAGTGATTGAAAATAATTGAGCATTGTGATGAGTGAGAAATATTGAGTCTCTAAAAATTCTTTTTATGTTTCTATGAGATTGGACAAGTTCTAGTGTGGGCTTGTTGAGCAGATTTGAGGTAAGTCTTTGAGAAGAATTGTGGAAAGATTTGTGTGAGCTTTTGTGGAAGCTTACAATATAGATTGAGAGAAAATATTGGATAAGTTCTAGTGAGGACTTATTGAGCAAATTGAGACAAGTTCTATTGAGGACTTGTTGAGAAAATTTGAGGTAAGTCTTAGTGAAGACTTGAGAGCAAATTGGACAAGTTCTAAAGAGAACTTGTGGACATATTAGTGTGAGCTTTTGTGGAAGATTACAAGGCAGATTTGAGATAAGTCTTTGAGTAGACTTGTGAGTATAGTTGATTTATTTATTTGTTCAAACCTTGGATTAAGGTTTGGGGCAGATCTAGTAGAGTTGATTTGATATTAAGTCCAGCTTTGAGTTAAGGCTTGAAGAAAACTATTGAGGATAAATTTGTGCTAGAACGAAGGACTATGTTTAGTGCAGATTAGAGGACAAATATTGAGGAAAAATTTGTGCTAGATCGAAGGACTATGTTTAGTACAAATTTGAGGATAGAGTTTGGTGTAAATTTAAGGATAGAGTTTGGTGTAAATTTGAGGACAGGTTTGTGCCAGACCAGAGATAGAGATTGAGTAGATTAATGCTAGAACAAAGTACTGTGTTTAGTGCATATTTGAGACAGAGCTAAGAGCAAGCTTTGGAGGTGGTAGAGTATAGAGGATGAAAGTCTCTAGTGGATAGAGATCAATTTGTCAGGGCAAAGAGGATAGGTGTCTTCAGTGAATAGAGATCCATTAGCCAAAGTAGTGGTGACAACAGTTCTTCTAGAAGATCACCAACCAGAGCTAAGAATATTGGTGTCTCTTATGGATAGATATCCACAAAATAGATTAGCGAATTAGTATCTCCTTTGGAAAGAGGTCCATAAACATTGTAATAGGGAAGGATTCCCAAAGATATTTTTTGAGAAAATATTAGTGAAATATTTTCCTCGTGGAGTAGCCCACATTGGGTGAACCACGTTAAATTGGTGTCTCTATTGTGTATGATGATTTGTGCATTGCTTTAGTTATTGCTATTGATATTGACATTTATTATATTGGATAATACTATTTGGGAAAGAAAAGTAAAAATTGGTCTTATATTTTTCACATCCTCCCTCTTAGTATAAGCTTGTGTTCTTCAATATCTAATTAAACATTCAACCTGGGTACCCAACTTGGTACCTGTGAGAAAAAATAATGGTGATATTCGCTTTTGTGTAGATTTTAGGAATCTTAACCAAGCATCTCTTAAGGATCAGTACCCCCTTCCATAGATCAATCAAATATTATAGATAATGACAGGGGTAAAAATGTTCTCACTATTTGATGGCTTCTCTGGGTATAATCAAATTTGGGTGAAGAGTGAAGACCAATATAATATAGCATTCACCAAAAAATGGGATACGTTTACCTATCAGAGAATGCCTTTTGGGCTATCCAATGCAGGAGCCACATTTCAAATAGCCATGGATTATGCCTTTGGGGAACTTATTAATAAATTTATTCTAATCTATTTAGATGACATGACTATGTTTTACCACAATAAGCATGACCACTTAGCACACCTTGAGAAAGTTTTTCAAAAGTGTAGAGAATTTGTCATTTCCCTTAATCCTAAGAAGTCATTTTTTATGGTCCATGAGGGAAAGTTTCTAGGTCATGTGGTCTCAAAAAAATGTATGGCCATAGATCCTGATAGAATCTAGTTCATTCTTGCTCTTCCACTGCCTACAAACAAGAAAGCCTTATAGTCCTTCTTTGGCCAAATAATATTTATCAAGAAATTAATTTTTGACTTTGCTTAGAAGGTAAGGCCTATATCTAAACTATTGAAGAAATATGTAGAGTTAAAATGTACTAAAGTAAGGAGGAAAGCCTTAAAAATAATCAAGCTATTCATTGCCACCATCCCAGTGCTAGTAAATCCATATTTTAGTAAGGATTTTATTCTTTACACTTATAGAGCTGAAGAAAGTTATGCCTCAGTGCTCACCCAAAAGAATGATCAAGGCGAAGGGCACCCCATATTATTTTGGATTTAGACTCTCCATGATTACCAGGTTAAGTATAATTTTATTTAGAAACAAGTATTTACTATGATGAAGTCATTTAAGAAGTTTAGGTAGCATTTGGTTCAAAGCAAGACCCTGGTATATGTTGTTCACCCAAATGTAAGAAGATTTATTCTACAAGGTGAACTAGGAGATAAGAGAGTTGGTTGGATCACCAAGATCCAAGAATATGATGTGGAGATACATACCACCAAGTTGGTGAGAGGTAGGGCCTTATACCAAGGTCTAATATAGGTGGCAGTATCAGCTAAAATAATAGCTTGTCAGGCAACTGATGATGATCAGATTGAAGGAATACAACCAGATGTCTCTGACTGGGTAGACCATATGATCAAGTAATTTCAAACTAGAGTATGCCCTCATGATCTTAATGCATCACAAAGAAGAATATATAGACTTCAAGCTTTTAATTATGTATTATTTCCATAAGTATTATACAAAAGGAACCTTAATGGAGTTCTCCTTAAGTGCTTAAAATATGATAAAAAACAAAAGGTCATTGAGGAGTTCCATGGAGGGCCATCTGGAGGATATTTCTCAGGTAGAGTTACAACTTTGAAAATCATAAGAACAGGCTATTATTGGCCTACTATATTTGTTGACACCTTCAAAATAACTAGAGCCTATGACAAATACTAGCGACATGTAGGGAGGACAAGGAATGTTTCATTCCCTCTCAAACCAATACAAGTTGAAGATCCCTTTCAACAATGGGGGCTGGACTTTATAGGGGTCATCAACCCTCATTCTTCAACAGAGCACAAGTATATTCTAACTACCATAGACTACCTCACTAGATGGGTAGAGGCTATTCCTACCAAGAAATTAGACCAGGAAGTTGTGATCAATTTTATGGAAAGTTTGATTTCAAGGTTTGGTGTTTCAAAAGCCTTGGTGAGTGACAATGGACCAGTATTTATAGGGGCCAAGTATATTGAGTTTTCCAAAAATTATGGTATCACCACTAAGAATACTTCAAATTATTACCCTCAAGGGAATGGACTTGCAGAGTCTACCTACAAAAATCTACTAAGGATTTTGAGGAGATCACTAGAGGGTAATAAAAGAAGTTGGCACCTAATCCTAGAGCAATATTTGCGGGCAGATAGAATTGCTATTAATAATTTCACCAAGACTTATCCTTATTCTTTGGTATATGGCAAGGATGTAGTGTTACCTATCAATTTGGAAATTCCAGTACTCAAACTGATAAATTTAGAAGAGGAATCGAAGGAAAATCTAGTAGAAACAAGGCTGACATGACTATTGCAGTTGGAAGAGAAAATATCTCAGGCCTATGAGAACTTTCAGAAGCATTATGTGGACATCAAGGTATGGTTCGATAAAAATGCAACATTCAAAAAATTCCATGTTGGAGACTCAATTCTCGGGTGGAATGTCGAAAGAGAAAAACCAGGATATCATCAAAAGTTTTACTGGTTCTAGGATGGCCCTTTAAATATAGTAGAGGTTAAAGAGAACAATATTTTCCAGCTTGAATATTTGGAGGAAAACATACAACCAATTTTGGTTAATGGTTTTCATCTTAAACTCTATTTTGTTTAAAATATAAGCTCATTGTAATATATGTACATACTTTGTATCATATTTCCTTTTTTTTTTTGCACTTTGTATCAAGTTTTGTTTTGATAGCATGTTGTATAAAAAAAAGAGAAAATTTTGTAAAATAAGCTAAGTGTTCCCAAAGATATAGCAAGTTCCTATTCCGCACTCAAATACACTAAGAGAAAAGTGTTATGATGAGCGAATTCCAATCTGCACCTAAATGAACTACATTTTCATCAGAATGTAGCATGTGTTATTTTCCATTCACTCAAGAAAAATAAGTGGCAGTGGAATAATGTGGAATGCTAATCCGTAGAATTTTGAGAATGTTGTTTTGTGGAACGAGGAAGTTTTTAATCTGTCATAATTTAGAGTTATGTTGAGCGGAATAAAGAAGGTTGCAATCCATCGATTTCAAGTCTACTTTTGAGTGAAGAAAAAATTCCTTATTGTATCACTTTGCAAAATTCAAAAGGTTCACAATAAATGCTAAAATTTCCTATGCTCAAGAGGGAGAAAAGACAAAGTGATATCATGAGGGTATGAAGCACGTTTGAATTTTGGCCAATCAAAAATTAGAATTCCACCTCCGAGCCACCAAAGGGAATGAGTGTGATTTGAGAAGTGTGCTAGTGGATAATTCACATGGTAGCCACATTAATTGTAGAGGATGTGCATGCAGTAAAAATTATAAGTGTCGAAGTACAAAATTCTACTCATTTGACAGAGTAGCGTTAACTGAGTGAAGGAGAGCATAAATGATAGCTAAGTATTGTTTGTAATTTCTAAAGAATTGTTGATAAAAATGGCTTCTGAAGACACTCAAGAAGCTAAAACATCAATGAAAAGGATAGTGGGCCACTACATAGACAAAGTGGAAGTCATGGTGGATACTGAGTTGGTCCTCATAGATAGAATGAAGCTTAGAAGGAACATTAACAATATATATTAGAAAATATCTGCTCTAATGACCGAAGGTAGATGTGTTATGCTCTCTTTCTTGTCTTTTTACATTTGTGATTCCATTCATCCTTATTAAAAATTAATAGCAGCTATCATTAAATTTTATGACCCAATGGCAAAAGCAATAAAAAATGCTAGACCCTATTTAGCATCATTGATGCAAATTGTCATAATTTTTTTACCATAGGATTAGAACCACCCGTAAGGCCAAAATATTTTAAAACAACCACCCAGGTCAGGTATTACTCTCTGCAGAAGCGAGCTAATAATGGTGAGTCTTTCAAAAAATGGGTCTATAAACAACTCAAGGACACTAGGCCCAAGAAGGAATTACCCCAAGTCCCAATTTCCATTGAACGATTTGTTCACCCAGAATTATATTCAATGTTAGTATGTATGGAGGGTTTGGACTCTGATAAAATGGTACATGATTGGCAAATAGCCGCTACGTATTACATTTCCAATGAAAATATGTATGAGGAAGGTGTAGAGAAGAAGGGAATTAGGATTATCTATTTTGATTGGTTGGCTTTCCTCACTCAGAGAATGCATGAGAAATTAGTAAGAATGAAAATAAGCTTTGATGCACCTTGTTTCTAGCATTGCTCAATCCTGAACTTGAGATGACTGCCCAAGATTATTATATTGAAGAGTATGTGGAAGATATTGAGAAGCTACCTGAAGAAGATGAATTGGTCATAGCCAAATCCCACTTATAAACTTTTTATATAAAAAATTATATATTCAAATAAAAGGTGGGTAAGTTGGAAAAGCAAATAGAAAAGCTTCAAAAAATTGTTAACAATTAGAAAGAAGTGGAGAAAGCTCTGAAAAAAGAAGCTAAAAATTGGAAAGAGAAATTTTAGAAAGCTAATAATCTCAGGGAGCATATAGAATAGCAGAAGAAGAAAAATTAAGGATAGGCTAAGGAGATACAAAGTTTTAAGTAGCAACTTCAAATTGAAAAGGCTAAATCTTCTAGTTTTTCCAAGGTTGGACTAAAGAAAGTGAGAAAGAAATTACTCTCTGAAGTTCTAGATAAATGCTCAGGACTACAACTTATTATTGACTATTTAGATGATGCCAACTACCTACTCCAAAGAATTCAAAAGGATCTGGATAATTTCACTGGAGATCTACAACCTATGGTAATTCCAACTGAGCAAATTCATAGGCTGGTGGATAGTAGACTTAGTGATTCTTCTAAGCCAATCCCTAATAAGGAGTGGAACATTGCTAGAGTTGCTACAGACTTGTAGTGAATAAGAACATAGCACTCCAAAATGCTTGGCTATTGTTTGACAAGATTGAAGGAGTGATCAAGGATGTAGTGGATGTTAATAAGGAAATGATTCAGATTGGTTTCAAAGGATAACAGATGGAAGACCACAACTTGCTTCCAGTTGAAGAAATTAAGAAAAGTACTAATGAGAGCTTACAAGATGAGTATGAGATTGACTCTCTAGAATAACCAATTGACCAAGAGCAAGCTTCACAAATGATTATTTATTTTAGCAGGCTCAAAGACCTAATGGAAGACTTGGTAAAAAAAGGAAGTGCTACTAACTATGAAAATATTGGTGAACTCCAATACATTTATAAGCAGCTGAAGTAAACTTCCAACCCCTCTGAAGCAACCTGGAAACAAGCCCTACAAATTTTAAAACTAATGGTGCAATTTTTTGGTGATGGTGAAGTAGAATAAAATAAAGAACAATCTTCACCAAGGGAAGAAACCAAGCAATATGAAGAGGATGATACTGAGGAAGAGGGTCAATGAGAGGAAGATCCTGATAGAGATGTTATAGACCCTAAAGAGGCGCAAGTTTAGCAATTTTTGTTTTGTACATATGTAGTCATAAGTTTTGTATTTTATTTGATTTATTTTTACTTTGATATTGTCATAAATAAATAATAAAAGCATGAGTCCAGAGAGACATAGAAAATGGTAAGTTTTGTGTGAAGGTATCCTTATCATTCATGGTGAAAAGGCTTTATAAAAAAAAGCATAGCTATGTTTTGTTGAAGCATTGGAGCAGTTTTGAAAGAGTGGCAGATATTATTGTTTATGGCATAGTCTCCATGTGAATATTTATCCTCTAGGATTTATGAAGCATGGTCTTGATATGAATGTTTATCCTCTAAGGTGTTCATTTTTAGAGGGTAGTGTTCATATGGAAATTATTCTTTAAAGCATTTTTTACTCTTGATTCCCAATGGATAAGACTCTGAGTTCTATGGCTTTGCGAGCAAATCCACCTGGGAGGCACCAAAATGTAGGCCCAAAATGGCCACATCCTTCGAAAGCATTGAAAATTTTATTCTAAGGTATGAATTTTCCATTCTGCATCCTAATATATTTTGGAGCATATCCGCAACAAGATTTTCCTAATCCACTCAACACTTAGTGCATTTTTTTCTTGAGCAAGTTAATTCCATTCTGCTCAGTTTATGGTGTATTTGGAAGCATATTCTAGACGAGTCTCGACTCTGTAAAATTTTTGGGCGATAATGATGTCAGCGCAAGAAGAAGTGTACAATGGTGATCATGTGTAGTTTTTGCATGCTCTGAGCAGCTAAGTGTCGGTAAGATCAATTCTATTAAGTCTCAAGAGTATTTTGGTGTGGATTGGTGACATAAAGGCAGAAAGCACTACATTGGGTGTGAAATGATGACAAAGAGTATTTTACACCAACTATGGAGAAAAATGGTGATAAATTGGGTTTTACACTACAAAGGGTGCAGATTGGCAATGAAGTATTATTTGCACTAGCTTCGGTGCTGATTGGTAATTTCATATTTTAACCAAGGAGATGATGCCATAAGCATACTATTTTGTGCAGATTGCATTTTGTTTGGAGTAGAAGGAAGGAAAAGTAAAGATAATAAGTGGATTGAAAACTGAATGCATCCCACTCGCTTCTTAGTGTATTTTATGTCAGAATTTGATTCCCCAAAATCAAGGCCACAAAATATGACATCAACAATTAAAAAGTGCAAAATTGTGCTTTGGTCTTTCCCCACAAATTTACAAAGTATTTTTCAAGTTTTAATTGTATCCATTCATGATGAAGATTGACAGTCAAGAGTTTTCTAACACTATTGAAGTATTTAAAAGCAATTTCTCATCGGATCATACTGTAGTCAGTTGAAGGGTAGGAAGATGAAGCGTCGAAGGGTTTCAAGAACAAGAACCAGAAGTAGTTGTAGATCAATAATGGATTAAGATTCCAATAATGACCTGCAAATTGGATGTGGTCTCTAACAACCTGAATACCAACTACCATCAATGAACCAGCAAGTTGCAGAGAGTTAAACTACCATGGTGAATTACTCACAGTGGATTTCCTGGAGATCGTCAACTAGCAAGATAATGCCAAAAAAACTCTCTGTTGAGTTGTAAATATGTATTCTTTGTAATGTCTCCTTAATATTGTTTCATTTAAAAACTATAAATAGAGGCTAAACCCTCATTTTCAAGGGTCGGCTCTAGTGCATTTGCTTGCCCTGCTATAAATATTCCTATGAGCTAATGGAAGGAGCATTACTTTGATTTTTTACTCGAATTTGTCATCTTCATCATCTTGTGCAAGAGGTTCAAAGCCTTGAGATACATTTATGTTAATACTTTAATGGTTAGTTCATTCCAACTTATTGGATTACTAGTTGTGAGAGTAGTTGAAATATGTTCATGGTTAGATCTGTGTTGTTAGAAAGTTTATTTCTATTAAATCTAACTATTGGTCTATTCTGCTAATTTGGATTATCAATATTGGATGTTGGAATTGCTTTCTGCAATATATCTTTGTTTATATTTTTAATGTATGAAGATTTCATGGGTTTGGTGCTGCTAATTTTGAGTAATGGGACACTGGAAATAGCTTATGGGAGCTTTTTTTGTAGTTGTCTATGCTATTAGCCTATCCGACCACTATTTTTCATAATACCTCTAACCCTAAAACTTTTCTAACCCTTATCTCTAAACCCTATTTGAGCTTTAATTATGTCAACACCAATTTAAGTTGACAAGGAACCAGCCTACTATGGAAGTTGGATTGAAGTTGTCTTTGGTCCATCCAATGCTTGAGTGTTGAGCTACGACTATAGGGTGTATGCCTGGACAAAAAATTGGAAGATAGACAGTTGTAGTGTTAAGTAAAACTTGATGTCAATTCAGTGCCCAAAAATAATGATTAGGACTTAAAATCATAGGTGGTTGGTTATATAGAATATTATTATTAACATTAGATTGGTTAAGGGACATAAAACTAGAATTGGGTGGTTGAGGAGGATTTGATGGATCACATTCATGAAATTTAATATCTCTTTCAAGATCTTCTACCATAATATGCTTATTGTATTTTAAAAAGGCTATCATATGATTGATGAAATTAAATATGAATCTAATCTCTATGTAAAATCATTTGTTTTGAGAGTGTTTAGGTTCTGTGTTTTATGGTTTTTTGGAACACCTAAGTTTTTCTTGAAGAAATAAATTCTAATCTGATAAATAATTTGAATCTTTAAATACATCAAAGAAGGATGAAAGTAAACAAGAGTTGACGTATATGCTTTTCACTTTGATAAAGGATACACCTAAATTTTTATAAGAAATTAAACCTTTCCTTTTCAAGCAAGAGTTCAAGAGGAATGCATCATACAAGTTATCCTAGGTGCAAATCGACATGAAATTTAATTTTAATACCTATGTTAAAAGAGGATATTTAAAAAAGTAAAGAAAACTAGACTATAAGTTATTTGACTTCCTCCTTTTCTTTTATATGAATTAAGACAAAAATCAAGTTAAAATATAACTTAAAAGATTCCTTTATTTTACCTATTTAGTGTCATTTAGGATAGAACAAAGAACTTTGAAGACAACAAACAACAAGCAACATTGCCTAAAGAAAATAAAAAATAAAATCATCCAAGGAAATTACCTAGTTTGGTGCCTAAAGCAAAAATACGCCTTGGACTTGCTAGAAGTAGATAGTGTTAGCTTTTGGAGCCATAAATATAAATGAAATGCATTCACAAGTATCGAAAAGAGCATGCAATGAAATAACTATGATAATGACAACTTAACATGCATGAAAATATGATAGAAAACTTGATACAATGATAATCATATAAGAAAGCTCACGAAAATTACAATGCTCCTTTCATGGAGTTTGTAGCTCCTCCATGATAGCAAAATGGAGCTACATTGTTACTACTACTACTATCACCTTTGCACTACTCAAGACAACACACAATAACTCACAATGAGCCCTTTATATAGAAATATAGATTTCTTGCCTCTCACTCAACCCTAAGACTCATGTACATGTGAATTACATGCACATTTACATCATTGCACATTCTAACACTTGTGAATTTATTAAATAACTCTAATAAACTATTTATCTCCTAATATAATCCTAATCTAAATATGTACCCATGAAGGTACATTAGTAAATAACCAAATGATGTAATATCCATATTTTCTAACACCCCCCTATATTACATTATTTGGTTTTGAAGACTTTAGTCTTCAATAAGGATCTATGTCTTTTCCATGTATTTCTACTTGAGTGAATTTTTCTTGAAATATCTTTAATTTACTCTGCATTGTATTCCTCCTTGACTTACCTCTTCATATTCTTCCTCTTTATTGGAGTTGGTACTTTCATAGGTGGATGTACTTTCACCTAATTCCTACAAGAGTAATTTTCCTTTTCTTTTGTCCTTGTCATCATTTTCTGTATCCTAAATAGAAGTTTTTGAATATACACTTAGAGCATCATGATAAGATTTTGAGTTAGAAATTGTAGTACTAATGTTACATGATGATTGAAATATCTTTGATAGGGTTGATTCATCCATTTCTATTTTTAGCTTAAGTAATTCTATCAATCCTTTTTGTTCTATATTTTCATCCTTATAACATTTGAATGTAAGTAGTGCCATGTATAGTATACTTCCATATTCTAAATGAATTTGAATGTCATTATTTCTATTATCAATTGCTTGAGTGAGTTGCTCGTGTAGATAATGCTCCACTGTCTCAAACCTATCATTTAGAGCTTCACTGTGTATTCTTTTTGAAGTAGGATCTAGTTTCCTTCCAAATTTATAAGTGAATTTGTAATTCCACCTTTTATGACACTTTCTCTTTCCATTATAATAGTGTTTTTCATATCATTGCTTACTGGAATTACTTTAGGTAGACATTTCTCTTAGATTTAGCCTTTTTCCTGCTTTAGAAATAGTTTGATAATTATTTGTAGTAGAATTCCTTATATCTCCCTAATTAGAAGTTTTAGAAATATTAAATGTTTGCAAACTAGATTTTGTTTACTACTCCTTATATCTCCCTATGTTTAAAGTTTGCAAATATTATTTTGAAGCAATGGAAATGGTATAAATACTTCTAGTTTTAACCAATGTCTTCTATATAACCAATATTTTTTTCTAGAGATCCTTTCAACACCTTATTACTCCTACTAATATATCTAGAATATATAATGAACTTTGATATAAAACTTGTAATATAATAATGAATATTTTTCACCTTCTTAATTCTAATTTGCAAGTTGTTTGGAATGTATGTTGATTGCAAGGGCTGATTTCTCTTGTTTCCCTTAACTTTGCTTGTCTACTTTCTCCTTCTTGTAGATGGAATTATTTGTCTTCTTTTATTCAATCGAATTTTGGTTTAATATGTGCTCTAATATACACTCTTTATTCTCAGTTTTTATGTACATTGTATGGAGCTTGAACTCTCTTTAAATCCGGTCTTTCTCTTGAACATAGCCATATCTCTATTGTTGCTTTCTACGTCCTCTTCAAGATAGTAGCATTTTACTTTTCATTTAATACCTCTTCAACTCCCCTTATTTGTTTTTATATATGTTGGGCACCTTATTATTTTGATGTAATATAAAATGGTAGTGCCAAGTGGTGCTTTTCCTTTTGAACCTTCTTGAAAATGTTCCTTCTTTACTCTATGTAGCACCCATGACATGTGGTGCTTGTCTTCTTACGTCTTGGTGGTTGATGACTATTATAATACCTTTTACGTTCTTCCTCCACACTAGGCACTCAAATATGGAGGGTTCTCAACATTGTTTTATCTTTTCCACCTATTTTGGGTGCTCTTCTTGCAATATGAAACATTACAATATGATGTTGGGTGCTCCTTTGTATCTTTGTTGGAGTTTTGAATATGGGATGTTACACTATGATGTTGGGTGCTCCTTTGTATATTTGCTAGAGTTTTGAGTATGAGACATTACACTATGATATTGGGTGCTTCACCTTCCTCTTCAATGTGGAACTCTTCACTTTGGATGCATGGAACAACTCCTTCCACATTATAATAGGTTTCTAACTCATTTTCAACTTCCTTGAATCTTTCCAGCACATTTCCTGTTGGAAATTTTGAGTTAGTTGTGTTGTCATTGATGTCAAGAGTCAATGTTAGGGATCAGTTCAAGACTTGGCAAAATAAGGGTTAAAATATTTATATTATAAGCCCAAGATATTTGGTCTAAGAGCTCCAGATGATTGGTCAAAAGGACAGTTAATTACCCTGAAGAAAAATCCTAAAGGAAATAATATTATAATATTAAAGGCAGTCATAAAAGGTCTACGGGTGAAAGAGAAAAACACATAGGCCAGATGGAAATAATATTATAATATTTTATTATAATATTAAAAGTTTAAATTAATGCCTAAGGTAGTTTATAAATAATTTATAATATTTATATTATAAATTAATTTATAAAAATAATAATTAAATAACCCAAAGTTGGGTCGGGAGCCAAGTTTAATTTAAATTTCATATTCCTTTACTAAGGTTGAAAAATAAAAGCATATGGTATAAATACCATAGCACTTACCTCACAAAGGTAAGTCTCCGAAATATTGTGCATGTGATTTTGTGAAAAGAGAAGGCAAATATTTTTGTGAGCAAACAAAGGAAAAAGGTTTTAAATTTTAATTGCCCCCAATACACAGAAAACAAAGTGACCAAGGAAGGAAGAAAAATACCAACCAACGGTTGGGCTAGCGGTAAGTTTGATGTGTGTAAGGCTTTGGGAAATGTAGTGGTGATGCATTCGAGTCTCGACGGTGATGCTGGAACAAAGCATTTTGTATTTGGTATAGGGGAGGAAGACACAAAACACTTTATGTACTTTTTCCACCCACATGAGCACTTAGCTCACACGATAGGGTAGTCGTGGCTAAGACACAGGTGGTGCTTCATCCAGGGATCGAATCCCATCAAGGAGTGCATTGAGGTATTTAATTTTTGGCACCTAGGTTAATGTGTGTAATGGAAATTTTATGAGCATGTGGTGTATTTTTTTTGTTGAGTTCTTAGGGAGTTAAAAGGGCTAAGGTAAATTATTTTTACCTTAGACAAAAGTGAGATATTTTTATTGAAAGTTAAAAATAAATTGCATTGTTTTATAAAGTTAATTATTTGAAAATGCAATTTTGAGTAGGGAGTTATAAGGCTTTAATTTTGGGCACCTCCTTTTCCCATCCTTTTCAGCTAAAAGGTGCTGCAAGTGATCTCCTTTGGGGGGAAGATCATTTTTCCACTGTTCTGCCCCTTTCCTTGCCTTATGGTGGGAAAAATTGTGTTCCACTTTTTCTCCACTGTCCTGCCTTTTCCTTTGGTGTCTGGGTTCTGGGTTGGGTTTAGGTTTTTCCCTAGGACTTTTCTTGGGATTTTTTGGATCTTTCAATATTCTTGAAATTTCCTTTTTTTCCAGGTTATTTTTGGAAGTCTTCCTCTCATTTGTCCTTTGGGGGATATTCAGTGGTGGATTGTTGGGTCTAAGGATTTATGGCTTCATGAGCAATTTTGCACAACATCCTTTTGGTTGGGTGAACCATGCACTTTATACTATGACTCTACTCTTTGGGTTCGAGGTGGTGTTTCTTACGGGTTTCAGCTCCTTTCGTGGCTTGTGGTAGGGCCTCTATTCTTCTCATTGTTGGATCCTTTCAGGAATTCCTCTTATGTTTCCTTGAAGCTATTTGCTAGTGGGTCTGAGGAATTTTGGCTTCATGAGCAGTTTTGCACAACATCCTTTCAGTCTTGGAGGGGACCGTGTGCTTTCTACTGTGACTCTGCTCTTTGGGTTCATGGTGTTGGTTCCTATAGGTTTTTAGTTCCTTTTATGGCTTTGAGACTGGCCTCTATTTTTCTTGCTATTGAATCCTTGCAGGTTTTCCTTTTTTGCATCCTTGAAGTTATGGTGTTGAATGTTGTCTAGGATGCCTAGCTACTTCCTTTCATTTTGGGCTATGTTTGAAGTCATGCTTCCTCATGACTCCTTATTTTTGGATTCCTATGGCACTTTCCTACCTTTTCCTTCAGATGTGTTGTTCCACTGTTGTTGTTTCCTGCATTGGGCATTTTTTTCTTGAAGACTTCCTTTTTCTACTTGAGGAATTTGTAGCCTGGGAAGTTCCTCTTGTTCCTGATCCACTGTTGCACCTTCCTTTAGGTTGTTGTTCCAATGCATGAGGATTTCATAGCCTATGATTTTCCTCTCTATGCTGCTTCATTTTCAGGCTTTCAAGGAGTGGTTTTTCCAGTTTCCTTAATTTTCACCATCCCTATGTGATTCCCATCCCTATTTTTGTGGGATTCACATTTTTATAATCCACTGCTCCACCCATTTGTTCAGGGTGGTTTTTTAGTTTCATTTTGGTTTTCTCTTATGTGGGAAGTAGTTTGTTATCAAGGCCTATTTTCCCAAGGGTGGTTTCTAGTTTTCTCACCCTTGGGAGGATTCAAATTTTAAATTTATGGCTCAAATTGGTTGGGGCAATGTGGTGCTTTCTTTCACCATTTATCTGCTTCAAATTCTTGTTTGGTGCCTTTTGATTCAAATCTGGTTTTCTGGCGGGCTTTCCATTCCTGCCCGTTTTTCCTTTGGCGCAAAGGAAGATGTCTTCCTCTGGTGCAAAGGAAAGCGTGTTCCATATTTTGTTCCTTTGGGTTGTCCTTACCTATCCTTTTTTCCATTCTTGGATGAATTTATTTTGTTTTAATCTGATGTATTTTGTTGTAATATGATCCTTTGTAATCAGGTTTTGGGATCCTTGACAAAAACCCACTTTTAATATAACCTACCAAAAAAAATAAGGCTTTAGTTTTATTTTTATGAAAATAAAGTTAGGAGTAATAAGGGTTATTGTGATTTGTTATATGTTGAATATTATTTTGAAGGTTGGATATTATAAGGTGTATTTGAGAATTAATAATTTTTGTATGGTGAAATATTTAAATGAAATAATTGAGGATAGATTTTTGATATCTAACCATTGATATTGGAAAAGAGGTTGATTATTTTGAGATAGATTTTGAGGTCATTTCTCCATCAAGAAAAAGGTAAGGGTATATATTCCTTGTGAGTGAAATATTGTTGAAAGTTGTGAATGCTAAGTTGGAGTGAAAATGTTTGTTTGATAAGCATTGTTGAGAAAGCTTTCATGTGCATGATTGGTGAATGTTTATGAAAATATTTGAGTGAGAGATTGAGAACTATTTTGTATTAGGGTTTGTGTAAGATCATGAGTATCATTGTTATGTGAATGAGGAATCATCTTGAGTCAAGGATTGAGAGTCATAGTGTGAGTTGTTGGAAGTGGAGTGAAACATTTATTTAGGGTTTGTAAGCAAGTGTTTCATTGAGTCATTGATTGAGTGGAGTTGGTTGAGCATAGTTGATTGAGAGTGTTGGAGTGATAGTTCAAGTTCTGTGAAACAAATTATTATTTATTCATAATTTATTTGAAGAGGGTTTGGAAGTGATTGAGTGTTGTGTGAGAGTGAAACATAATGAGTCTCTAACCATTCTCCATATTTTTCTATGGTTAAAAAATGGAGTTTGAAAGTGATTAAGTATTGTTGTGAGTGTGAAACATATTGAGTATCTAACCATTCTCTATATGTTTCTATGATATTAAAACAAGATTCTGTGTGAAACATGTGTGTGTGATTGAAGAGGTTTTCTATGATAGATTGAGTTGATTTGAACAAGATTTTGTGAAAGCTAGTGGACAGATTTGAGTAAGTTCTAGAGTGGACTTAAGGACAGAGTTGAGTAAGATTTTTTGGAAGCTTACAATGCATATTTGAGGCAAGTCTTGGTGAAGACTTGTTGAGCAGATTGGACAAGTTCTAGTGAGGACTTATTGAGAAAATTTGAGGTAAGTCTTGGTGAAGACTTGTTGAGTATATTGGAAAAATTCTAGTGAGGACTTGTTGAGCATATTTGAGGTAAGTCTTGGTGAAGACTTGTTGAGAAAATTTGATAAGTTCTAGTGATGACTTGTTGAGCAAATTTGAGGTAAGTCTTGGTGAAGACTTGTTGAGAAGATTGGACAAGTTCTAGTGAGGACTTGTTGAGTATATTTGAGGTAAGTCTTGGTGAAGACTTGTGGATAGATTTGAGGTAAGTCTTTGAGAAGACTTGAGAGCAGAGTTGATTTATTTATTTGTTCAAACCTTGAGTTAAAGTTTGGGGCAGATCTAGCAGAGTTTATTAGTTATTGGGTCAAGATTTATGTTAATTCTTGAGTATAGATTTGAGGACAGAGTTTGGTGTAGATTTGAGGATAGGTTTGTGCCAGCCCAGAGACAAATATTGAGAAGATTTGTGCTAGACTGAAGTACTATGTTTAGTGTAAATTTGAGATAGATATTGAGCAAATTTGTGCTAGACTGAAGGACTATGTTTAGTGTATATTTGAGATAGATATTGAGCATATTTGTGCTAGATCGAAGGACTGTGTTTAGTGTAGATTTGAGATAGAGATTGAGCAGATTTATGCTAGATCGAAGGACCATGTTTAGTGTAGATTTGAGATATAGTTTGAGAATATTTGTGCTAGACCGAAGGATAGTGTTTAATACATATTTGAGCATATATAAAAGTAAGTTGTGGAGGTGATAGAGTAGATGAAAATGGTCTCTAGTGGATAGATATCCATTAGCTAGGGTAATGAGGATAAAATTCTTTTGAATGAGGATAGGAGTCTTTAGTGGATAGATATCCACAAGCTAGTGTAGTGGAGGCAGTTGTCTTCTAGAGGATCACCAGCCAGAGTAGAGGAGGAGTTCTCTTGTGTATAGAGATCCATGGACCAACTAAGGATATTGGTATCTCCTATGGGTTGGTGCCTAAAACTAGATTAGGGGATTGGTGTCTCCTTTGGATAGAGGTTCATAAATATTGTAATAGGGAAGGATTCTCAAGATATTTGTTGAGAAAATTTTAGTGAGAGATCTTATCTGTGGAGTAGCCCACATTGGGTGAACCACGTTAAATTGGTGTCTCTATTGTGTGTGGTGATTTGTGCATTACTTTGATTATTGTTGTTGACTATGCATTGATATATTGGATAATATTATTTGAGTAAAGAAAAGTAAAAATTGGTCTTATACTGTTGACCCCCCACTCTCAGTATAAGTTTTTGTTCTTTATTTCCAATGCTCAACTATTATTGTCTATATCTTTTTCTTGGTAGAATGCTTGGAATTTCTTCTATGGTTTTTTTTTATATGCAAATTTGGAAATTTCTATCTAGCTTTAATGGTTATGGCACCTCCTTTGTGATGATCGATGACTTGCACTATGACCTCAAATTTTATGTTTGTATTCTCTTTTGTAGGCCCTATTTTTTCCTCTACATAGGTAACAACTTTAGTGGCTATGGTGCTACAATGGGTGTATTTTGACATCTCAAATAACTAAAATTTATAACTCTTTGAATGGCCCTTTATTTTTCTTTTTTAAGGCTATATTTCTTCTTATAAAAATTATCTTTTTCTAGCTCTTACGGAGTATTTTGAATGACTCTCAAGTGTAGGTTATAACTACCCTACTATTCTTGAAAACCTATCCTTTAATTTGCTTGCAATGTGGAATTTAATTTTCTAATTTGGATCTTTATTTTTATGGCCTAACATTTCTTCCAATACCTATTTTTAATCCTCTCCAAAACCATTTGTGAAATATGTTTGGAGATATAAGCTCATATTGTAATTTGGACTTGAGATTCCTACTCCCTTGCAAGCTTTTTTCTTTCTATAATATGCTGGATTTCTTCTCCAAATTTTGGAGGTAATGTTACCCTTTTTGGTGTCTATTCCTTGGCACAAAATTCTTCCTTTAACTTCTTCAAAAGAGCTCTTGATAAATATGCCTTTGTTCACTGATTAGGCTGAAATAAATATGGTATTATTATTGCCTTTGATCATTGGCAATTTCTTCCTTGCTTGGTTATTTTTTCACTTATAAATCCAAGCTAATCAATGTAATACTTTGCACTCTATCTTATGCAAGTATAGTCTTCTTTTCTTTAGAATTAGCAATAGAATGTTGATACATTTCTTTCTCTCAAAATATACCTAACTTCTATTTTCTTCTATGTGCAGGTTTGAACCTTATAAACTATGAAGAACATAATCTTATACAGAGAGGGGGGTGAACAATATAAGACCACATTTTCCTTTTCTTTTCAATTCAATATTATGCAGTGTATAGATAACAGTATCAATAGCAGTAATCAAAGCAATACACATAACACCATACATAATAGAGACACAAATTTTAATGTGGTTCACCCAACGTGGGCTACCTCCATAGAGAAAATATTTCTTCTAAATTTTTCTCAAATAATCTCTTGGGAATCCTTCCCAATTATAATGTTTATGGACCTCTATCCAAAGGATATGCTAATCCCCTAAATCTCAATTTCATGGATCTCTTCCACAGGAGAACTCTTTCCCCTTAAACTCTAGCTAGTGATCTTCTAGAAGACTTTTTCTCTCTACTACACTGACTGGTGGATCTCTCTCCACTTGAAGACTCCTCACTCAAAATATTTGTCTTCAATTGTCTTGGTTGCTGGATATTTATCCACTGATACTCTGTCCTCTATACTCTATCACCTCTAAAGCTCTATTAATAGGTTCACTCAGAACCTTCTTAAATCTGTTCAATAGGTTCACTCAGAACCTACTCAAATCTGATCAACAGGTCCACACAGAACCTGATCAAATATGCTCAATAGGTCCACTCAGAACCTGCTCAAATATTCTCAACATGTCCACTCAAAACCTGCTTAAATATTACCAACAGGTCCAATAAAAACCTGCTCAATTATGCTCAAAAGGTCCACATAAAACCTATCCAAATCTGCTCAACAAGCTCACTCAGAACTTGTCAAAATCTGCTCAATAAGTCCTCTCTAGGACTTGCTCAAATCTGCATTGCAAGCTTTCACAAAATATTACACAAAATCAATCCACAAGCCTTCTCAAAGACTTACCTCAAATCTTCTTAACAAGCCCACACAGAACTTGTTCAATCTCATAGAATCATAAAGAGAATTTTTAGAGACTCAATATGTTCTATACTGAAATCCCAATCTCATAGAAGCATAGAGATAATTTTTAGAGACTCAATATGTTCTATACTCAATCTCAACTCAAATTAGAATATAGAAAATTTTATTTCATGGAACTTGAACAACCACTTCACACAAACACTTGACTAGGCTCAATCAACTCTACTCAACCAATCACCTCAAGGAACAACCCTTTCTCATAAACCCTAGTCCAAGCATGCATCAAATAACTCAAAATATTTCCAACAATGCTCAACCACAAATCTCACTTAACAATGATACTTATGTTCTTTTCTAACTCAAGTTCAAGTTCTTTGTATAACCAATTGACTTCAACAACAATGCTTATAAAACAAGGTTGAATCATAACTCTCAATCCAGAAAACCTTGAAGCATTAAACCAACCACTTTCAAAAATGAAACCACAATCAATCCTTTTCTCTCTAATTATATTTTCAAAAATCAATCACCCAAACAAGTCAATGGAGAATATTGCCCATACCTTTTTGATGCCAAGTAGTTGTCCACAAAATCTGTCAAACTCAACACACTTTCAAATATTTCCTTATCAACCACAAGAAGTTTAGAGGACTTGAGTAATATCACAAAAATAAAAATAATATCCCAATAACACCTTATTACTCCTACTCAATAAAATTCGCCATGTCCTCTCATGAAAGAAATAATCCCCTTTGAAAAATAATAAATCAAACTCACTTTTAAACCTCTTTTATAAAACCAGAAATATCTCTTTACACACACCTTATTTCTCCTTCTAAGAAAATTAATCAAACAACACTTGAAATATGCTTTCCAATGATATATAATATGCTACCCTTCCAAAAATAAAACCATCAAAAATTTCCCAATTTTCTAGGGCATAGCATAACCCTTATTTCTCCTTAAGGCTATTTAACAAAAATTAAAACATAAAAAATTAACTTGCCTTTGCCTCTTAGAGGGATTCTATCCCTCGAAATCCTCCTTCCCAATGCCTTAGACACATCCAAGCCATCGTTGGGCCACGCACCCTCACATGCCTAAAAAGGCACGACTAGCATCAAATACCTCACAAACCAGTGCTTTTCAAAATAATCAAAATGTGCTTTGAGCACTTTGTCCTTGCAAGAAAACCTCAAGCAAATCAAACATGAGACCTCCTCTCTCTTGCCAAGCCAACACACCACTAAGCCATACTGGCCTATGTGCTCAACAACTCCACACATTCTCTGCTTCCACTTTTCGTAAATCATCAAGCCTTTAAGAATCACAAGCCTTTTCGCATGCGCTCAATGAAAATGCAAAGGGTTAGTGATTAATGTCTTTTATGACATTATATATAATGATCTTGTCTTCTTATGCAATCATGTCGATGCTTAGAATAAATTCGACGTTGGCGTGGTTTTAATTTATAATATATTTAAATTTAAATATTATAAATTAAAACAAACCAACCTTAGGTTTTAGTTTAAATAAACCTTGGAGCCTTGTCTTAATGCACAACCTTGGTGAAATCAAATATTATTTATAAAATTTAAATTCCTTGTGAATTTAAATAATTTATAAATAATTTTTAAACCTCCTTTTTAACTTTTGCAATAACCCATCTTGGGTTTCTATGGACCAATCGCTTAACCTGTGCTCCTATTAATATTAAAATATTATGGAGCCTTTTTCCTTTCACTTTTGCACTGATGAAGCTTTTTCCTGGATGAATGTGACAACCTTGAATGACTTTATTTCTTTTCGAATTCTTTGATAAGATTGATAACTCTATCATGTGACATCAATGACAAATTTGACTTAGAGGACTCAAAATGTCCAACAAACTATAACTTCTGCACTATTTTGAAGACTTGGAATGAAACTTTTGATGCAACCTTTAAGCTTTGTAATTGGTGCTTTAAAAATTTAATAGAAACCAAATATGAAATCCCAAATAATGAACTTTGTCACCTTTCTGTTGCATACCTTTTCAATCTTGTATATGATGAAGATGGCGGTGATTCAACTCACCTCTATGGCTGCCTTTTTTGGATGATTTTGTAGCTCTTCTATGCTGTCCAAAAATAGCTCTTTGCTCACATTTTTGTAGCTTCAATACCTTACCAATTTGCTGCTCAAAACTTTGATTTAGTGGCTTCAAAACTTCTTTAGAATGTACTTCTAGAATCTGATTTTTAGCAATCACTAATTCTGCTCAATTTTTTTGAAAATTTTAGCACTAAAAAATCTTAACTATTGCTTCTAACTCCTTTGATTTGCTGCCCTTTTTTCTGTCCATGAACTCTATATTTTGAAAATATAACTGCTATCAATGTGCTTCATTTTATTTGTCTTCAAATATGAAAATTTTCCAGATTGTAAGGCAGTCAATACCATCACTTAAATGCTATCATTGAATCCAAAAATTTGGTAGGATTCTCCCCAAATTGTAGCTAAGATGTTTGCTCAAGAACCCTTCAATGATGGCCCTAAAATATCACAAATTTGGTGGTTCTTCTATCTCTTTTCTCTTGTCAGATTCTCATTTCAAAGTAGATATCCTCTTCAAACAATCTATCAATCTTGAGATATATTCAATACTACCTTTTTTATTTGACAATCTTCTTGCCAAACTTTCTCCTTTGGGCTTGTTGTCGGATGGCGATAATTGTCATTCCTTAGCTTCTTATTTGGTAGTAATTTCTTCACTGATTCCTTCTAGGAACTCCTTCAATGAGACCATCAAGCCTTTGTCTTGTTTCTCCTTGAGATCTATCCAAGGTTCTCAATCTTACAGCTTCAAAATCTTCAATGAGACCTTCCTTGGCCTCTTCTATTTTCAACTATGTAAATTATGTCTCCTTTGATGATCTCCTGAATTTTTTGCTACTAAAATATATAATGGAACATTTTTTAGTTCTTCTCAATGCTTAATCTTCCACTATGGAAGTTCTTGTATAGGGCCTTCAATTGACCTCTTCTTCAATAGGGCCTTCAATGGACCTTTTCTTCAAAAGGGCCTTCAATGGACCTCTTCTCCAATAGGGCCTTCAATGGACCTCTTCTTCAAGAGGGCCTTCAATGGACCTCTTCTTCAATGTGAAGTTTTCATTATTTAATGGATATCACCAATCTGCAATATTTTTCTAGGACTCTTCTCCTTGAGTTTCTTTGATATTTAGTGGGGTCTTCTTTCTAGGACCTCCTTCCCATATTTACAATCTTCAATGTGGCTTCCTTGGCCACTAGCTCTCTCCTCGATATTTCAACTAGGAGTCTTCAATGTACAAATATTCCAATGGGACCTTTCTCCTTAGGCCTCCAAATATTTACTCCTCATTTTTTTGAAATAAATATTCAATCCCTGCATGAAGAAAATAACTTCAACTTTTAAACAACGAATATGATGTTCTTCTCTATCTATTGTAGGAAGCTTCGTACTTTTTGAGAGTTAATTTTATACAACAAGAAAAATTTAGATGATAGTAACCCAATGGTTCTCCTAAAAACTTATTTTTCTCTCTTGCAATGGAATAAAAATTCCTATGACTCTATGAAAAATAATCTTCACTAGTTGGATTGCCAATCTAGTGGATACAATATTGAGTTCTAGTATTCACAAGCATTACAACTCTTGTGGAAAAAATCTAGCCAAATATATCATGTGGTTGTTTCTATTTTCTATTCTTCTATCTAGAGCTACTTCTATAAAAAAAACTATGGTGATGGTATTTGCATGCAATAGTGCACTATGGTTGGTCTAGTTTGCAAATACTCAACAATAGTAATGGTGATCACTTGTTGCTTTCCTTTGATCCACCATGGCTCTAATACCACTATTAGATTTTTGATCCATAAACATAAAGGAAATGCATTCACAAGTATTGAAAAAATTGCAACAAAATAACTATGATAATGACAACTTAACATGCATGAAAATATGATAGAAAACTTGATACAATGCTCTAGAAATACTCATATAATAAATCTCACAAAAAATACAATGCTCCTTTCATGGATTTTGTAACTCCTCCATGATAACAAAATGGAGCTACATTGTGACTACTACTACTCTCACATTTGCACTACTCAACACAATATACAATCACTCACAATGAGGCCTTTATATAGAAATATTTTTTGCTTGCCTCTCACTCAACCCTAAGACTCATGTACATGTGGACTACATGCACATTTACATCATTACATATTCTAACACTTGTGCATTTATTAAATAACTCTAATAAACTATTTGTCTCCTAATATAATCCTAATCTAAATATGTACCCATGAAGATACATTAGTAATTAACCAAATGATGTAATATCCATATTTTCTAACAGATAGGAGTAGTTGAGGGTAGAAAACGAGTCTAAATTCCTCGATAATAGAAGAGGACAAATTTTTACCCATAATTCTTGGGTAGGTAGATTTGTACCTTACACTAGTTAAGGCATATTTTTCCCTATGAGCATACATAGGAAAATTATAAGCATAAGAATTAGAGATTCTATTGGTAATAGGGTCAAAAGGATATCTAACAATAAAAACTCAAGGAGAAAATTTCATTGGGGATACAAATATGATAAGAAACCACTAGAAATTCAAGCCAGATATGTAAAAATATTGATAATAAAAAATAAAATAAATTAAACCAAAAAATATATTAACAATGATCAAAATGAAATACTAGTATAAAAAAAAACAAATACCAAGAAATTAAAGGGGAAGAAATAACAAACAAGGGGATATAGAGATAATGAATTATCTCCCTTGTCCCCAAAATACCTTCAAAGCACCAAGATGAGAGTATAGTGAGGTAAAATAAAAGATTGAGTGACCAAGATTAAAAAAAATTCTTAACTTGAGAATGCTTGTTGTATAGGGGCACAATTATGCGTAAGGGTTGGCCCTAAAATGTATTTATAAAAATGCGGTGAATCAATTTCAAAATCCAAAATTCTTTATAATTTTGAGGTGAAAAGGTTCCCTATTATTAGGGGTAATATTGGACATTTAAATTAAAATGGTCTAATTATTATAAAATTGGGTCGAATCTACCCAAAAAAATTTACACCCAATTTTTTTTGGCTAATGGGCCCCAATCAAGGGTCCCCAATATTAGCCAATTCCAAATTTCAAAAATCAAAATATTTGTTAATTAATTATGATTAGCCGTTATGCATAACCCTACATAGGGGACCCCATTACATCAATTTATAGATTCATCATCCTTGGGAAGGAGAGCTTGGTGCATCCATGAATGATAGAAGAGGTAGGAAAGGATTCAAACTTGAATCTTTGGGTATGGTAATACAAATCTAAAATATAACCCTTTATGAATGGACATAGTTGATAGGTATATGAAGGGGATGACACCATAAATAACACAATGCTCAAATAAATAGAGGATCCAAGATTTATAAATTTTGTCCTTGAGCCACAAAATCATGTCATTAGTGTCATGACCTATGATTTCAAGACCATGATATCATGGATTTCACCATTATAGTCTAGGTCAGGTGGAATAAAGTGGGGATCTCAAAATTTGAGTGGGAAACTACCTAGTGCAAAATTGTGCCTTCGAATTTTAACCCACAATTCTTAGTAAGTAGGAAGAAAACTTGAAAATTGAAGAACAAAAAGTTGAATTATGTCATTTGCATGTCTGATGGATAGCTTTACAAATTAAGTGAATCTATTTTGGGTATCTACTATATATACATAGTAATTAATATAAAAAATCCCATTCACGCCATATTTTAATATATAATCACTTTCTACTGTTTAGAAAATCAAACTCAACATGCAAACAATAAGTAAAAAAATAATAATTCATTATTTCAAATTTTATTTATATATTCAATATCACTAGTAAGCTACTTGGGGAAATCTAAAATAATTACCTTGATGCTATCAATCAAAGAAATTTATTATTGTTGCTTATTTATTCTACACAAAATCTTCCAAGCATCTAAAACATAAGAATTAACACTTTTAAATAGTTGGGCATAACTTCTTTTTCCAAGCAATTAGTTATGGAGCCTAAGAAATCATTTCCTCAATTCTTGGCTATCCCATGTACATGCCATATATATCAAATTCATGTAAAGAGGCTTCATCAAGGCATTATATTAAATACTTAGCACCAACTCTCATAGAACATTTCCATAAGAACTTCACATGCAACTCAATAACTCCACATTCCAATTCAAACAAATCAAATTAATTGAAAATTCTAAAACTTATCGGTAAAATATATGACTTTGATGAAACACATATAAAACTCATATAATGACTCAATCATAACAATGCAATCTTCTAAAAATTATATAGTTTCTTTGCTATAGTATATATTTGAGTATGTTAACAAAATGTTTCAATAAGATTGCAAACCTACACTCCTTTATATTGGATTTCAAAGGGGTAATCAATTTATTATATTGATTCTTGTCACAACAAAGTAACATAGCACAAAAAAATGACTTTCTTTCTATTATGGGCCCACAAAATTCATAGTAACTTTATACTAATAAATTCTCTATTCTTAGTAGGGTAGCAATCATAATTTTATTGAGTAATAGAGATGGTTCAATGAGACATAAATATGAGTTATTATTCGTAACACAACAAAGTAGCAATCCTTTTCAACATTTTTTGCACTTTCAATAAGGATTTAAATGCAATCACAATTAGAAACTTTATCTCAATTTATTAAGTTTTTTTTTTTTTATGTCAAACAAGGTTTTCTAGAGTCATTCTCAACACATCTAGAAACATAGGATTTTTTAAATATTTTATTAGAATATAGGTATTCTCAAAGCTAATTGGAGAAATAATTCAAACTCAAACATCAAGTTATATGAAATTCACAATATTCTAAATCTAAATTATTTATGGAAGCATACAAACATAGATTCCCCCATTTAATTTCAATAAATACCATTAAGAAATACTGATTTTATTTTTATCTATTCCAACACGTAGCTAGGTTGAAAAACAAACATTTTTCCCACTCTTTAGTCTATCAAGATTATAAATCAATCATCATTGAAGTAGAGAAATGCATGGTTAAACAATTATGTGGTCTAAAGACAATCAAAATCATACATACCACTTTAATTTTTTCATATTAGCTTCCTAGCTTCTCTCATATTTTAACTTATATAAATTTTACATTCCTAAGATATGAATTTATGAAAAATTGGCAAATATGGGATTACAAACACTTATCTCCACCCCAATTGGCTTTCAACAACTCAAACACCTACACATATATGGTAATAAACACTTATTTATTTCATTCATGTTAGCATATATATAAACAAATTCAATCATAAATTACAAGTATTCTTTATCTCAACAACATGGGTTGGATTCTATTGATATCTAGTTATAGGATCACCATTATGTTTTATTAAATGTCCTTTTAAGTTTATATTATTTAGCCATTTCTAATAATTATATAGTCCATATTTACATATTACATTTTAGAATATTTATATTTCCATGGCCATGCACTATTTTGATTTTTCATGATGAAGGGTATTTTCCAATGTTATTTGTCTAATATCTTTTAGAGGTAAGATTTCCATGTTATGGATATTACTTTAAAATAATATTTTTTACATGGGACAGCTATCACTTTTAGTATTTTAGTAAGGTTGGATTTCTCAATGGATTATTAATATAATTAGATTATCACCAATAGTCCTGAGTTCATTTTTGCATCATTTTATTCACTTTCCTATAAGTTCTAGTTCCATAACTAGACATTTTGTAATCTCACAATTCTTGAGCACCTAAAAGATAAGAAATACAAAGAGAAAATAGACAACTATCACTTATAACAAAAATATCTCTTCTACCTTTATTATATTAAGAACTTCTGATTCATTAGTGTAGGCTTATGTGCTTTTGTGCAATTCTAGGGCTCAGTTATTGTCTCTTATTTATATTAATACTTTGTAGAATCTCAATATATTGGATAGTAAGAATTGATAAATATGACATTTTTTATAGAATTATTTTTTTAATACACTCAATCATGTGAAAATTATTAGCCTTATAAGATTTAGATAAATGGATAAATCTCTTATTACAGTCATGTGTATTGGGTATAATAATGAAATACATAAAATTTATCCAATGATCTCACTTTGGATTCCATTTAATTAATTAAATGTGAATTACTATTTGAAAACCATATGTCATCATATCTAGGGGCTAGGGTCTGCTAGGGGCTCGCTCTTTTTTATCGATTTTGGTCGGTTTTGTCTTGCTAGGATCATCCTACTGGAATTCCATTTCTATTTTGGTCTGTTGTGGTTGTAAGCCCTTGTTTGTAAAGTTGGCTATTGACTCTTTGTAAAATATTTTGGGACCCCTTTCAAAACCCATTTGTTAATACAATCTACTTATCAAAAAAATATATGTCATAACTAATTGAGGTAGAGTATTTGTATTGCCATCATATCCTATATATCTATTAATACTTTGATGACATATTCTCATATTTTAGATCAAATTAAATCAATATATTAATATAAATTTTTAGACTCAAAATGATTGGATGATGATGAATGATTTTAAGTACTTTATAAATCTTAGAAACTTTAAAATAACAAGATTTTAATATAATTCAATCTATCTATATAAATTAATATTATTTTACCACTTTTATTTTTATCCATATATTACTGCTCTAGTTCTAATTCTTAGTTGTATCATGGTTGCACATGTCAATTCAAATGTTTGTTCTACTAAAGAAAGATTTTATATTTGTGGATATCAAAAATAGTAATAAATTGAGCTACTTTAGGGATAAAGCCTTGCTTGAACCATTTTTATACTTATTCTTTTATTTTTTAAACTCAAATATAATTTTTCTTTATATTTCATACATATATTGGTTGGGTTAGTAATTATGCTCAAGGACTTGACCTATTGAGGGGTTTGATATTTTGTCTTTACTATACTACTTTGATTATCTTATTTTTTATAAATACCTTAAATATTATTTGTTGACTATCTAATAGGTTAAAATTTGGTATCTCAAAATCCAAGAGTAGTAGGATTTCAATCATAAATTTCTAGTTCTTTTCCAATTTTCTCACCTTGGATAAAAAACTAATGATAAATAATATTTCATAAGATCTATTATGTGTTTATATATTATTGCACATATTATTTGAGAATCATCCATTTACATGTTGTTCACTAATTATATTAAACTTAATATGAAAAAAGGATAATATTTTAAGGATGGATTTGCCTCTATAATACATACTAATAAAAAAGTGATAACTTTGAGGGAGTTTTCTCTATATGGATTTATTGTTTAAATATAAAAGAATAGTGTGTTCTTCAAGAAATTTTAGCTAAGCATATATTTCATTCTCCTACATGGTTAAAGGATCCACACCACAAGTCCCAAGATAGTGGTACAAAGGAAAACTTTTCTAAACTAGGTTGTGGTGTCAAGTGAGTATGACATAGAGTGATGCTATAAAGTAGAGAATTAATGGCTTGACTACTCTATGAATTAAGGAAGAAAAATATCCACTATGAATAAGGAAACTATGTCACAAAGGATATGGCACCAAAATATAATTAATTTTTGTGAACTAAGGTATTAATGCTAGGGTAAATTTATGGATATTGAATTAGAGATTAATTAGGATGGGCTTTAAGATAAGGTTATATATGGGTAACATTCATAGTGAAACTACCTAGGGTTTTAATATTAGCACTAATAGAACTCTAAAGAAGATGTTATGGTATAATGTATTTAGTACTACTTAAACATGATAGAATGCATATAACAAAAGTGAACACAAGTAAATATTTATGTAATACACAAATATTATATTAAAAAAGAATATTATAATGTATATTTATAAAAGAGAGAAATATAACCGTAGGCATAAGTCAGATCCATAATATGGGGGTAGTATGTTGCAAGTTTAATCTTTGCATAGAGATATTCCAATGGATGTCATATTCTTGAGAAGAAATGTGTTAGTATAGGTCAAATACTTTTAAAATAATTTGTTGTCATGTGTTATGTCTCTAACATGTCAATGCAAGTTTTGATCTCAATAGTGATATGTGATTGGTGTGGATTGTATGATAAATGTTTATAGTATTTATTTTTTCTTCTTATTTTTATGTTGTGTATGAAACAATTATTTATGTAAGAAGATGTAACATAATAGGAATGGATATTGTTTGAAGATGGAATGGTTCATCTTCCAATTTACCTAATTGTTAAAAGAGTGGTGAAAATATATTTCTTCTAATCATAGCTTATGATTATAATATTTTGATGTTATCCACTAACCTCTCAACTTGAGTAGTAATAATATGATAGTTACAAAATGGTTGGCACCATCTTTACAAATGTTGAAAAGTGGTAATTTAGCACCAAATGTTTGTCAAAAATTGAATTACTATTTACAACATTCAAGTTTATAAGAACACATATTATAGTTTTGAATATGGTTAATCTTTGAATTTAGTTATTAGTAAATATATTATGGCCTCTAGAAGTGGACCTAATGGAAAATGTTAAATAATAGTGTCAACACTAACAACTAGTGTTGGCACCAATACAAAAATATGGTGTTGACACTAGCAACTGATGAGCACCATAAATGCTCATTTTATATACAATGTTAAGGGGCATCATTACTGGTTTAATTAGCATGTGAGATGTATTTTTATATAACTTATATATATAATTGATATAAAATCCGGTATTATGCTTGATTGGTGTTTTTAGTGGGAACTGTGTATAAATGCAGGTGTTGGTACTAATCTGGTGTTTTCCAGTCTACATCCACTTGGACCTGACATACTTCTACTTTCAGAGACTAAGGCATGAGAGCAAGTGCCTTCCTCTTCAAGTAAGGTGCCTAGTAGAAGTAGGTGCCTTCCTCATAAAGAAGGTGCCCAGCAAAAGTATGCGCCCAGTAGAAGTATACACCTTCCTTATAAAGAAGGTGCCTAGCAGAAGTAGGCACCTTCCTTATGAAGAAGGCACCCAACAAAAGTAGGTTCCTTCCTCATGAATAAGGTGCCTCCATTCCTCCATACTTTGCAATATTGACCAAGTAGGCAAGTGGGACCATGTTGACTATTGACTCCACGTCATATGTACTAGGTTGGGATAGCCACCAAAACACGTGAAGACAAAGGAGAGATTTCATTCTATGCATTTTATTAAAATAAATAAGACACTTCTATTATTAATAGATCAAATGGATAACTTTGTAAGGTGATTATTTCTCCTCATGCTGATGAATCAATTGAAGCAATGATTTATCGATAAAATGATATGCATAACAGAAATCATGAAGAATCAGATCCATTAGCGACTAAGAAGGACAACCATCCGAATGGATTCATTATTTTTGAACATATTCTATTCTGATAAAAACAAAATACACCTAATTTATCCTATGGATAAAATTAGTGCATGACTGTTATTATTAGTGCATGATTGTTAGGATTGATTGGTTGTCTTGTTTTCTACATATCTACTATAATTGCAAGTCTGAAATAGACTTACCTAAATTTGTAATAGAGGAAGGTTGTGCATTGTATAAATGCATAGGTTTTCCCTAAGAGAAAGGATGATTAATTTTATGGAGAAATTATTCTATTTTATTTCTTATCAAATTATTAAGAGTGTAATTCCTCTTATTTGATCAAGCTCTACGCAGCTAGCTGGACGGACTATATGTAGGAGCTTGGGCCCACTCCCTGTAGTAGTCCTCCCTTGTTTCATTTTTGTTATTTGTTTTCATTAGATTAGATTTATTGCTTTATTTATTTAGTTGTGTGTTTTCTTTTCAACACATTTATTTTCCTGTACATTTATTTTTTGTATTTCATTTCTAGTATTTTAGTTTGTAATTTATTTTCCACACTTAGTTTATTTAGTTTGGATGAAATCAAAATGCACATACATCCCCCACCAAACTAAATAAGGTACAACTAGATTTATTCCCCAACACTGCAGGCATATACTGTGCGTGACACTCAAAATTTTACGAACTTATCGATTGATAATTTATGGAAGAGAAATGAATGTTTTTTCGAACATAATTTCTGCACACCATTTTGGCGTCGTTGTCGGGGAGTGTCAAACTGTAGTGTTAGGATTTATGGGTCAATTAAAAAGCTTATTTGAAATCACCTGTAAATATTTTATCTGAGAAGCATGAGTCCACCAAGGGCCCTTTTATAGGGCCAAAATAGTTGTTGGTAAAATCAAAGCCAAATCCTATAAGCAATTATTAAAAGTACCAGCCTTTTAGGTAAATTCAGGAATGAATCTGATGTACCATATTAAGTGTAGAAGTAGAATAAAATGTGTTTTTGAAAAAAATTAGAAAAGTCTGGCATTGAAGGATTTCCATCATATTTTCAATGGTTTCAAGAAATCAACAAAATAACACAACCCAGGGCTGATAGTTGAAAATATTTAGGGAAGTGTTTCTACGTAGAAACCATTGGAAAATTATGCCTAGTTCTAATGATAAAAAAAAATTTACGAACATGGACTTTTTGCAACGTATTGGTAAATTTTTTTAATGATGAAATTAATAGCAGGAAAAAATGACAGCAAAATTTTTAAAGAACATCTTGTTATGAAGTATGCTCTTCACTTGCGCTTGAGGCGACCTGGTGAATCAAAAACTAGCATGTGTTTTTTTAAATACTGCTATGCCATGTTTTCTCCAAGTTTCCAACCTGTAGATAGTCATTTTCCAGCCTGCACATTTTACCATTATGTTAAAAAAAATTGGTTTTAATATCAAATGGGGAAATTGCTCTTCTCATGCTACGACACATCAAACTAGTTGATAATGAAATTAATGGTTTTTTAGAAGACTAGTTCAGATGTAGGCATGGGGGGAGACCCCACCTTCATTATTACCACCAACAACACAATGAACACTATTTACAGTGTTCATGAAAAAGAGAAAAAATATCTTCTATTGAAAAAGGCTCCAAGATAAAATGCAAATAAAAAATAGAAGCTTTATTTTTGTTACTTGTTGGAATAAAGTATCCTCTTTCCCTAGGACCAGGTTGGTCCATAAAGGAAATGATAAATATCTAGCCGGTCGCTAAATAAAGCAAGGGAGGATCCTGGAAGTAATCAGAAGATAAAATAAAAATAAAAAATTATATATATATATATATATATATATATATATATATATATATATATATATATATATATATATATATATATATATATATAATGAAAAAAAAAACATTAGTTAGAATTTTATTTTAATACCTTTAGTTTAGATTTTTCTTTTATGTTTTGCAGGATGGCATGAAGTGCAAATTAGAAAAATAAGGGGGTGTCTATGAAGATTTTGTGAATAGATATTTATACATGGAGTTCGTAATAACACTATGCAAATTATCTCGTGTACCTGATTGTGTAGCATCCAATATAGCAGGTGAAAGCTAGCAGAGTTTTACCTTGGCAACATTAGCACTTGAAGGTAGGCTAAGTAACCCTGATCAAGTGAAAGGCTTCTAGTCCAAGGTGCTTATGAAACTTTGGGAAATTTTTGTTGTAAGGTGTGTTATTGTTACAACCTAAGTAAATGATGAGCGAAGTCAAAGATGCTACACCACGTACAAAGTAGAGTGTTGAGACAATGTTCGAGTAATGGTCAACAAGCTCCATTAACAATCGCCTCAAATTTGTGAGAGTGGATCAGACATTGGCATGGGGGAGACCTCATACCATTCCAGTAGCTTGGAAAAATGTTAAATCATTCGTTAAAAAAAAAGAGAAAAAAAAAGAGAAAGAAAAGAGAAAAAAAAGAGAGGAGGATACGTGAAAAAAAAATGAAGTGAAATATGCCTTGATCATGAAGAAGGCGCCTTTCGCATCAAGAAGACACCATACAATGGAGGTGCCTTCCGCATGAATAATGTTCCATACATTTGAGATGCCTTCCGCATCAAGAAGGTGCCATACATTGGAGGCACCTTCCGCATGAAGAAGGCATCATACGTTGGAGGTTTCTTCCCCATCAAGAATGTTCCATACATTGGAGGCACCTTCCGCATCAAGAAGGCACCATACATTTAAGGTGCCTTCCATAGCAAGCAGGTGCCTTGATCCATTTCCCATACTTGGGTGATTTGATGGCACAAGGGACAAAAAAAAAGAGCAATAAGTGACGAGGTGCCTTGATGTCATACAGTAGAGGTGCCTTGATAAAAATAAATGTGAATCCTCCCAATGAAAAAAAAATGCACAGAACATGTCCTGCTTAGCATAAAAATTGCTTTCTTATTGCTTTGCAAGAAATCATGAACCGAATGCAAGCTGTAGGCATCTTAAGAGCCAGGGCCTAACATGCATGGATTCATGACTCTTGTTTTCTTGATTTTGTGTGTGCAGGTAATCATGCCCTCTGAATGCAATCTAAAGGCATCCTAAGAGCTAGGACCTCATGAACAGGCATGATTCATGTTTTCTAGTTTTTGTTTGTATAGTTTCACAGGACATGGTTGTGAACACAATTTGTAGGCAGAGCCAGCTTAAACTAGGCCTAACAAATGTGACATCCCATGCCCTGTAATTAGGAGTGCAACAAAGTGGAAAAGGCACTTACTTACCACCAAGAAGAGAGTGCCTACAATCAGCCCAGTACAGTAGTGCCTTTTCCTATTTGGAGGAAGGCACCAATAAGATATTTTCTTCTCCCTTGGATGGGGGTGTCTGTTTTTCAGTGTGGGACCTAAATTTTGGAGAGCTACAGACCTGTTACGTAGAGGGACATGTTGTTGGCAATAAGGGCATCACTAATTTAAGTGGGGGAGAATAAAAAATGGTAAATTATGGCTACAATGTTGGATTTGTTAAATCCACACCTATAGAAGAAAGAAGAACAATGATAATTAGTGGTGTGGGGAAGACTGTAGCCAAAAGAATATATATATATATATATATATAAACAAATAAATCAAATCTCCAAGGGAACCAACGTAGGCAACATGAAGTCAAGATCAAAATCTGCCAAAATCACCCAAGTATATACTGTTATTTTTTTGTTAATTATATGCAGAGTTATTTTAAAATCATTTCAATGTTAATATCAGTAGATGCCTCTGTAAAATATTTTTTTCGAATTCTCCCAGCCACATGATGTCTCGAATCAGAAAAAAATAAAAATAAAAATTATTATTTACCTTAGGAGCAATTGAAAAAAAAAAGAGAGATTAAGCTATGGCATTCACGTGAATAGATTTGGCACTATTCTATTTACTACATCATGAGAAATTTGTAATGTGGAGCACCAAAGAAAATATTTTAAACGGCTGATTTCAAACACTTGGAGTCCAACAAGTTTGCAATCTTCTGGTAACATGTACCCAAATCAGCGCAATATAGCACTCAATGAAAAAAAAAACAGTGCTGAATGAAAAAAGAAAAACATAGTTCTGAATAAAAAAAAAAAGCAGTGTTGAGTAAAAAACACAATAGTGCTGAAGGAAAAAAATAGCAACGCTCAACAATAGAGAAACAAAGGTGTTGAAGGCCATTGAAAAAAAAGAAAAAGAAATAAGAAAAATATATATCCCGGGGGCTATTGTCACAAGAACATGACAATATTTAGGCATGGTCAGCCTATGAGAGGGATAACTTCAGCTTTTGGTGCCACGAGGGCATGGCACATGTTAGGCATGGGGGGATGATGAGCACCAAAAATGCTTATTTTATATACACTTTTAAGGGGCATCATTGCTGGTTTAATTAGCATGTGAGATGCATTTTTATATAACTTATGTATATAATTGATAGAAAATCCAGTATTAAGCTTGATTGGTATTTTTAGTGGGAACTGTGTATAAATGCAGGTGTTGGTACTAATCTGGTGTTTTCCAGTCTACATCCACTTGGACCTGACATACTTCTACTTTCAAAGACTAAGGCATGAGAGCAGGTGCCTTCCTCTTCAAGGAAGGTGCCCAACAGAAGTAGGTGCCTTCCTCATAAAGAAGGTGCCCAACAAAAGTAGGCACCTTCCTTATAAAGAAGGCACCCAATAGAAGTAGGTACCTTCCTTATAAAGAAGGCACCCAACAGAAGTAGGTGCCTTCCTTATGAAGAAGGCACCCAACAAAAGTAGGTATCTTCCTCATGAAGAAGGCGCCTCCATGCCTCCATACTTTGCAATATTGACCAAGCAGGCAAGTGGGACCATGTTGACCATTGACTCCACGTCATATGCACCAAGTTAGGATAACCACCAAAACACGTGAAGACAAAGGAGAGATTTTATTCTATGCATTATATTAAAATAAATAAGACACTTTTATTATTAATCGATCAACTGGATAACTTTGTAAGGTGAGCATTTCTCCTCACGCTCGCAAATCAATCGAAGCAATATTTTACTGGTAAAATAATATGCCTAACAAGCAACATGAAGAATCAGATCCATTAGCAACTAAGGAGGACAACCATCCGAATGGGTTCATTATTTTCAAACATATTCTATTTTGATAAAAATAGAATACGCATGATTTATCCTACGAATAAAATTTGTGCATGATTATTATTATTATTGCATGATTGTTAGGATTGATTGGTTGTCTTGTTTTCTACATATCTGCTGTAACTGCAATTCTGAAATAGACTTGCCTAAATTTGTAATAGAGGAAGGTTGTGCATTGTATAAATACACAGGTTTTCCCTGAGAGAAAGGATGATTAATTTTATGGAGAAATTATTCTATTTTATTTCTTGTCAAATTTATTAAGAGTGCAATTCCTCTTATTTGAGCAAGCTCTACATAGCTAGCTGGGCGGACTATCTGTAGGAGCTTGGGCCCACTCCCTATAGTAGTCCTCCCCTGTTTCATTTTTGTTATTTTTTTTCATTAGATTAGATTTATTGCTTTATTTATTTAGCTGTGTGTTTTCTTTTTAGCACATTTATTTTCCTGTACATTTATTTTTTGTATTTCATTTCCAGTATTTTAGTTTGTAATTTATTTTCTGCACTTAGTTTATTTAGTTTGGATGAAATCAAAATGCACATACATCCCCCACCAAACTAAATAAGGTACAATCATATTTATTCCCCAACACTGTAGGCATATATTGTGCATGACACTCGAAAGTTTACAAACTTACCGGTTGATAATTTATGGAAGAGAAATGAATGTTTTCCCAAACATAATTTTTGCTCACTAGAAACTATGCTAAAGTATGGAAGCAACATATATTTTAGCACCAACATAGGATGATGTCATTGAGAATAGTAGCTAGTTCAAGCACCAATACTACATAATGGCATCGACCTTTATAGGTGGTTCTAACACTAATATTTGATAATGATGTCTGGGATGACAACTAGTGTTAATGATAATGTTGAAGAATGTGATATATTCCTCATATAGTGTATACATATTAATTCCCCTACACTTAAAATATTTAACATTTTTTCTAAATAACCATAACTCTTACTTTTAATTCTAAGGCACTCACATTGATGTATTGGAAAGCCTTTTGTGTGAGTTGTAGGATGAAGATGACACTACTGTGAGCAATAGGCTAAATAGATTTGTATTCTATTATTATTTATACCTAAGGATATAAATCTAGGTATTTATGATAATGGAGTTCAAGGATAGGTTTATATTAATATTATACCATAGTTCTAACCTAAAAAAGTGGTGTTCATTCAACATGTTGAAAAACTTTGAGATAGCTAGGATGGAAAGGTACCACAAACATATAGAATATGAATATTTGCCTATGACACTTAATATTGTGGGTATATAATATCTATGAGCCTACTATCTATTTATAATACGGTCATTATGCCAGTTCTAGCACCATAGCATACAAGATGTCATATAAGACAACATCAAACATAATTTTGGTACTACAAGTAGAGTTAGCACCATGAATAAATTTGGTCCCAAGTTATAATAATGTTATCCCATCTATTAAAAATCCCTAATGGGTTACAAATACTATGATTTGACTTTATTTTATTATTTTAATCTGTGAGAACTTTGAGCAACCCTTTCTCTGCTCAAATTATTAAATCAATCATAGAAGGAGTAATTTATTCACCTTCACCTCTCAAATAGAGAAAATTATAAGGGATGGAAAATGCTCTACTTCTATAGGATTGAAGAAGAATATTTTTACTTCATAGAATTTAAAGTATATATATTATATACCAATAAGTGAAGGAAAATTCATACATATAAGTTTTAGTGAATATAACATTTTCATCATAATTTTATACAAAATTTTGATATTTTTTGAAAAATTCAAGTATTGGTAAATAGAATTTTTTTTTAAATTATAGAATATTAAGAAAGTAGTAAACACTTTGACCAAAGTTTTTTGCAAAGTGAGGGTTTGATTCATGGACATCATGCTAGTTTTACATATAGTAGATTGATTTTTAATAGTTATTAGAGGTGTGATATCTTGAAATATTGTTTAAAGATGTGTTGTGTGTTTGTATTTTATGGGTGGAATAGTATTATATAAATTTTCCATCACCAAAAAAATAGAAAAGAAAAGAATAGATAAAAATGCGGGTTTTGTAGAGCAAGGGTTTGTTCTTACACATTTGGCAAAGTGAGGATTTATGTAGAGCAAGGGTTTGTTCTTGCATGATTGGAAAAGTGAAGGTTTGTGCAGAGTGAGGGTTTGTGCAGAGTGAGGGTTTATGCAAAGCAAGGGTTTGTTCTTACATGGTTGGTAGAGTGAGGATTTATGTAGAGTGAGGATTTGTTCTTACATGGTTAGAAAAGTGAGGGTTTTTTCTTGCATGATTAGTAGAGTGAGGATTGATTCTTTAATGGTTGGTAGACCAAGGGTTTATGCAAATTAAGAATCTATTTGTGCATAGTTGGCAAAGTAAGTGTTTGTGTAGACCAAGGGTCTATTATTCTATAGAAAAATTGAAAAAAAAATCAAGCATTGGTAAATTAAAAAAAATATAGAATATTAATAAAGTAGTAAACACTTTTGACCAAAGGCTTGTGCAAGGTGAGGGTTTGATTCATGGACATCATGCTAGTTTTAGACGTTGTAGATTAATTTTTGATAGTTATTAGAGGTGTGATATCTATAAAGATTACTTAAATATGTATTGCGTGTTTATTATAAAAATTTTCCATCACCAAAAAAATAGAAAAAAAAATAAAAAAAAAAGAATAGACAAAAAAGGAGGTTTTGCAGAGCAAGGGCTTGTTCTTACACATTTGGAAAAATGAGGATTTATGTAGAGCAAGGGTTTGTTCTCGCATGATTTTCAAAGTGAGGGTTTGTGTAGAGCAAATGTTTATGCAAAGCCTTACATTATTGGTAGAGTAAGGGTTTGTGTAGAGTGATGGTTTGTTCTTGCATGGTTTGCAAAGTCAAGGTTCTTTCTTTAATGGTTGGTAGACCAAGGGTTTATGCAAAGAAAGGATTTGTTATTGCATAGTTGGCAAAGTGAAGGTTTGTGTAAACCAAGGATCTATTATTGTATGATTGGTAGAGTAAGGGTTTGTGTACAAGTTTTTATGTAGAAAAAAGAGTTTGATTCATTGATTTCATATTCATTTTAGACACTAAAAATTAATTTCTAATAATTATTAAGTGTCAAAGAGAAAATTACTACCATCATCGAGTTGGAAAATGATGCATATAGGAAGGCAGATAGATCTGCAGAAGTGAAATATCCTAGGCCTAGTAATGAGATCAATTAGGGGGTGTGGGAGGTATGGGCAAGGAAGATCTTGAGGCTAATAATTTTTATAAGCACAAATATTTGGTAAGGTAAGGAGGAAAAGAGAACATAAGCTAGGTAGATTGCAATCAAGGTAAGAATAAAGTGGTGGAGAAGAAATATCAACATCTAGTTTTACCATCTAAGTCTAATTTCGAGGAAGTTTTTAGGAATATTCTAGATAATATTTTTGAAAGGGTGCAATAAAATCTTTGTAATAGCCTAATAGGGAAAGTTATAGACTTTCATCCAAATCTAAAATAGAACAAAAAATGGGTGTCTTCTTATTGTATCATCAAAGGACATGTTGATTTCTCCTTTATGCCAAAAGGGTTTTTCTTATCTTCTTTCACAATAGAAGAGTGTTGAAAAGGTTTTATGAGGATGTCCTTGGTTCTTGGGTTGAATAGGTATTTTTTTTTAACAAATGGGCCTCAGTATTCAATTCCATAATAGAGAAAATATATGTATCCACTTTATGGGTCACGTTTCCTGATCTACCCCTTGAATTTTAGGAAGAGAAGATATGCGAAAGTATAGCCAACACTTTTGGAAGATTATTGACTATTGATTTTGTTACGAAGGAAAAAATATTTTTTTGCAAAAATATGTGATAGTTGAGTTAGAGAAGGAGCTTACAAATCACATGAAATTGTTTTCCAAGTGGAAAACTTGGTCTTAGGCCCTTATTCTTTAAAATGATCCTCTTAGACATGAAAAATGTGCTAAAATAGGCCATATAACAAGGAACTGACCAAATAAATCAAATATAAATCCAAAGGGAAGACAACAATTTAATTATAAAATTGAAAAGGGTATTGATTAAAATGTGTGGAATAGGAGGGTAGACAACTTTGATCATATTGAAGTAAATATCCCTATAAATATTGTCAAGAGTAGGTAGGATGAAGTGTGAACCAGAGGTAAATCATGTTGATAAAGAAAATTAATTTTCTCATGTCCATGATGGTAAGAAGTATATAAAAGGTAGTCAAATGTGGAATGAAATGGTAATATAAAATTAATTAAATACAATCAAATCCTTTGGGGGATAGTAGATTTTTACAAGGGAATATCCTAGAAGGATTGTTTCAAAAAATAAATGAAGGCAAGTATTTGAATGAAAAACTGGTAGAGAGATATAAAAATCAAGTTGCAACAAAAAATCAATATCTATTATATTTAGATAATAAGGAATAACAATGGAAGGGAGTTGAGATCCAAGGTGATGTGGAGCCAAAGGTTATACAATGCACCTTTGGTTTTAATCTAGTATTGAAGAATATGGAGGTGGATATTTATCCCATCAATGAGAATTTTCTAGAGGAAGCTGATCAATTTAATGTGTGATTAACTTGAAGTGCTAAAAAGAATTTTAATTTGGGAGTAATATATGTGAAGGTAGGTAGGTTGTATTCTATAAATATACAAATAAAAGAAATAGAAAATGTTATCATATTAGAGAAACATAAGATCATTGATGTTGGTGGGCACAAGTCCACCATGAGAAATCATAAATGAAGTTATTATCTTGGAATATTAGGGGAATTAATGCCTCTAAAAAATAAAGGCTAGTTATTTCTTTGATAAAAATAACCAACCAGATGTCAAGGGTTAAGGGGGTAGGATCCCCCTTGTAGGTTCAAGAGGCAATGCTCCTTGTGGGGTCAAGGTATAGTACCCTTCATATGTATCCTATCACAATATAGGATTGGGTCAAGGGGAAACATCCCCATAGGGTTCAAGGTAGCACCTCAAAACCTCAACAACAATACCTTTAATACCTTTATTATCTAAATTATTTTTTTAATAAAAAAGCATACAAGCATATCATTTATGGTTTTAAATATTACTCCTATATACAATCATATTGATTAACAAGTTTGGATTGATAGTTCACCATATTTTTATGGATAAATTCATCAATTAATCATGTATAACATTGTCATTGTGGTTGTTGTTAGCTATTGAATTCCTTCAAACCATAATCTGCTTGCTCTTAATATGTCTTAGCATTCTTTGGTCAAGGTGGTAAGAAGTAGGCAATGTCATTTTCTTGTTTGGAAGAACTTACATTGAAAAATGAGTGAAAAAGTAAAAATTTTCACTTAATAAATTCCAACCTCTACCCATGCAGATATTGAAGAACACAAGCTTATACTGAGAGGGGGGGTGAACAGTATAGCACCCACTTTTTACTTTCTTTCCAAACCAATATCAATTAGTGTCCTTAATTGCAATAACCAAATATAGTAGTGTGCATTAATTACATATATAGCAATAGTAAACAAGTGCACAAATCACCACACACAATTGAGACAAAATATTTAACATGGTTCCCCCAATGTGGGGTGCTACACAAGATAATATCCTTATAATATTTCACAAAAAAATAAGGATCCTTATCCCAATACAAATGATTACTTTGATCTGCTCAAAGCTAGTAAATACACTGATCTTCTCAGGTAGGCAATCCACTGATATGCTTTAGCAAGTTCACCAAGAACTTGCCCAAAACTGCTCTAGCAAGATCACTAAGAAGTTGCCCAAAATCTTCTCAACAATCTCACCAAGAACTTGCTCAAGATCTTATCAATAAGATCACCAAGAACTTGCTCAAAATCTGCTCAACAAGATCACTAATAACTTGCTCAAAATTTGCTCAACAAGCTCACCAAGAACTTGCTCAAATATGCTCAACAAGCTCACTAAGAACTTGCTCAAAATATGCTCAACAAGCTCACTAAGAACTTGCTCAAAATATTCTCAACAATCTCACCAAGAACTTGCTCAAAGCTGCTCAACAAGCTCACTAAGAACTTGCTCAAAATATTATCCCAAAACTGTCCATAAATCTGTCCCAAAAGCCTTCTCAAAGGCTCAATCAATCATACACAAAAACTGCCACAAATATACCCATAAATCTCTCTTTTTCTAAAAATGCATCACAACTCTTATTCCTCCTAGGGAAACTTTAGAAAAATAAAATATATTAAAAAAATTATTAACTTGCCTTTGTCCCCGACGGGATTTGATCTCGTGATGTCTCTTTGCTCAGTGCTTTAACCAAAGCCAACCTGCCGTTGGGCCACACACCCTCACGTGCCCAAAGGGGCATGAACAAAAACTTATATCATAAATTTTTTCACCCTTCGAAAAAATTAACAATGCTTCAAGCACTTCAACAAAGAAAATAACCATGGCAAGACTCAATCACAAGACCTCCTGCGTAACACACAATGTATGAACCACTAGGCCAAATATTCCTATGTGTCTTATTAAACTTCGCAAACGATTTTTCAATAGACAAAAGTCACACTTCTCTCTCTTTTCACAATTCATTCCCCAATCGAATGCATTCAAAAAAATAAGCACTGGGATAATTAAGTCTAAGCTTTTGTTGGCATATATATGCCTTTCATCTTTATTTAAACGTCTATGCTATAAATTAATATAGCCTTTCCTCCTTTCTTTAGTTGGTGCTATAATTAATATATTTAATTTTAAAATTTAAACTAAATATTTAAAAATAAATATCTCCATCACTGGGGCACCTTTTTCGATGAAACTAAAAGCCAATCTAGGTTTTAAGAAAAATCCATTTCAAATATGCCATCCATGGTTTTAAATAAAACCTTTTATTTTGTCTACCTTGGTTTTCACAAAAATCCTGTATATATCCATGCTCTCCAAAATATCATAAATGCTTATTTATGAAATACTTTGGCCACCAAAACTCAATGTGATCCATGTGACATCAATGAAAACATAAAATAACTCAAATTTCCAACAATATTCCCCTTTGTCATTGAATGCAAAAACCACAATCACTACAAAAACCATCTCTGAGAATAAAAGTTGCTCCCCCTGACTCAATACTCTCTATGGAGGTTGCTCCCCCTAACTCAATTATCTCTTTGGAGGCTGCTCCCCCTAACTCAATGCTCTCTTTGGATGCTGCTCCCCCTAACTCAATGCTCTCCCCCTTACTTAAATATCTCCCCCTTTGACATCAATGGCAAAAGGGACACCTATGGGGCTAAAATATATAATTCTTAAGCTTAGCCCCCTCACCACCTTCTCTCTTGAGGTGATTAATTTTGGGGTGGGAGTACTTTTACTCCCATATTACATTATTTCTTTCCTTTTTCAACTTCCTTCCATATTTTTCTGATATCCTTCTCTTGATGAATTACTTGATCTTCTTGTCTTGAACTTGTTTGACCTTCTTTTCTTGAACCTGTTTGACCTTGTCTTGAACTTTTTTGGAATTGAGTCCTACACCATTTTGAAATATGTCCAAATTTATTGCAATTAAAACACTTGATATTGTAGCTTTTGGATGGTGCCTATATCCTGAATTCTTTCTTGAAATAATTTCCATATCCATTCCTTTCCTAAACCCTGTATTGTGAAGTTTTGTTTTCATGACCATTATGACTATGAATTTTGATTTGTGTAGCTCCAAAACCAAAACCATGTTGCTCATTTTCTTTGCACTAAGAAGCTCTATGAACGATCCTATTGCATAAGAAGGAATTTCACTAAAAACCATACCTTCTTACTTTGAAGTTTCTTCTAGAAAAATCAAAATTCTTTGATCCATGGATCCTGCAGTGTATAGCCCTATGTCCAAATTCATTACAAGAAAAAAAATGTCTTTTAAAAGCCCTTTGTTCATGCCTTGGTTCCTCATACCTTTCTTGACCATTATCCTTGTGATAATTTTATGCATTGTATCCTTGAACCTTATTTGTAGTATCTAAATCCTCTTCCTTAGTTTCTTCCTTGCTTTCCTCTTCAAGAATTTCTTTTCCTTTTGAACTTGATTCACCTATCAAAATAAGATCCAAATTGAATATTTTGAGCCATAGGAGCTTTGGAAATTTCTTCATACCACTTAGGTGCTTCCTTGCTTTCATATTTTAAAACTTCCTTTACTTTTGAGTGTGATTCCCCAAACCTAAAATATGAGACCTTTGGTGCTTTGGGACCTTCCTCTTCTTTCTATTCATTGGCATCCATATTTATTATCTCTGAAATACATATTTCCTTCTTAGTGAAAATATCTTGACCTTTTGAGTCATGTGGTGGATCAAACTTCTCAAGTATGGAACATCTCAATTCTTTTAAATTATCCTTAACATCTTGTAGTTGCTCATGGATATCATTGAAGTCTTCTTTTAGATCAACTAAGATATTTGTCTTTCTTACAATGTTCTCTTGCTTAACTTCTTTTGTTTGGAGTGAATGTTCTTCTTCCATTTATTTTATCCCATAGAAAAACCCTTCATCTTCATTGTCACTAAGATCATTATAATCTTCTATAGCAAACAAACTTTCATTATTTCTTTGACCATGCATGTTTCCTTGATGTGTCATCTCATCTTCACTATCACTAAAACCATTGCAATATCCTGATTTGTGATCTCTTTGACCACATACAAAGCATTGTTCTATTTCACCTTCTATTCCTAGAATTAGATGTTCTTCCTTTTCATCATCTGACTTATCTCTATCATTGTGATTTGAGATATCACTTGCTTCTACAATGTAGTAAATTTTCTTTGTCTTATGAAATTTTTTCTTCTTCTCATACCTTCCTTGCTTGTACTTTTCATCTTTGTCATTTTTATGCTTTCCATATTCTTTTCTTCTGTGAACCTACTTTTCATCATCATTTTTTTCTTCATGTGGACACTTATGTGCATAGTGACCAAAATCACCACACTTGTAACATTTGACTTTATTCATATCCCTATAATTTCTTAAGTCTTTTTTCCTTTTGATGAAGTTAGCTTCCTCATCATTATCTAAATCTCTATCTGTCTCTGGAACTTTCCCTTTATTTTTATCTGAAATCTTGAATGCAATTTCTTTTAAGTTTTATTGGAACCTGATGTTTAATCACCCTCATCTCATAAGCTGTGAGAGTTCCTGGTAGTTCTTCCATTGTTAGCTTGTTGATATCCATTGTTTCTTCTATTGTTGAAACCTTTGCATCATACTTCATGGGAAGTGATATCAAAACCTTTTGAGTCACTTTTGATTCTTTCATCTCTAATCCTAGGCATATCATGGTGTTAGTAATCTCATCAACTTGAATTAAAAACTTTGAAATATCTTCATAATCTTCCATTTTCAATTCCTCAAACCTTTTTCTATGAGTTTGTAGTTTTGCCAACTTTACCTTGGAATATTCTTCATAAGTATTCCGCAAGTTGGTCCACATTTCATTAGCTGAATTACATGCCATGACCTTTGCAAAATTTGTTTCACGTAGCCCACTCAAAATACAATTCATTGCCCTTGCATTGATCTCAACCAATTTCCTGATAGTCTTATCTGCCTCGAGATCACCTTCAACCTTATACTCTTTTTCAATCATCTATCATACCTCATATCCTTGTGATATTAAGTAGTTTTTCATTCTCATGCTCTAGAAAGCATAATCGTTACCGTCAAACAGTGGAGCCTTATTTGTAGATGATCCATTATGTGAAGCCAATTGTGTTCTTGTAGAATCTACCCTCAGGCTGTTAGCATTTTCAAAGGAACCTACTCTGGTACCAATTGAAGAACATAATATTATACTAAGATGGAGGGGGGTGAACAGTATAGCGCCCACTTTTTACTTTCTTTCCAAACCAATATAAATTAGTGTCCTTAATTGCAATAACCAAATATATCAGTGTGTATTAATTACATAGATATTAATAGTAAACAAGTGCACAAATAATCACACACAATTGAGACAAAATATTTAACATGGTTTCCCCAATTTGGGGTACTCCACAAGATAATCTCCTTATAATATTTCACACAAAAATAAGGATCCTTATCCTAATACAAATGATTACTTTGATCTGCTCAAAGCTAGGCAATACACTGATCTGCTCAGGTAGGCAATCCACTTATATGCTTTAGCAAGTTCACCAAGAACTTAACCAAAACTGCTCTAGCAAGCTCACTAATAACTTGCCCAAAATCTGCTCAACTAGCTCACCAAGAACTTGCTCAAGATCTGCTCAACAAGCTCACCAAGAACTTGCTCAAAATCTGCTCAATAAGCTCACTAATAACTTGCTCAAAATCTTCTCAACAAGATCACCAAGAACTTGCTCAAATTTGCTCAACAAGCTCACTAATAACTTGCTCAAAATCTGCTCAACAAGCTCACTAAGAACTTGCTCAAAATCTGCTCAACAAGCTCACCAAGAACTTGCTCAAATCTGCTCAACAAGCTCACTAAGAACTTGCTCAAAATACTATCCCAAAACTATCCACAAACATGTCCCATAATCCTTATCAAAGGCTCAATCAATCATACACAAAAACTGTCACAAATCTGCCCAGAAATATCTTTTTCTAAACATGCATCACAACCCTTATTCCTCCTAGGGCAACTTTAGAAAAATAAAATATATTAAAAAAATTATTAACTTGCCTCTGTCCCTGATGGGATTCAATCTCATGAATTCTCCTTGCTCAATGCTTTAACCACAACCAGCATATCATTGGACCACACATCCTCATGTGTCCAAAGGGACACGAACAAAAACTTATATCATAAACTTTTGCACCCTTCGAAAAACTTAACAACGCTTCGAGCGCTTCAACAAAGAAAATAACCATGGTGGGACTCAATCACAGGACCTCCTGCATAACACACAGCACATGAACCACTAGGCCAAATATGCCTATGCGTATTCTTAAACTCTACGAATGATTTTTCAATAGACCAAAGTCACACTTCGTTCTATTTTCGCAATTCGTTCCCTAATCGAAGGCATTCAAAAAAATAAGCGCTGGAATAATGAAGTCTAAGCTTTTGTTGGCATATATATGCCTTTCCTCTTTCTTTAGACATCGGCGCTATAAATTAATATAGTCTTCCCTCCTTTCTTTAGTCGGCACTATAATTAATATATTTAATTTTAAAATTTAAATTTCAATTTTAAATAATTTAAAATTTAAACTAAATATTTAAAAATAAATATGTCCATCACCGGGGCACCTTTTTCGATGAAACAAAAATCCAATCTGGGTTTTAAGAAAAACCCATTTCAAATCTGCCATCCATGGTTTTAAATAAAATATTTTATTTTGCATGCCTTGGTTTTCACAAAAACCCTATATATATCCATGCTCTCCAAAATATCATAAATGCTTATTTATGAAATGCTTTGGCCACCAAAACTCAATGTGATCCATGTGACATCAATGACAACATAAAATAACTCAAATTGCCAACAAATGTGTCTAATTTTTTGGTATTTTTTTCTAAATTAAAAAAAATGATAACAAATCAGCAAAAAATTGGCAAAGAATTCTTGACTTGACAATAATGTGATTTGATTTGGCATATCATTGAATTGCCAAAAATTGCAATTTTACTAATTTTTTGCCAATTTTTACTCCTATGGTAAGAAGTGTTAGTAATACAATGTGATTTCACCATAGGATAATTCCACAAGATCTCAATATCAAATACTTTCAAAATATACACATAACAATGAACATCAAACTCATTGTATAGTATTGATAAACATCTACTTTAAGCAATGCATAAAGACAATGCTTATTAGATGATGTATTGCAAGGCTTTGTTTTCAATATATACATACATGAGACTCTTCATATGCACATGAATCTTGAACTTTAAAATTACATAAACTCTTCATATCCTCATACTCATGGGAGATCTAACTCTTCATATTTCTCAAATACATAATAATAAGTCATATATTTACATAAATACAAAGTCTCTCATGATTGCTCATAACTCCTCACTTCTAAACATGACACTTCACTCACATAAATCACACTTACTAACATGACACCTCACACACATAACTCCATACTTATTTACATGACACATAACTCACACTTAATAACATGACACCTACTATAGACTCAAATATTAAACACATCCTAGAATAAACTATTTACAAGGTCCTTGCATTAATATTTCAAGGTACCAAATAATTTAATATCTCCAACACCCCCTCCATTGTATTACATTATTTGGTATGAAGACCTTTTGCTTTCATGTACTCTCAATATTGATTCTTATCTCAATTTTTTTGCTCTAGATTTGGTACTACTTTAAGTTTTCACACTGTATATATCCCATTAAGTTGTCACCTACACCTGTCTCTGTTACCATTTTGAACAAGTCATTACAATAATATAATCCATTATTAACATTAATATTATTTTAATCCAATGGCTCATTATCACACTTGTTCTCAAATGTAGAATGTAGCAGTTCATCATATCCTTTTCTAATATTTGAAGTTTTCAAATTTACACATATGCCTTTTGTACATCCTTTGTATTTACTCCAAGATATTTCTTAAATTTGATAATAACATACATTTTCCTTCATGGTACCACAAATAATATTTATGATAAAATTCTTTGTACTTTTATTATACATGAGGAATTTTTTTCTTATCCATATTGGTTGGTTCTATATGATATCATTGTTTGAAATTTTCCATGATGTTTTAATTCATTCCTTACTCAAATCAAGTTTTACTTCTTTCATGGACGGTAACTCTAAATTCATCATGAACATTTTTGGATTATTTCACATAAATACCATCTTTCGAAAAAAAAGTGCTTTTACCCCATTTTCACTTTCGAAAATAGTTTTTCTTGTCTTCAATTTTTTTTTGTCTATTTGGATTAAGATAAACTTCAAATAATCTATCATCAATATTCTTAATCATTCCTCTATTATTTTGATAATCATTTCTAAACAATTTTACAATTCTTTTGCTCTCATAAGTTTCTTCAAATTTTAGTTTTAATTTCCAGATTCTTTCCTTTGTTGTAGAATTCCTTATTAATATCAAATTAAAAATTTTATCTTTTTACTTAAATTATTATTTATTCTCTTATTCAATTTTATTCAATCACTAATTTATTTCTTCCTTCAATTTTTCATTCTTTTAAACTTGTGTTTCCTCTTAAAGAAATAAAATTAAACTTATCATCATGGGAAGGTGTTAAAATAAGAACCTAGACAAAGGATCTAAGTTGTTAGGTAAAATCTAAAGAGGCTTTGGGTCGAATTTTAACCTTATGGAACTTAGCCTTCTTTTATGGTGAATAAATATCCAAAGGAGAAAAATAATTAACTATAATGGTAACTCCTAAATCTTGAAGCATTTCTTGTCTAATTACAAATATCTATGTTCTAAATTTGAGTAAAGGGAAGAAGGAGCTATGGAAGGATTTGAAAAATATTGCTCAGTATTCTAAAGGGTTAAAACTGGTAGTATCTAGATATTTTAACACATACCTAATGCCAAGAGAAAATAAAGGAGGTTCTTAGGTATTTTTTGGATAGTATGAAAGACCTTAGTAGTTTTAATTCAAGATCCAATCTTTTTGATATGGAGCTAAATGGGGTAAATTTTACCTAGAATAATAGAATATTAGAGGATAGTTTGATATAAGTGAGGTTGGATAGAGTGCTTCTCTCACTAGAATGGTTTGATGGAAAATATGAGCATTCATTAATTTATCTACCAAGGACAAGTTTAGACCATAACCTTGTATTGTTCTACTACAGCCTGGAGGTCAAAATAAAAAGGAATCCCTTCAAATTTGAATTCATGTGGTTGTAGCATCCTGATGGATTTTTAAGTCTTATACTACCACAAAATATCACAAGTTATATCACATATGTACCAATATAAAATAGACACAATATATAAAGGTCAAGATAATAATATGCATAGAATAATATGAGAAAATTAATATGTATATAAAGGCTTATAATAAACCCATGTGTTGTAGGTGAGTTGGAGAGGGTAGGGCAATCCTCCAAGGGAGGTCCCTAGTTTGAATATCCACCCTACCAAACGCACATCGGGTACCCAAAATCCAATTGATAATGTTGGTGCGATTAGGGTCGAGCACGACTCTCGGGTGATTTTGACGGTGTAGAACCCCATGGTCATGGTTTCTCATACCAAGGAGGCCCCACAAGGGGTTTTCACTAAATTCAAAAATAAAATAAAAGCTTATAATAAATCACACAACATTTATTTATATACTAATATATGAATGCAAATATCCTGAATCATTCATATCCTATGCATATAGAACTATTATATTTAGAGTATATTACATCATTTGGGTCATGTAAATGTACCACCTTAGGTACATAGTTAGAGTAGGAGATTACTTTAGGGGAAATTTAGCTAGTTACTTCAAGCAATGTTATAAATGCACAAGTGACAATGTGCAAGTTGTAATGTGCAAGTTGTCCCCTTGTACAACTAGGTAGAGTGTTGGACAAGGAATCTATCTTCCTTTATAAAATACCTCATAGTTTTTTATCATATATCAAGTTCATATTAAGTGCATTGTAGTAGATAGTAGTAGTGCTCCTATATGAAGTAAAATTTAGCTCTTTAGCTCATATTAATGGAGTGATCATTTCCTTCATATTGTATTGTATTTCTATCATTTCTATTTATAGTATATTTTAGTCATATTGTAGACTCACTTGTATTCATATTTACTACATTTTATTAGGACCTATGTTAGATCTCTTTGTAACGACCCAAAAACACACAAACAAAAAAAATACAAAAATAGAAAAAGTTTTTTTTTTACCAAGGAGAGGGATACATGAACCCTTCATGAACCCCTAACCCAACTAGTATTTACCTAAAGTTTTGATCCCCTAAGTTTTCCTGAAAGCTACATCTCACGAAGTACCCTATCACAAGTCCGTTTGTGTAGGCGTATCATGTGTCACTACAGATAAGCCCATCTATCCCATCACTCTTGATGAGCTAGACCTATCACCCTCAGTCCATCGAAGGTATACACACATCTCCATACCATACACAAGTCATTATGTGTAGGTATGCTATGAGTATTGCGAGTTAAGCTATCTATCTCATCTCCATGATGAGCTATCTTAACTCAGATGTAATCTCTCCACAACTTAGTCCTTTATCTCCCTAAGGGGGTCTCAATTCCCTTAGGTCTTCTATGTTCACCCTAAGGGGTTCTCAATTCCCTTAGGTTACCTATGTTCACCCTAAGGGGTTCTTAATTCCCTTAGGTCACCTCTGAGTTCACCCTAGAACTCTACTCTTAGATTTCTATCATTAAGCAACCAAACAAGAATACATCTAGATACTAAAACATCAAAGAGTAATCGCTAAACATCCAAAAAAATAAAGAAGGATTAACACTAAAAGAGAATGTTATCATCAGAAAGAGAATCAGCTACATAGTATAACCAAATACGAAAATAAAGTAAAAGTACCTTCTCTAAACCAATAAACAGTTATTGCATTAAAACTTGCATGGTAAATCCTTCTTACTTTAAGGAATATTACATTAACTGCATTAGGGATATCTCCCCACAATTCTAGTCTATTTGAGCATAAGTAAATCAGCATAAATACAATTACCTATACCTTGTTTCCATTGAACTCCTTGCTTCACCTTGCTTCCCATTGGTTCTTTGAGGGTAGTAGGGGATCAGGGTACTCATGGTTCAGGATAGGCATGCCTCTAAATGCATCTATTCATTTACTTTACCAAATTGCAACTATACAAAATTTAATTAAGTTTCCAACCATCTAATGCATAGTGGATATTATAAAAGATCCTTTACTTTTATCTTCAACTCTCCAGTTCCATTAGAGAGCCATCCAACATGTACTACTTAGATCAAGGTCTAACTTTAATCAAATCCATTCATGTCTTAAAGCATTAAAGTCCCATACCTTTAACCTCTAAAATAATCCATCATTCATTCCCTAAATTAAAGCCCCATAACTTCAATTCAAAGAATAAATCTAACATCCTTTTTAATTCACAAATCCAATCAAATCAAATATTATTTTAAAGCATTAAAGTCCCATACCTTTAACCTTTAAAACAATCCATCATTCATTCCCTAAATCAAAGCCCCATAACTTCAATTCAAATAATAAATCTAACATCATTTTTAATTCACAAATCCAATCAAATCAAATATTATTTTAAAGCATTAAAGTCCCATACCTTTAACCTTTAAAACAATCCATCATTCAACATAAACTTTGTCATAAATCTTATAACACAATTATGTTTTCCTTTGAAGTCCTTTTTGTAAAGTCTACATCATAGACTTACTAATCAAATATTTTCAATCTAAATCTTAGATTCATAGCCTCAATTAAGAATTCACAACCTTATCTAAAGATTCACTACTTTAGTTACAAATAACCCCTTCATGATCTTTTACACAAAAGGTCTTACCCTAATTAAAACCACATAAGGAAATATCATTAATTAAAGGTCTCTTCAATTAGAATCTCATAAAATAAATCCTAATAATCAAAGATCCTACTATCATTAAAATCTCTTAAGATAATTCATGCTAATCAAAGGTTTCTCTTTAATTAGGTCTCCTAAGATAATCAACATTTATCAAAGGTTTTCCTTTTTAATTAAAAACTCCTAAGATAATCAACATTTATCAAAGGTTTTCCTTTTAATTAAAATCTCCTAAGATAATCAACATTTATCAAAGGTTTTCCTTTTAATTAAAATCTCCTAAGATAATCAACATTTATCAAAGGTTTTCCTTTTAATTAACATCCCATAATATAATTTACATAAATTAAAGGTCTTATTTCAGTTAAAGTCCCATAATATAATTTACATAAATTAAAGGTCTTATTTCAGTTAAAGTCCCATAATATAATTTACATAAATTAAAGGTCTTATTTCCATTAAAGTCCCATAATATAATTTACATAAATTAAAGGTCTTATTTCCATTAAAGTCCCATAATATAATTTACATAAATTAAAGGTCTCTCTTTAATAAAATTACATAAATAAACCTTAATAATCCAAGGTTTGCAACTATGGAATTTTACATCTTCATGGTGGATACGAAACATCTTAAGTAGAATGATCTGAGGACTGCCAGACTCTGGGTTTAGGCAAGACATAACCAGACACTAAGTTTCTCTTCCGCCACCACTAACTGTTCCAAGGAACTGGGCTTACACAACCGTGGAGCTTCCACAGAGATGTGGATGGCTTCTCGTTGGGCAGAGCTCCCCAAACACAGCACCCTATCGAAACCATGGGTAGTTTTCCAACTATGAGCGGTGCTATCTCAAACACAATGTTAGCTTGCTATCGAGAGTCTTCCAACCTATGCATGGTGCTTTCAACACAATGCTCTCTAGGCATATGCAAGGGTTTCTACACCGAGAGCAGTACTCTCAACAACGCTCTCCTCTACAAGATGCAGGGTGGTTTCTACACCAAGAGCAACACTCTCAAAAGTGCTCTCCTCTACAAGATGCAGGGTGGTTTCTACACCAAGAGTAGCACTCTCAATAATGCTCTCCTCTACAAGATGCAGGGTGGTTTCTACACCAAGAGCAATGCTCTCCTCTACAAGACACAAGGTGGTTTATACACCAAGAGCATCGCTCTCAACAACGCTCTCCTCTACAAGATGTAGGGTGGTTTCTACACCAAGAGAATTGTTCTCAACAATGCCTATCAAGAAAAACATAGGCGATTTAAGCTAAGAGAAATGCTCTCATACAGTGCTCTCTTATCAATAAAAACACATGCAGTTTAAGCTAAGATTAGCGCTCTCATACAACACTCTCCTATCAATCAAAACATAAGTGGTTTAAACTAAGAGCAATGCTCTCATACATTGCTCTCCTAAAAGCTCTCATCTCTACAAGAAAAACATAGGTGATTTAAGCTAAGAGCAGTGCTCTCATACAATGCTCTCCTATCAAGAAAAACACAGGTGGTTTAAACTAAACCTTTCAATGGGTTTATCACACTACAAGGGAATATCACCAGGTCCAAATCTAAACATTCATCATACAAATATGTAAGTGGATAGTTTAAGACTTTCCAACCTGAATTCTCCTACGGAATGACTTTTGGTGGCCTCTTGCTACCTCTCCCTTAGCTCGCTGCGCTCTCCTGTCTTCCTCGATCGCCTCCTCTGCATTTTTCCTTCGTCCTCCCTTATTTCTTCCTCCTTTGCACCTTACGTGCTCCTCTTGCTCTAGGTGGCCCATCCACTATCTCATCTCGAATCTCGAGCCCACATCGAGCCCCCTTTCCTTCAATGCTCCCATCCCTTCCCATCTCACGGCAAATGATTTTGTTTCCCATAATTTCCTCCTTTGGAAATTGATAGCCCCCTACGTTATTTACATAGGTTGCACTATATAGGGGGGATGAGATATTTGCATTATTAAAATGGAAAATGGTGCCCTTTACAATATCCTTAACATGATATTTTATCACCATTTTTAAAATATATCTCTTTTATTTAGCAATTTCTTAATTGCTCTATCTTTAAAATAAAAGATTCTATTTATCTTAAATGGATTTTTTCTTTTTTCTATTTCAATTAATTAAAGTTCATTAATGAATTTATATTATCACTTAAAATGAACTTCTTTAATTATTTCAAATGAACTCTCATTTGTTTATTGAAATGAAGTTTACTAATGAGTTCTAAATGAGTCATATCATTTTTATAATTCAAAACCTCATTAGTTAATTTAAATGAGTCTTCACTTATCATTTAAATTTAATTTATTTTCCTTCATAACAATGATGCTCTATTAACCCTTCAACATAACAGTTCACTTTATGCATCCAAATACATTTTGCAGTTGTTCTTTATTGAAATTCCAACATTATGCTACCCAAGCCCTGATGCAATAGAGAGCAATCAAATTTATAAAACAACAAAGAGGGAGTCTTTCCATCAACCCAATCACCTATCTTAGCCAAATATTTTACGATAGCTACTAGGCTATCAACTAAGGCTCAAGGTGATCAGTCATCGATGATTATCCCTTTCGATAATGCATGCCTATATGAAGGTATCTATCCATGTTACCTTCGAGTACCTTAATCATCATTTCCCCTGATCTTAAGTACCCTCATTTTTTGTGGATGCTTCTACCTTCTCCACCTATGAGTGTACCTGATCCTGCACACTTGGCAATATGTTAGTGATAACATGCCCTTCTAAATCAACTAAACATCATATAGTTGGTTCAATTGTTCAAACTAAGTATCACCACATCATAGGTTAATACATTGTTTTCTTTGTGCCATAAAGTCTGCTAGGGAGGGTCATGAAACTCTTTCACTGCATATATCCTAAAAAGCTAACAAGAAAAACTTACAATATTATGCTCAAAATGTATACAATTTTTATTGTTTCTCTCCCTCTTACAATCAGATAATGAGATATATGAATTGTATTGAATATATATTATTCTGAATAATTATCTCCATAATATAGTCATAGTAATGTGACTCTCACATACTTAACTATTGCTCTCCATATTCCAAGTCTCATGATTCTTGGCTTATCTACTTGCCACTTGTATACTTGATGAACACTTGAATCTATAATACTTGTACACCTTTACATGACTCTTACACTTCTACTTGCACTCTCTAATCTAGGACACTTGTGCACATATTTACATTACATATTTTCACTCTTACATACAAGACACTTGTGCACATTTACTCAACCTACACTTGCACTCTAACTTACATGAAACTTGTGCATTTTTTACACATTACAACTTTATATGATACTTGTGTACTTCTCACACATTTTCACACTTACATAAAGAGGTAAATATAAATTACACTCTAAACTATGACTCAACCCTAATTTACTATTTACAAATGAACCGTGAAGGTACCATGGGGGTACATTAGCATGTATTAAATAAAGTACTATTCTTTGACATTCCTCTCCATTACTTTATTTGGTTATTGAAGAATTTAATCTTCAATCTTGGTCTTTATATTTATCTTCAATCTTCAGGTTATCTTCCAATGATGTCTTGAGATCCATTAGGTTCATCTTCTTGCTTGAATTTTGCTTTGAATTCATATTTACTCTTTATATTTCTTTTTTTTGAATCTTCATGATCTGAATCATGTACTGCTTGAACTCTCTCATTTTCACCAATTTCATGTGGATGAATAGCTGGAATGTTGCCTTTAACTTTAGAATCATTCTTTCCTCATGATGATATTATTGCTACACTCTCTTCCAAAAATAAATGCTAATTGTAAAATTCTTTTAATTTTACTCCTATTGATCTTAAAATGATTTGCCCTCGCTCATACATATGTTTCATCTCACTAGCTATTTGTGTTTCTTACATTCATGAATATTTTTTCCTAGTCTGTCTATATGTTGCTCTTATCCAAAAATTAGCACTAGATTATCCTTTTATTACTTTTTTTAGGTGATTTGCCTCACCTTCATGATTAGCACTTACTTTTTTTCCTTTTACTTTGTTCATGTGGCTTTAGTAAATGTTGAGCTTCCTAACTTATCTTCACATGACTTTGTTGCCATATATATCTTCATTGAGTTTTGTGTTCTCCTTAGCTTCAAATTACAACATTGATTTTATTTTCATTATAATGTACTTTGGTTTGCTTCCTTTTATGTCAAGTGACTAATTTGCCTCTCATCTATTATCACAAGGTGAATAGTTTGCATTTCCTTATAATAGGTGACTGATTCACCTTTCCTCTATTATCATAAGAAGACTAATTCACCTCTTCTCTATTATCATAGGTGACTAGTTCACCTCTTATTTGTTAGCATAGGTGACTGGTTCACCTTTTCTCTGTTATCATAGGTGACTAGTTCACGTGGTTCACTTGGATTGCTTCTTACTTTATCTTTGGCCTAGTTTTCTTAGTTTTCTTAGTTTACTTCATTATTTATCTCTAATTTGATCTAATTATTTACTATTCTAGCAACTCTTCAAATATTATTATGGCTAGTAATACTTTCTCAAGCTCTATTTACATTCCACATAGAGGAAATATTTGCCCTTATGGGTTGGCAGGCCTGGGAAATCAACGAACACTATTAGAAATTATAATAGTACATCATTTGAATCATGTAAACATACCTTCATAGGTACATACTTTAGACATTATATTACTTTAGTGGGAAGTTATCTAGTTACTTCATGCAATGTAATAAATGCACAAGTGTCAATGTGCAATTTGTATATGTACAAGGTGTCCCTTGCACAACTAGGTAGAGTGTTGGTCAAGGAACCTATCTTCCTATATAAAAAGGGTCTCATTGTAACAAGTAGGATCTAGAGAAGCTCAAAGAATATTTATAGGTAGTAACATAGTATTGTGTAGATCATCATCTATTGGTGATGGGTGTAATGTAGTCTAGTAGATTTTTTCATGGAGTGTCTATTTCCTCCATAGCTACAATGTATTCATTTCCATCATTTCTATTTTTAGCATATTTTAGTCATCTCGTATATTTACTTTCTTTCATATTATTTATCATCTTGTGATCACTATATCCTATTGCATATTGCATACTACATCAAAAACTAACAGTGGTATCAGAACCATGATATATCTAACCACAGTAGATCAATAGGAAAACCACCATCATCATTGAGCCTGAGTTTTTTATCAACCTGACATGCTACTGGACCAGCCACTATAAAAAACTCTCATACGAGTCTAGGTGGTAGAATTAGGGAGATCCACAAATGAGGACTGAAATAAATATAAATTCCAAAAATATTGAGATTACATTTTGCTAGAGTCTTTCCATAGAGTTGTAGGAAAAACTTGTGAAGACTAGGACTCAAAATTCAATCCACTAGATTGAAAAATCAACTAGTGAAGATCATTTAGGATATCTAGAATCTGTTAACTATTATCCAAATTTTATTTTGTTACAAATAATTAATTCTCAGATGATTGGGACTTCTCCTACAATAGAAATATTTGATACTTCAACCTCATTGCACGAAGGTCAATGTATCTTCATAGTGCAGAGATTAGTTCTTTGTGCAAGAAAATAATACTGTGGAAGAAGACTTCTAGAGAAGAGTTGTGGCGAAAATAGGAGAATAGATATCTCCATTGCTAGATTGAGAACTTCATGGAATAATAAAAGGCTATAGTAGCCTTGATCCAAAAGAAAAGGCCATAGAAGCCTTGATCTAGAAGAAAATGCCATAGAAGCCTTGTTCCAAAAGAAAAGGCCATAGAATCCTTGATCCAAAAGAAAAGGCCACAAAAGCCTTGTTCCAAAATAAAATGCCATAGAAGCATTTATCCAGAACAAAAGACCACTGAAACCCTTATATTGAAGAAAAGTCTACAAAATCCTTGAAACTGAAGCAAAGGCCACAAAATCCTTGATACTAAATAAAATACCACAAAAATCCTTGATATTGAAAAAAAGGGCCATAAAATACTTGATCTTGAAGAAGACTCCAAAAGAGAGTATTTGGTTTAGAATCATATTAATATTTCAGTACTAATACTTTGTTGCAGGGAAAGGAGATTCAATTAGTTAAGAAACTTTTTACAAGAAAATTAGGAAGAGTATCTTCTTAAGAATCAATACAACACCTGAGGCACAATTGAAGGTAAAGATATCAAGATAAGATCCCATTGAATAAATTCTAGTCTTGGAAGAAGAAGAAAGACTAGGAGAGTCCTGATCGAATCCAGAAGCATCAGAATAAGAGATCCAGAAGATCTCACCAGCAACACTTCTAGGAGTATAAGGTTGAAGAAAAGGTCTCAAGGAAGACTAGAGAAGTTCCAAGATCAACGACCTTGAGGAGGTCTCAATGAGTATTCAATAAAAGACTTGGAGACCCTTACTGATGAAACCATCAAAGGAGAATTAATTGGAGAAATTCACTATAGAAGATAGTGAAATATTTGGGACAATTGTAACCATATGAAAACAAGCCCAAAAGAAGAAGAAGAATTTGGCAAGGAGTGTCGAATCTCATAATACCTCAAGATATTTAGAATCTTAAGAAGGTTCAACTTGAATTTAGAATTTGACAAGAAGACTTGAAGATAGGAGAAACCTACCAAATCCAAGATATTTGAATATTACCTCTCACAACAAGAAGGCATTATTTATTGAGATAAATACTTCTAAAAATATACAAAAAAAATGAGGAGACTACAAGAGGAGAACAAACCACCAAATCCTAGGCTCATGAAAGAAATTTTGAGACCATATTTTGGCAAAGAATGAGTTGTTTAGAACAGCCTACAAAGAGTTGCAAGATCTTACTCAAGGTAGCAATTTTGTGATCTTAGATACGAATATCCTCTACAATATCTACATCCTTTGCATAAGTTGCAAAAGAGCTACAAAATATTTCAAAAAAATGTAAGCAACTATTGGTGCAAGTAGATTCATTAATTGGATTACTTATTAGATTCATTGGAGCACCTTATTTGGATTAAAGTTGGAAGAAGGAAAATTGGATTACAGTCTTAAAAAGTTAAAAGAGAGAAAATTTCCTTTTAAGTTTCATTTGCACGTTAGGATTTGATTATATTTCATAATTACAACTATATATCAACTACCTATCATCTACTTTAGAAAGCAAAAGAAGAGTAGCCCCTACAACTTTGTTTGTAAGGAAATTATAGAATAACTCTTGAAGGTTCATTTCAAATTATTCTTGATTAGTTGTAGTAAATTGATTAAGTGCATTTATTTTGAGAGTTGATTGGAGTGATAAGGTGAGATTGTTAGTGCATTAAAAGTTAAATATTGTTAAGCTTATTTGCACTACTTTATTGCTCTCAAAAGATTAGTTTTTGTGATTCTTTAAAAGGGTACAAAATCAAAATTTGACAAAGTGTCTAAAGACACTATTAGTGCACAAAAATATGCAACACATAGTGGCCAAGTGAAGCCACCAAAATAGGTTAGAATCCTCCAAAACTTGTATAATAAGACAACTAACCAAAATCATAAATAGAAGCTTCAAATATTGAGACTTGGTGAGTCTCAAATCCAAAACATTATAAGGTTAGTTGCAAGAAGAAAAGTGCATAAAATTGCATAAAATAAGGAGCTTCTATCTACACCTATATAAGCTTAGATTTGTCATCAAAGTATTAAAGAAAAAGGGTAAGTTGTCTAATCAAAGAGACAACCTCAAAACCCCTACATTGTGTTAAAATGTTTTGTCACAAAATCAGAATTTCAGATCTAAAAAAAGAGGAGTACAAAATAGGGTGCAATAAAGGTAATTTTATACACAAATTTGTTACATTGTATTGCACTATCCTAATCTAGTTTATACAGGAAAGAGGACAGATTTGAAGGTTCTTGAAAGGCACATTATTCTCAAGAAGAGTGCAGCCGAATACTAGCACACTCCAAGCATAAAGAAGCCTCTCAAAAGGTATCACATCATGTACAGGTTGGACATCCATAATAGGTAACCTGAAAATCACAAGAAAGGTGTCACATTTCTCACTAAAGGAGACAAATCCAGTAGCATATAAGTAAGGGAAATCAAAGCAAGCAAATGGGAATCATATGTCCAATCAAGGAGAATTCAACACCATTGTTGGAGCATTAAGAAGTCTCCACAAAAGTGTTTCCATTCAAAATCCATTCAATATCCACCAAAGCTCCTCAAAATATCCACCAAAGCTCCAACATAATTATTACTTTGTTGGAACCATCTTAGCACCATCGAAATACAAGGAAGAAGGTGGAAAAGTACGTTTAAAATCTTGCAAAATTGTGTTGATAATACTAGGGCATGCAAGTACCACGTTTCATTCTCCAAAAGAAACCCTAAACACCCTCAAAGGTAAATTGGAATTTCACATATGTGAGGAAAAGCATTACATCATCTCTTTGGTGCTCATAGTCCACATGGAAGAGGAGTTACATTTAGCCATAGGCGTTATAGAAGGAAGCTTTACGTATGTTGGAATACAAGAGCCACTTGGAAAACACACTATGAAAGAATAAAAATGATGCAGATATTACTTAAGCAAGGGTGACACTTGTAATAGGTGTTTGAACAAATTTTGTAATATCCCCACTCTATTCCAAGTTTCCAAGAGCATCTTTGAAGCATTGAATGTAACCGTTGTGATAATTTTCACTCATCAAAATGTTTATCACATATTAAAGGTGCCTTGGACTAGGGAGAGTACAAAATTTGTCAAAAGTATTCACACATCCACATTCAACACTTCGTAGTCTTCATGCACAAGGCTGAGTTGCAACGTGGAAGTAATGTGGAAGAGCCTTTAATGCTCTAGTCAAAGGAGGTCAAAGATAGAGATTGAAGGCTCTATAGTTGAAGCACTAAATCCAAGATTTCCATTGGAGGGAATAGTCAAAGCAAATATATTCACATTACAGCCATCTCAAATCTAAAAAATAGTGTTGATTATTGTGGTATTCGAATATTGCAAGGTGAGATTTTTTCCATACTTTAATGTGCTTTCATTTAAGGGAGTTATAAGGTTGATAAACCAAGGTTAAACTTAGAATAAATTAACCATATTGAAGTTAAATAATCAAAGAGAATAATTTATCAAATTAATATAATATTTGCAATATTAACCATAGGAGAAATAAGGATTTCTACTAGAAATTAACTTTTAATATTTACACATATTATTGTGTTCTAATTTTCTAAATTTGGGAGCTATAAGGGTTACACCACAAAATTAGGTTATTGAAAATTAGAAACACTAAAATCAAATCATAAGGGATATTAAAAGAGGTTATAAGGTTTTTTCTAAGGTTGAGAATTTATAATATTCTTGTCTCAAAATTTCTCAAAAGGTATAAAAGAAATACAACATTTAAACCTCTTCAAAATTGGAAAAATGATTAGTGCAATAGGAGTAATAAGGTGTTGGAAAATTTGATTTTTGATATTTACAAAACATTACAAAATAAACCCAAAATTGAACTACAATTTACAAAATCACTATATTCATCTTATATCATATCCAAAAAATATTAGTAACTTATTACAAAACTTGGTAATATCAGCATTTATCAAATATTATCAAGTTGTAAATCCATTGGGGAAATATAAGCTTTCTACAAAACATAAAATTACATTAGGTGTATATACTCTCATTACTACGGAGACATAAGAAATCCTACAAACCTAAGGGTTAATAAAGGTTTTATCAAATCAATCTTATATACTTCAATATAGGTATTTATAAGGTATACTACTAAGATTCTATCAAATTCAATTCTAAAAAAATAGCAAGAATCACTATGTTAGGATCCTCCATCCTAACATTATTAGTTAGTATTACTTAGTATTATTAATCATTTAATTATTATATTATTAACTCATAAAGTGAACCATCACATCTCTTCATAACGTGAACCATCACGTCTCTTCACCAATGTAGCTTTAGGGTAGATATATATATTAGGTTGGCCATTCACACAAATCATCCAAGAAGAAGAATATATATTTGTTTAAACCCATTGGAGGGATTTCCCAAACCAATGCAAAAGGTGATTCGTATCTAAAAGCGATTCTATTTATTTATTTCTTCTTTATTAAATTATTGTGCTAGGAACCCTTGGTTCCTACCATTTGGTATCAGAGCATTATGGATCCAGCCATATGGGACAAAAAATTTTAGGAAGAAGTTCAAAAATTGAAGGTAGAATTTCAGGAATTGCCTCAACTAGGTTGGCAACGTTTAGAAAATATTTTTAGTGTGCAACATTTAGAAAATATTATAGAAAAAAATATTGATAAGTGCATTGAAAATTTTAAGGAAGCATAGGAAAATGAAAAAATTGCACGTGAGGAAGATGAGGAATATAAGGAAGATGAGGAAGATGAGGAAGCTAAGGAAGATGATAAATATAATGAAGATGTGGAAAATAAGGATAATGAGCAAGCAATACCCAAAGCACCTGATCACAAAAATGAAGGCAATATAGTTGATATGCCAAAAGTGATCGATGCATCAAGCAAGGATGAGGTAGACATTCCCAAAGTGACTCATTATGGCCAAACATGCACTCTACAAGAACTACACTCAATTTACTCTCCAATAGTGAGTTATCACCACAGGGTCAAACCTATTCAAAAAAAAGGTAGAAAGATGACTGCACACTCGTCCATTGCCTCTCCTAGGGAACAATAAGGGAATGTAGAATTTTTACCACATATTTTTATGCATAATTCTAAGGTGTTCGAAGAACCCCAAGGATTTTCCTTCCCTCATCATCACATATTTAATAATATTTTTAGCAATCCCCCGTTAACGCTTCATCCTTCTTGATATACCTGCCTATGAAAGGATGACATTAAAAGAGTCCAAGAACTTACACAAATACTTCTTGGAAAACAAAGGATAAAGATCCTCACTTTGATATTTGAGGGCAAAGCTCTTTTTCAGGAGGGTGGTATGTTAGGATCCTCCATCCTAACATTATTAGTTAGTATTAGTTACTATTATTAATCATTTAATTATTATATTATTAACTCATAAAGTAAACCATAACATCTCTTCATAACATGAACCATCATGTCTCTTCACCAACATAGCTTTAGGATAGATATATATATAGTAGGTTGGCCATTCACACAAATCATACAAGAAGAAGAATATATATTTGTTTAAATCCATTGGAGGGATTTCCCAAACCAATGCAAAAGGCGATTCATATCTAAAAGCAATTCTATTTATTTATTTCTCCTTTATTAAATTATTGTGCTAGGAAAACATGGTTCCTACCACACTATTTAAAAGATATATCATGGATGAAATCTCTAGAAAATCTTTCAATAATGAAGAACTATTCCATATAGTAGAATTTTACTCTCAAAACTTAATAGATACTCTATAAGGACACGAGTATCTATCCACTAGTGACAAAGAGAAATTCTCCTTGTTTCTTAAATAAGGTAAAGAAGGTAACTTTACAACATTGATTGGTTATCTTCATGAAACCCTCTTCACAGCATGGTGGAACTCACAAAGATTGGTTATATTTTTACCAGAAGAGTGTTTGATGGTTTATCAATAATTAATTGTGTTTGTACTCAACACAAGAAACAAGCTAGCAATAAAGAATAATACTATTTTGATGATAGACTAACTTGTCATGAAGAAAAAATTACACCAGCATCAATATAGAATCACATGATGAGGAGGAAAAGGAAGAAAATACGTGCTAGAAATAAATATGGCATCATGAAGACTAAACCAATTGAACACATACAAAAAGAAGAAGAACCATCAGCTACAACATACTTTGCATCACTATCCAATGGAAGAAGATCCACATTGAAGACTAAATTCTTTAATACCCAAATAAAGTAATACAAAGGGGTGTTATAATTATATTATATTACATCATTTGGGTCATGTAAATGTACCTTCCTAGGTACATACTTAGGATATTAGATTACTTTAGGGGAATTTATCTAGTTACTTCATGCAATGTAATAAATGTACAAGTGTCAATGTGCAAGATGTATATGTGCAAGGTGTCCCTTGCACAATTAGGTAGAGTGTTGGCTAAAGAACATATCTTCCTATATATAAAGGGTCTCATTGTAACAAGTAGGATATAGAGTAGCTTAGAGCATATTCGTAGGTAGTAGCATATTGTTGTATATATCACCATATATTGGTGAAAGTTGCAATGTAGTCCAATAGCTTTGTTCATAGAATGTCCATTTCCTCCATAACTAAATTATATTCATTTCCATCATTTCTATTTATAGCATATTTTAGTCATCTCATAAATTTATTTTCTTTCATATTATTTTGCATCTTGTGATTGATATCTCCCATTGCATACTACATATTGCATCAAAAGCTAACAAACACAAGGCTAAAAATGATACAGGTCCAAGTGAGACAAACAATTGATGTTGGAGGTGGAGCCAAATTGCCTTGTTTCGAGGTCTATTTTTGTCTCGGGGTTTGATTTTGCTTTGGTTGTGTTGGGTTTTCCTTGTTCTAGTTAGGGTTCTTTTTGGATTTTACTATTTTTTTATATGCATCTTTATCTGTTAATGGTCTTAGTCATGTTATCTTTTATGTTTCGAATGTATACCGACTATATATGATTGGAGTATCCTTTATTTGGGTAGGATATGTTCTTTTTTTGTAAATTTTTGTATATCCTTTCAAAACTCCTTCGTCCATCTAATAAAAAAACTCTAGTTCCTTTCAAGTAGGTATATGTAAACTAATTCAAAAAATACCTAACACATGATAGTAGGCCATTTGAGAATCAATAGTATAAGAGCTTATTCTATTATGCTTTCCTCTAGCCTTTTATCCTTATGTATGCCTTCTTGGCTTCTCTATTCTTCAATATAGGCCTTCTATGGCCTCTTATACTTTATGCATTTTATTCTTCAGTTGGTTCACCCTTCTATCAATATAGTTGAGTCCTAGTCTTCAATAGTTATTCTTCAACAATGGAAAGGCCCTAGCATCTCTACTCAATATGACATTTAAAAATAGAGTCCAAGTCTCACTACCTTCAAAATGGATAGAATATTAATCAAATTTATCAAACTGGATAAAATCAATTAATAATGGTGGCTTCAATAAACTCTATCAAACTGGTAGAGTTTGGTGGTAGCTCTAATACCACTTATGGCCTTTTATGCCTTATACTACCACAAAATAAAATAGGTTATATCACAGAAGTCCCAATATAAAATAGCTTCAATACATAAAGGTCAAGATAATAACATGAGAAAATTAATATGTATATCAAGGCTTATAATAAATCAAATAACATTCATTTATATACTAAAATATGAATGTAAATAGCCTAAATCATTCATTTACTAATTTCTCAAAATGTATACAAGATTTATTGCTCCTCTTCCTCTTACAATCAAATAATAAAATATATGAATTGTATTCAATATATCTTCTTATGGAGCATTATCTCCATAATATAGCCATAGTAATGTGACTCTTCACATACTTGACTATTGCTCTCCATATGCCAAGTCTCATGACTCTTGACTTATCTACTTGTCACTTTCATACTTTATGAACACTTGACTCTATAATACTTGTACACCTTTACATGACTCTTACACTTCTACTTGCACTCTCTAATCTAGGACACTTGTGCACATATTTACATTACATGTTTACAATCTTGCATACAAAACATATTTGTGCACATTTTCTCAACCTACACTTGCACTCTAACTTACATGACACTTGTGCATTTCTTGCACATTATATCTTTACATGGCACTTGTGCATTTCCTACACACTCACACTTACATAAAGAAAGAAATATAAATCATACTCTAAACTATGACTCAATCCTAATATAAAATTTACAAATATACCATGGGAATACATTAGCATGTACTAAATAATTTAATATTTTCCAATACATCCTAATATCTGAGGAAATTTAAAAATGGTGGAGTCATTCTATTCAAGGCTCCAATATATTCATTGTGAAAAGGAAGCTTAAACATGTGAATAGGGATACCAAAGTTTAGAATAAGCTTATTTTCAAAAATATATTTAGAAAAAAGTAAATATTGAGGTAGTAAATAATCTAGTTAGAGGAGGAATTCAACAAAAAATGAATGGATGCTCAACGCATTAAGAAAAATTAAGAAATTTAATCTAAATTACATATTGTGATAGCAAGGGAAGAATTATTTTGAAAGTATAAATCCAAAAATAACTGGTTCATGAAGAGGGATAGAAACACAATGTCTCTTCATGTTTCTACTCTCAAGGATAGGAGTGCAACTAAAATAACTAAAATATTACGAGATAATGAGGAGACAGCAAAGGAAGAAGTATAGATTAAGCAAGTAGCAATTAATTGTTTCAAATTTCTTTTATCTAAATATGGAGAGGATGATGATGAAACTATGTGCAATATATTGTAACACACACCAAAATTAAATGACTAGTGATAAGAATGAATCTTATGAGGGAAGTTAGTGAGGAAGAAGTAAGAGATGCATTTTTTCTTTGGGAAAGGAAAATGCACCAAGGTTAGATGGATTTCAAGTAGGCTTTTTTCACATTGTTTTCATATAGTTAGATATAATGTGGTGGTTGCATGTTCAAGAGTCTCATGTTTTAGCAAATATTCTTAAGGAGTACAATAATACCTTTCTTGTCTTAATTCCTAATAAATAGGAATTGAAAATCTTAAAGAAATTTAGGCCAATAAACCTTTGTAACATTATTTATAAAATCATTTTAAAGGTAATTGCATTAAGTTTGAATATTATCCTTCCAAAATTAATATTAAAGAAACGAGGTATTGTAAAGGGGAGATAGATTTTATATGGGGTTATAAATTTGCACAAAATATTGTATTCTATGGACAAAGGTGAAAGAGAAGGTATGGTTCTCAAGTTAGTTATGAATAAGTCTTATGATAGGGTGTCTTGGAGATTCCTATATAATGTGCTCAATAAATGTGTATTTAGCAAAATATGAAGAAGGTGGGTTGATAATTGTTACTTATTCAAGATTTTAACTTATTCTCAATACTACTCTGATGGGATTCTTTGGGAGTAGCATAGGATTGAGGCAACGGGATCATTTATCAACTTACATTTTCATTCTTATGATGAAATATTTGATAAGATGCATTAAAGTGGACCAAAATTATGTCAAGATAAGTGTATTGAAACCTTTTGCATCTATTAGAGTCATTGCCCACAAGAAATTTGTTGATAACATAATTATCCTTTGTAAATCATCTATAGTGGAAGCTATATGGTTTAGAAGGATTCTCAACCTTTAAAAGAAGGTGTCTCACCAAATGATTAACATTAAAATAAAAAGTATTTTTTGGTGAATAGCCTAAGGATAGACAAAGGATAATAGCCATTATTCTAGGATGCAATATTTTAGGTCTTCCTTCAATTTATCTTGGTATCCTGATGTTTCCTATAATGTGTAAGGATAATGTTTGGGATCCACTACTAGATAAATTTTAACAAAAGTTAGTAGGATGGAAGGGTAATCTTCTAATTCAAGCAAGGAAAATTCAACTGTTGAAAAGCACTCTTCGAGTCATCCCCATGTATCTTCTTTGAGTTTATAAATTTTTTGGGAAGATTGCAAACATAGTGGAGAGTATTTAGAAAAGGTTCCAATGGTTGGGATCAGAATAAAATAATAGACTACCTATTATGGTATGGGAAAGAATATGTAGTCCTAAATAAAGTGGGTTATTAGGTCTAAGGAACATCCATAATTTGAATAAGGTCATCGTTGTAAAATTAGGATGTAAGATCATCAATAAAGGGGATTCATTATGGGTAATAATTCTAAAGGATAAGTATTTGAATAATCAAGATGTATAAAGGTTTTTGACTACCTTGGATCCTTGTATAAGCTCATTTTTATGGAATCATTGTATAAGAAGTAGATATGTTCTTTGGAAGGGTGACATTTGGAAAGTAGGTAAAGGAACAAAAGTTAACCTTTAGGAGGATGCATGGCTAGAAAACCATCCACTTTGTAAGGATACTGAAATGTCCAAATTTAGGAATGAATTGGAGAATAAAAATGGTAGTTTGGTTTATGATTACATACAAAGGAAGGAATGAGGGATAGGATTGAAGAAATTAACAAGAAATTTACATAATGCAAAGGCTCTTGATAAAATTCCATGGAATAAATTATGGGATAAGAAATATATTTCGAAGATAGTTATTTTCCTTTCTCAAATTTTTTTTGACTTTGGATCATTTGAAAATAAGAAGTTACTACTTCCTCAATAGATGTTACTACTTTCATCAATAATTATTTTTGTTATTGCTTATAATTCTATTTTTCTTGTATAATATTAGCATACAATTACCTTATGTAGTTCAATTAGATATAAATTATTTACTGAAGATGAACATTAATTCATACAATATATATGCAAACCAATAATATCCTATAACTTCTAGGTACTCTCTTTAGAATTTAAAATAAGATAGAATTAAAATAAAATCAAAGCATTAATTATTTAATATATGTACCCAATTGATTAATACTTACGAGTACACATACATATCAATAGATCCAATTCAAAGGAGAAAATATGAACAATTTATTATATATATCTAGTTGATTGAGACCCATAAATATGATATGTATAATCACTCAAGGCTTAGAAATAAAGAAATTTAGCCATAGATTCATTTATACATGTAATAAAATCATATGGATGAATCCTTATGTAAGGCATGACTATACAAGCAAAGGATAAATGCACACATCCTCAAAAATAGTATTTGTTACTTTTTAGTTTTCATCTATAATTACTTATACAAGGATAAATTTGAATTTATAAATGACCTTATACATTATTTTGAATACTATCTTACTATAGAAGAGAATATAACAAAATAATAAAATTTAATGTCCATGAGGCTAGAATTAGCATCTAGTACAAGAACTTTACAAAAAACCATGGATTTTGATCCTAAAATTGGACACACTCATTTTTATTTCTACAACTTGGATCTTTTGCTATTAATTTTGATAAGGAACTCTCATACTTCCACTACTTTCTCCTCTAAAATAAAATATTGTAATGATATTATTTCTAGAGTATCATCATAGCTAGCTATATTATCACTATATGCCTCACATTTTAAAAATAAAATGCTTCTCTATCTCAATTTTCCATCAAGTAGAAAAGGTACATATCCTCTCCTATTCTTATTTTGGTCTCTCCCATCTACTTGCTTCACATCTAAGATGGCATGATGTATTCCTCAATTGGACCATGACCATTTTTGGTTTCCAATTGATTTTTGTCCCTATATAAGACTTTTATTGGTGATAATATAAAGGGTTCAATTAGGCAAGATAAAGTTCTCTCTTTCTTCCTAACTTCTTTTCCCATATAGCTATTATAAATTTTTTCTTAACAAATGTTTTTGTCTTTGTTATAATTTACGCATTCATCCAAGTTGATATTCCATGTTTTCATCCACTTAGTATTGTTCTTGATCCATATTTTCTTTCTTTATTTCCAGATATTTTACTATTACAACTTTATGTCAACTATTCAATTTTTAGAGATCCTAGAAGGTAAACCATAGTATCTACCTTTATAGGGAAGGTACATATTTATACAAGAAGAATATCATATGAAATAACTCTTTATTTATCAAATTATTTGTAATCATACATTTGTGAATTCTCTTTATTTTCCTCCATTTTGATTATAATGTGTTACCAACCCATAATTCATGTCTTTATAGTGTTCTACATGTTTCCCAACTAAGATTATTATCAGATTCTATCCCAAGATATTTTTTCTCTATTAGTTCTTCTAGAAGAAGCCCTTTAAAATAAAAATTTAATGGATTCTTTTCTTTTAATTGGAGAATATCATGATCTTATATTTATTGCTATTTACTTTCATGTCTACCCCCTTGAAAAAGTGTTGTAAGTATTTTTAATACTCTCTCAAGCCCTATTCTAACCTTTCTATCATAATGATCATTTACATATAAAATAATTCTCATCACATATCTTTCCAAATTAACATCATCCCCTATATTTTTATGCTAAGGAAAACCAATAGGTATAGTCACTGATATTTATACCCAAAATATAGTAGCAAGGAGGAATCATCTATGGAGAGACCTAAGTCAACTAAGGAATGCCTTTATAGGTCTTCCTTGGGTATTGGTGAGTGACTTCAACTCCCTCATTTACCCATCAGACAATAAGGGAGATAGCCTTTCTATTTTATAAGGTATGACTGATTTTTCTTACTTTGTGAATGAAAATTAACTCATGGATATTGATCTGAGTGGATCTAAGTAACCTAGAGCAACAAGCATCTAGGAGATCAATTAATTCAAATCTATTTGGATCATTTTTGTTGTCGTAAGAGATTCTTCTTATTTTTTGTGACACAACCCTTATAACCCATTTAAAGACAAGGTCAAAGCATAACCCTTTAGTGTGGGAGACAAAAAAATAAAAGAAAATTTTGAAAAACCCCTTCTATTTTGAGAAAATGTCACTATTTCATGAAGGAATAGAAAGCAAAATTTACGACTAGTGGAAATAAATTTTCACTGGTATTAAATTAACTCAAGTGGCAAAGAAGCTAAGATCCATTAAGAAGAACCTAATATTTGGAACAAAGATATCTTTGACCATTTCATTAAGAAGAAATAAGACCTGAAACAATAATTATCTAATCTTGAAACTTCCCTACAAATAGAGGAATTGACAAGTGAAATTTGATATAAAGAGAAGAACCTATTATGTGAATATCATAATAATCTAGCTTGTGAGGAAATATTCTAGCGATAGAAATCTAGAGTATCCTGGTTAAAGGAAGGTGATAGAAATTCAAAATTATTTCATGTTTTAACCTTGAGGCATAGGAGGTACAACAAAATTAAAGAAGTGGTCAATATGGATGGTTCAATAATGAATGAATCCATTCAAATTAGAGGGGAGGCAGTAAATTTTTTCTTTAATCGCATAGGATTGGATGGCCTAGTTGATAATGTTGCAATAGGATCTATGCTACAACATATTCGTTGTCTGGTAATATATCAACTCAAATATTATTTTCTCAACCCCTTTAAGGAAGAGAAAATAAGAAGAGTTGTTTTTGAGATGCATGGAGACAAATCCTTGGTGTCAGATGATTTCCCAGTAGTTTTCTTCCATCATTTCTAGCATATAGTTGGGGGTGATATAACACGGGCTATCATGGAATTCCAAAGAACCCAACTTATAGCTTGAGATGTTAATTCAACCTTTCTAGCTTTAATTCCAAAATTTCTAAGGGCAAGATATTTTTTAGATTTCTAGTTGATGAGCCTCTATAATACTCTTTACAATATTGTGTCAAACTTTTTAGCTAAAATAATTAAAATCATCCTACATTTTATAATTGACCCCAACAAGGGGGGTTTGTTAAAGGTCATCAAATTCTTTATGGAATCATTACTATCTGTGAAGTAATTCACTCTATTGAAAAAATTCGAAGTGCAAGGATGTTAAAATTAGATATGAACAAGGTTTTGACAAGGTCTCTAGGGACTTCTTAATCAAGACCATGGTTAGTTTTAGATTTCACCAAGACTGAATCAACCTTTTAAAGGTTTGATTGTCCTTAACAATTTTATCTATCCTTCTAAATGGTTTTGTGGTAGGGTTATTTCAAAATGAAAAAAGGTCTCTACCAGGAGGACCCTTTATCTCCTTATATATTTATTATTTTGGTTGAGGCTTTGGAGAGAGTGATTTTAGCTACAACAAAAAATGGGAGGATTGAAGGCATTAAACTTGCTTCCATTATGCAACCAGTATCCCATCAATAGTTTGTATATGACATAATTATAATAACAAAATATTCTATTTCATAGACCAAAGAACTGAACTTGATCTTGGAGTAATATGAGCAAGCAAGAGTTCAGAAAGTGAATTATGGTAAAATTAAAATTTAGTTTTCGAACACCCTTGGTACCAGATAGGTAATACTAGCTAGAGTCTTTGGATGTTGTATTAGATACCTCCCCTCTACCTATCTATAAATACCCCTTTTTAAGGGGAGGATAAATTAAGCACTTTGAAATACAATAGTGGAATGCTTGACAAGAAAACTCTTATGATGGAGAGGCTCTTTTCTTAGCCGATACGAAAAAGAATAACTTGTCATGTCCTAATATCTTAATTTATTTCATGTCTCTTTTCAATATGTTGACTAGGATCTATGATAGAATAGAACAAATCTAGAGAAATTTCCTATGGTCTAGTATGGAGAGCAAGAAAATATTGGTTTTGGTCACATGGGATAAGGTCTATTCAAGAAAAGAAGTGGGAGAGATGGGTTTTAGAAATCTAAGAAGAATGAATAAATCCTTGATGGATAAATTAGGCTAGAAACTTGCAACAAAGGAAAAACTCAATTGGGTCCATATCCTAAAGGCTAAATATATTAGACATGTTTCAAGCTTTCTTTGAGGTGATAATATTTCTAAATGGTCAAATTTTTGGAATAACCTCTAGAGTATTAAACCTCTTTTATGAAAAGGAAAATGTTTTCAAATTGGGGATGGTTTCCAAGTTCATTTTTGGATTGATAAATGGCTAAAAGGTACTCTATATGACGATCCAAAGTTTGTTGGTTTAGAACCAATTGTATCTACTATCTATGAAAACATAATGCAAGACTATATAGTTTGTAATGAGTCTAGTAAGAGGTGGAGAATCCTATAGGTGTATGGACGTGATGATAGGAATTGGTAGAAACTAAGGATGCTTAATAGGCTCCTACACATTTATTATTTGAATAGTACAAGACCAATTGATTCAATCATTTGGATGAGTTAGAAAGAAGGGGTATATTATGTGAAATTAGGCTATTACCTTCTAGAAGAAGAAGGTTTTTTGTGGATGCTAGTAGAAAAGGTATTGATGAATGATTTATTTCTAAAGTTGTATATTTCTATTGGTTATTAGTCCAAAACAAGGTTTTAACCTTGGATAATATTCACAAAAGAGGCCTAATATTTTCAAACATGTGTGTAATGTGTTAAATGAATGAGGAGGATAAAATCACCTATTCTCTAAATATTCTTTCATTGTTGAACTTCAAAATAATATCCTTCATAGAGTTTAGGTAGTTTGGGTCCTTCCCAATTCACTTCCTAACTTGTGCTTCCAATGGGAATCCCCTTTCAATAGTCAAAGACTAAAAATGATATGGAGATTAAACCTCTCCCATGCTCTTTGGGAAGTATGGAAATAATGAAACCATCAAATTTTCAAAGATGGGATAAGAGACTATTTCTCAATTAAAACCAAACCTCAAGTTCTATGGTGGAAAATATTAATATAATAAGGTTAAATAATGCTTGGGAGTTAGATCAAGAGAATGAGATTATGAGTGGTTAGGGATTAATTTTAGAGCTTGTAGCCTTCCCCCACTCTAACTTCACCCAAGGAATCATTTAATATTAAAGCCAACTCCTCTTAGTTGGATTAGATTAAATTTTAATTGAGCAATGAAGGAGAATCTTAGGTATATTGGAGTAAGAGGGATCTTTCATGACCATTTAGGCAGGGCAATTTTAGCCTATGCTAAACCCCTAGGGGACCAAAAAAATCATTTTGTTGAATCTAGGGTAGCATTCATAGGTATCTCTTTCATAGATAGGTTGAATGCAAATAATTTTATTAATGAATGAGACTCAGAATATAATTAATATCTTAAATGAAATACATCCTCCTAGATGGAATATAGCATACATGGTAGCAAAGGTAAAATCAAATCGAAGCTTCTTGACAATATTTATTTCATACATTTTTATATAGAGGCAAATGATGTAGTAGAATGCTTAGTGAATATAATAGTGCAATTGGAAGGCTTTCAAATCTAGGAGATAAGTTTTCCTAACTAATTCTAGGAGCTTATTGAATGTAAATCCAAATATGATGGTCAAATTGATGCACCTTGTCGGAGCCATAACTTGTGAACCGTACGCCCGTTTGCCTTGAAATTTAACAGGTGGTTCCACGTGCGTGTTCTGCATCAGGATGATCTTTGATCCTCCTGACCCTCCAAAAATCATGTTTTCGGGACCTAACTCCGACATCTAGTGCCCCAAAATTAGCTTTTAGAATAGGTTCCCAGGTTTTTTGGGTTTTTTTGGCTGTTAGAAGTTTATTATCTTTTGTTATACCTTAAGTTGAGACCTAATATTTTAAATTAAGGTTCATTATTGTAAGAGGGATGTGTGCACCAAATTTGGGTGCAATCCGACTCATTTCTATTTTTAGCAATTTTTAGGAAAAAGATCTATTTTTAGTAGTTTTTAGAAAAAGATATTTTTAGGGTTTCTTTGGTTTTCGGTTGCTATATGATGGATTGTAATATTTTGTAGAAGGGGTGTGAATTCAGGAATGAGAAGAATATCAATTGGTAGTTTTCTTCCATTATTGCATTTGTGTTATGTGATTGGAGTCCATTTTGTTGGTCTCTTGTAGCTGAGTTTACACCATTTGGTATCAGAGCGGGTGTGATCTCGCTAGTGAAGGGAAGATGCCACCTAGAAGATATGCCCAGATGAATAGGTAGATCGAGGATCTAAATGCAAAAATAGCATGATTGAATGGTGTGATTGATCGCATGGGAGAGAGACGTCCCAGGGCACATGCAGATCAAGGATCTGATGATGAAAATATACCTGAGGAACGTGGATCTGAGGTCCACATAGAAGTAGAACCAGAGGGCCCAGAGGAAGAAGGGCACGATTTTGAAAATTGACTGATACGAGCTCTAGAGGGGCTTAAGGGGAATCGAGATGGGATTAAGATCGAGGTTCCCGAGTATGCTGGTGGGTTGAAACCAGAGGAGTTGATCGATTGGATCAATAGCCTAGAAAAATATTTTGAATGGAGTAATCTTGCTGAAGAGAAGAAGGTTAAGCTCGCATGCACAAAGTTGAAGGGACATGCATTGATTTGGTGGGATCATTTACAGACTACATGACAGAGGAATGGAAAGGAAAATATCAGGGATTGGACAAAGATGAAGAAGAAGTTACAAGAAAAATTTATACCTGTAGACTACTCCCAAACCCTATTTCATAGATTTCAAAATCTTCGATAGAAGGATCAAAGCATTGAGGACTATACTAATGAATTCTACAAGCTATCCATTCGAGTGGAGCACAATGAGACGAAGGACCAAAAGGCTGCAGGTATGTAAATGGCCTAAGTTTTGTTGTTCAAGATGAGATGAGCATGCATCACACTCTTACAGTGGAGGATGCATATCAAATGGCCCTCAAGGCGGAGGAGAAATTGAAAAGGATTAATAGAAGAGGTAAGAAGGGATTCACACCCTCTTCAGGTCGGGGTCGAAGTGGATCTAATTTTCTCAAGGGAGAATCCTCAATACCTGCTAAACAAGAAGAAGATGGATAGAATCTGAGAGGAAGAGGATACCAACGAGGTAGAGGTTACGATGGTGGATGAAATGGGAATGATCCGAGGAGGTCGTATACCTATTATGGATGTGGTGAGGAGGGGCACAGAGCATTTGAGTGTCCCCAATGTGATGTCCAAGAAAGGGGTCAAGGAGGACAAGGAAGGGTCAATCTGGTTGAGATGGAAGAGCAGGATGAGGATGAAGTTGTTGCTGACATGGGGGAAGCACTTATGATAAGGAGGACGTTGATTGCTCCTAAGAAAGAGATGGTGTAGAGCAAAGCAAAGGGGCAGACCATAGATGGTGAAGATTCTTGGCTGCGAACGAACATATTTCGAACAAGGTGTACATCAGGAGGGAAGGTATGTAACATTGTCATTGATGGTGGTAGCTATGAGAATATGGTGTCAAATGTCATGGTTGATAAAATGCACCTGAAATGTGAAAAACATCCTTATCCATATCGCATCTCATGGGTTAAGAAGGGGAATGAGGTAACAGTAGATCAGAGGTGTTTAATTAAATTTTCAATTGGGAGCACTTACAAGGATGAAGTGTGGTGTGATGTGATCTCGATGGATGCATGTCACATTCTATTGGGAAGACCTTGGCAGTACGATAGGGATACTAACCATAATGGGAGAAAGAATACTTATACATTCTGGAAGGATGGTGTAAAGGTAGTTCTTGTACCTCTGAAGGAGGATGGGCCGAGTGAGAGCTTGTTGATGATGAAGGAGTTTCTTGTAGAGATCAGGGATGCTAGCTTTTGTTATGCCTTAACAGCTAGGAAGCTAGAAATAGAGGAAGTGGTTATGCCTACAGCAATAGCTAAGTTGCTAAGTGAATATAAAGATATCACACCAGAGGAGTTACCAGATGGGCTACCACCAAAAAGGGATATCCAACATCACATGGATTTGATTCCAGGATCAGCGCTCCCAAATCAGGCAACTTATCGGTTGAACCCGACACAGAATGCAGAGTTGAGTAGGCAAGTGACAGAGTTGATAAAGAAGGGATTAGTTAGGGAGAGTATGAGTCCATGTGCGACTCCAGCATTGCTGACCCCGAAGAAATATGGTGACTGGCGAATGTGTGTAGATAGTAGAGCCATAAACAAAATCACAATAAAGTATCGGTATCCTATGTCGAGAGTGGATGACATGATGGATGGATTGGCTGGAGCTAAATACTTTAGTAAAATTGATCTGCGGAGTGGCTACTACCAGATCAGAATTCGAGAAGGGGATGAATGGAAGACAACTTTTAAGACAAAATATGGATTGTACGAGTGGATGGTGATGCCATTTGGGTTGTCTAATGCACCCAGTACATTTATGCGGTTGATGAACAGAGTACTACGAGAATATAATGGTAAGTTTGTGGTTGTGTATTTTGATGATATTTTGATTTATAGTAAAAGTGAAGAAGACCATTTGTTACACCTGAAATTAGTGTTAGACGTGCTCAGGAAGGAGAAATTGTATGTCAACTTGAAGAAATGTAGATTTCTTCAAGATAGTTTAGTGTTTTTGGGATTTGTAATCTCGAGAGATGGCATGAGGATGGATGATGAGAAAGTGAAGGTGATTCTGGAATGGCCTCTTCCATGATCTATAATAGAAGTAAGGAGCTTTCATGGACTAGCTACCTTTTACAGGAAGTTCATCAGGAACTTCAGTAGTATAGCTGCCCCTATAACTGAGTGCACGAAGGGGAAAGAGTTTGTATGGACTACGACAACAACAGAGAGTTTTGAACTCTTGAAGAAGAAGGTGTCGGAAGCCCCTGTTCTAGTGTTACCAGATTTTAGTAAGGTGTTTGAGGTTGATTGTGATGCCTCATTTGTTGGAATTGGTGGTGTCTTAAGTCAAGAGGGCCGACCTGTAGCATTTTTTAGTGAGAAGTTGAATGATGCAAGGAAGAATTATTCTACATATGATGTGGAATTTTATGCAATTGTGCAAGCATTGCAACATTGGAGGCACTACTTAATCTCAAAGGAGTTTGTGTTGTTTACTGATCATGAAGCATTGAGGTATGTCAATTCTCAAAAAAAGTTAAATAGCAGGCATGCCAAATGGGTTTCATTTTTGCAACAGTATACATTTGTCCTGAAACACAAGTCAGGAAAATAGAATAAGGTTGTTGATGCATTGAGTAGGAGAGTCTTGTTGTTGACCACTATGGAGAATGAAGTGGTAGGATTTGAGGGGATTAAAGATCTGTATGAATCTGATGCGGATTTTGGGAATATTGTGCAACAATGCAAAAGTGCGGTAGGGGGCGAGTCTCGTACTATTTTTGAAGAGTATTTTTTATAGAATGGTTACTTGTTTAAGGGTAATCGATTATGCATTCCCAATGGCTCTATGAGAGAGAACATCTTGAGGGAATTACATAGTGGGGGTTTGGCTGGTCATTTTGGAGTAGCCAAAACTACCACTCTTGTAGAGGAGAAGTACTATTGGCCAAAAATGAAGAGAGATATAATCAAGTTTGTCTCTAGATGCAGAGTATGTCAAATGGCTAAGGGCCATGCACAAAATACAGGGTTGTATATGCCACTGCCAGTTCCTACAGGACCATGGACCGATCTGAGTATGGATTTCATGTTGGGGTTGCCCAAGACACAGAGGGGTAAGGATTCAATTTTTGTTGTGGTAGACAGATTTTCCAAAATGGTGCATTTTATTGCTTGTCAAAAGACTAATGATGCAACTAGGACTGTAGTCTTATTCTTTGATGAGATTGTGCGGTTGCATGGTGTTCCAAAGACTATTACTTCTGATCGGGATACTAAGTTCTTGAGTCACTTTTGGAGGACGTTGTGGAAAAATTTGAATACCAGGTTGTAGTTCAGTAGTGCTTACCACCCACAGACCGATGGGCAAATAGAGGTAGTGAACAGAAGCTTGGGAAACCTCTTACGATGCATAGTTGGAGAAAAACCAAAACAATGGGATTTAGCCTTGTCACAAGCTGAATTTGCATACAATAGTTCAGTGAACAGGTCAACAGGTAAATCTCCTTTTCAAATTATTTATGGTCAAAATCCTAGAGGTGTATTAGATTTGGTTGAGTTACCAATTGGGGAACAAGTTAGTGATGATGCAGAAGCATTTGTTGAGCATATCCAGAAAGTGCAAGAGTCAGTGAGGGAAAAATTGCAGAGTAGTAATGCTCACTACAAAGAGTCTGTTGATGCACACAGAAGGGTGAAAGTGTTTGAAGAGGGTGATATGGTCATGGTTCATCTTAGGAAAGAAATATTTCCTAAGGGGACATATAACAAACTGAAACTTAAGAAAATTGGGCCATGCAAGATTTTGAAGAAGATCAATGATAATGCCTATAAAGTGGAGTTGCCTGATGAATTTGATATTTCACCCATTTTTAATGTTTCTGATTTATTTCAGTATCCTGGTACTACCGAGGATGGTGAATTATAGGAGACAATAAATTGGGCATGACAGATGCCTAAGAAGAAAAAATATAGAGTTGCACAGGTGCTCGATAAGAAGGTGATCACCACCAGACATGGGAGCTACAACAAATTCCTGGTTCAGTGGGAAGGATTACCATAGTCAGATAACACTTGGGTTTTAGAGTCAGAGCTAAAGAAAATTGATAACCAGAAGCTACAGGATTTCAATTCAGCTGAACTCGCAGGAGCTGAGTTCTTTTTCACCAGAGGAGAATGATGCACCTTGTCGGAGCCATAACTTGTGAACCGTACGCCCGTTTGCCTTGAAATTTAATAGGTGGTTCCACGTGCATGTTCTGCATCAGGATGATCTTTGATCCGCCTGACCCTCCAAAAATCATGTTTTTGGGACCTAACTCCGACATCTAGTGCCCCAAAATTAGCTTTTAGAATAGGTTCTCGAGTTTTTTGGGTTTTTTGGCTGTTAGAAGTTTATTATCTTTTGTTATACCTTAATTTGAGACCTAATATTTTAAATTAAGGTTCATTATTGTAAGAGGGATGTGTGCACCAAATTTGGGCGCAATCCGACTCATTTCTATTTTTAGCAGTTTTTAGGAAAAAGATCTATTTTTAGCAGTTTTTAGAAAAAAGACATTTTTAGGGTTTCTTTAGGGTTTCTTTGGTTTTCGGTTGCTATATGATGGATTGTAATATTTTGTAGAAGGGGTGTGAATTCAGGAATGAGAAGAATATCAATTGGCAGTTTTCTTCCATTATTGCATTTGTGTTATGTGATTGGAGTCCATTTTGTTGGTCTCTTGTAGCTGAGTTTACACCATTTGGTATCGAGCCAGGTTGTGATCTCGTTAGTGAAGGGAATATTCCACCTAGAAGATATGGCCAGATGTCATGTCCCCTTTCTGAGCTCGTCAGCATTGGCATAGTGCATAGCCTATTCACGCGATCCTGTAGGCTATGGAAGCAGTTTAAGGATCTTGGAAGTCAGTTGGAGCAGTTTCCTATTTTTTAGGGTCATGCTTTTTTTAGAACAGTTTCTATATTTGGACAGTTCGACCAAAAGGGTATCCAAAAATGCTATCAGATGTTGTCTTGGGTGTTCTGGTGCAATTATTTTAACACTCGTAATTATTTAATTATAAAGTCGTATTTAATTAAATAGACTTTATATTATGTGTGCACATAAGTCACTTAAGTGAATTATTAATTATTTGATAAAGTGACTTAGGGAGACATAAGGATTTATTAAAAAGGGGGTTTTTTATCCCACATTGGTTATGTTATGATACAGCAAGGCCCGAGTCAATAATAAATAAAGTGGTCGGGCTCTCATTCCGGCATCCTTGAAGATTGAATATATTGCTTGATGCATTCTAGAGAATTTGCTTACAGATTCGAGCTTGTTGAGAACGAAAACTCTCAACAAGAACATCCACTACGGTTGTGAAAGATCAGCTCTATTGGATTTTGATTGTCTTCATTCAGAGGGCAAATTGGAGATCAAAGAGAATTTCTGGTTCGTCATTGATATCTTGTGTGTTGGGAGATAGCAGCGATTTATACCTGTAGACGGTACTTATTTGGAGGCTATAGTAGTTTACTATTCATGCGGTACTGTAGTAGTTTACTATTCAAGCAACACTGTAGCAGTTACTATTCATGCGGTACTATAGCAATTTACTATTCACGTGGTACTGTAGTAGTTTACTATTCAAGCGGCACTGTAGCAGTTACTATTCATGCGACACTGTAGAAAATTACTATTCACGCGGCGCTGTAGCAAATTACTATTCATGGCACTATTCACAAACTATTTCCAGAACGTGGATTGCTACGATTTGTTTTCAGACTTGAGGAAAATCGGGTATTTCAATGTTGTTCATCATTGTAATTTCCCTTGCAATTAAGTTGTTCTAGTTTGTGAAGCTTTCTTTCAGCAGTTTACTGTATATGATGGATTCATCACCTTCTTAGATATTACAAGCAGCTATGACTTCGGTGGTGAAGTCTTTGGGCAAGCCTAGATGGTTGAAACACATGGATAAGGAGGTAAGACTCATGGTCACTTCTTGCTTGAGTGAAATTTTGAGAATTTCAGCTCCTAAAGCTCCTTACAATGATGACACATTAAGAACAATATTTCAGTTGTTTGTTGATAGTTTTGAAAGTTTGGAGGATGTTACTTGTTCTCATTTCTCTAGGAGAGTTTCCATACTTGAATTATTTGCAAAAACTAGAATGGGCAACATCTTGTTAGATTTGGACATGGATGAGTTGGTTTACGAAATGTTTCATCATTTCATTGCTTTAGCTAGAAAAGAACATGCTAATAATGTTATTGCAGCTATGAGAGACATTATGATTTTGATTATAGATGAAAGTGATTATATTTACCAACCACTCTTATCAATGTTATTGGACGTTTTGAGGCAAGACTTGGTTTCTTCCACTGCTGCACATGAATTGGTTAATAGTGTTGTTAAACAATGTGAGAGGAAGCTGAAACCTTTCTTGGACAATGAGGATATTAGGGGAGAAGAGCAGTCCATGGTAAAAATTTCACATGAGGAAGCTAGTAAAGAAGAGCTTGTGGATCTAAAGAAGAATTCAGTGGAAAATTTTGAAGTTGTACCTACCCTGGACAAAGAAGAATTCAAATAAAAAATGGTTAACCAAGAGATTGAATCACCACATGAGATTGTTGTGAAATAACATGATGCAGATGAATGTATTAAAGTTCCCAAATCAGTTTGTGATGATAATGGATATGGTCTAGATTCCCAAACTAAATACTTGGATAGAAGTGTTCACACTAGTTCCAACTCCTTGGATTTGGAGAGTGATGTGTGGGAGAAATCAATCCCTCATGAGGATCACAATGAACATACCTTTTCAGATCAGCTCCTAGTTCCTTGGGATCCAGGTTTTTTGGTACCAAGGTATGATGAAGGCAGAGAGGCCATTGGAGGCTTCTCTTTCGTAGTTTCAGCCTTTGAAGAAAAGCGTTCAGATTTGGAGATCCTAGAAGAGAGCAATACACACCCAAATATGCCAAGTTTATTCATAATAAATGGTGGCAACTATTTTTCCAACCAACCTAGCTTAGATTCAATATTGGACAGAGTTGAGAGTACATCTTTAGTTTTGGGGTGTTTGGATGAGAACGGCCACCAGTTGGAGTCATCTCTACATCCATTGAGATCATGGATCAGCCATGATATTACTCCCATAGGGTATGAGCTTCATCTTGATTTTTATAGCAGCAGATTGAGATATTTTGGCACTCATGAATTAGTGGCAACAATGTGTTTGATAAGACTAATGATGTATGAGAAGGATGGGACTCTTGCACCACATTCTTCCATGTTGTTAAGAATCATATGGGCTGCATATTTTTGGATAGTTGGAGCACTTGATGGGACTATATTAACAAAGGAAGCACTCACAGTTGGTGATGATATGATGCTTGTGTATAAAACTGATTACATGAATGAGGAGACAGAGATTGTTGACTCAAAATTTAAACTCTTTCTCACTCATTTCTCCTCAATTTTTGATGGTTCTATTCATTTTTTGCATAGTACAGTCTTTGATAGAAGTAGTAAACTAAGTTCGGTTGACGTTAAGGAAATTGAACAACTTTTACACATTGTTGTTCATGGGATTCACAATGAGCACACTTTGTCAGAAGGAAGGCATCAGCCCTTAAATGCATGGAATCCAGGTGTAAAATTCAATTATGTGTTAGTGGCAGCCATGTATATAGATCAGTCTTCAGATTTGTTCATCACCATCACTGATTTGGTCAGAGTTTTACATTTCACAGCCATAGGAAATGATGAGGAAAGATGTCACATTGTTGTTAGAAGGTTTGTGCCACATATGAAGACTGTTTATGATACACAAAAGATACAATATTTGCTTATTTCATAGGATGCATTTGCAATAACAGTCTTAGCAAGGACGTTGGGTCAATTGGAACCTTGTACCACTCAACTTGGCGCACTACATGCCTATGATGAGACGTTGTTGTATAGGATTTATTGGATGGTTGTGTTAGAATTTGTTACATTACTTGGTGCAATTTGGGCTGCACATGTGAAGACAACTAAGGAGGCAGTATACAAGGAGTTTTGCACAGCTTTGTGGAGGAAATTTGATGACCAAACAATGTTGTTTTGGACAAACACTTCACTAATTTTCAAGATTGATTTTGGGACTGTTGTGAGGGAGAATTTTGGTACCAATAGGACTGATTTTCTGCTGATTTCAGAAGCGGCATTTGGGAAGGCTATGAAGGAAGGAACGATGGAGAAATTGAGGTCTCATTTGGCAAAAAAAAAGAGTTGCATCTTTAACACCTTGTGAGACAGAATTGGAGACAATATGGGTTTCACGTAGACTGATCGGTAAGGCACCAACGATTGCACATCACATCAGGTCTGATTTACTTACATTCGCTGAGTTTTTAGTGACAAGAGGAATTGCTACACCACATGTGTTTTCAGTTTTGGGTGAGAATTGTATGAGGCCTGTGTTAGTCCATTTTGGGAGATATAATAAGGTGTCTTTCATAATGTTAAAGGTTGTTCTTAGAGCTGAGTATGAGCATAAATTAGTAGTTTACAGGTATGCTCACTTGCAAGATATGAATAGGGAACATTGTCAGTTTTTGAGGAAGTTGGAGCAATTGTTACACTTGGATTTGATGGCACATAATGGAGATAAAGTTGCATTTTCAGTTTTGATACATTTGGGGGCAAGTTGTTTTGGAGTTGGAAACATGGGAAAAGTAGAGCTTCAGCCATTGACATGCACTTTCAGTCCCATTTTGGAACAACAGTTAAGAAAAGCATGGAGTGAGGTATGTAGGAGTATTTAGGTCATAAAACTTGACATTTATGATGTTGATAATGTTTCTCAAGGTTGGGGAGTATTGGATTTCCCTTTGGGAAAGGAAGAGGTGATGTACTTGACTTATGCATATGGAGAGCCAAAGTTTGTTGATTATAATTTCCTTTTCACTCTCTTTGGTGTTGATTCATTCATTACCTTTGCTAATTTTATTACACTCTTGCATAGTACATCCATTATAAATAAAGGAGAATTGAGTTTACACATCTTTGAAGAGATTAAACAGTTATTTACCATTGTTGTACATGAAAAATCAGAACTACTATGCATCACTTCAGATCTGGTTTGTGAGAGTTTGAGCCTATTTCCACTCAGTTTTTGCACAATTGCAACCTTTGGACAGTTTTGGAATAGCATGAAGACAATATTTGGTTAGCTTGAAGCAGGTTTGGGAACAGTCTTGGATGAATGTTTGAGGCAACCTTGGGTCCACGCATTGTTGATTTGCATCTTGGCCTCACACTCATATTTTTGTTTTGATTTTTATATAGAAGTGGCAGTTGTAATAATTGTGTTGAGATTGGTTTGGGACCCTGGAATCACAGGTGGTTCTGATTAGGTGATTCTGATGATGCTACCTGGGAACATGAAGACATTCTACAGCATCCGACACTAATATTTCTTTGGGACAAGCAATTTTTGGGAGGGTGGACTGTAATGTCCCCTTTCTGAGCTCGTCAAGCATTGGCATAGTGCATAGCCTATTCACGCGATCCCGTAGGCTATGGGAGCAGCTTTAAGGATCTTGGAAGTCGGTTGGAGCAGTTTCCTATTTTTTAGGGCCATGCTTTTTTCAGAACAGTTTCTATATTTGGACAATTCGACCAAAAGGGTATCCAAAAATGCTATCAGATGTTGGCTTGGGTCTTCTGGTGCAATTATTTTAATACTCATTATTTAATTATAAAGTCGTATTTAATTAAATAGACTTTATATTATGTGTGCACATAAGTCACTTAAGTGAATTATTAATTATTTGATAAAGTGACTTAGGGAGACATAAGGATTTATTAAAAAGGGGGTTTTTTATCCCACATTGGTTATGTTATGATACAGCAAGGCCCGAGTCAATAATAAATAAAGTGGTCGGGCTCTCATTCCGGCATCCTTGAAGATTGAATATATTGCTTGATGCATTCTAGAGAATTTGCTTGTAGATTCGAGCTTGTTGAGAACGAAAACTCTCAGCAAGGACATCCACTACGGCTGTGAAAGATCAACTCTATTGGATTTTGATTGTCTTCATTTAGAGGGCAAATTGGAGACCAAAGAGAATTTCTGGTTCGTCATTGATATCTTGTGTGTTGGGAGATAGCAGTGATTTATACCTGTAGACGGTACTTATTTGGAGGCTGTAGCAGTTTACTATTCATGTGGTACTGTAGCAGTTTACTATTCAAGCGACACTGTAGCAGTTACTATTCACGCGGTACTGTAGCAGTTTACTATTCATGTGGTACTGTAGCAGTTTACTATTCAAGCGGCACTGTAGTAGTTACTATTCATGCGGCACTGTAGCAAATTACTATTCACATGGTGCTGTAGCAAATTACTATTCATGACACTATTCACAAACTATTTCCAGAACGTGGATTGCTACGATTTGTTTTCAGACTTGAGGAAAATTGGGTATTTTCAGTGCTGTTCATCATTGTAATTTCCCTTGCAATTAAGTTGTTCCAGTTTGTGAAGCTTTCTTTCAGCAGTTTACTGTATGTTTAAATCCCATAAAAATACCAAAAAAAAGAGCATATATTTGAATTAAAAGAGCAAGAAATTTGTGTTTATTTTTACTAGTCAAAATAGATAGGAAACAATCTAGAATAGGGTGGGTTGTTACACCAGATGAATAGGTAGATAGAGGATCTAAATGTAGAAATAGCATGACTGACTGGTGTGATTGATCACATGGGAGAGAGACGTGCCAAGGCACATTTAGATCAAGGATCTGATGATGAAAATATACATGAGGAACGTGGATCTGAGGTCCATGTAGCAGTAGAACCAGAGGTCCCAAAGGAAGAAGGGCACGATTTTGAAAATCGACTGATACGAGCTCTAGAGGGGCTTAAGGGGAATCGAGATGGGATTAAGATCGAGGTTCCCGAGTATGCTAGTGGGTTGAAACCATAGGAGTTGATCGATTAGATCAATAGCCTAGAAAAATATTTGGAATGGAGTAATATTGCTGAAGAGAAGAAGGTTAAGATCACATGCACAAATTTGAAGGGACATGCACTGATTTGGTGGGATCATTTATAGACTATACGATAGAGGAATGGAAAGGAAAAGATCAGGGATTGGAAAAATATGAAGAAGAAGTTATAAGAAAAGTTTATACCTGTAGACTACTCCCAAAACCTATTTTGTAGATTTCAAAATCTTTGACAGAAGTATCAAACCATTGAGGACTATACTAATGAATTCTACAAGTTCTCCATTCGAGTGGAGCACAATGAGATGGAGGAACAAAAGGCTTCCAGGTATGTAAATGGCCTAAGTTTTGCTATTCAATATGATATGAGCATGCATCCCACTCTTATAGTGGAGGATGTGTATCAAATGGCCCTCAAGGTGAAGGATAAATTGAAAAGGATTAATAGAAGAGGTAAGAAGGGATTCACACCCTCTTAAGGTCGAGGTCTAAGTGGATCTAATTTTATCAAGGGAGAATCCTCAATACATGCTAAACAAGAAGGTGGATAGAATCTGAGAGGAAGAGGATACCAACGAGGTAGAGGTTATGGTGGTGGACAAAATGGGAATGATCTGAAGAGGTCGTATACCTATTATGGATGTGGTGAGGAGGGGCATAGAGCATTTGAGTGTACCCAACATGATTTCCAAGAAAGGGGTCAAGGAGGACAAGGGAGGGTTAATCTGGTTGATATGCAAGAGTAGGATGAGGATAAATTTATTTATGACATGGGGTAAGCACTTATGATAAGGAGGACATTGATTGCTCCTAAGAAAGAGATGGTGTAGAGCAAAGTAAAGGGGCAGACCATAGATGGTGAAGATTCTTGGCTGCAAACAAACATATTTCAAACAAGGTGTACATCAGGAGGGAAGGTATGTAACATTGTCATTGATGATGGTAGTTGTGAGAATATGGTGTCAAATGTCATGGTTGATAAAATGCACCTGAAATGCAAAAAACATCCTTATCCATATCGCATCTCATGGGTTAAGAAGGGGAATGAGGTAACAAGTAGATCAAAGGTGTTTAATTAAATTTTCAATTGGGAGCACTTACAAGGATGAAGTGGGGTGTGATGTGATCTCGATGGATGCATGTCAGATTCTATTGGGAAGACCTTGGTAGTACGACAGGGATACTAACCATAATGGGAGAAAGAATACTTATACATTTTGTAAGGATGGTGTAAATGTAGTTCTTGTACCTCTGAAGGAGGATGTGTCGAGTGAGAGCTTATTGACGATGAAGGATTTTCTTGCAAAGATTAGGAACGCTAGATTCTGTTATGCCTTAATAGCTAGGAAGCTAGAAACAGAGGAAGTGGTTATGCCTATAGCAACAACTAAGTTGCTAAGTGAATATAAATATATCACACCAGAGGAGTTACCAAATGGGCTACCACCAAAAAGGGATATACAACATCACATGGATTCGATTCCAGGATCGACACTCCCAAATCAGGTAGCTTATCGTTGAACCCGACACAGAATGCAAAGTTGAGTAGGCAAGTGACAGAGTTGATAAAGAAGGGATTAGTTAGGGAGAGTATGATTCCATGTGTGACTCCAGCATTGCTGACCTCGAAGAAATATGGTGACTGGCGAATATGTGTACACAGTAGAGCCATAAACAAAATCACAATAAAGTATGGGTATCCTATGCTGAGAGTGGATGACATGATGGATGGATTGACTAGAGCTAAATAATTTAATAAAATTGATCTGCGGAGTGGCTACTACCAGATCATAATTCAATAAGGGGATGAATGAAAGACATTTTTTAAGACAAAATATGGATTGTACAAGTGAATGGTGATGCCATTTGGGTTGTCTAATGCACCCAATACATTTATGTGGTTGATGAATAGAGTACTATAGGAATATAATGGTAAGTTTGTGGTTGTGTATTTTGATGATATTTTGATTTATAGTAAAAGTGAATAAGACCATTTGTTACACCTGAAATTAGTGTTAGACGTGCTCAGGAAGGAGAAATTATATGTCAACCTGAAGAAATGTAGATTTCTTCAAGATAGTTTAGTGTTTTTGAGATTTGTAATCTTGAGAGATGGCATGAGGATGGATGATGAGAAAGTGAAGGCAATTCTGGAATGGCCTCTTCCATGATCTATAACAGAAGTAAGGAGCTTTCATGTACTAGCTACCTTTTACAGGAACTTCATCAAGAACTTCAATAGTATAGCTGCCCCTATAACTGAGTGCACGAAGGGGAAAGAGTTTGTATGGACTATGATAGCAATAGATATTTTTGAACTCTTGAAGAAGGTGTCAGAAGCCCCTGTTCTAGTGTTACCAGATTTTAGTAAGGTGTTTGAGGTTGATTTTGATGCCTCATTTGTTGGAATTGGTGGTGTCTTAAATCAAGAGGGCCGACCTGTAGCATTTTTTAGTGAGAAGCTGAATGATGCAAGGAAGAATTATTCTACATATGGTGTGGAATTTTATGCAATTTTGCAAGCATTGCAACATCACTACTTAATCTCAAAGGATTTTGTGTTGTTTACTGATCATGAAGCATTGAGGTATGTCAATTATCATAAAAATTTAAATAGTAGGCATGCCAAATGGGTTTCATTTTTACAACAGTATGGATTTTTCCTAAAACACAAGTCGAGAAAATAGAATAAGGTTGTTGATGCATTGAGTAGGAGAGTCTTGTTGTTGACCACTATGGAGAATGAAGTGGTAGGATTTAAGGGGATTAAATATCTATATGAATCTAATGTGGATTTTGGTAATATTGTGTAACAGTGCAAAAGTGCGGTAGGGGGTGAGTCCCGTACCATTTTTGAAGAGTATTTTTTATAGAATGGTTACTTTTTTAAGGGTAATCGATTATGTATTCCCAATGGCTCTATGAGAGAGAACATCTTTAGGGAATTACATAGTGGAGGTTTTGCTGGTCATTTTGGAGTAGCCAAAACTACCACTCTTGTAGAGGAGAAGTATTATTGGCAAAAAATGAAGAGAGATATAATCAAGTTTGTCTCTAGATGTAGAGTATGTCAAATGGCTAAGGGCCATGCACAAAATACAGGGTTGTATATGCCACTACCGGTTCCTACAAGACCATGGACCGATCTGAGTATGGATTTCATGTTGGGGTTGCCCATGACACAGAGGGGTAAGGATTCAATTTTTGTTGTGGTAGACAGATTTTCCAAAATGGTGCATTTTATTGCTTGTCAAAATACTAATGATGCAACTAGGACTGTAGTCTTATTATTTGATGAGATTGTGTAGTTGCATGGTGTTCAAAAGAATATTACTTTTGATCGAGATACTAAGTTCTTGAGTCACATTTGGAGGATGTTGTGGAAAATTTTGAATACTAGGTTGTAGTTAAGTAGTGCTTACCACCCACAGACCGATGGGAAAACAGAGGTAGTGAACAAAAGCTTGGGAAACCTCTTACAATGCATAGTCGAAGAAAAACCAAAACAATTGTATTTATCCTTGTCACAAGCTAAATTTGCATACAACAGTTTAGTGAATAGGTCAACAGGTAAATATCCGTTTCAAATTATTTATGGTCAAAATCCTAGAGGTGTATTAGATTTGGTTGAGTTACCAATTGGGGAACAAGTTAGTGATTATGCAAAAGCATTTGCTGAGCATATCCAGAAAGTGCAAGAGTTAGTGAGGGAAAAATTGCAGAGTAGTAATGCTCACTACAAAGAGTCTACTGATGCACACATAAGGGTAAAAGTGTTTGAAGAGGGTGATATGGTCATGGTTCATCTTAGAAAAGAAATATTTCCTAAGGGGACATATAACAAACTAAAACTTAAGAAAATTGGGCCATGTAGGATTTTGAAGAAGATTAATGATAATACCTATAAAGTGGAGCTCCCTGATGAATTTGATATTTTGTCAATTTTTAATGTTTCTGATTTATTTTAGTATCTTGGTACTACCGAGGATGGTGAATTACAAGAGACGGTAAATTGGGCACAACAGATGCCTAAGAAGAAAAAATATAGAGTTGCATATGTGCTTGATAAGAAGGTGATCACCACCAGACATGGGAGCTACAACAAATTCTTAGTTCAGTGGGAAGTATTACCATAGTCAGATAACCCTTGGGTTTCAGAGTCAGTGATGCAGGAGCATCCGAAGACAGTAAAGCAATCTTGCATCATACAAATTTCTTTTCTAAGTTATTTGCACTTTGATCGATTTATTTCAGTATTGAGGAAGTTTCTGTGGAGCAATTCTCGGTTTGAGGAAGTTTTAAGGCAAAGGGAGAGGGGTCGCGAAATCGCGACCCCAGAAGCTGCTTTGTACCTTTGGCGGGTTTCCGTCGCGATATCGCGACCGTTTTGAGAAGCAGAGGAAGGGAGCGTAAGTCGTCGCGATATCGCGACGTCGCGATATCGCGACGTCGCGATATCGCGACCGTTTTACAAAGCAAAGGGAAGGAGCTTCGGACGTCGCGATATCGCGACGTCGCGTTATCGCGACGGCCTATGAAGAAAGGCAGAGAAGTTAGAGTTCTATCGCGTCCAATCACGCGCTAAGGACCGACACGTGGCCGGTCTTCCGACGGCTACGAAAGTTGAAGGGAGATAGAGAACCAAACCAAGGGTGAATAGCGATCGGTCGGGCAAGGCCAAGCCGAACACGTGGCAGTTGTGAAGGACACGTGGGTCAAGTGTGTTGCAACAAGGGGGAAGCTTGGATGGTTGTACACGCAGCCGACCACGTGTACGCAAACTAATCTGAGGGTCACGTAAACTGTTAAGGAAGGTGTCGACCGCGTTCCTTTTCCTTCTCGACATTTTTGGCATTGAAGCATTTACATGCGATGGTTTAATGGAAGAGACCACAGTGCAAAGGATGGTCAGAATAATGCGGCCGGTGCAGGGAGGCCATCAATGCCGGTACCATGATAGAGCGGGCAGATCGACATTTAAGACTAAAATTTCAAAAATCCAGGAAGGGGGAAATTTGAATTTGAAATTTTTGTTAGGTGGAGGCATTGAATGCCTGGAGGATCGAGGCCTCGTTAAAAACTCGGGGAAAATCTTTGTAGGGGGATGGTGAAGTTCGGGATTGGGGAAGAAGTTGTATGCCTGGGAATTACTGCTGTATAGTTGCACTGGACATTTTAATGAAAATTACTATGAATTTACTGTAAAACTGTTTGTGTGAATCCCGGCTTGCCATCAAGTGGTATCAGAGCGGGAGCTCCTGAGCGTGTAACAGATCGCCGAAAAGAGGCAGTTACACCAGGATCTGTGGGAGGAATTTAATTAAAAAAAAAAAAAAAATTATAATGCCTCCACGAAGGAACCGTGGCGGGGTAGGAAATGTGGTGCCGGCCGAAGACTTTCGGGCCTTGCAGAGACAAGTTCAAGCCCTGCAAGCAGAATTACGCAGAAGGCACGAACCCGGAAGGGATGAGGACAGTGAGGACGAAGTTGAAGAGGAAGACCAATCTGAGGAGGAGGAAGAGGCTATGGACCCTGCGCAAGCTCGGTTATACAAGGCCATCTCTCATATTGGAAAGCAACCAAAAATGGAGGTTTCCACGTACTCGGGTAACTTGAATCCAGAAGAAGTAATTGACTGGATAAATGATTTAGAGGAGTATTTCGAGTACGAGGAGGTTGAGGACCCTAATCGGGTCAGATTTGCTAAGACCAAGTTGAAGGGTCATGCCAGCATTTGGTGGAGGGGGATACAGTTGGAGAGAAACAGACGAGGGAAAGAGAGAATAACCAGGTGGGACAGAATGGTGGAGAAGCTGAAAAGACAGTTCATCCCGACAGACTACGAGTTGGATCTATTAAGAAAGATGCAGAGTTTGAGACAAAGTAACGTAACTGTCCAAGAGTACACCGAAGAATTTTACAAAATTTCCATTAGAACTGGGCATTTAGAGGCGAACAAAGAGAAGGTAGCCCGTTATATCAATGGGTTGAGACTCGGCATCCAGGAAGAGCTGAGCCTAGTTCGGGTAAGCACCATTGAGGATGCTTACCAAGTTTGCCTTAAAGGTAGAAGAAAAACTGAATAGGCGGTTTGAAGGCAAGCAAAGAGGAAGGGGCCGTGGTGGAAGAACTGGTGGGAGGACCAGTGGAGAAAAGTATAAGGACCCAAAGAAGACTGGTGAAGCCAGTGGTAGCCCAGATCGAAGGGAGGAGGATGCTCATCAGCCCCGAGACCAGAACAGCTACCCAAGGGGACGGGGTGGATCTGGACGGGGATTTGGAAGGGGAGTATTCCGTGGAACATGTTTCCACTGTGGTGAAGAAGGGCATCGTGCATTCGAGTGTCCACAACACCGGGAAAGAACGAACAAGAGGCCTGAGGGTCCGGCCAGAGCTGCTGTGGCAGAGGAAGATGCTGAGTCTGAGCATTCCGAAGAAGCGGAGAGAGGAGAAACAATGATTGTAAGAAGAGTCCTGTTGAATGAGGAGAAGGACACAGACCAGAGAAAAAGTTTATTCCGCACTCAGATGCAAATGTGCAGGCAAGGTTTGCAATATCATTATTGACAATGGTAGCACGGATAACCTGGTTTCTGAGGAAATGGTTACAAAGCTACAGTTAGAAAGGAAGAAGCACCCACACCCATACCGGGTCGCATGGTTACGTAAAGACCACGGAGCTTTGGTCAATGAGCAGTGTTCCGTTAAATTCAACATTGGAAATTATTGTGATGAGGTCCTCGTGTGACATCCTCGCCCATGGATGCTTGCCACATGTTGCCGGGGAGGCCCCGGCGACTTGACCGGAGTGCAGTGCATGATGGCCGTGCCAACACCTACTCATTGACAAAGAATGGTGTACGCCATAAACTAAAGCCCTTGAAGGATGCGGATGAAAAGGTATGTAACCATTCCAGAGTCTGTTTAGTTGAGGGGAGAAAGTTCCTGAACGGGTTGAAGCATGAACATTTATGTTATGCAATAATCCCTAGAGTTAGGGGGAAGGAATGCCAGGATACCCCAACAGAAGTCCAAAATCTGCTGGAGGAATTTCCAGATATTGTGTCAGACAATGTGCCTGAGGGTTTACCCCCAGTAAGAAAAATTAGCCATCATATAGACTTAGTACCGGGATCAAGCTTGCCAAATAAAGTTGCACACAGGATGACGCCTGTAGAGACTGAGGAGTTAAATAGACAGGTCCAGGAATTGTTAGAAAAGGGATTGATTCGGGAAAGTTTGAGTCCATGCGCAGTACCTACAGTACTGGCGCCAAAGAAGGATGGGGAATGGAGGATGTGTACAGATTCACGGGCCATCAACAAAATCACTATTAAGTACAGGTTCCCGTTGCCAAGAATGGATGATATCATGGACTGTTTAAGTGGGGCTGAATACTTCACAAAGATTGACCTGAAAAGTGGCTATCATCAGATCCGTATCCGAGAGGGAGATGAATGGAAGACAACCTTCAAAACAAGAGAAGGCTTGTATGAGTGGTTGGTCATGCCATTTGGGCTGTCCAATGCACCAAGTACTTTCATGCGGCTGATGAATGAAGTACTGAAGGAATTCCTGGGAAAGTTTGTAATTGTTTATTTAGATGATATCTTGATATTCAGCAGGACCCTGGAGGAACACCTGATGCACATCAGGAAAGTTTTTGAGAAGCTGCGGGAAGAGCAGTTGTTAATAAATCTGAAAAAGTGTAATTTTGTCAAAAGGGAGTTAGTATACCTGGGGTTTGTAATCTCAGCAGAAGGCCTAAAAATGGACCCGAAGAAGGTAAGAGCCATCATTGAATGGCCTACCCCAAGAAGCACAACAGAAGTAAGATCCTTTCATGGTTTGGCCAGCTTTTACAGGAAGTTCATAAAGAACTTCAGCAAGATCTCAGTGCACCTCTCACGGAAACAATGAGGGGGGATAAAAAGGAGTTCAAGTGGACATCAGGGGCTGAAAGGAGCTTTGATGCATTAAAGAGAAAAGTTACAGAACAGCCTGTTTTGGCACTTCCAGACTTTAACAAGGTATTTCAGGTGGACTGTGATGCCAGTGGCAGTGCAATAGGGGCTGTACTGAGTCAAGGGGGCAAACCAGTTGCTTATTTCAGTGAGAAGCTAAATGACGCTCGAAAAAAGTATTCAGTTTATGACCAAGAATTTTATGCTATAGTTCAGGCTCTGAAAAAGTGGAGACACTATTTATTGCCAAAGGAGTTTGTTCTATTTATCGACCATCGTGCTTTGCAATACATTAACAATCGACAAAACTGAATCAAAGGCACATGAAATGGGTGGAGTTCCTCCAAAGTTATACCTTTGTGCTGAAGCACAGAAGTGGGAAGTCAAACAGAGTTGCAGATGCCTTGAGCAGAAGGCAGACTTTACTGATTAAACTGACAGTGGAAGTAGTGGGTTTTGAAGAACTAAAGGGTTTGTACCCTGCAGATCCGGATTTTGCAGAAGCTTGGAAGGCTTGCTTAACACCTGTTACGGTGGACCGAACGAAGTGGTTGGATTTCCTGATCCAAGATGGAATGTTGTTCAAGGGAAGCAAATTATGCATTCCAAGGAGCTCTATGCGGGAGAACTTGATCAAGGAAAAGCACAGCGGAGGATTGGCTGGACACTTTGGTAGGGATAAGACTATTGCCCTAGTGGATGAAAATTATTACTGGCCACAACTTCAGCAGGATGTGAGGAAGTTTGTGCAAGGATGCAGAATATGTCAGATGGCAAAGGGGATAAGGCAAAACACAGGATTATACCAGCCATTACCTGTACCTGAGAGGCCATGGGAGGACATAAGCATGGATTTTATTCTTGGCTTGCCGAGAACACAGAGGGGAAATGACTCAGTATTTGTGGTGGTTGACCGATTCTCCAAAATGGCACATTTTATTCCCTGCCAGAAGACAAGTGATGCAGTTCACATTGCTGGGTTGTTCTTCAAGGAAGTGGTACGACTTCACGGTCTACCAAGAAGCATAATTTCTGACAGAGATACCAAGTTTGTTGGGTATTTCTGGAGGACTCTGTGGAAGAAGTTGAAGACAGACCTAAAATTCAGTTCAGCATACCACCCACAGACTGACGGACAGACAGAGGTGGTGAACAGAAGCCTAGGTAATTTATTGAGATGTTTGATAGCAGATCAGCCCAAGGGATGGGATTTAGTCTTACCACAGGCTGAATTTGCTTATAACAGTTCAGTTAATAAGAGCACCAACAAATCCCCATTCCAGATAATCTACGGGAACAGCCCGAGGAATGTGTCTGAACTGAGGAAGTTGGACAGAAGAGAAAAGTGTAGTGCCGAGGCAGAAGAATTCGTAGAACATATGAAAAGTCTGCATGAGGAAGTGAGAAAACAAATTATAAAAATGAATAGTCAATATAAGGCAAGGGCAGACCAAAAGCGGCGGTTCAAGGAGTTCAAAGTAGGAGATGAGGTTATGGTGCATCTCAGGAAGGAGAGATTTCCTGCCAAGACTTATAATAAATTGAAGATGAAAAAGTTTGGGCCATGCAAAATACTGGGAAAGCGGGAGTCAGGAAATGCGTATGAAGTGGAATTGCCGAGTTGGCTTGATATTTCACCTATTTTTAATATTTCAGATTTAGTGGAATATCATGAGGGAGAAGGTACAGAAATGCAAAGTCCAGAATTATGGCAAATTCCAGCAGCTACTCCAAGCACAGATGAGGCCGAGGAAGTATTAGATACCCGTGAAGGCAGGAGCACCAGAAATAGACAGTATTCTGAATACTTGGTCAAGTGGAAGGGCAGGCCTGTTGAAGATGCAACTTGGCTATCGAAAGTGGAGGTTGACCGCCTGGGTCTTTCCCCAACAAAACGGAAGTGAGGATCACTTCTAATCTACCCCGGGTGTCTGATGCAGGAGCATCCGGAGACAGTAAAGCAATCTTGCATCTTACAAATTTCTTTTCTAAGTCATTTGCACTTTGTTCGATTTATTTCAGTATTGAGGAAGGTTTTTGTGGAGAAGTTTTCGGTTTGAGGAAGTTTTAAGGCAAAAGGGAGAGGGGTCGCGAAATCGCGACCCCAGAAGCTGCTTTGTACCTTTGGCGGGTTCCGTCGCGATATCGCGACCATTTTGAGAAGCAGAGGAAGGGAGCGTAAGTCGTCGTGATATCGCGACGTCGCGATATCGTGACCGTTTTACAAAGCAAAGGGAAGGAGCTTCGGACGTCGCGATATCGCGACGTCGCGTTATCGCGATGTCGTGATATCGCGATGTCGCGTTATCGCGGCGGCCTATGAAGAAAGGCAGAGAAGTTAGAGTTCTATCGCGATATCGCGACCTGTCGCGATATCGCGGCCAGTTAAGGACCGACACGTGGCCGGTCTTCCGACGGCTACGAAAGTTGAAGGGAGATAGAGAACCAGACCAAGGGTGAATAGCGATCGGTCGGGCAAGGCCAAGCCGAACACGTGGCAGTTGTGAAGGACACGTGGGTCAAGTGTGTTGCAACAAGGGGGAAGCTTGGATGGTTGTACACGCAGCCGACCACGTGTACGCAAACTAATCTGAGGGTCACGTAAACTGTTAAGGAAGGTGTCGACCGCGTTCCTTTTCCTTCTCGACATTTTTGGCATTGAAGCATTTACAGGCGATGGTTTAATGGAAGAGACCACAGTGCAAAGGACGGTCAGAATAATGCGGCCGGTGCAGGGAGGCCATCAATGCCGGTACCATGATAGAGCGGGCAGATCGACATTTAAGACTGAAATTTCAAAAATCCAGGAAGGGGGAAATTTGAATTTGAAATTTTTGTTAGGTGGAGGCATTGAATGCCTGGAGGATCGAGGCCTCGTTAAAAACTCGGGGAAAATATTTGTAGGGGGATGGTGAAGTTCGGGATTGGGGAAGAAGTTGTATGCCTGGGAATTACTGCTGTATAGTTGCACTGGACATTTTAATGAAAATTACTGTGAATTTACTGTAAAACTGTTTGTGTGAATCCCGGCTTGCCATCAGTCAGAGCTAAATAAAATTGATAACCAAAAGCTATAAGATTTCAATTCAGTTGAACTCGTAGGAGCTGAGTTCTTTTTCACCAGAGGAGAATGATGCACCTTGATGGAGCTATAGCTTGTGGACCGCACGCTCATTTGCCTTGAAATTTAACAGGTGGCTCTGTGTGCATGTTATGCATCAGGCACTGACCCTCAAAAAATCATGTTTTTGGGACCTAATTCTGACATCTAGTGTCCCAAAATTAGCTTTTAGAATAGGTTCCCAAGTTTTTTAGGTTTTTTTGGCTGTTAGAAGTTTATTATATTTTGTTATACCATAAGTTGAGACCTAATATTTTAAATTAACGTTAATTATTGTAAGAGAGATGTGTGCATCAAATTTGGGCACAATCTGACTCATTTCTATTTTTAGTAGTTTTTAGAAAAAAGATCTATTTTTAGCAATTTTTAGAAAAAAATACATTTTTAGGATTTCTTTAGGGTTTCTTTGGTTTTTGGTTGCTATATGATGGATTGTAATATTTTGTAGAAGGGGTGTGAATTTAGGAATGAGAAGAATATCAATTGGCAGTTTTATTCCATTATTGCATTTGTGTTATGTGATTGGAGTCCATTTTGTTGGTCTCTTGTAGCTGAGTTCACACCATTTGGTATCAGAGCTAGGTTGTGATCTCGCTAGTGAAGGGAATATGCCACCTAGAAGATATGCCTAGATGAATAGGTAGATAGAGGATATAAATGCAGAAATAACATGGTTTACTGGTGTGATTGATCACATAGGAGAGAGATGTCCCAGGGCACATGCAGATCAAGGATCTGATGATGAAAATATACCTGAGGAACGTGGATATGAGGTCCATGTAGAAGTAGAACCAGAGGGCCCAGAGGAAGAAGGGCATAGTTTTGAAAATTGACTGATATGAGTTCTAGAGGGGCTTAAGGGGAATCGATATGGGATTAAGATCGAGGTTCCCAAGTATGTTAGTGGGTTGAAACTAGAGGAGTTGATCGATTGGATCAATAGCCTAGAAAAATAATTTGAATGGAGTAATCTTGCTGAAGAGAAGAAGGTTAAGCTCACATGCAAAAAGTTGAAGGGACATGCATTAATTTGGTGGGATCATTTACAGACTACACGACAGAGGAATGGAAAGGAAAAGATGAGGGATTGGACAAAGATGAAGAAGTTATAGGAAAAATTGATACCTGTAGACTACTCCCAAACCCTATTTCATAGATTTCAAAATCTTCAACAGAAGGATCAAAGCATTGAGGACTATACTAATGAATTCTACAAGTTATCCATTTGAGTGGAGCATAATGAGACGGAGGACCAAAATGTTGTCAGGTATGTAAATGGCCTAAGTTTTATTGTTCAATATGATATGAGCATGCATCGCACTCTTACAGTGGAGGATGTGTATCAAATGGCCCTCAAGGCAAAGGATAAATTGAAAAGGATTAATAGAAGAGGTAAGAAGGGATTCACACCCTCTTAAGGTCAAGGTCAAAGTGGATCTAATTTTATCAAGGGAGAATCCTCAATACATGCTAAACAAGAAGAAGATGGACAGAATCTGAGAGGAAGAGGATACCAACGAGATAGAGGTTATGGTGGTGGATGAAATAGGAATGATCTAAGGAGGTCGTATACCTATTATGTATGTGGTGAGGAGGGGAACAGAACATTTGAGTTTCCCTAACGTGATGTCCAAGAAAGGGGTCAAGGAGGACAAGGAAGGGTCAATCTGGTTGATATGGAAGAGCAGGATGAGGATGAAGTTGTTGCTGACATGGGGGAAGCACTTATGATAAGGAGGATGTTGATTGCTCCTAAGAAAGATATGGTGCAGAGCAAAGCAAAGGGGAAAACCATAGATGGTGAATATTCTTGGCTATGAATGAACATATTTTGAACAAGGTGTACATTAGGAGGGAAGGTATGTAACATTGTCATTGATGGTGGTAGCTGTGAAAATATGGTGTCAAATGTCATGGTTGATAAAATGCACCTAAAATGTGAAAAACATCCTTATCCATATCACATCTCATGGGTTAATAATGGGAATGAGGTAACAATAGATCAAAGGTGTTTAATTAAATTTTCAATTGGGAGCACTTACAAGGATGAAGTGTGGTGTGATGTGATCTCGATGGATGCATGTCACATTCTATTGGGAAGACCTTGGCAGTACAACAGGGATACTAACCATAATGGGAGAAAGAATACTTATACATTCTGGAAGGATGGTGTAAAGGTATTTCTTGTACCTTTGAAGGAGGATGGGTTGAGTGAGAGCTTGTTGATGATGAAGGATTTTTTTGTAGAGATTAGGGATGCTAGCTTCTATTATGCCTTAATAGCTAGGAATCTATAAATAAACGAAGTGGTTATACCTACAGCAGTAGTTAAGTTTCTAAGTGAACATAAATATATAACACCAGTGGAGTTACCATATGGTATACCACCAAAAAGGGATATCCAACATCACATGGATTTTATTCCAGGATCTGCGCTCCCAAATCAGGTAGCTTATCTGTTGAACCCGACACAAAATATAGAGTTGAGTAGGCAAGTGACAGAGTAGATAAAGAAGGGATTAGTTAGGGAGAGTATGAGTCGATGTGTGACTCCAGCATTGTTGACCGTGAATAAAGATGGCGACTGGCGAATATGTGTACACAGTAGAGCTATAAATAAAATCACAATAAAGTATCAGTATCCTATGTCGAGAGTGGATGACATGATGGATGGATTGACTGGAGGTAAATAATTTAGTAAAATTGATCTACAAAGTGGCTACTACCAGATTAGAATTTGAGAAGGGGATGAATGGAAGACAACTTTTAAGATAAAATATGGATTGTACGAGTGGATGGTGATGCCATTTGGGTTGTCTAATGCACCCAGTACATTTATGTGGTTGATGAATAGAATAATACAGGAATATAATGGTAAGTTTGTGGTTGTGTATTTTGATGATATTTTGATTTATAGTAAAAGTGAAGAAGACCATTTGTTACACCTGAAATTAGTGTTAGACGTGCTTAGGAAGGAGAAATTGTATGTCAACCTGAAGAAATGTAGATTTCTTCAAGATAGTTTAGTGTTTTTGGGATTTGTAATCTCGAGAGATGGCATGAGGATGGATGAGAAAGTGAAGGTGATTATGGAATGGCCTCTTCCATGATCTAAAATAGAAGTAAGGATCTTTCATGGACTAGCTACCTTTTATAGGAAGTTCATTAGGAACTTCAGTAGTATAGTTGCCCCTATAACTGAGTGCACGAAGGGGAAAGAGTTTGTATGGACTACGATAGCAACATAGATTTTTGAACTCTTGAAGAAGAAGAAGGTGTCAGAAGCCCTTATTCTAGTTTGACCAGATTTCAATAAGGTGTTTGAGGTTGATTGTGATGCCTCATTTGTTGGAATTGGTGGTGTCTTAAGTCAAGAGGGCCGACCTGTAGCATTTTTTAGTGAGAAGCTGAATGATGCAAGGAAGAATTATTCTACATATTATGTGCAATTTTATGCAATTGTGTAAGCATTGCAACATTGGAGGAACTACTTAATCTCAAAGGAGTTTGTGTTGTTTACTAATCATGAAACATTGAGGTATGTCAATTATCAGAAAAAGTTAAATAGCAGGCATGCCAAATGGGTTTCATTTTTGCAACAATATACATTTGTCCTAAAACACAAGTCGGGAAAATAGAATAAGGTTGTTGATGCATTTAGTAGGAGAGTCTTGTTGTTGACCACTATGGAGAATGAAATGGTAGGATTTGAGGGGATTAAAGATCTGTATGAATCTGATGCGGATTTTGGGAATATTGTGCAATAGTGCAAAAGTGCGTTAGGGGGCAAGTCCCGTACCATTTTTGAAGAGTATTTTTTATAGAATGGTTACTTGTTTAAGGGTAATCGATTATGCATTCCCAATGGCTCTATGAGAGAGAACATCTTGAGGGAATTACATAGTGGGGGTTTGGCTAGTCATTTTGGAGTAGCCAAAACTACCACTCTTGTAGAGGAGAAGTACTATTGGCAAAAAATAAAGAGAGATATAATCAAGTTTGTCTCTAGATGCAGAGTATGTCAAATGGCTAAGGGCCATGCACAAAATACAGGGTTGTATATGCCACTGCAAGTTACTACACGACCATGGACCGATCTGAGTATGGATTTTGTGTTGGGGTTGCCCAAGACATAGAGGGGTAAGGATTCAGTTTTTGTTGTTGTAGATAGATTTTTCAAAATGGTGCATTTTATTGCTTGTCAAAAGACTAATGATGCAACTAGGACTATAGTCTTATTATTTTATGAGATTGTGCAGTTGCATGGTGTTCCAAAGACTATTACTTCTGATCGGGATACTAAGTTCTTGAGTCACTTTTGGAGGACATTGTGGAAAAAGTTGAATACCAGGTTGCAGTTCAGTAGTGCTTACCACCCATAGACCGATGGGCAAATAGAGGTAGTGAACAAAATCTTGGGAAACCTCTTATGATGCATAGTTGGAGAAAAACCAAAACAATGGGATTTAGCCTTGTCACAAGCTAAATTTGCATACAACAATTCAGTGAACAGGTCAACAGGTAAATCTAATTTTCAAATTATTTATGGTCAAAATCCTAGAGGTGTATTAGAGTTGGTTGAGTTACCAATTGGGGAACAAGTTAGTGATGATGCAGAAGCATTTGCTGAGCATATCCAGAAAGTGCAAGAGTTAGTGAGGGAAAAATTGCATAGTAGTAATGCTCACTACAAATATTCTACTGATGCACACAGAAGGGTGAAAGTGTTTGAAAAGGGTGATATGGTCATGGTTCATCTTAGGAAAGAAATATTTCCTAAGGGGACATATAACAAACTAAAACTTAAGAAAATTGGGCCATGTAGGATTTTTAAGAAGATCAATGATAATGCCTATAAAGTGGAGTTGCCTAATGAATTTGATATTTCACCCATTTTTATGTTTTTTATTTATTTCAGTATCTTGCTGCTACCGAGGATGGCGAATTACAAGAGATAGTAAATTGGGCACAATAGATGCCTAACAATAAAAAATATAGAGTTGCACAGGTGCTCGATAAGAATGTGATCACCACCAGACATGGGAGCTACAACAAATTCCTAGTTCAGTGGGAAGGATTACCATAGTCAGATAACACTTGGGTTTCAAAGTCAGATCTAAAAAAAAATATAACTAGAAGCTACAGGATTTCAATTCAGCTGAACTCGCAGGAGCTAAATTCTTTTTCACTAGATGATAATGATACACCTCGTCAGAGCTATAACTTGTGAACCGTACGCCCTTTTGCCTTGAAATTTAACAGGTGGTTCCATGTGCATTTTCTGCATTGGGCACATATTTTATGTACCTACCCCTCCAAAATCATGTTTTTGGGACCTAACTCCAACATCTAGTGCCCCAAAATTAGCTTTTAGAATAGGTTCCCGGGTTTTTTAGGTTTTTTTGGCTGTTAGAAGTTTATTATCTTTTGTTATACCATAATTTGAGACCTAATATTTTAAATTAAGGTTAATTATTTTAATAGGGATGTGTGCACCAAATTTGGGCGCAATCCGACTCATTTCTATTTTTAGCAGTTTTTAGGAAAAATATCTATTTTTAGCATTTTTTAGAAAAAAATACATTTTTAGGGTTTCTTTGGTTTTCGGTTGCTATATGATGGATTGTAATATTTTGTAGAAGGGATGTGAATTTAATAATGATAATAATATCAATTGGTAGATTTCTTCCATTATTGCATTTGTGTTATGTGATTGGAGTCCATTTTGTTGGTCTCTTGTAGCTAAGTTCACACCACAAATTGAGAATAGAGGTTAGCTATGTTGTGAGGATCTATGTGTTTTTGCTAGTGGAGCGTTATTGCATATTTATTGGGAGGCTTTTGCATAAGCCAGCTAGATGCACACACCAACATTAAGGGGACTTTGGAAGAAAATTTTGTGGGGTGGGATCCTATTTCGAAAAATAGGAGTTGATCTCTAGATCCATCCAAAGAGTTGTTCCCTTGGTAATCCTAGTATGGTGATACTCCATGGTCGATGATCTATTTCAATTATAAATTTAGACATTCTTGGATTGGCATCCTCTTGGAATTTTTCAAATGAACTTAAGGAGATAACAAATACTTATTAGTGGAATAAATGCCATCTTCTCTAGATAGGATAGAAGGTCTAGCCAATATAGGACCCATCCAAAATCAATTAGTTTTTTGAAATGTGGCACAAGAAGGGGATGAATTTGACCAAAAATATGAATATTGAAGGTTGCATGTGGGAAATATCTTGGAACCACAAGGATATGGAGATCTATAGGACTAGGATTTTAAGAGCTTCAAGCTCCTAATCATAGGAAGTCCTACAAGTTCTTGATATTCATGGAATATTTTATGGTGATTGATCTAGATCTAGGGGAGAGTGTAAATATAGGAAGTGGATATCCTCTTCTAATTAGCACTAAGTATTGACTTGCCTTATTATTATTTTTTGTTGTTTCTAATTGGTTTTTTGTGAGGTAAAATTTGGCTTTGGAACTCATGACTAGATCATATTTGACATCGATGGCACTACCAAGTCCCAATACAAGATGGTTATAAATCACTTGGACAAGACCTCATATTTCTCATGATAACCCATAGGTGGTTTACTTACAAAATCATACGTCCTCACCTAAATTATGATGAATATTCATGAGTCCCCCATGCAATAACCCTCTTTACCTCATTTTATCCAAGAGGGTATGGATGGAAGATATATTTGATCAATATGGAAATAAGGATGAATCAAGCTAGTATGAACATGTTAGAAAGGAATTGTTAGAGTTGTATTCTCCACCAATGAGTGGAAACCTCCATAAAAATGAGCATAAGTGGTTTGGTATGGAAGCATATAGGGACTTGGTAGGTGAAAACCTAATGAAGCATGTGTTGGATGCCTTAAAACAAGTTTATGTATTTTAAAAGACCTTAATTAATCAACAAAGATACTAACCCAAAGGCTAGCCCATAATGTGGAGGAGGACAAAAGCCATATTGAAGATATGAGCAACATGATCCTTTGGTTAAGCTCCTAGTAGGAGTTTATGGATAGTGGATGGAATACCTTGAATCACACTTAATCCTCCTTCATTTGTTCTATTTGATTGTTGTGTTTCTTTTGTTATTGTGTCTTTTCTTGGATGGTTGCTAGCTAGTTAGTTTCTCTATCATTGGTAGTCTTTTATTTGGGGTGCTCCATAGATTGGACTAGTGTTATGTCTTTTTGTGATATCTTTTAGTGCCTTGATTCCTATTATATTTGATATTATGTAAGAAGAAGAAGAATTTGGCAAGGAGTACTGAATATCAGAAGACCTCAAGATATTTATAATCTTGAGAATAAGGTTCAACTTGAATTTAGAATTTGAAAAGAAGACTTGAATATAGGAGAAGCCTACCAAATCCAAGATATTTGAAGATTGCCTCTCACAACAAGAAGGCATTATTTATTGAGATAAATACTTTTAAAAATATACAAAAAAAATGAGGAGACTACAAGAGGAGAACAAACCACAAAATCCTAGGCTCATGAAAGAAATTTTGAGACCATATTTTGGTGAAGAAGGAGTTGTTTAGAACAGCCTACAAAGAGTTGCAAGATCTTACTCAAGGTAGCAATTTGGTGATATTAGATACGAATATCCTCTACAAGATCTACATCCTTTGCATAAGCTGCAAAAGAGCTACAAAATATTTCAAAAAAAGGTAAGAAACTATTGGTGCAAATAGATTCATTAATTGGATTACTTATTAGATTCATTGGAGCACCTTATTTGGATTAAAGTTAGAAGAAGGAAAATTGGATTACAGTCTTAAAAATTGCAAAGAGATAAAAGTTCCTTTTAAGGTTCATTTGCACATTAGGATTTGATTAGATTTCAGAATTACAACTATCTATCAACTACCTATCATCTGCTTTAGAAAGCAAAAGAAGAGTAGCACCTACAACTTTGTTTGTAAGGAAATTACAGAATAACTCTTGAAGGTTCATTTCAAATTATTCTTGATTAGTTGTAGTAAATTGATTAAGTGCATTTATTTTGATATTTGATTGGAGTGATAAGGTGATATTGTTAGTGCATTAAAAGTGAAATATTGTTAAGCTTATTTGCACTACTTTATTGCTCTCAAAAGATTAGTTTTTGTGATTCTTTAAAAGGGCACAAAATCTAAATTTGAAAAAGTGTCTAAAGAAACTATTGGTGGACAAAAATATGCAATATATAGTGGCCAATTGAAGCCACCAAAACAGGTTAGAATCCTCCAAAACTTGTATAATAATACAACTAACCAAAATCAGAAATAGAAGCTTCAAAGATTGAGACTTGGTGAGTCTCAAGTCCAAAATATTATAAGGTTAGTTGCAAGGAGAAAAGTATGGAAAATTGCATAAAATAAGAAGCTTCTATCTACACCTATCTAAGCTTAGATTTGTCATCAAAGTATTCAAGAAAAAATGGTAAGGTGACTAATCAAAGAGACAACCTCAAAACCCCTACATTGCATTAAAAAGTTTTATCACAAAACCAGAATTTCAGATCTAAAAAAAGAGGAGTACAAAATAGGGTGTAATAAATGTTATTTTATACACAAATTTGTTACATTGTATTGCACTATCCTAATCTATTTTATACAGGAAATAGGGCAGACTTGAAGGTTCTCGAAAGACACATTATTCTCAAGAGTGTAACCGAATACTAGCACACTCCAAGCATAAAGAAGCCTCTCAAAAGGTATCACATCATGCACAGGTTGGAGAGCCATAATAGGTAACCTGAAAATCACAAGAAAGGTGTCACATTGCTCACTAAAGGAGACAAATCTAGTAGCATATAAGTAAGGGAAATCAAAGCAAGAAAATTGGAATCATATGTCCAATCAAGAAGAATTTAATACCATTGTTGGAGCATCAAGAAGTCTCCACCAAAGTGCTGCCATTCAAACTCCATTCAATATCCACAAAAACTCCTCTAAATATCCACCAAAGCTCCACCATAATTATTACTTGGTTGGAACCATATCAGCACCATCGAAATACAACAAGGAAGAAGGTGGAAAAGTACATTTAAAATCTTGAAAAAATGCATTGATAAGACTAGGGCATGCAAGTACCACATTTCATTCTCCAAAAGAAACCCTAAACACCCTCAAAGGTACATTGGAATTTCACATATATGAGGAAAAGCATTACATCATCTCTTTGGTGCTCATAGTCCACGTGGAAGAGGAGTTACATTTAGCCATAGACATTATAGAAGGAAGCCTTACATACGTTGGAATACAAAAGCCACTTTCACAACACACTATGAAAGAATAAAAATGTTGTAGCTATTACTTAAGCAAGGGTGACACTTGTAATAGGTGTTTGAACAAATTTTGTAATATCCCCACTCTATTCCATGTTTCCAAGAGCATATTTGAAGCATTGAATGTAACCGTTGTGATAATTTTCACTCATAAAAATATTTATCACATATTAAAGGTGCCTTGGACTAGGGAGAATACAAAATTTGAAAGCATTCAAAAGTATTAACGCATCCACATTCAACACTGTGTAGTCTTCATGCACAAGGCTGAGTTGCAATGTGGAAGTAATGTGGAAGAGCCTTTAATGCTCTAGTCAAAGGAGGTCAAAGATAGAGATTGAAGGCTCTATAGTTGAAGCATTAAATCCAAGATTTCCATTGGAGGGAACAGTAAAAGCAAATACATTAACATTGCAGCCATCTCAAATCTAAAAAATAGTGTTGATAATTGTGGTATTCGAATATTGCAAGGTGAGGTTTTTTCCATACTTTAATGTGCTTTCATTTAAGGGAGTTATAAGGTTGATAAACCAAGGTTAAACTTAGAATAAATTAACAATATTGAAGGTAAATCATCAAAGGGAATAATTTATCAAATTAATATAATATTTGCAATATTAACCATAGGAGAAATAATAATTTCTACTATAAATTAATTTTTAATAGTTACACATATTATTGTGTTCTAATTTTCTAAATTTGGGAGCTATAACGGTTACACCACAAAATTAGGTTATTGAAAATTAGAAACACTAAAATCAAATCATAAGGGATATTAAAAGAGGTTATAAGGTTTTTTCTAAGGTTGGAAATTTATAATATTCTTGTCTCAAAATTTCTCAAAAGGGACAAAATAAATACAACATTTAAACCTCTTCAAAATTAGAAAAATGATTAGTTCAATAGGAGTAATAAGGTGTTGGAAAATTTGATTTTTGATATTTACAAAACTTTACAAAATCAACCCAAAATTGAACAAAAATTTACAAAATCACTATATTCATCTTATATCGTATCAAAAAAATATTAGTAACTTATAAGGCATTCTACAAAACTTGGTAATATCAGCATTTATCAAATATTATCAAGTTGTAAATCCATTGGAGAAATATAAGCTCTCTACAAAACATAAAATTACATTAGGTGTATATACTCTCATTACTACGGAGACATAAGGAAGCCTACAAAACTAAGGGTTAATAAAGGTTTTATCAAATCAATCTTATATACTTCAATATAGGAATTTATAAGGTATGCTACTAAGATTCTATCAAATTCAATTCTAAAAAATAGCAAGAATCACTATGTTGGGATCCTCCATCCTAAAATTATTAGTTAGTATTATTTAGTATTATTAATAATTTAATTATTATATTATTAAATCATAAAGTGAACCATCACATCTCTTCATAATGTGAACCATCACGTCTCTTCACCAACATAGCTTTAGGGTAGATATATATTAGGTTGGCCATTCACACAAATCATCCAAGAAGAAGAATATATATTTGTTTAAACCCATTGGAGGGATTTCCCAAACCAATGCAAAAGGTGATTCGTATCTAAAAGTGATTATATTTATTTATTTATCCTTTATTAAATTATTGTGCTAGGAACCCTTGGTTCCTACCATTTGGTATCAGAGCATTATGGATCCAACCATATGGGACCAAAAATTTTAGGAAGAAGTTCAAAAATTGAAGGTAGAATTTCAGGAATTGCCTCAACTAGATTGGCAACGTTTAGAAAATATTTTTAGTGTGCAACATTTAGAAAATATTATAGAAAATACTATTAGTAAGTGCATTGAAAATTTTATGGAAGCATAGGAAAATGAAAAAATTGCACGTGAGGAAGATGAGGAATATAAGGAAGATGAGGAAGATGAGGAAGCTAAGGAAGATGAGAAATATAATGAATATGTGGAAAATAAGGATAATGAGCAAGCAATACCCAAAGCACCTGATCACAAAAATGAAGGCAATACAGTTGATATTCTAGAAGTGATCGATGCATCAGGCAATGATAAGGTAGACATTCCCAGAGTGACTCATTATGGCCAAACATGCACTCTACAAGAACTACACTCAATTTCCTCTCCAATAGTGAGTTATCACCATAGGGTCAAACCTATTAAAAAACAAGGTAGAAAGGTGACTGCACACTCCTCCATTGCCTCTCCTAGGGAACAATAGGAGAATGTAGAAGTTTTACCACATCTTTTTATGCATCATTCTAATGTGTTCGAAGAACCCCAAGGATTTCCCTTCCCTCATAATCACATATTTACTAGTATTTTTAGCAATCCCCCGTTAATGCTTCATCCTTCTCGATATCCCTGCCTACGAAAGGATGACATTAAAAGAGTCCAAGAATTTACACAAATCCTTCTTGGAAAACAAAGGATAAAGCTCCTCACTTTGATATTTGAGAGCAAAGCTCTTTTTAAGGAGGGTGGTATGTTAGGATCCTCCATCCTAACATTATTAGTTAGTATTAGTTACTATTATTAATCATTTAATTATTATATTATTAACTCATAAAGTAAACCATAACATCTCTTTATAACATGAACCATCATGTCTCTTCATAACATGAACCATCACGTCTCTTCACCATCATAGCTTTAGGGTAGATATATATAAACTAGGTTGGCCATTCACACAAATCATACAAGAAGAAGAATATATACTTGTTTAAACCCATTGGAGGGATTTCCCAAACCAATGCAAAAGGCGATTCATATCTAAAAGCAATTCTATTTATTATTTCTCCTTTATTAAATTATTGTGCTAGGAAACCTTGGTTCCTACCACACTATTTAAAAGATATATCATGGATGAAATCTTGAGAAAAGTTTTCAATAATGAAGAACTATTCCATATAGTAGAATTTTACTCTCAAAAATTAATAGATACTCTATAAGGATGCGAGTATCTATCCACTAGCGACAAAGAGAAATTCTTCTTGTTTCTTAAATAAGGTAAAGAAGGAAAATTTACAGCATTGATTGGTTATCTTCATGAAACCCTCTTCACAGCATGGTGGAACTCACAAAGATTGGTTATATTTTTACCAAAAGAGTGTTTGATGGTTTATCAATCATTAATTTTGTTTGTACTCAACACAAGAAACAAGCTAGCAATAAAGAATAATACTATTTTGATGATAGACTAACTTGTCATGAAGCAAAAATTCCACCATCATAAATACATAATCATAGGATGAGAAGGAGGAAAAGGAAGAAAAGACATGCTAGAAATAAATATGGCATCATGAAGACTAAACCAATTGAACACATACAAAAGGTAGAAGAACCATTAGCTACAACATACTTTACATCACTATCCAATGGAAGAAGATCCACATTGAAGACTAAAGTCTTTAATACCCAAATAATGTAATACAAAGGGGTGTTATAATTAGATTATATTACATCATTTGGGTCATGTAAATATGCCTTCCTAGATACATACTTAGGATATTAGATTAATTTAGGGGAATTTATCTAGTTAATTCATGCAATGTAATAAATGTACAAGTGTCAATGTGCAATATGTATATGTGCAAGGTATCCCTTGCACAATTAGGTAGAGTGTTGGCTAAAGAACATATCTTCCTATATATAAAGGGCCTCATTGTAACAAGTATGATATAGAGTAGCTTAGAGCATATTTGTAGGCAGTAGCATATTTTTGTGTAGATCACCATATATTGGTGAAGGGTGCAATGTAGTCGAATAGCTTTGTTCATAGAGTTTGCATTTCCTCCATAAATAAATTATATTCATTTCCATAATTTCTATTTATAGCATATTTAAGTCATCTCAAAAAATTATTTTCTTTCATATTTTTTTGCATCTTGTGATTGATATCTCCCATTGCATACTACATATTGCATCAAAAGCTAACAAACACAAGGCTGAAAATGATGCAGGTCCAAGTGACACAAAGAATTGATGTTGGAGGTGGAGCCAAATTGCCTTGTTTCGAGGTCTAGTTTTATCTTAGGGTTTGGTTTTGCTTTGGTTGTGTTGTGTTTTCCTTGTTCTAGTTGGAATCCTTTTTGGATTTTAGTATTTTTTTATATGCATATTTATCTGTTAATGGTCTTAGTCATTTTATCTTTTATGTTTCGGATGTATACCGACTATATATGATTGGAGTATCCTTTATTTGGGTAGGATATGTTGTTTTTTTTTTTAAGTTTTGTATATCCTTTCAAAACTCCTTCGTCCATATAATAAAAAAACTCTAGTTCCTTTCAAGTAGGTCTTTGTAAACTAATTTAAAAAATACCTAACATATGATAGTAGGCCATTTGAGAATCAATAGTATAAGAGCTTATTCTATTATGCTTTCCTCTAGCCTTTTATCCTTATGTAAGCCTTCTTGGCTTCTCTATTCTTCAATATAGGCATTCTATGGCCTCTTATACTTTCTGCATTTTATTATTCAGTTGGTCCACACATCTATCAATATAGTTGAGTCCTAGTATTCAATAGTTATTCTTCAACAATGGAAATGCCCTAGCCTCTCTACTAAATATGACCTTTAAAAATAGAGTCCAAGTCTCACTACCTTCAAAATGGATAGACTCTTAATAAAATTTATCAAATTGGATAAAATCAATTAATAATGGTGGCTTCAATAAACTCTATCAAACTGGACAGAGTTTGGCGGTAGCTCTAATACCACTTATGGCATTTTAAGCCTTATAATACCACAAAATAAAATAGGTTATATCACACAAGTCCCAATATAAAATAGCTTCAATATATAAAGGTCAAGATAATAACATGAGAAAATTAATATGTATATCAAGGCTTATAATAAATCAAATAACATTCATTTATATACTAAAATATGAATGTAAATAGCCTAAATCATTCATTTACTAATTGCTCAAAATGTATACAAGCTTTATTGCTCCTCTTCCTCTTACAATCAGATAATAAGATATATGAATTGTATTCAATATATCTTCTTATGGAGCATTATCTCCATAATATAGCCATAGTAATGTGACTCTTCACATACTTGACTATTGATCCCCATATTCCAAGTCTCATGACTATGGACTTATCTACTTGTCACTTTCGTACTTTATGAACACTTGACTCTATAATACTTGTACACCTTTACATGACTCATACACTTCTACTTGCACTCTCTAATCTAGGACACTTGTGCACATATTTACATTACATGTTTACAATCTTGCATACAAAACACTTGTGCACATTTACTCAACGTACACTTGCACTCTAACTTACATGACACTTGTGCATTTCTTGCACATTATATATTTACATGGCACTTGTGCATTTCCTACACACTCACACTTACATAAAGAAAGAAATATAAATCATACTATAAACTATGACTCAATCCTAATATAATATTTACAAATATACCATGGGGATACATTAGCATGTACTAAATAATTTAATATTTTCCAATACATCCTAATATCTATGAAGAAATGTAAAAATGGTGGAGTCATTCTATTCAAGGCTCCAAGATATTCATTGTGGAAAGGAAGCTTAAACATGTGAAGAAGGAGACCAAAGTTTAGAATAAGCTTATTTTTAAAAATATATTTAGAAAAAAGTAAATATTGAGGTAGTAACTAATCTAGTTAGAGGAGGAATTCAACAAAAAATGAATGGATGCTCAACGCATTAAAAAAAATTAAGAACTTTAATCTAAATTACATATTGTAATAGCGAGGGAAGAATTATTTTGAAAATATAAATCCAAAAATAACTAGTTCATGAATAGGGATAGAAACACAATGTCTCTTCATGTTTCTACTCTCAAGGATAGGAGTGCAACTAAAATAACTAAAATATTACGAGATAATGAGGAGATAGCAAAGGAAGAAATATAGATTAAGCAAGTAGTAATTAATTGTTTCAAATCTCTTTTATCTAAATATGGAGAGGATGATGATGAAGCTATGTGCAATATATTGTAACACACACCAAAATTAAATGACTAGTGATAAGAATGAATCTTATGAGGGAAGTTAGTGAGGAAGAAGTAAGAGATGCATTTTTTCTTTGGGAAAGGAAAATGCACCAAGGTTAGATGGATTTCAAGTAGGCTTTTTTCACATTGTTTTCATATAGTTAGATATAATGTGGTGGTTGCATGTTCAAGAGTCTCATGTTTTAGCAAATATTCTTAAGGAGTACAATAACACCTTTCTTGTCTTAATTCCTAATAAATAGGAATTGAAAATCTTCAAGAAATTTAGGCCAATAAACCTTTGTAACATTATTTATAAAATCATTTTAAAGGTAATTGCATTAAGGTTGAAGATTATCCTTCCAAAATTAATAGCAAAGAAACGAGGTATTGTAAAGGGGAGATAGATTTTATATGGGGTTATAACTTTGCACAAAATATTACATTCTATGGACAAATGTGAAAGAGAAGGTATGGTTCTCAAGTTAGTTATGAATAATTCTTATGATAGGGTGTCTTGGAGATTACTATATAATGTGCTCAATAAATGTGTATTTAGCAAAATATGAAGAAGGTGGATTGATAATTGTTACTTATTCAAACTTATTCTCAATACTACTTTGATGGGATTCTTTGGGAGTAGCATAATATTGAGGCAATGGGATCATTTATCAACTTACATTTTAATTCTTATGATGGAAAGCTTTGAGAAGATGTATTAAAGTGGACCAAAAAAATTTCAAGATAAGTGTATTGAAACCTTTTGCATCTATTAGAGTCATTGCCCACTAGCAATTTGTTGATAACATAATTCTCCTCAGTAAATCCTCTATAGTGGAAGCTATATGGTTTAGAAGGATTCTCAACCTTTACAAGAAGGTGTCTCACCAAATGATTAACTTTAAAATAAAAAGTATTTTTTGGTGAATAGCCTAAGGATAGACAAAGGATAATAGCCATAATCCTAGGATGCAATATTTTAGGTCTTCCTTAAATTTATCTTGGTATCTTGATGTTTCCTATAATATGTAAGGATAATTTTTGGGATCCACTATTAGATAAATTTTAAGAAAATTTAGCGGGATGGAAGGGTAATCTTCTAAGTCAAGCAAGGAAATTCAACTGTTGAAAAGCACTCTTGGCGTCATCCCCATGTATCTTATTTGAGTTTATAATTTTTTTGGAAAGATTGCAAACATAGTGGAGAGTATTTAGAAAAGGTTCCAATGGTTGGGATCAGAATAAAATAATAGACTACCTCTTATGGTATGGGAAAGAATATGTAGTCCTAAAGCAAGTGGGGTATTAGGTCTAAGGAACATCCATAATTTGAATAAGGTCATCGTTGTAAAATTAGGATGTAAGATCATCAAGAAAGGGGATTAATTATGGGTAAGAATTCTAAAGGATAAGTATTTGGACAATCAAGATGTATAAAGGTTTTTGACTACCTTAGATCCTTGTAGAGGCTCATATTTATGGAATCATTGTATAAGAAGTAGATATGTTCTTTGGAAGGGTGACATATGGAAAGTAGGTAAAGGAACAAAATTTAACCTTTAGGAGGATGCTTGGCTAGAAAACCATCCACTTTGTAAGGATAGCAAAATGTCCAAAATTAGGAATGAATTGGAGAACAAATATGGTAGTTTGGTTTATGATTACATAGAAAGGAAGGAAGGAGGGATAGGATGGAAGAAATTAACAAGAAATTTACATAATGAAAAGGCTCTTGATAAACTTCCATGGAATAAATTATAGGATAAGAAATATATTTTGAAGATAGCTATTTTCCTTTCTCAATTTGTTTTTGACTTTGGATCATTTGAAAATAAGAAGTTACTACTTCCTCAATAGATGTTACTTATGTGAGGCTAATGAAGAATTTATAAAACACATTATGTTATAATTTAAATATTCATTGAAGTATCTTAATGATTAAATTCTAGAAATTGGAATAACTTGGGTTTTGATAGATAACATGTTATATTGGCTACAATCGTGAGACAGTCATTCGATATTAGAAAATTAAATATGATATGATATCTCATTCTATTTTACTATGTTTGGGGTATTTTGTTAGAGAAAAATAGTAGGCTATTTAGAGGGGAGATAAGGCCTACAACCAAATGTACTCAAATCATTACAGGATCCATCATAGATAATATGTCAATTATGAAGCTGAAAGAGAAACCTAAATTTGGTGAGGTGAGTATAGTCTTGAATTTGAATCTTAAACCTTTACAAAAATATGATATTTTCCTAAAAAATTTGAGAGGCCAAGTTTGCATCCCCCTAATGAGGAATGGATGAAACTAAATTTTAATGGGGCTTCCAAATATAACCTAGGAAAACTTAGTGGAGGGGAGTTATTATGAACCATAATAATATTTTTGTAGGGGTAGATACTAAATATGCAGGCACTATAGCCAGTCACTAGGTTGAGGCTAGAGCAACCCTTGCTAGAGTAAACCTATCCATAGACATAGAAGTGAATAATTTGGTCGTAGATGTAGACTCTTTAAATAATATCAATTGCTTGAAAGGGAAAGCCAAGGTAAGTTGGCAAGTGTCAAGTATCATCTAGAGAATTTTGAATTTTCATACACTTATAGGGAGGGTAATAGTGTGGTATATTGGTTGGAAAATTGGGATATGCTTAAATAAGAGGACCAAAGATGGATCCCCCCTAACAAATTTCATCCCAATTTTTTTTTTAAGTGAAAATCCCCTTGTGGGGCCACCTTGCTCTGATAGACCGCGACTAGGAGGTTCTACACCATCAAAGTCACTCGGGAGTTGCGCTCGGACCTGGCCACACCAAAATTATCATTTGGATTTTGGGTACCCAATTCAACTTTTTGGTAGGGTGGAGATTCGAACCTGGGACCTCCCTTGGAGGATTGCCCTCTCCTCTCCAACTCACCTGCAACACCTGGGTAGGAATGTTAATAGGGGTGAGGAGTACCACATAATTGGGACTAAGGGCTTCTACATTTAAACCTACTACCCCATTGGCCATCCCAACCTAATTTAGTTGGGGGAAAAGGATAGAAATAATTTAGGTTGTGATCTACAATTATTTTTCTTGTATCTATAGTGGTATATGGTTGAAAGTAGTAATCTTTCAATTATAAAAAAAAATTGTTTAAGAAGTATGATGGTGAGGTGGTTTTAATAATACCTAAATAACTCTATTTTATCTTGTAAAAGCATATGGTCACTTTCAAAACCTTGTATTTACCCTAATAAGAAAATAAAATTAGAAAATAGTTGTAAAATACTCTTCAAGGGAGTAGATGAATGCATATGACCTCCATATATTAGGAACTATGCATGTTATATTATCTCTTATATTCCCTTCACTTAATGATTGAACAAGGTGTTCATATAGACATGTAGTCATCAATAATTATTTTTGTTATTGCTTATAATTCTATTTTTCTTGTATAATATTAGCATACAATTACCTTATGTAGTTCAATTAGATATAAATTATTTACTGAAGATGAACATTAATTCATACAATATATATGCAAACCAATAATATCCTATAACTTCTAGGTACTCTCTTTAGAATTTAAAATAATATAGAATTAAAATAAAATCAAAGCATTAATTATTTAATATATGTGCCCACTTGATTAATACTTATGAGTACACATACATATCAATAGATCCAATTCAAAGGAGAAAATATAAACAATTTATTATATGTATCTAGTTGATTGAGACCCATAAAAATGATATGTATAATCACTCAAGGCTTAGAAAGAAAGAAATTTAGCCACAGATTCATTTATAAATGTAATAAAATCATATGGATGAATCCTTATGTAAGGAATGACTATACAAGCAAAGGATAAATGCACACATCCCCAAAAATATTATTCGTTACTTTTTAGTTTTCATCTATAATTACTTATACAAGGATAAAGTTGAATTTATAAATGACCTTATACATTATTTTGAATACTGTCTTACTATAGAAGAGAATATAAGAAAATAATAAAATTTAAAGTCCATGAGGCTAGAATTAGCATCTAGTACAAGAACTTTACAAAAAACCATGGATTTTGATCCCAAAATTGGACACACTCATTTTTATTTCTACAACTTTGATCTTTTGCTATTAATTTTGATAAGAACTCTCATACTTCCACAACTTCATCCTCTTCAATAAAATCTTGTAATGATATTATTTCTAGAGTATCATCATAGCTAGCTATATTATCACTATATGCCTCACATTTTAAATTTAAAATTCTTCTCTATCTCAATTTTCCATCAAGTAGAAAAGGTACATATCCTCTCCTATTCTTATTTTGGTCTCTCCCATCTACTTGCTTCACATCTAAGTTGGCATTATGTAATCCTCAATTGGACCATGACCATTTTTGGTTTCCAATTGATTTTTGTCCCTATATAAGACATTTCTTGGTGATCATATAAAGGGTTCAAGTAGGCAAGATAAAGTTCTCTCTTTCTTCCTAACTTTTTTTCCCATATAGCTATTATAAATTTTTTCTTAACAAATGATTTTATCTTTGTTATAATTTATGCATTCATCCAAGTTGATATTCCATGTTTTCATCCACTTAGTATTGTTCCTGATCCATATTTTATTTCTTTATTTCCAGATATTTTACTATTACAACTTTATGTCAACTATTCAATTTTTAGAGATCCTAGAAGGTAAACCATAGTATCTACCTTTATAGGGAAGGTACATATTTATACAAGAAGAATATCATATGAACTAACTCTTTATTTATAAAATTATTTGTAATCATACATTTGTGAATTCTCTTTATTTTCCTCCATTTTGATTCTAATGTGTTACCAACCCATAATTCATGTCCATATAGTATCACTACTACCACTAATAGCCCGAATAAAACTCATATAGACTTTTACTCCCATAATTTAGCATCTTTTATTCTATATTGTAATGTAAAAAGTGTTCTTCATCCCCCTCATATTCTCTTCATTCTACATGTTTCCCAACTAAGCTTATCAGATTCTATCCCAAGATATTTGTTCTCTATTAGTTCTTCTAGAAGAAGCCCTTTAAAATAGAAATTTAATGAATTATTTTCTTTTAATTGGATAATATCATGATCTTATATTTATTGCTATTTACTTTCATGTCTACCCCCTTGAAAAAGTGTTGTAAGTCTTTTTAATACTCTCTCAAGCCCTATTCTAACCTTTCAATCATTATGATCATTTACATATAAAATAATTCTTATCACATATCTTTCCAAATTAACATCATCCCCTACATTTTTATGCTAAGGAAAACCAACAGGTATAGTCACTAATATTTATACCCAAAATATAGTAGCAAGGAGGAATCATCTATGGAGAGACCTAAGTCAACTAAGGAATGCCTTTATAGGTCTTCCTTGGGTATTGGTGAGTGACTTCAACTCCCTCCTTTACCCATCAGACAATAAGGGAGATAGCCTTTATATTTTATAAGGTATGACTTATTTTTCTTACTTTGTGAATGAAAATGAACTCATGGATATTGATCTGAGTGGAGCTAAGTAACCTAGAGCAATAAGCATCTAGGAGATCAATTAATTCAAATCTATTTGGATCATTTTTTGTTGTCGTAAGAGATTCTTCTTATTTTTGGTGACACAACCCTTATAGCCCATTCAAAGACAAGGTTAAAGCATAACTCTTTAGTTTGGGAGACAAAGGAACAAAATAAAATTTTGAAAAGCCCCTTCTATTTTGAGAAAATATTGCTATTTCATGAAGGAATAGAAAGCAAAATTTATGACTAGTGGAAATAGAGTTTCACTGGTATTAAATTAACTCAACTGGCAAAGAAGCTAAGATCCATTAAGAAGAACCTAATATTTGGAACAAAGATATCTTTGACCATATTCTTAAGAAGAAGGAAGACCTGAAACAATAATTATCTAATATGGAAACTTCCCTACAAATAGAAGAATTGACAAGTGAAATTTAATATAAAGATTAAAACCTATTATGTGAATATCATAATAATCTAGCTTGTGAGGAAATCTTCTAGCGATAGAAATCTAGAGTATCCTGGTTAAATGAAGATGATAGGAATTCAAAATTATTTCATGTTTTAACCTTGAGGCATACGATTTACAACAAAAATAAAGAAGTGGTAAATATGGATGGTTCAATAATGAATGAATCCATTCAAATTATAAGGAAGGCAGTAAATTTTTTCTTTAATCACATAGGATTGGATGGCCTAGTTGATAATGTTGCAATAGGATCTATGCTACAACATATTCCTTGCCTGGTAATATATCAACTCAAATATTATTTTCTCAACCCCTTTAAGGAAGAGAAAATAAGAAGAGTTGTTTTTGAGATGCATGGAGACAAAGCCTTGGTGGTAGATGATTTCCCAATAGTTTTCTTCCATCATTTCTAGCATATAGTTGGGGGTGATATAACACAAGCTATCATGGAATTCCAAAGAACCCAACTTATAGCTTGAGATGTTAATTCAACCTTTCTAGATTTAATTCCAAACTCTTATGATGGAGAGGCTCTTTGCTTAGCCGATATGGAAAATAATAACTTGTCATGTCCTAATATCTTAATTTATTTCATGTCTCTTTTCAATATGTTGACTAGGATCTATGATAGAATAGAACAAATCTAGAGAAATTTCCTATGGTCTGGTATGGAGAGCAAGAAAATATTGGTTTTTGTCACATGGTATAAGGTCTATTCAAGAAAATAAGTGGGAGAGATGGGTTTTAGAAAGCTAAGAAGGATGAATAAATCCCTGATGGAAAAATTAGGATGAAAAATTGCAACAAAGGAAAACCTCAATTGGGTCCATATCCTAAAGGCTAAATATATTAGACATGCTTCAAGCTTTCTTTGAGGTGATAATATTTCCAAATGGTCAAATTTTTGGAATAGCCTCTAGAGTATTAAACCTCTTTTATGAAAAGGAAAATGTTTTCAAATTGGGGATGGTTTCCAAGTTCATTTTTGGATTGATAAATGGCTAAAAGGTACTCTATATGATGATCCAAAGTTTGTTGGTTTAGAACCAATTGTATCTACTATCTATGAAAACATAGTGCAAGACTATATAGTTTGTAATGAGTCTAGTAAGAGGTGGATAATCCTATAGGTGTATGGACATGATGATAGAAATTGGTAGAAACTAAGGATGCTTAATAGGCTCCTACATTTTTTTGTTTGAATAGGACAAGACCAATTGATTCAATCATTTGGATGAGTTAGAAATAAGGGGTATATTATGTGAAATTAGGCTATTACCTTCTAAAAGAAGAAGGTTTTCGATGGATGCTAGTAGAAAAGATATGGATGAATGATTTATTTCTAAAGTTGTATATTTCTATTGGTTATTAGTCCAAAAAAAGGTTTTAACCTTGGATAATATTCACAAAAGAGGCCTAATATTTTCAAACATGTGTGTAATGTGTTAAATGAATGAGGAGGATAAAAATCACCTATTCTCTTAATATTATTTCATTGTTGAACTTCAAAATAATATCCTTCATATATTTTAGGTAGTTTGGGTCCTTCCCAAGTCACTTCCTAACTTGTGCTTCCAATGGGAATCCCCTTTCAATAGTCAAAGACTAAAAATGATATTGATATTAAATCGATCCCATGTTATTTGGGGAGTATGGAAATAATGAAACCATCAAATTTTCAAATATGGGATAAGAGACTATTTCTCAATTAAAACCATAACCTCAAGTTCTATGGTGGAAAATCTTAATATAATAAAGTTAAATAATGCTTGGGAGTTAGATCAAGAGAATGATATTATGAGTGGTTAGGGATTAATTTTAGAGCATGTAGTCTTCCCCCACTCTAACTTAACCCAAGGACTCATTCAATATTAAATCCACCTCCTCTTAGTTGGATTATATTAAATTTTAATGGATCAATGAAGGAGAATCTTGGGTATATTGGAGTAAGAGGGATCTTTCATGACCATTTAGGCAGGGCAGTTTTAGCCTATGCTAAACCCCTAAGGGACCAAAAAAATCATTTTGGTGAATCTAGGGTAGCATTCATAGGTATCTCTTTCATAGATAGGTTGAATGCAAAGAATTTGATTATTGAATGAGACTCATAATATAATTAATATCTTAAATGAAATACATCCTCCTAGATGGAATATAGCATACATGGTAGCATAGCTAAAATAAAAATGAAGCTTCTTGACAATATTTATTTCATCCATTTTTATATAAAGGCCAATGATGTAGTAGACTGCTTAGTGAATATAATAGTGCAATTGGAAGGCTTTCAGATCTAGGAGACAAGTTTTCCTAACTAATTCTAGGAGCTTATTAAATGGGAATCCAAATATGATGGTCAAATTGAGAATAGAGGTTAGCTATGTTTTGAGGCTCTATGTGTTTTTGCTAGTGGCGCATTATTGCATATTTAGTGGGAGGCTTTTGCATAAGCTAGCTAGATGCACACACCAAATTCAAGGGGACTTTGGAAAAAAATTTAGTGGCGTGGGATCCTATTTGGAAAAATAGGAGTTGATCTCTAGATCCATCCAAAGAGTTGTCCCCTTGGTAATCCTAGTATGGTGATACTCCATGGTCGAGGATCTATTTCAATTAGAAAGTTAGACATTCTTGGATTGGCATCCTCTTGGAATTTTTCAAATGAATTTAAGGAGATAACAAATACTTATTAGTGGAATAAATGTCATCTTCTCTAGATAGGATAGAAGGTCTAGACAATCTAGGACCCATCCAAACTCAATTATTTTTGTGAAAGGTGGCACAATAAGGGGATGAATTTGACCAAAAATATGAATATTGAAGGTTGCATGTTGGAAAGATCTTGGAACCATAAGGATATGGATATCTATAGGACTAGGATTTTAAGAGCTTCAAGTTCCTAATCATAGGAATTCCTACAAGTTCTTGATATTCATGGAATGTTTTATGGTGATTTCTCTAGATCTAGGGAAGAGAGTGTATATATAGGAAGTGGATATCCTCTTCTAATTAGTACTAAGTATTTAATTGCATTATTATTAGTTTTTGTTGTTTCTAATTGGTTTTTTGTGAGGTAAAATTTGGCTTTGGAACTCATGACTAGATCATATTTGACATCGATGGCACTACCAAGTCCCAATCCAAGATGGTTATAAATTACTTGTACAAGACCTCATATTTATCATGATAACCCATAGGTGGTTTACTTACAAAAGCATACGTCCTCACCTAAATCTATGATGAATATTCATGAGTCTTCCATGCAATAACCCTCTTTACCTCATTTTCTCCAAGGGGATATGGATGGAAGATCTATCTGATCAAGATGTAAATAAAGATGAATCAAGCTAGTATGAACATGTTAGAAAGGAATTTTTAGAGTTGTATTCTCCACCAATGAGTGGAAACCTCCATAAAAATGAGCATAAGTGGTTTGATATGGAAGCATATAGGGACTTGGTAGGTGAAAACCTAATGAAGCATGTGTTGGATGCCTTAAAACAAGTTTATGTATTTTAAAAGACCTTAATTAATCAACAAAGATACTAACCCAAAGGCTAGCCCATAATGTGGAGGAGGACAAAAGCCATCTTGAAGATATGAGCAATATGATCCTTTGTTTAAGCTCCTAGTAGGATTTTATGGATAGGGTATGGAATACCTTGAATCACACTTAATCCTCCTTCATTTGTTCTATTTGTTTGTTGTGTTTCTTTGGTTATTGTTTCTTTTCTTGGATGGTTGCTAGCTGGTTAGTTTCTCTATCATTGATAGTCTTTGATTTGGGGTGCTCCATAGATTGGACTAGTGTTATGTATTTTTGTGATATCTTTTAGTGCCTTGATTCCTATTATATTTGATCTTATGTAAGAGGTTTGATGTCCCTTTCAAAAACTCTTCTTCCAATTGAATAAAAAATAATGATCACCTACATATAAAATAAGCCTCACCACATGTCTTCCCAAATTAACATCATCCCTTCCATTTGCATTTATCTATTCTTATAATTTGTCAATATATAAACCAAATAATATAGAGGGTAATAGGCATCCTTGTTTAACCCTTATGTCACTTCTAAATAATTTTGAAATGCCTACTTGCATTCTGATTTTAGCTCAAACATTTCTATAGAGTATGTGTACTACTACTCTATACTTATTTGGTATTTCTATATTCCATTCTACTTGATAGTTTAATTATAAGAGCTATGTCAAAATATTACTTGTAATCCATAAAACAAAAATAGTATTCTCCTTTTCCATTCCATATTTTTCCAATGGCATGTCTCAAAGTGATTATGTGATCTATTGTTGATTATTTTAGCTTAAAACTTGCTTGTACTTTCCCCCCTTTCCTTTTTCTTCTATCCACTTACTGATTCTACTCTCAACCATGCTTCCACATAGCTTTGTAAAGAGGGGATTGACCATAATGGTTTGGTAATTTGAATAAAAATCTACATATCCACTCTTGAAGAGAGAAATTGTTATTCAATCCCTTAGAAATCCATGTCAAATGATGTTGTTAAATATCCTCTTGAAGTGTGGTACTAAGTACCCTATGCACTACTTTAAATACTTTGTCTATTGTCCATCCATATCACAAGCCTTAATTATTCCTAGACTTTTACCTTCCTCTACATCCCTTAAGGTGAAAATTTTGTTTTTGTTGTGATTTTTTATAAGAGGGGTCTCTTTTTCTTGATCTTGTTCATATAGCTCTTTTTAATATTTTGGTCATTGGATTTTTACAATGTTATTTTATTTTTATTTTTGTTCAATTTCCTTCCAAAATAAATTTGGATTATTCTTCCCTAATTAAACCAATTCTTGTTGTTTTGCACTCACATTCCTCTTTTTTTGCTTTCACTATCTATTTGTATAGACTTTTGTTTTTCTCTTCTTTACTAGGTATATTGAGAGCTCTTCTTGTTGCTTTACATTCTTCACTGTACCATGCATTTTTTGGGAAGATTTTTTTTATATTTCTAAATTTAGATCTTACACCCTTAAATGTACCTAAAATTTTATATTTTTTAAGTCATGGCTATTTATTCCTTGTACTCTTGTCTATTTTCCTTCTTTTCCAAAATTTTTTTTACAACTTCCTTGAAAATTAAATAATTGTCTTAGGTTATGAGGATCTTTCTCTCTATTGAAAATTATTGATTGGCTTATAGTTTTTCTATTTGCCTATTTATTCATTTCCATGAAAATTTGGATTGTGATATAATTTTAATTATGCTTTTTTATTAGTTAAATAAAGGGGTGGGTTTTTTGAACAGGGTCCCCAAAACCTATTTATAGTAAAGTTTCATACATCCACATAAAAATAGCAAATCCCCAACAATACTTCAACAAAACCAAAGCATAATAAGTTATATACATTTATCATACCACAAAAAAATCCTAGTGAAACCCCAATAAAACTAAATCATACTTGGTGAGAACAATACAAAATAAACCTAGAAAATCATAAAATTAAATCTTCTTCTTCTTAAAGAAGGTTATAAAAACCACACACTACAGATTCTTCTCGACAGTTAGGTTTGGTGGGCACACCTCATACTTCAATTTTGCTACTCCCTCCACTGCTTCCCTCATGGGAAAGAAGATGAAGCACCTTAATCATTTCACAATCATTTACATCCCATGGTGGCTTGAAAATTGAATAAATATTACTAACATAGAGTTTAAAAGTCTGGTATACCTCTACTTCAGTTTTTCTATGGTTTTGGAATATGTGATGGTTCCTCTCCTTCCATACAACCCAACATAGGTGTGGAGGGATAAAGGACCAGAATTTGTTGAATTTTTTTCTATTTGAGTTTCTTTCCCATTGGATCAAGAGGTCTCTTAGGAAAGTAGGTGAGACCCATTGGATTCTTAAATCATTCCATAATCTACTCCAAATTGCTCTAACAAAATCATAGTGAAGGAATATATGATCCACAAATTCCTTTTTGTAGCATAAAACACATCTATTAGAAAATTGGAAACCAATTTTTCTTAGATTATCTAATGTTAAGATTCCATTATTAGCAATTTTCCAAAGGAAGAAGGATATTTTTGGGATTAGTCCTTTCTCCTACACCCTTTCCCAAAGGAGAGGAGATCCATCCATTGGGACATTATTCAATACTTTGAAGGTAAATTTTACTTTGTACTCTTCCCCCATCACCATTTCAAATTGGGCTATCTTCATATTTAGAAATAATATTTTTTTGCTTCTCAATTATTTTCCAAATACCTCCAATTCCTTGTTAACATCCCTATCTGGAGCTTCTTGAACATGTCATTGCTAACCTTATTCAGTTAGTCTAAAGTAGTCATAGAATCTTCTTCCTTGGTTATCCATAGTCCATTGAACCCCTTATTTACATTCTTCATACCAACTCAGGGGATTCTTCCTCAACCAAGCATCATCCCAAAAAAAGACCTCAGTATCTCTCTTAAAATCCCAAGAAAATTGCTCCCAAAATAACGTTTTGATTATTGAAAGTACATTTCAAAAGGCAAAACCTTTTGAGAGATCTCCACCCTTAGTAAAGAGTTGGAATTTTCAAGATACTTTGCTTTGCATATTTAAGTACATTCATATAATTTATTTTTCATAGCTACCATCCACATTTCCCCCTTAGGGCCTTGCTTAGTGCCTTTATTTTTCTCAATCCAAACCCTCCCAAGAACTTGCTCTTGTAGACCTTATCCTAGACTACCAAATTCATTCTCCTTTTCTCCTCCATTATAGACCAAAGATAACTATTAAAAAATTTATCAATCCTCTTGGCAATAGCTGAGGGCATTTTGAAGACAAGTGCACTATAAATAGTTTTACTTTGAATGGTGTTTTAATCAACACTAATTTTCCATCTTGGATCAAAGTGGCTTCTTCCCACCCTACAAGTTTTTTGTTAATTATTTCTAGGATTCCATCCCAATTTTTTTTTTCATTCTCCCAAAAAAGAGTGGAATTCCTAAATAGGTTGAGGGTAGGCTACTAATTTGGCAATTCAAAATCTCAACAATCTTCCTTTGTCTTCTCTCTAGAGTGTGGAGAAAGTACACCCTAGTCTTTTGGAAGTTAACCTTCTAATGTGAGGTAGCCTCATACAATTCAAAAACCTTCATCATCTCCTTTGCCTTATGTACTGATGCTCAAGGAGAATGGTATGATAAAAATACTAATGATGAGATAATTTTATAGTTGGAAGTAGGGAGGATACCATTAATTTTATTATTCCTTTTTATAGTCTTCATTGCCCTTCATGAAGCCTTTGCCATCAAGATGAATAGATAAGGGGATATGGGGTCCCCTTGTCTTAGGCCTATCTATGCTAGGAAGAAGCCCACCACTTCCCCATTAATCAACACATAAAATATTTTTGTTGAGATACAATTTTGGACCCATTTCCTCCATTTTGTGTCAAACCCAAATTTTTCCAATACCTTATCTAGGAATCTCCAATTAACCCTATCATAGAATTTTTGCATATCCAGTTTGAGCAACATACCAAGATTTTTTCTCTTGTTGTATGAGTGTAGAGTTTTACACATGGATATGATTCCATCAATTATTTGTCAATCTTGCATAAATCCATCTTTCTATTAGCAAATTAGAATAGGTATATGATTTTGTAATCTTCTAGCCAAGATTATAGTGATAAATTTATACATAATGTTGCATAAACTTATTGGTTTGAAGTCCTTTAAATCATTGGCCCCATTAATATTTGGGATGAATGCTAAAAAAAAGTTGCATTCCAATACTTCAAGATCATTTTCTTCTTCTAGAATTCCTTTAATGCAACCACTACATCAGCCACAACAATATCCTAACAATATTGAAAGAACACAACAGGGAACCCATTAGGCCTAGGAGCCTTGTATTTATTCATAAGGAAAATTGTCCCTTTGATCTCCTCTTTTGAGAAGGGTTTGGTCAGTTATTTATTAATTTCAAGAGAAACTAGTGAGGGAATATACTCTAGCACTTTAGCCATAGTCTGTTCATCCTCAATTCGATCAAGAGAAATAGACTTTTGATAGAAGGCCACACCTTCCATTATGTTGAAATAATGTTGGGGATTATTCAATCTCTACTTTCATTAACTTCCCTATCAAAATTTAGGATCTAATGCCATAGTCAACAATGCTTTCCCCATTATAAGTTTGCATGTATAATTTATATACATCTTATACCTACTCATACCATTATAGATGATCGATCCATGTATCTCATATAGGGTCAACAATTCTTCACCAAAATGATTAGTTTCCCTTTGTCCTCTAAGTATATTGTCCATTACTAGTTTTTATCTACTAGTAGTCATCATTGATTATAACCTAGATCCTTCTTGTTGCTTAGCATGGTAGTTTATTTTCTTTTTATCCTTACATTAAAATCCCCTATTAGAATTCTCTCTAGTTCTTAAGAAATATGGTATGCCTTCATTTAAAATTGCATATGGATTCTTATAGTTCATCACATAATTGTTATAGGATTTAAGTGTCTATGGAATAAAATAGCAAACTATGATTCAAATAGTTCATCCCTTTATCTTATTTTAATAAAATATTATTATTTATTTGGGTATTTTTTCTCTAACTAAATATTATTGTCCCAATTTTTCTTTAATGAAACCATTATTCCTCCATATCCCTTTTCCTATAACCTAAAAAATAAGTGATCCTACACCTATCATGTTTATATTTTTTATGATACAAATTATTTATCTTAATTCAACAATCAGCCCTAACCTAAGTCCTCTCCTTGAAGGGTAACATCTATAATTTCAACAAATAATATTTAACCACTTTTTTGATGGGTCATTTTCCTATTTATTTTATAACCTTTGACTAGATATTTAGGTATTCCTTTTTTTCACCCATGTCCATTTATTTCTATTCCTCATTGTCCATATTTTCTATGGCTCCCCTCATTTATTTGTGTTGGTCTCTCTTAGAACTTGACTATTTATGTAAGCCTTTTCATTTTTAACCATATTTATTTCTATTCATTCCTTGTTATTTTTATTTTCTCCAATATTCGTATACTCTCATATTATTGTATTGGGATTAATTTTGCATCTGTAAAAATTTGTGAACCTTTTAAAAGACTCTTACTTATTAGAATTTGTTTCTTGTCCTCCTTTTTCATCATTGTAACTTTGATAAGTCTATATCTTTCTTGGCTTATTTTTCTATCCCCCTCCCTTGGTAAAATTTCCCTTAACATTAAAGGTTAATTTTTGGTAAACCTCTTATAATATTGATTGTGTCTTAAACTTCTTTGTAGTCTCTTACACATTTAATACTTATATTAATTGATATATATCATCTTTCTTTGTTTTCTTTTGCATGTATTCCAAAGCTTCATCCATCTATTTCTCTCTCTACCTATTAACTCTTCTATTAATTGTGTCCATGTCTTGACATCCTTTATCTAGTTCTCTATAATGATATTTTCATTTTTATATAATTTATTATTATTTTTTGTGTCACATGTGTTCCTTCCATTGTAGAGTTTAGACCTATATTCATATTTACTTATTCTTTATTGGTTTACATATTTTATGTTATGGATTACCATTCTTGCTTGTCTTCTTTTAAATCTTGTTGTAGCATTATTACTTATCTCTTTTACTATCCTCCTTTAGCTTTTGAATTTATCTTTATAATTTCTTAGAGCTTGTGATTATTCTCCTATTGCCTAGTTTCCATGTGCTCTAGTTTACTCTTGAAGCTCATAATCTCTTCTACATAAAACTATGATGTGTATTTTAGTATTACAACTTGTTCCTTTAGAATTTTTGTATCCTCCTTTATTTTAATACATATCTCCATGATTTCTTTGAGCTTGTGATTATTCTCCTATTCCCTAGTGTCCATGCATTTTATACTACTCTTTAACTTCATCAACTCTTACACATATGAATTTTATGACCAATTAAGAGGGGTTGATGTTGGGTTGTATCCCCCTTCCTATTGACCCTGTTATCTCTATCTAACATCTACTTGAGACATTTCTTTTGTCTATTTATTCAAGTTAGATTTTGATAGACCTAGAAAAAAATTTGAATACTTGTTTGCCTTTAATAATTTTACATTTATGCCTATTTTCTATAATAGTTTTTCATTTATGCATATTTTCCTATAGTATATTTCTTCCTTTCTACATATTTTTTTACATGGTTTAATTTTGCTCACGATAATCTACACTTCAATGTTTGGTAATATTGTTTTACATTCACCAACACTGTCTTTTTTATTTTATTATTATTTTTATTTTTCTTCAATTGAAACACATTTTAAAAGTCCCTATATATCTTATGATTATGTAATAGCATTCATAGCTATTGTGCTCTTTATTCCTTACACAAAATAGCTTTGTGTATGTCATTTTATTTTTTCCATAAAATATACCCTTTGACCTTTGTTGCTCTAATCATACTTTCTTATTCTGAAGCACCATTAGACATTGATGTCTATTTTTACTTATTTTCTTACCTTCCATTATGTGTGACTTATTATTTCATTTTTGTTTTACTTTTAGTTTTTGCTTTTATTTTTATTTTATTTATTTCCTAGTTGTTGCTACCGCATTGTAAAGTAAATACAAATGCAAAGAAAATTAGAAATAAAACAATAAAATAAAGAGCCTGTGTACAATCAATAATAGTAAAATAGATAATTTTGCATGAGAAGGAAAATTCCTTATTTTTTACTATTTAAGGAAATCAAAATTTGCCAACAAATCTATTATAGAAATATATTATAATGCGATAAAGTAGATATGTTTATAATAATCAATGGAATATTTGCAAATAAAAAATCATGATAAAATAATGGGAAACTATATTCCTAAATATTTTAAAGAAATGACACCAAGTATATTTCTATTTTAATGATAATAAATAACAATAAAATAGAGGAATGCAAAAGAGGGGTACTTCCTAAGTTTTACTACTTAAGGAAGAAAATCAAGAATTATTGAAAAACTACTATAGAAATAAAATATAAGGTAATAACTGGCTCAAAGGAACCTCTGTGCCTCCCTGGACCCTTGTTTCCATCTTCGAAGAATGCAAGACACTAATTGGCCTTTACCTAGAATTAATCATTCAACATCAATACCGGGAAGGAAATAAAGCTGCGGACTGGCTTGCTAACAAGGGAGTTGACACAACAGACATTCAAGTTTGGAGAGATTCCTTCCCAATCGGCCTAAGGGACGCTTCTTCAAGTTCCAATGTTTGCACAATGTGAGTGGGTTACTGGGCTCCAGGTTCTTCCCCTGTGGCTACGTCTTGGCATCTTGGAGCGTTTTCGCGTCACTTTTCACAGTTGGTTGCAAAATCTCAGCTTGTCGCGTTATCGAGACTTTTTTCTCTCTTCAACGGCGGTCTTCCATTCTGTCGCGATATCGCGACCTTTTTTCACTCCAACGGCGGTCTTCCAATTTGTCACGATATCGTGACCTTTTTTCTCTCTTCAACGGTGGTCTTCCATTCTGTCGCGATATCGCGACACTTTTTCTCTTCGGGTGCTTTTTTGCAAACTTGTCGCGATATCGCGACACTTTTTGGCCTTCAGATGCTTCCTTGCTTCATGTCGCGATATCGCGACATTTTTTCTCTCTCCAATGGCGGTCTTCCTTTTTGTCGCGATATCGCGACATTTTTTCTCTCTCCAATGGCGGTCTTCCATTCTGTCGCGATATCGCGACCTTTTTTCTCTCCAACGGCTGTCTTCCATTTTTGTCGTGATATCGCGACATTTTTCTCTCTCCAATGACGGTCTTCCATTCTGTCGCGATATCGTGACCTTTTTTCTCTCCAACGGCGGTCCTCCATTTTTGTCATGATATCACGACATTTTTTCTCTCCAACGGTGGTCTTCCATTCTGTCGTGATATCACGACCTTTTTTCCCTCCAACGGCGGTCTTCCTTTTTGTCGCGATATCGCGACATTTTTTCTCTCCAACGGCGGTCTTCCTTTTTTGTCACGATATCACGACATTTTTTCTCTCCAACGGCGGTCTTCCTTTTTTGTCGCGATATCACGACATTTTTTCTCTCCAACGGCGGTCTTCCTTCTTGTCGCGATTTCGCGACACTTTTCCTCCTCGGCTACGGATTTCCAGATTGTCGTGATTTTGCGGCACCTTTTGTCCTCGGCTGCGGTCCTCCAGATTGTCACGATTTTGTGACACTTTTTCGTCTTGGCAGCGGTCTCCCAATTTGTCACGATATCGCGACAATTTTCCTCTTCGGTAGTGGTCTTCATTCTTGTTGCGATTTCACGACACTTCTTCTTCTCGATAGCAAGCTTCCACTTTCGTCACGATTTCGTGACTCATTTTCTATTTCGGCTGCGGTCTTCATTCTTGTCGCGATTTCGTGACTCTTCTTCTCGTCCGGCTCCAACCTAGCAACTTGTCGCGATATCACGACACTTTGCAACATGTCGCGATATCGTGACTTCTTCCCTTCTTCGGTTCCGATGGCTTTTCTTGTCGCGATTTCGCGACTTCCTTTCTTCTATTGGCATCAACGGCGCAACTTGTCGCGATTTCGTGACATCACCATTTTGGTCGTGATTTCGCGACACCTTCCCTAGTGTGGAGGTTTGCCAGCTCTCTTTTCCTTTCTTCTTGGACCACCTCGGTCGCTATGGATTTCTTGTAATCTCTCTTGTACAAGGTTCAGGGACCTTTCAACACCCTTTCTACCAATCAAAAAAAAAAATATAAGGTAATAAAATAAATATTTCTATAGTAAATAATAAGATATTTTAAAATAATAAATAATGGCAAGCATTCTATGAAAAAATTAACATAAAGTAGATATTTATTCTAAGGATACATAATAATCATAAAATGAAAGAATCTAAAGCAAGAGAAACAAAATTATTAAATTACACGACAAAAGTCATAAAAGAATTGCTAGAAAAATTATTATAGAAATGAAAATATAATGCAATTATATATATATATATATAGTAATCAATATAATATTCCTAAAAAAAAATGACACATTGATAAAAATAATAATAATAAAAATAGAAAATATAATACAAGAAAAAGACAATCATAATTTTTATTTTAAGAGTGAAAAATCAAAATTTGCCAACAAAACTACTTTAGAAATAAAACATAATGCAATAAAATAAATATTTCTACAATAATCAATAGAATATTTACAAATAATAAATATGCTTCTATATAGGTGGTAAGACAAGGTTATAGGAGGATAATCGTATAATTAGAATCTCAAATCTTGGTAGGAGCTCTGTATTGCATGAGAAACTTTGCTTTTGAGGCATCGAGGTTGAGGATTCTTGTCACCCAAACTAAAGAATTGTGGAGGGAATTAGATGATGTGATTCTAATTTATGTGGGTAGAGCTCTGAATAAAGTGGTAGAGTTCCTAGCTAAGAGAAGTACTAAGAAGGATGTAGAGGTTTAATGGTACAATGGTATGGCTATTGAGAATGAGAGGATTAGACAGGTTGGTGAGAAAATGAAATGTTTAGTTAATTTGGAAAACCATTGCAAACATATGGTTTAGGATATTTGGCTCCAATGTAGATCTCATTTTAATGCTGCAGTAAAAAGTGGTTAGCTCTTAGGATCTTGGGTTTTAGAGTTATGGAAGATTGTCAGAAAGTTAAAAGAAGGAAACAAGTGTTCTTGTTGGCTAAGGCTGGGAGGATTCTTGTCCCAACTTCTAAATAATATTTTTTAAATATATTTTTTTCAAATCCTTTTTCAAAAAAATAAATTATTATAAAATCATGACAAATATCCCTAGATCAAACTTTCTAAATCAAACAAGTAGACATTCTAATCTAAAAGATGTAATTTGTTGAAATATTGAGAGTGATTGAGAGAAGTTACATAGGAACCAACAAAGAAAAAATAGTCAAGAGACATTCATTGGTGTTGGTTTAGAAATAAAATATAATGTAATAAAATAATCATTTCTATAATAATATTTAGAATATTTACAAATAAAACTAGGACAAAATCATGGCAAATATTCCTAAATTAATATTTGTAAATAAACTAAGCACACACTCTAAACTAAAAGATATAATTTATTGAAAGATTCAGGATTATGGAAAGCTACTTAGAAACCAACAAAGAAGAAAATAGATAAGAGACATTCATTGGTATTGATTTGAAAATAAAATATAATATAACAAAACAATGATTTTTATAATAACTGTTGGAACCAAAACTTGCATCCATAGGATTCGATTGTCATGCTGCAAAAATCCATTTGAAACCAACGAGCTATTATAGGCTTTGGTAAACCTACCTCTTCGTTCTAATAAACATGACTATTGCTAAAGGAAAAACTACATAACTGATAAGGAAACCCTAGCGGTAATTCTATGATAAAATGTTGATTACACGCTCCAAATTTTTGTAGCACTACATGTATTAAAATGACCAAACAAGAAAATAACCAATTGTTATTCCTTATGTAGACTGGTGCCTAGATTCATTGGGTTGTTATAGCAATTTAACAACAATTTAAATATGAACAGAGAGAATGGGGAAAAGAAAATTGGTATTCTCATATTTATTCGAATATCGTAATAAAACTAAAAGTTAACCAATGAAAGAAACGTATGTAATGTACTAAAATAATGTAATCCATTACACAGTGACACACAGTACTGATACAAAGATATAACATGAATAAAACTCAGAATTGTATTGATTTCGTAAAATATTAAATGTAGAGTGGGAAAGATGCCTTTTAACTCTATTTTTCTCAAAGAAATACATCAATACAATGAAGATGACTCTGTTCAAATAATGTAACAGGTCTCTCCTACTCTCCTTTTTCCACTTCCAGACTATCCATTGCATACAAGAAACTTTTGATATGGTCTTCTCTAGTCACTATACTATTTCCTAAAAATTAGGGAGGTATTTGTGAGCTTTACTGGGCAAGGTATTTAAATTGACAGGTAACACAAAAGGCCTATTTTTTTTAGTCCTCCATAAATGAATATTATCTTGGGCCATTGTTACTGTAGGATTCGAGTTCACAGTAGTAACACTTACAAGAATGTGAGGTTGAGTAATCTAAGTATTACTATTTATTGGGCAATAAGAATAATCACATATATCTTCAATAATAGAATTCAAATGTTCATCTACAGTGATACCAACTGTAATAGTATTTTGATTTTTCTTTACGTACTTTTTACCGCTAGAATTTGATCTACTATTGTAAGCAATACTTTTGAAAAGTAGATTTTTATGATTGTTTATAAATACCTCTGGATTCTAGAGTTCCAGGAATAGCTCCATACCGCTTCTCCTGGTGTTCGCCAACACGTTCTATTCTCTCATTTTTTATTTTTTCTTTTGGTTTCATCTAGCAGAGTCTCCAGCACTAGGGTGCATAAAGAACAGCATATACTTTATTAAGAATGTTTGATATTATCACTCATCCTCACAGGAGTCGGTTCTTGGGATAATTCAAGAAAATCAAGAAATGAAAATTTTCAAGAAGATCAAGAAACGTAAAGAAAATCAAATTTGAAAACCATGGGTAAAATAAAGAACGTAGAAAAAGTAAAAATGAAATTTCTTTATTATAACTGGCCACCCATTGATTAAAAATAATATCGTAAAATCTAGGCTTAGGATGTAAAAATTCTCCCAAGAAACGACACCAAAAAAATTTTGGAACCGATTCTTGCATCCATAGGATTTGATTGTCATGCTACAAAAATCCTTTCGAAACCAACGAGCTATTATAGGCTCTGGTCAACCTGCCTCTTCATTCTGATAAACATGGCTATTGCTAAAATAAAAACTACATAACAGGTAAGGAAACCCCAGTGGTAATTCTATGATAAAATGTTGATTACACACTCTAGATTTATGTAACACTACATGTATTAAAATGACCAAGCAAGAAAATAACCAATTATTATGCCTTATGTAGACCGGTGCCTAGATTCATTGGGTTATTATAGCAATTTAACAATAATTTTAACATGAACAGAGAGAATGGGGAAAAGAAAATTGGCGTTCTTAGATTTATTCGAATATCGTAATAAAAATAAAATTAAACCAATAAAAGAATTGTATGTAATATATTCAAATAATGTAATCTATTACACAGTGAGACATAGTATTGAGACAAAGATATAATAGGAATAAAACTCATAGTTATATTGATTTCATAAAAAATTACATGTAGAGTGGGCAAGATGCCTTTTAACTCTATTTTTCTCAAAGAAATACATCAATACAATGAATATGGATCTGTTCAAATAATGTAACAGGTCTCTCATACTCTCCTTGTTCCAATTTGGTAATAGTAGAGTCTCTGAATCCTAGGCAAAATAGAACAGGAAATAATCTCAGCTTCTTGAGCACTTTCATATATCAAAATCCTGCATAGAAAAGGGAAGAATAAGAAATGAGAGAGAAAAATAGACACAGAAGGGGGTACAATAGCACAACTAACAAGGCACTCAAGCATACGTCTTAGCAAAAATGCTATTCTCTAATTGCTTGATGCAGAAACTGAACTTGTCTGTGGAAGGCTACGCCTTCGGGATTTCTATAAATGAATTAATGATTAATATTCAACCATGCAACAGAACAATAAATCGAAGAATACATAAATGCGAAGAAGCGGATAACAATAAAATTTCTATTGCCACTAGGAGGGCAGATCCCGCCGTGAAGGCAATGCCGAAATGCAGAGATTATATAATAAAAACGATGATATAATTTGGAATAATCTAACTACTATATATATGAAATATTATACTCTTGGAATACCTAGCCGACGGCTAGGTTTGGTGTGTAACATGACTCCCCTCCTCGGAAAGCTTTGTCCTCAAAGCTGGAAATGTCCTGGAAGATACTTTCAGTGTTCCCATGTGGCATCCTCCTCTCGGTAAATCTTGCCATTTAATGAGAAATTCTTGAATCTGACGTGATCTCAGTCTTCGGATTCTATGTTGTAGTATATCTTCAAGTTGGAGATGTATGCGTCCTTCCTCATCGAGCACTGGTAATTCTGATTGACTTTGTACTTTCTCACCAATTACTTTTTTGAGACATGAAACATGAAATACCGGGTGTATTCGTGATGATGTAGGTAGCTCTAATTGATAGGCTACTTCTCCAATGCGGCGCACAATTTTGTAGGGACCATAGAATCGTGGAGCCAACTTTTGGCTGGACTTTATCCTTAACGATGATTGTTTGTAAGGTTGCAACTTTAGGAAAACCCAATCACCTATATTAAAAGTTCTCTCTGATCGGTGCAAGTCTTGTTGTTGTTTCATACGATTTTGTGCTTGGACTAAATTCTCTTTGAGGATGGTGAGTGTAGACTGCCTTTGTTGGAACCAATCATCCACTTTGGCTACTTTGGATGATCCATGTACGTAATCTACGACTGTTGGAGGTTTGGTGCCATACAATGCTTCAAATGGAGACATCTTAATTGAGTAATGGTAAGAAGTGTTGTACCACCATTCTGCCAATGCTAACCAATGGCTCCATTGGTATTGTTTATCTTGAGCGAAACATCTTAAGTACGTACCCAAACATTTGTTAACTACTTCTGTTTGACCATCTGTCTGTGGATGGTAGGTCAAGACATGTTCAATTTGGTACCACTAAGTCGAAATAATTCCCGCCAAAAGTTACTAGTGAAGATGGGGTCTCTATCACTTACAATATTTTTTGGCATACCATGTAATTTGAAAATTGAATCCATAAATACCTTTGCCACCTTGCTTGCGGAAAATGGATGTTGTAAAGCCTGAAAGTGAGCGTATTTGGATAACCGGTCTACGACGACGAAGATTACCGTCCTGCCTTCTGACTTTGGTAGACCTTCAATAAAATCCATGGATATATGTTCCCACCGTCGTTCAGTGGATGGGTAATGGTTGTAACAATCCCGGTGATTTGACTCGTTTCTCCTTTATTGCGCTGGCAAACTTCACATTCTCGCTACCCATTGTTTGACTTCTGCTTTTAATCCTTTCCAACAAAATGATTGTTTGACCCTTAAATATGTTTTCAAAAATCCTGAATGTCCTGCTGATGGAGAAGCATGTGATTCGTCGAGGATCTTCGATTTGAGTTCTGAATTGTGTGGAATGTAAATGCGGTTCTTCTTCCGGAGGATTTTATCTTCATAAGAGAACAAAGGGTGTTTAGAGGACCCTATAGATAATTCTTGAAGTATCTGAGCAGTTTCGCTATTGGACAACCATTCATCTTGTAATTGATTCACCCATTGGGAGCAAGGACCTGAAATAGCGTTAATGACTACTTCATCTTCATATTTCCCGGACAGCGCATCGACGGCTATATTTTCCTTCCCTTTCTTGTATTCGATAACAAAATCATAGCCCAACAGTTTGGTTAACCACTTATTTTGTTTCGGATATGAAAACCTTTGCTCAAGAAAATGTTTGAGGCTACTATGATCTGTTTTTATAATGAAGCGGCTATCGATTAGGTAGTGTCTCCATTTTTCTACCGCGTGAAGAATAGCCAACATTTCTTTTTCGTATGTTGATCTTCCCAAATTTTTCTCGGAAAGTTGTTTACTTTCAAATGCCAACGGATGACCTTCTTGCATTAATATAGCCCCAATTCTTGTTCCTGATGCATCACATTCGATAATAAATGGTTTGTGAAAATTGGGAGTTGCTAATACTGGAGTTGTACACATGGCTTTCTTAAGAGCTTCGAAGGCTTGAGTGGCCTCTTTCGACCAACGAAAAGCATCCTTCTTTGTGAGTGCGGTGAGAGGTGCTGCAATCTTACCATAATTTCGTACAAACTTGCGATAGTAGCCCGTGAGACCCAAAAAACCATGAAGTTTCTTGATGGTTTTAGGTAAGGGCCACTCTTGAATTGCCTTAATCTTATTGGGGTCGACTTTGACACCCTCGTGTGAAACTATATGACCAAGATACTCGACTTCTTGGACACCAAAGGAACATTTGGAACGTTTGACAAATAGCTTTTCTCTGTGTAAAATGTGAAGGGCTTTATCCACATGATGTAAATGGTCCGTCCATGTTTTTCTGTATATGAGAATATCATCAAAAAAAACTAACACAAACTTACGGAGGAGTGGACGAAACACTTGGTTCATGAGACTTTGGAATGTGGATGGTGCATTGGTGAGACCAAAAGGCATGACCAAAAATTCGTAATGACCTTCATGAGTACGAAAAGCAGTTTTGGGAATATCTTCTTCTCTAACACGGATTTGGTGAAATCCGGAGCGAAGGTCTAATTTTGTAAAAAATTTTGCACCATGCAACTCATCTAGTAGGTCATCTATGACAGGGATAGGAAATTTGTCCTTGATAGTGAGTTTATTGAGAGAACGAAAGTCAGGACACATACGCCAAGAGTTATCTTTTCGTCTAGCCAAGACTACAGGTGAGGAATAAGGACTAGTGTTGTGACGAATGACTCCATGATCCAACAAATCCTGAACGATCTGTTCGATTTCTGTCTTTTGTGGTTGAGGATAGCGAGTAAGGACGATTGTTAGGTGGGAAACTCCCTGGAATCAAATGGATGGCATGGTCATGAGATCGTTTAGGTGGTAATCCTTGAGGTTCTTGGAAAACCTCTTCGTAATGTGTTATGATGTCTTGTAACTCCGGAGCAAGTAATATCCGAAGTTGCTTGAGATTGTTTTTCCAAACAATTAATTTGAGCTATAAACCCATATCCACCCTTTTTTAACATCTTCTCCATACTATGAGAGCTCACCATTTGTGATGGAGGAGTAGTAATGCCTTGTAAGCGAATGACTCGTCCGTTTTCCTTCCATTCCACAAATAATTTTTTGAAGTTGAAGCTAACCGTGTCTAATGTTTCCAACCATTCAACTCCCAAAATGACATCATAGTTCCCCAAATTCATGACGAAAAGGGATCCAAACCAGGTATAAGTTCCCATTTTTATGGAAACTTGAGATGTGCGACCAACACATTGTGCGTTCACCCCGTTGGCCACTAGAACCTGGAATTTGTCTTTGTTGGAAGAGTTAATGAATAAATTCAAAGCTTTTGCGGTTTTGATGTCGATAAAATTGTGGGTACTACCATAATCAATTAGCACATTCACCTTTTTCTGGCGGAGAAATCCTGGTACCTTGATGGTATGGTGGGTGGTTAAACCCATGAGGGCATGCACGGAGATCGCCATTGTATCCTCTTCTTTTTCTTCTAGAGTACTTGGTAGGTCTTCTGGCATAGGTTCTTCTCGGTTGGTAAGGTTCTTCCTTCTCTCCTTCATATTGATCGCCTTCAATATGAAAGTTTTGTTTTTGGGCACATGCTTGTTCCTTGGGGTGATGAGTGCGACATTTATAGCAAAAGTATCTTGATGGTTGATCATTTCTACGAAAGGAATTGTTGCGATACGAAGGACGACTATAAGTGTCACGTCGTGCAGACAACTGATTTCTCTTCTCGGCCGACTTAGCTATTCTTATACAATCGTTCAGCAAGGTGGGATTGTGCATGTCTACCTCCACTCGAATATTTTCTTTCAATCCATTGCGAAAAGCTCCTACCACTGTGTCAGGACTGAGGTCTAAAGTGTATGGTAGTAAACTGGTAAACTCCGAAACGAATTCGCTAACCGATCCTTCTTGTTTAAGAGATAACAGTCTTACTGTGTATGATGATGTAGCTCCTTCATCAAATCTTTCTAAAAAAGAGGTAGTGAATTTTCTCCAGTTAATAGTAGCTCCTTTCTCTCGTTTAAGCCATACGAACCATTGGTAGGCCTCAGTGCCTAATTTTGATGCAGCGAAAGGGACTTTATCAATTTCCTTAATTTGATATAAGTCAAGAATGCCTTCCATTTTGGCTATCCAACCACGAGGATCATGACCCTCAAAAGTGGGCATATCAATGCGTGGAAAATTATTAGGGCCTCTCGGTTGGTGATAACCCGTATCCCTTTCTTGATTTTGGTTATACCGCTGTCTATGATAGCGATCCCTGTAATTATCCGAATCACCTCTTTGTTGTTCCCAATCATCATCATGATCGACATTTTCTTCATTCCTTTGGGCATGGGAGTGATTTTGGGGATTAGTATTGGGATTAAGCTGGTTTTGTGCTCGCACTAGGGATTTTAGGTTGAGACTAATTTCGTTCATACCCTCTAGTAAGAGTCGAAGAGATTCATCGTTAGAAACGGCTGAGTTACTTGAGTTTCCTTGTGTGATGTTTTCATGAGTTGGGGGAGGATTAGTAGCCATAGGGTCTACCAGTGGATGATGTGGATTATAACTACCAATTTTGAAAGGAGAAGGAGAATTTTTTGTACCTGGGCTTCGATGAGGTCTTCTTGCGTTGTTATTGGTCGTCTTCGAGCTTGATAATCGACCGTCAGATCCTTTGGTCCACTTTTTGCTCATGCATTAGTTAGCATAACCTGTTTAGAAGCTTGTGAGCTTGGACTGCAGCAAAATTGGTTGATTTTAGCAAAAATTTGGATCTGCTTCAACTGTCACTCCAACTGTGATGCGGATTTGGGCTCCTTCTTGACTGCAATTTTTTTTGACAGCTTTTGACAATTTTTTTGACAACTTTTCTTGACTGCAATTTTAAGACACGACATCGGCTAACCACTAACCATGGACTACCTGACGGTGATGGACAACGAGGACATGGAACGCGAGACACGAAGTGAACACGAACATGAGGACACGAACGTGAGACATGAAGCAGACACAGATGCGAGGACACAATAGCTAGACGCGAGGACACGACAGCTGGAAGACACGACACACTAGCTAAGACCAAAGGACATGTGAGACATGAGTGGAAGACCCAAAAACTGGAAGACACGGATGTGACGACACGAACGGAAGACCAAACGACACGCGACGAAACGGAAGACCCGACAGCTGGAAGACACAGACGCGATGACATGAATGGAAGACCAAATGACACATGACGAAGCGAAAGACCTGACAACTGGAAGACACAAACATGACGACACGACAGAAGAAATGACTGGACAACCAACAGGTGGCGACGATCGAATTTACGCACATGGGATGGTAAATGAGTGTGTGACCGAAGTCACAATCTTGAAGGTGCGACGAACCCAATATAAGCACCTGACTTGCTTTCCCACAGCAGATGTGGGATATATATCCCGAAACAATAATTAAAAAAAAAATTGTACCTTAGGTGGGGCGTTAATTAATCGTTAACCGCATGCTGTGATTGGACGAAAATGCTCGGTGTTGTATGCGCTGGTTTTACGACAATTCTCTTGTACGGAAGCCTGCTATTTAGCCTGTGAGTCGGGACGTCCTGACTTCGGCTCAGGCGATAACTGGATATGCGACGGTGCAGCATTTTAGTGGAACACGATGCGACATAGCTACGTGGAAAACTTGTGACGAGCTTGTTTGGTTGTGATGAATCTGGGCACTTGCTTGGACGGCCAACGAACCGAGTCGCAGGGAGTACACCGAAGAACCAGTTCCGTTGGTTATTTGCTTCAAAAGAATTCTTAGCAGTGTTGCGGAGGTAGCCGAACCTGATTACTGATACCACTTGGAAGGCTACGCCTTCGGGATTTCTATAAATGAATTAATGATTAATATTCAACCATGCAACAGAACAATAAATCGAAGAATACGTAAATGCGAAGAAGCGGATAACAATAAAGTTTCTATTGCCACTAGGAGGGCAGATCCCATCGTGAAGGCAATGCCGAAATGCAAAAATTATATAATAAAAACAATGATGTAATCTGGAATAATCTAACTACTATATATATGAAATATTATACTCTTGGAATACCTAGCCGACGGCTAGGTTTGGTGTGTAACATTCTGCTCCTTCTTATAGCTGCTGGTTCTTGATTCTGTTATTTTTATTTTATTTTTGGCCTTACACTTGTCCTCTCCTAAGTTGATCTCCAAAACTAAAACAACTGGCTTCCACTATCTTTTATGTTTGGGCTGAATCCTTCATTTTGACTTTTTCAAATAGTTTCTTATTTAACCGATGATGGTGGTTTTAGGAGAGTCTGTTTGCTCTTCCATTATTTCTTCAACAACTGTTTCTATTGTTCCCTCTTGAACTGTCTCCTTTTGAGTGTTTGGTTCTTTGACTGCTAAAGGGGTTTTTTCCACTGACAAAGGTCTTCTTTGTGCTGAACTAACTCCTAGTTGTTGACCGTGAGCTTCAACTTTTTTCCCTTTTTGACCTTGTTGCAGCCTTTTTATTTGCTCACTTATTAATCTCCATATTTTTGTGTCAAAGGTGGCAGCAAACCTTAGCATGTTCATCTCCTGTAAAATCCTATTTTTTTGTATGGCAAGGATGGACTTGTTTCTTTCATATTGGAAGAGCAACATCTCCATAGTATTCACCAGAAGAGTAGTTTGTCTAGTCATTTTTGCCTCATCATCCGGTTCACACTCAAATATTTCTATGGTATGCCTGAATAGCTCTTCTACATCAGAGGCCTCTAAGCATTGATCTAAGGACAAACCAATGTCTATCATTTTTCCTATTGCATCTTCTATCAGATTGTCTATTTTAGTTACCACATTGATCCACCTTTCCTGATTTTCCCCAAACAAGGATGCTTTCAAAAACTCAAAATTGAGTTGTATTTTGCTGCCATCATTTGTTATTATCTCTTGTCCCTATAACTCTTCAAAAATTTCCCCTATAAAATCCAAGGTGGGATGGATGACTTCAAAGTCTTCTTCTCTCTCCCATATCAATGTCAAAATTTCTCGAGCAGTTACTTGGATCACTCTTATCTGTCTAAACATTTTAGTGAATCCTTTGGCATGAGCTTGCATTTTCATTGACAGTTGTTTCTTCATTGTATCCAGATAATAGGCATGATCTTGAACCTTTACTATTGAAGGAGGTTGTGTATTGGGAACATATTTTCTTGCCAGCTCTTCCTATTGTTTATTTATTAATGCTTTCATTTCTGCTTTTTCCCTCTCCTCTTTTTTCAATTATTTCCTTAGCTCTGCAATTTTTCCAATGAATTGGTCTATGGCTTGATTTTGCATCGTCTTGACAACTTTGGCCATTTCACCTTCTTTCCCTAGTACTGATGAGCCCTCATTTTCCTCATTGAATCTGAAGACCAGTGGGTCTTGTAGGGTGGGAATATTTATCTCTGCTATATCTGATACAGGTGCTTCTAATCGTGATTCTTCTGTAAACTGCTCTCCTATATTTCCCATCCCTGCCACTAACTATAATTCTTGTTCATTTACGGTAGTGAAGGTTGTTTGTTCATCTGTCCTTTCTAAAAAAACCTTGGTGGAAGGCAAAGACAATTTAGGCTTCTTCTCCTCTGTAGTGGTTATCTCTATTTGATTTTTCACCTGGTGACTTCGAAAGAGACCCCCAAATATAGTAGTTCTTATCATATTAATCTGTACTACTGATGGAATTTTAATCTCCTGCTCTTTTATTATTAGAGAGGCAGGTATGCCATGGGTGCTAATTTCTTCATACTAGTTCTAGCTAGTAATTTGTCTAAGATGGGAATTATAGCCTATTCTGGGAGAGAAAATTTTTGAGTAGGTGTTGTTACAATCTCCTTCCCTTTATTTGTACTCAGATTTTTGGAAGATTTTTTGGAAGTGCTTGGTGTCGCCTCTATTATGATATGAGCACCTTTGGAAGGCCTAACATGTTACTCTACTATGTTTATAGTATTTACAATGACCTTCATTTTTTCAATACCCTATTCTTCTATCAACTCTAATAGGGGGTCTTCTTTGATTTCTAGAGATGCTCCTAGAAAAATAGGTGCTACAGATTCTACTAAAATTTCTTGAAGCCTTCTTAATTCTATAGGCTAATCATAGGCTTCATGAACCTTTGTGCTTCCCCTTCTTCCATTAGGGAAATCATCCCATACTATTTGAAAATCTAATCCTTTTTCCATAGCTTCTAATAAGCTTTCTTCAAAAGTGTCTGTACGATGCAGTATTTGAGCATATTCTCTTTTTTCCATCATTTTGTTGTATGTTCCTTTAGGGTCATAAAATCTCCAAGTTATCTCATCAAATCCCATGTTGTCCAATTCAAACATTCCCTTGAGTAGGGAAGGGTAGCCAAAAAATATAAAATCCCCAAAGCGATAGGGAAAATTGAGCTAGGGGACATTACCATGTTTCTTTACCAGTTTCATCTTTGCCTCTTCAACCACCTGCCTGCATAACTCCAAAGCTACTAGGGATAATGGGCAATACTTTGGTAATAGCTTAGGGGGAATTTTAGCCCCATATAGCCTGATATAGGTATAACCTTCTATGAAAAATAAATCCCCAATATCATTTTCTTTGATAAAAGTCCTTACTCCTGGCCCTAACCTCTCAGGGACTAATCTGGTTAGAGTCCAATGGATTTCCACCATGAAATGGTCACAAAACCAGCCCATGTGAGTCTGTCCTTCGTGGATTCTCCAAAAACTACTTTGGACATAGGGTTTGTCAATGGATTTTACTCTTTTCTAAGCTTCTTCTCCGAATTGACCCACTATCATATGGATAAAAATTGAGTATTGAGAAAAATGGGGTATCTCCTGCCTTTGTTCAAAAACTACCTTTTTCAATTCTACCATTTCTTCATGCATTTGGGTACTTAATTATAATTCCTAGGTGTAAATTAGGGTGTTATGTGCCCGATTGAATTGTGTAGCTAAATATAAAACCCTTTTAGTCACTCTACTGAGATCCTGTACTCCTAAGACTATGTTTATCATATCACAAAAATCTTGGACCCATGGCCTAAAAGTAGTTTTCTTAATTGGGAATTTCTTTTCTATTCTCTCATGTGTATCAAACAATTTTTTATGAACTTCCATGTCTGTAAACATCCAATATTGGTGTTCGATTACCTTTTGCACCAAAAATATGGTATACTCTATCAAATTGAAAACTTTCTGGATGTGTTCGACTTTGATACTGAATACCAGTCAATTCTTATTATCTTGAAATATCCTCATTCTTTCATCATACGCCACTGCTAGCCATGCCATTAAATCTAAGGAGAAGTGAAATTTCGGACATACCAGCTTCTCGAGGTCACTGTTCCATGTGTTGTTTCTGGGGAAACCCTTGTATTGTAACCTCCAGGATTTATGAAATAAGTCATACATTATCCATGGGGTCCTACTATCGTTCTCCATCATATGAGAAAAACTCTTGATATATGCATTGTTAATATTGTATTGTTGCACTGGGGTAGGTTTCTTATTAGCTCCACATTTTTGAGCAAATTCATACATTATGTTGTCAGGTACAGGTGGTCTAGAGATCTCAGAGTATGGTGATTTATCCATGATGAATTTTATGACTTACCTAGTGTCTTCGGGTGCAAAAAAATCTCCCCATGATGTCATTTATCTCATGATAGCATGTCAGGACCTCCTGAGATAGAAGAGCTTCGAAATTCTTCTTATCTCTATACTTCTATGTATCAATTTCTAATCTTAGCTCACCAGGGTGGTAAACTTAACTATTTCCATAAGATCAAATATTGGTTGGTGAAATGGGTTTGATAATTCACACGTTTGTCATAAATACGATACCACCAACTGTCTTTTAAAATTTTCAAAAGAAATTTTGCCAACACATATTTCCTCAGAGTTGGGCCTTAATGGTGGGTAATGTCCTTCATCCTACGTGACCCCTGGGAACTTTATTTTGTGTACCTGTAATCATCAATAGATATGCTATTGACCTTTAGAACCTTTTCTCATCTGACGTGGAACTGTGATGTGTGATAAAGATGGCTTCCATTTTGAATCTCATGCCACCTTGATATCAAACAATAACTAAATCTTCGAGATCGATTAACCTTTTAACTAGGTAACAATCATCCTAGGGATCTCCATAAGATTTGGTTCTTGATGTGAGTACCTAATACTATCTTTGATATCCTTAGCTTCCCTAAGTCAACCATGATTGAGCGTAGCCATTGGATCTACCTCTATTTTATTACGACCTTGGATATTTTTAGAACTTGCGGGTTAGTTAACCAAGAGAAAACATGCTTTGAACCTTTTAATATTGACCAATCATAAATGAAGGTGGTGATTAATATCATGTTAAGACCCTTGTTAAATATGTTTAAAATTTAATTAATCAAGCATCGATTTAAGCTTACCATTGATTTACCTTTGAAATGCATGCCACCATTGGATTACTTCAAGATGGAGCACATCCGTCGGATCCGTCAGAAGATGCTTGTCATTTTAGCCCTGCTTGTATTTGACTTTGACTTGCTCGTTGTCGTTAGATTCCTTTAATCTCAACAAAGCGCTACCGTCATATTCTCGTTAGTTGATTCATCACTTAAATATTTGGTTCGTGCATTGCCATCGGATCTCCTGAGTAGGGTTAGCACAGTCATCGATGTCTAGGGACCTGCATGTTTGTTAATCTACTAATTTATAAAAACATGTCCCTGGTTAGTCGGATTAATAAAGCCTACAAAGTCAAAAACCCTTAATCGGTAATAACTCATTTCGATAATACTTGAGGTTAAATATTTTACCATTGTTTATTTGACCTTATAATGATGCGGTGTTTTAGTCTTCATCTAATCATGATTTACCAAGGTTAACCCCATGATTTTTGACCTTAACAACTTGTATTAAGCATAGGTATCATATAATACGTTCACCTTTCTATGCGATCGTCGTTAGATCATACCATGGTGGAGGCACGACCGTTGGATCTCCCATACATACATAAGGTTCAACAAAAATGGAAGGGAAATATTACAATGCTTTTAATTAATCATCCGATAAAATTAACCTTTAGATTAACCTTCAATCATTTTTAATAATACGTTGCCATTGGATCTGAGCGGAGGTGGGCGCTACTATCAAATATTTGGATCATTTTATATATTTGTTTTACTTTGACTCATTCATCACCATCAGATCTTCGCATTATGGTATGTCCAAGCGCTGTCGTTAGATCTCTTGCAAGTTGCATACTTGATAGCCAAAAGGGGCGTATTATTACATTTGATTAATCTCTATTTAAGCTAAAAGGGGGTAATTAGCAACGTGTTATACCCTTACTAATGCATAATTATTTTTTTTGGCTTTACCTTCGTCTTTCCCGATAAATCACCATTTACTCGTTTGGATTTCAATTTAGCACGACCGTCGGATCTCGATTGATGTCGGTGCGACCATTGATTTTCCTCAACCTGCGGGGTTAGTTACCAAAGGGGGTATGATTTTAACCTTGAATTAAGCTGAAATGGGGATGATTAGCCAATGTGTTAGACCCTCATTAATCTTGTTTAAAATATTTAATTAATCTTATGGGGACTTATACCTTTTCGATGCAACTCCTATGGGCGCACCACCATTGGATTGGATCTAGATCGAGTGTTGTCGTCCAATATGTCTAATTAGCTCGATGGTTATTTCAAAGGGGGTGCATACCCTTAATACTTTTTGACCATAGTATTTTAATGTGTGGTTTAATTAAATCAAGTGCAACCATTGATTTTTGAGTTTGCTTGAGTGCTGCCCTTAGATCTGTCGGACTTGCTTGATATTTAATCAAAATTTTGACCCATGCTGACTCGTTAATGATTTGACTCTTTGGGGAGCGCGCATCCATTGGATTGTGCTTGGCTCAAGTGCATCCGTTCAGATTGGTAAAGCTGCATAGATTTTAAATTTATTAAGCTTTAATGACCTTAGGTTATAATATTTCTTAAACCATTTGACCTTTGACTTATCCTTCCGACGTCTTTGTGAAAGCGCGTTCGTTGGATTCTTTTTGATGAAGTGCTATCGTTAGATTAAGGTGAGTTGCTCGATTTTTAATTAAATGGGGTGCATACCCTTAAGCCTTAATTAAATTTTTGATGCTTAGTTATGCTTTTCAGGATTTAGACTAAGGTTTTGAATTTTCCCCTATCTTTAGAATACCTTAGGACTTTAAAGATTTATCATTCGATTTAAGCCCAAGGGAAACTTTATTCTATGTGGGTTGAATTTCGACTTTGGAAATTTGATTAAATTTTGCCCTATCCCTTGTCTAAGATGTTTGAGCTTTATCAAAAGGGGACACACATTATTAACATCAATGGCTAGTCTTTATCAAACAAACTCATAAGAAATTAAACTCTCTCAATTAGATGCAAAAGGACCAGCAATGCTTGCTTACTTTGATGAAACTAAAAATTTAAATTTGGGGGTTTCAAATTTTGAGTCAAATTTGGCTCCAACAATAACCGATAGAATATTTACAAATAATAAATTATGACAAAATCATGGCAAATATTTCTAAATTAAGCATTTTAAATCAAAAAATAAAACACTCTAAACTAAAATATCTAATTTATTGAAAGATTTAGAACAATGGGGAGAAGCTATGTATGAACTAAAAAATAACAAAACAACTAAACAAAATTCATTGGTGTTGGTTTTGTTGGAAAACCATAATGCAATAAAATAAAAATTTCTTCAATAATCAATTGAAATTTTATAAATAATAAATTACAAAAAAATCATGGAAAATATTTCTAAATTAAGCTATATGAATAAAACAAACAAACACTCTAAACTAAAAGATCTAGTTTATTCAAATATTCAAAAGGATGGAGAAAATTTATTCAAGAACCAGTAAAGAAAAAAATAGCTAAGAGATTTTTTAGTGTTGATCTTGTTGGGAAACCACATTGTCTAGTGAATCATCATGCCTTCTTTCAATGGATGGCACTGAAATAGCTAGTGGAATCTCAATTAAAACTATGGAAAATGGCTAGATGTCTATGTAAAGAGAGTTTTTTTTATTTGGAAACCCTTGATTTTCTCATATTTACAATGTATCTCTTTTATAATGTATAGAAATATACAAGTTTAACAAATTTTTTACCCTCACACGCATAGCATTAAATGCATAAAATACAAGTGAGACAACAAGCATAATGATTTAAAATGAATTTATATAATTTTGTGTGTGCATGTGTGTCATATATTGACATTAGTACTTATAGATCAGACTCTACAAGAAAATTAGTATTGTTGAGGAATATTACATTATTTGGTACATGCTAATGTACCACCATGGTACCTTTATGGTACAATTGTAAATATGTTATAGATTAGGGTTGAGTCTATAGTTTAGAAGTGTGATTTATATTTTCCCTTTTATGTAAGTGTTAATGTGTAAGAAATGCACAAGTGTCATGTAAGAGTATAATGTGTAGAAAATACACAAGTTTCATGTAAAAAAGAGTGCAAGTGTGTATTGAGAGAATGTACACAAGTTTCATGTATGTAAGTGTGCAAATATATAAAGAGAGGATGTGCATAAGTGTCTTATACTAGAAGTGCATGTAGAAGTGTAAGAGTCATATAGTTGTGTGCAACTGTCTTAAAGTCAAGTGTCCATGTAAGAAGAACTTGAAGAGTCTTGTATGCAAGTGACAAGATGATAAGCCAAAGGTCATGGTACTTGTCATATGGATAGCAAAAGATAATTACTTGAAGCAACACATTTACTATGGCTATATTATGAAAATAATACTCCATAAGAATAACAATGAAGGATCAAATTACAAAGTTGTAATAGGAAGAAAATGAATAAATCTTGTATACAATTTTTTGAGCAATTAATATTATAAGTTTTCTTCATTCATAGCTCATAAATGAACCATTTATATTCATATTTGAGTATATAAATGAATTTTATTTTCTTTATTACATATGCCTTGATATACATATTAATTTTCTCATTTATTCTACTCTTATATTATTATTTTGATATTTAATATTGTGGTTATTTTATATTAGGACCTATGATATTTTGTGGTAGTAAGGCTTAAAATATCAATAGTGGTATCATAGTTACCACTTGACTCTATCTACTTTGATATATTTAATTAAGCCACCATTATTAATTAACTTTATCCACTTTTTTTAAAGTTAATTTACAGTTTTTCCACTTTGAAGGCAGTACAAACTTGGACTCTAATTTATAGAGGTCTTATTAAGTAGAATTTGAGGGGACAAGGATCTAGTAACCCTGATTTATATGCTAGGGTATTTCCACTTGGTTGAAGGAAAACCAATGAAGACTAGGACTCAACTATATTGAAGAAAAGGGTCAACTTAGAAGAAAATTTGAGCATTTGATATTGCAAAGCAACTTAGAAGAAATTTGAATATTGATAGATTAGAAACCAACTCAGAATATAGTTGGAGATTTGGGGACATACAAAGTCACCCTAATAATATTTTGGATTATCTAAATAAAAAAGGAGAAAGTTGATCATTCAAGGATATTTAGAGACACATTGACAATGATATTGGGTTCTCTAGAAAGGAAGAGAATCATATTGGATTCTTAGGTGCAATCGAAGACATTGAAAATTTTAGCTTGATTGAGGTGCAGTATAGCTACAGAGATTGAGAAGTTTCCTACAAATATAGAGAGGAATTTCAACTTCTATGTCATGACCCACTTTGGTAGGACTTGCTACTTATGTTGGACTATGTATTAACAAATGATGTTTAATGCTTAGCTTTGATGCTTTTGATGGATGTATGCTTTGTTGATATATCTATTTTTATGTAAGGACATGGTACTTTTAATGCTCTACTTGGTTGCAAGATCAAGTGCTCTCATGGGTGGAAAATAGAAGTGGCCACAAGGAATAAGAGACCAAATGTAATGGAAATGATGATGATGTATTGTTCATAAAACAACTCAAGGTAACATGAATGAATACCCTTTCATGTAGATTCATTATGATTTGCTTATGCTCATGTTCATACCATTGTACCAGGAAATTTACCTACAACAAGTCTCCTTAATATGAGTTGGTGATAGCTTAATTCTATCTTAAATAAGGAGCCACTCACTTGAGGATAAAACAATGGTACAAAACATTGAGGAAGTGCATTTGTTCTTACTTTTGGCTTGATGGTTTTTATTATCTCCTTATGTTCTCAAAGAATTATTTGGTAGATGTTAATTCTTGTTTGCCTAAGGTTGGTAATTAATTCATTTAAGTCTTTAGTTTTGAACATTGCCTTGCTTGGTTATGGCTAATTGATGTGTCACCTTTATCCATGGTGATGGTGCTTTTAATACCTTTTTTTAAGCATTGGAGGAGCCACCTTTAATCATTATTTAATACTTACCATTTTCCTCCATGATGCTTTTGAGTGGTTTGAATTGAGGACGGTAAGCATTGCAGAATGTTCTTGAGCATTACACCACAAGCACCTTGTGTGGTGGCACTCATGATTACCTCACATTTTTTTATCAGGCAATGGTTGGAAGCAAAAGGAGGGGATGAAGGAAGGAAATAGAAGTTAAGTAGAAGAAGGGAGTGGGATAGCAAAGTGCAATATTATGGGGGCTAAGGTTGAAGAGGAAAAGCATCATACTCTAACCCTGCTATGCTAGGTATGTTGTAAGGCATCTGTCACAACCCACCTTGGAGGAACTTTATTAATATGCTATTTGTATTATAATAGTTGGTTTGTAATACTTGATGTATTTGCATTATATTGGTTTCTATCAAAATAAAATGATGTTGTGTGCATTGATTGATTGCAGGAACAAGTATTCTCTTAAGTGGAAGACTGACCACCAAGATATGAGAAGGGAAATGATAACAAAGACAACTCATTAGGTAAAGCTCTTGTTTCCATCATCACTAATTACCTCCCTGATGGCGGTGTTACCTGAGGAATTACTCTAAAATTCCTACCACTCAAAGTAAAAATTATGAGGGGAAACAATGGGCATATGCATCGAGTGCTTGTATGTCATTTGTGTGAAATATAGTTGGTTGCATAATTAATTTGCATAAAGGAATTCCACCTTGGAAATGCATATTTATTAATGATTGACACTTTAATATTTTTGAAATATATGATGCACACAACTTAAGAATTCTCTAGATTAGAGATTAATTTTTTGAACATGCTTATTTATTTTGGTTTACTCTATTTTGGAAAAGAAATTAGATAGATTGTTTTTTTATGAGCTTGTCCAAATTTTATTGGACCAAAATATGAAAAGACTACCTTATAAATTAAATAATACATTTTTCCCTACACATGGAAATTTTTGGGATGGTTGTACTAAGGGATGAGACTCTCCTCTTATCCTTAATAGTTCCAATACTTATTGCCCATGCTCTCAATAGTATTAGTGCCCTTAGGGTGGGGGACACAGGACATATAACCTGCCTATGCCTTATCTCTAGAGAATCCCTTTTGGATTAAAATATTATATTTTGAAGAAACTTGCATGAGAAAGGAAAAGATAGAAAAGAATTAAAATATTGTAGAGCATCTTCTTTTCAGGAAAAGAAAGTTTTATATATGCCTTAGGGGTTGAGAAAAATGGGCATGCTATGTTTTGAAAAGTTTGGAAAAATGCTAGAGTGAGAGTAGGAGAAGGACTGTCCAGCATATTGGTTTAGTGGTGTTATGGTAGTTCTAGGTGTGGGAGTTTCTCTTTTCTCTTATTGTTTGTACTCTGTATGCTTTTCTTTGATTTGATGATGAAATAATTTGATTTATGAATTTCACTCTGCTCAATGCATTAGGGTGGTTTTGGTTGTAATGCCTTTTGTATTAAGTTAATAAGTCAATTATTTTTCCTTTTCGCGAATCCTAATAATGGCCATAATAATGAGTCCATGGTAGATTCATAAGAGTATGCTTCTTAATAAAGCCTATACAATAAAAGAGAACATGCATAAAATGATTACACTTGTCATTGCATCGATATCTAGACTTCCCTACAATCTTGTTTTTGTTTGACATCAAAGATTGACTTATTTTCTCCTTTTAAGGATGCTTTGAATGTTACCCATCATGGATTGATCTTTGCATGGTAGTATGGTTATATCTCAAATCATTGTTGTTGTTGAATTTCAACTCATTTTAATATCGATTATAAAATTTAGGCATTATTTTTTACTTCTAACTCCCTCTGCATAGAAAATCAGAGTTTAGTATGACTGTCATCCTCATCTCTATGTATTCTTATTCACAACAGTGTTTTCCTGATCATATTCTTCGGTCTCCACTAGTATTGTACTAACAACATTCAATTGAGGCATCCAAACCAAGGATTCTACCTTCTTCTGATTCTCAAGGTCATTATGACTGGTGTGACCATACCCATCTTGGTTGATGGTTGTAGATCACCTCAACATCTGAATAATTACAGCTATTTTAACATGTTTAGCTACACAAAATGCTAGACTGCTTAAGTGTCGTGTGTGTAGTCCCCGGTCATGTCCTATGGGGGTTTACATTGTTGATGGTTTACTTTTAGTCAAAATTTTGGGTGCAACCTTATACCATTATTCTTTGATCTATCAATGGGATGTTATATAAATTTTGAATCTCTATTTGATAAGTTTTGGTACCATCTGCGAGTAAAAACATTCTATCACCTTTAGGTGAGCTCATATGTGGATGAGCTTGTTAAACTATACTGGAATTGTGTTCCACTTTAGCACCTCTTTTCCAAGGTTCTTAGTAAGTTCATTAAATATTTATAGGGTCCCTGAGATTTCAACTTCATCTTCTATTTTGAAGTCATCAGATGTATGATTCATGCCTAGGTTGTCAGAATCCGTTGTTTATCTATGAATAGCACACTAGTTTCCATATTTTGGTGTGCATTCCAACCTCTTGCAGTTGTCTCTATGGATGTCGGTTATGACCAAACCATCAATTTTAGCTTAAATTACCTGCTAATGACTTTTCAATATCGCAAGAACTAAAGAACATTTTTAGAGAGATTTCTTGGGTTTTATGTATAGTGGCTAAACTTATGGTTTTCGATGCTTGGGATTATTAACTTCAGATTTTATTATAATAGTTTAATCATAGGTAATAATCTATGATGGAATGAAGGTTTTATATGCCTAAAGTGAGTTAGTGAATTTTCTTTCTTCTAGAATGTAGAATGATTTATATGAAATATGTAGGACATTAATAACATCTGTTGGTAGATGGGTAAATTAAAGTAAGTCATATACTTCTTTTCAAAGACTTTAATTTGAATTTTTGAATGGTTTTCCTTAAACCAAATAAAATTGTAAATAATGATTAGTGTTTATATTGCTAGTTAGTGAGCAATTGAAAAAGGAAATTTTATATATTTGTATGTATCATAAGGTAACTTGTTTTTTAGTATTATCATCTAGAAGGTTGAGGGATCTTCTAGTATTTGAGGTATTGGATTAGTGTCATTTCCTTTGGGTAAAGGTATGGGACTTTTCCCTATGTTTAGAAATAAACCAAACAAGTGATGATTTGGATTGTGTATTAATCCTTACTATGCAGGCTGATAAATATGGTGAAATATTTTCTAAAGATATTTTAAACATGAATTATGCATATGGCAAATTTAATGGTGCATGTTTGCATTAAAATATGAAAATCATGGTTTGCTTGTGCTGCATTGGTATACTCTGCATTCGAGTTGTCTTGATCCCTTACAAACATCTCTTTCACCTCATGAAAATGCAAGAAAACCAGAGAAGAACTGGACAACTATTGTTGAAGACTATTTTATTATACATTCTGCTTATGCTAGTTTTGAGATGTACTCATTGTAATTTTGTATGGCTGAAATGTACGAGCCAAGCTTTGTAATATTTGATGTATTTCTCTTACTTGTTTTGTATATTGTAAGGAAGTCTTTAAATGATGTAATCATCTCAATTAGATGGTAGAAAATGTATGATTTTGAAAAAATGATCAAATGAAAGTATCTTGTAGTAAGCTTGTTAGCATTTGTAAATGAAAGCTAACGATCATATTTGTAAGTTGATATTACTTGTATATTTTCTTAATTCAAGTTATATTAATAGTGAATTTTGGTTGATCATAGGAACCATCACTTCTGATAATAGTAGTGTAGAGGGAAAATTATGAGTAATCTACACAACAATGGAAGCAAACCAAAGACTTAAAACTCATGGATTAAAACCCACCACCAAAATTATCGACACCTTGATGATAAGTAATTTTTATAATGATGCTTAAGGCAGTTAACCCATACTGTATGTAAGTATCCACAAGCAGCAATAGATTAACGATTTCTCCTAAAACACTAGCCTTTATTGGTAGTATGGAGAAATGGAGAAAGGTAGTCCTTTGGTGAGGATCGTTCTCCTAATTGGATTGGTTTAACCAATAGGATGTACCTGGCCATATGGAAATTATATAAAAGGGATATAACCATTGTATGTTATTATTCATATACCATTAAGGGATGGTGAGATGGTATTGTAGGATTTGGTGCTCTTACTTGCAATTGGCTTAAAATGAATTGTAGAAGTTGGTGCTTCTATTTAATTAATCTATTGTGATTCGGACTACTTACTTATTGATGGGAAAATTTTGTCTTAGATCATTATTATATCTTTAACTTATCAAAAGGTCAAAAAAGAGGAGTTTTAAAAAAAAAAATTAGTGGATGTGTAGTGACAATTGGGGTTGTTACAACATCGTTGTGTTATTTACTTTCATTATTTATTTCTTGTGCCCTTTCTCTTAAGTTTTTTGTATTTTGCCTAGTGTTGTTTGTTGTTGATTGGCATGATTATTTCCTGCACACTTCCATAATTTCTACAATATCAGCATGCTTGTTTTTTATTTTGGTTTGTTATGCTTTGGGATTCTTTGTGCTCAATGTCTACTTGGGACCTATTCCCCTTGTGTGATGAAAATAAAACTATGAAGAGTACAACGTTTGGGTTTATTACGCTAGTCAAATCTCGTGCTTCACCTTTAGCCTATATGTTGTTGTAGTTACCTCCTTTTATCTTGTTGTGGGTTATTTTATAGTTTTATGGTGACACTAAGGGGTCTTCTACGAGGATGAAACCCTCTATATATCCCTCTTGAGTGCTAGGCTTGGATCTCCATGAGCCTTACATTGGTGCATTGTGTCTTTGTTAAGTTATCAAGGTCCACCACAAGGATGGTGCCCTATGAGCTTTACAATACTTAAAGCCTTAGGGTTGAGTTTTATATTCTTATTTTCCTAAGTTAGACTATAGCCTTTTTAATATTTCTATGTGTGTGGTTTAATCCTTCTCTAGATTAAATGGATTTAATATTTGGTTGCTTTTAGGGTCGGATTGGAAAAGGTTTAATTGGTTGCTAAATGGAATGGAATGATTAATGTTAGTCTACTCTAATGTTAGAATTATATTAATAAAATAGAATGGCTAATGTTAGTCTATTCTAATGTTAGAATTGTACTAATCAAGTATAATGATTAATGTTATAATTGTATTAATCAAATAGAATGATTAATGTTAGTCTATTATGATGTTAGAATTGTATTAATCAAATGGATTGATTAATTTAAGATAGACTAATATAATGTTAGATTTATATTAATCAAATGGATTGATTAATTAAAGATAGACTAATCTAATGTTAGATTCATATTAATCAAATAGATTTATTAATGTTATACTTTTCTAATGTTATATTAATCAAATGGATTTATTAATTAAATATGGACTAATCTAATGTTAGATCATATTAATCAAATAGATTGATTAATTCATTTCTAATTATAGATTTATATTGATCAAATGAAAGATTAGATTAATTCATTTTAATATTTAGGTTACAATTAATCACATTATAGATTAGCTTGGCGATTAATCTAATGATAGATTTATATTAATCAAATGAAATATTAGCTTGGCGATTAATCTAATGATAGATTAATTCATTTTAATCTTTAGATTACAATTAATCAAATGATAGATTAATTTATCTCAATATTTAGATTTGCAATTAATCAAAAGATAGATTAGATTGGTATTTAATCAAATGATAGATTAATATTTAGTCTTGCAAATGAATGACAAAGACTTGCTAATGATGGATTGATTTATAACTAATGATGGATTAATTAGTTATGGAATTGATATATGGATTTGAAATTTAAAATATTTGTGGAAAATATTTTGGAAAGAAGTATGGGCTTCTTTTGCTTGAGTGTTGCTATATTGAATTGATTTGCATAGGAATGCAAGGCTTGGGATTTAAAATATTTGTGAAAAATATTTTTGGGAAAGAAGTATAGCTTCTTTCACTTATGGATGTTATGCAATAAATCATTTAGAAATGCATTTGTACCTGAAAATGAGTTTTTATGTTCCCCACATTCCTATAAAACTATCATGGAGGCCAAAGGAAGAAGATGTCAGATCATGCTAAGTTAATTCTTCAATTATTCTTGGAATCCAATGAAGGATTTAGTTGGAAACCACTCTTGGTGAAAGAGGTCTTATTGTAATAGAAGCAAATACTATTCATTTGTAAATCTAGACCTTTAATTTCATGATGCCATTGATTATTGATTTTATGGTTTTATCCATGATATTGGATTTAATGCTTTGATCTAAATATTTCATTGGATTTATTGTAAGCTTTAGATAAGATGATATTTTGCTTCCATTCTAGAGTTTCTCTTGTTTTAATTCTTGCATAGAGTGAGAGAGAGAGTTATATTATGGTAAGGGAGTTTCTTTGGGATGGTCTCTAAAGGTATAATTGTCTAAAACTCTCCTTTTGAACTTGGGTTGTTATGGGATAGCAACACCTATTTCTTGTGTTCATGATAAGATAATCACATAGAGTGATTAATGCTTAGAGATCCATCGTGGAGATGGGAAATACAAGCATGAAGTTTAATAAATCGTCACGAAGGTGCAGTTAAACTAGACTAAGATATTATGCGTAAAGGACTCAACATAGATTGACTTATGGGTGTAAGAAGGAATTGGCATTCCCCTCTCTAAGGATTGAGAAGGAATAATCTTAATTCTAAGGTCAAGAAGTTTACATCTATGGAGAATGCCATAAATATGGGGTGAAATTTTTAAATGTGTCCTCTATACCATGGATGTATACGAGATAAACCCTAGTTACCAACAAGAACTTGACATCTTCTATCCACTCGAGTGACATCTAAAGTGTCATAGACTCGAAATGTGGGTATGTCTAGTCAATATATGTATTCCATGGATAATCCTGAGAACCTTAATAAGTTAATATATATGTATATATATATATATATATATATATCAGGTTAGTTAGTGTTTGGAGTTGTTACGGTTGGTATCAGAGGTCTAGGTCATAGGACTAGAAGCTTCTCTAGAAAAGACTTAGAGATGTTTTGACTTGATGGATGATTTATGGGTAGAAAAGACATTCTCTTGGGAGATGAAATTCTAAATGGAGTTAGAATTTCCATCAATGTTACCAATGGATGATAGTATTTAGATGTTAGTATATTTGGAATATGTGACTAACGAGTAGGTAGGAAGCATGAGAAAGAGAACTACAACCTAACCTAGAAATTTTTTTGTGGCTAGGAAACTATGGTACCAAACTTAAGAAGAGGAATAAGAGGATCTTCCATACCTCCAAGATATGCTAGAGAGGACAAATCTATGGTTAGACCCCCAATATAAAGTTTAAAAAAATCCAGTAGAGAGGTGGAGAACCTCACTACTACTATCTCACTTTTGTAAGAGAAAATAGAGCAATAGAGAGAACAAATGGATCAACAAAGATAGATGTTGGAAACTATAGTGATTTAGAATAGAAATCCTAAGGTTAAATAGGAATAAAACCCTCCTACAAATGAGTAAGAGGTTAAATATATTATAGACACCTAAAACATGTCATGTTGATGGCGACTACTCATATGGACATGCTACAAGACCATATGGAAGATCTTGGACAAACTCCAAGATAGAGCAGTGGTTCTAACCACTCAATTTGAGCTCCTTGGCCTAATCAATATGAACTGCATCTGAGACCTACGATCCATAGTTTGAACCATGGCTGATACCTATGGTTTACAATTAGAACCGTAGCCATAACCTACAGTCTTGACTGAAGTTCAGTTGGCCTTCATCCGAGCCAAATCGATTTTAACAACCATTTGATCTAGAAGAATGTGGTTAAAGGATGGAAGCTTCCAATCCAACTGTCCTAACCACACATTCTTGGTATTGTATTCTCCATGAAGCCACCCCTAGCCCTTGGTTAATCCCATAAGTAGCCCTCATAATTAGGGAAAACTATGAAGCAAGCATTGGAGAGTAGAGCAGTGAAGCCCTGTCGAATTGTGAACTCATTTGAGTGCACTAAGAGAGAGATTTTTTGCTATCACTTTGTCAATCTAAGCATCATGACGAATTATGCCATGGATGCCCTAAGGAGATAGAACACCAAGAAATGACAATTTGGGCAAACAGAGGCCCTATCAAGCAATTCAATCACCAAATCTATCATAGGACACTAAGGTGACCCTTGATCATCATTTTGACAAGGAGGATCAAGCCCACTACCCTAGAATTGGAGGGAAAATCTACTTGGTTGTAGGCCACGACTGTTATCCATAGTTTATAATGCATACCGCTCATCTAAACTACGATTTGCAACAGGTAAAGATCCCATTACTATTCCTTTTATAGTATGCCTAGTTAGGTTAGATCAATTGTTTTAGTGTTTTATTTGGTAATTTAGAGACTTTGAATGATTGGATTAAGGATTTTATTAGGTTTACTTCATTTTATCAAATAGGATATAATTGGTTTCTTTTCATGCTAACATGCTTCATTTCATACATTTGATCCATTAGATTGGTAGTTGTAGTCCTTATTTACATGTTTCCATCAATATTTATGAGAATTGCATATGTTTAGTATAGTTTATCTACTTTCTTGATTTCATTAGTATTATGGCTTTTAAATGTATGAATCCTTTAAAGGGCCTCATCATGAGAGGTTGCCTATTTGTTTAATGTTCTTGTGTTGTTTCTTGATCGCATGGAAACAGGTTCAAAGGAGATTCAATCATCTAATTCCTTCCTCAACACGAAGAAGAGGGTCAACTCCACCCTAGAGTAGTTTGTGACTATTTATAGAGCATTAGTATTGCACCTACCCCATTGGGGGCTTGGGAATTGTATTAATCGTATCAACATTTGGGTGACCCTAAGAGGGGCATGATTGTAATCGAGACTCTTTTCAATATCAATAAAGAAACATCTATTTTCTTGTCATTTTGCAATCTTGTTCATTATGTTATGCTTTTATGTTGATTTTGATTTATGCAATAGATAGGTGCACACTTTTTGGATAGTTTAGAAGGTGATCACGACAAGACTCCGTATTTCTTGCATTTTATCTCTGACATTTTATGTTTTCTATCATCAGGTGCAAACCGCAGGTTACAGCTGCAATCTCATTTTTGGCCCGTGGCTTCAAAACATGGTTTACAGTCTGAACCACTCATCAAACCAGCGGTTCATAGAAGACACAACAGACAACAGGGAGTCAAAGCTATTTCGAATGTGGATCTGAGGTAGGTCCTATTTTCAGCCTCTATCTCTATTTTTACTATTTGTATTTTTCCAGAGAGCATAAAATGAAATATAATTAGGACAACATTGAAAAAGGGTAAAATGAACTAGGTCCTAGGGTTTCATTATTTTATGCTTTAGCTAGGTGTTGCTAGGAATAGTGGACCTATGAGTGCAGTCCACCCTAGAATATAGCATGCTAGATTAGAATTGTGTTTGGTTTACATTCTTGAGGCCCATTCAGAGGCTAATTATCGTTGTCAAAAATCATTTAGGATATAGCATGCATATGTTTTGAAATGAAACATTTATTTTTGCATATCATGTAGGAAACAATCATTTATGCTATATTATGCATTTTACTTTTATGCAAAAGAATAAAATGAACCACACACACCATGTTTCAGGTAAACACTAGTGATTTGGGAATGACATCCAACCACTAGTAGGGTTCAATGATGGTGGGCGTAATTTCCATCTGTTGGCCCAAATCCTACATACCCTTGGATACTAGACCAATACTAGATCCAAGAACCTTTCATACCCTAAAAAATTTGCATATATTCTCTTTAGAGGGTATAATGTTGACTAGGGTAAAACGGGTGAGGATCTGGGAAGACCTGCTCCTTTTTTGGGTGTGGACTTTCATTACCAGACACGAGGGATTTACGTGGCTTGGAAGTCACATCCAGGTTGTCGAGCTATGAGCATACAGGTGAAAGCCAATTTAACTGAGAATATCATCCAACAAACTTTACAAAACATGATAAGGTGTTTATTTACTGATACAACAAATTTGAAATACATCAAACAGTTTAGGGCTCACTTTTAAAATGTAAAGGAGATAATAACATTGTTTACTTTGTATGCTTCTTTATTGCTTAATTCATCAATATAAGACCTTCCTTGAGGCCAAAATTTTTAGTAAGAGAGGAAACCTCTCGAGTATTGCTTAGTTGGTTCATCATGATGACTAGGCATGATAGAGCTCAATCACGAGCTAATGAGTCGGAGAGTTCATGGAGAGGCTCTAAACGCCTTCGATATTCTCTTGAGGATCTTTCAGACCTCGCATGCCTCCTTTATATGCGTCACACACATCATGCACCTGAGGAGCTAAGCCTCCCAATGCGACACTCTAATAGTCATCGCAAACCCCCTTTGTCATGTAGGGGGTCCACCCATACATATCATGGGGTTTCCTCACACATAGTGAGAACCCACATCATTAGGTATCCACCTAGTGAGATAGAGAGTTGTGGATATTACTCCATGATTCGGTCATATAGGGAATCTGAGTCTCATGTAGCCGATAAGAGATGACTACTCCAAGACCAATTGGAGGAGGCACGCATTGAGCATGAGCATCTAGAGCACGAGTGTGTAGAGAGAAAGAGATCGCATCAACAAAGGTTGGATGAGCTCCAACGACATGAAGAGAGGATTTACCAATAGAAATTACATGAAGAAAAATCATGTGAGGTAACTCCTAAAAATAAGCTCATACCTAGAGTTCATAGGCAACAAGTCAACGTGGTGCACACAATGCATCATCAAGAGTTACCTCGTAAGCAAGTAGATAACCATTCTGCTAGATATATAGACATGCCTAGGGTTATCGAAGAATTAAATAAAGAGATGCTTAAGGATCCCATGCATCAGCATGAGATTGAGAGTATTCAAGTCTGATAGGTGAGCAATGCCAACGCTCAAAATTAGTCATAGTCCTTGGGGCATATACAGTCTATTCCACCATACAAGGAACTTGTGATCACTTTTCATAAATAGGAAGTCAAACCTATCCTTGTCAAGGAATTTGATCCTCTATTATATATCATAGCGAGGATAAAGTGGATTGCGTATAAGTGAGTATTGGTGGATATAGGATCGTCTATTAATATCATCACCACCTCAGCATTCAAACATCTCAAAATTCCATCGTCCCACATCAAGGAAACAACTTTAATGCTACAAGCTTTTAATGATGTGGAATACCCTACAGTGGGCACAATAGTCCTCCCCATTGAGGTAGGATAAAATATTATTCCTAAATTGTGCTACATTTTAGAGGGTTCAAGATAGTATAACTTGCTGCTTGGAAGACCGTGGATAAGATCCATGGAGTGTGTACCATCCATAGTGCGTCAATGCATTAAGTACACCCATGGAAGTGAAATCCATATAGTTGAGGCAGAACCATATCCCTTCAAGTATTATAAACCTAAGGATCACCCTCAAGAATCTTGTGGGTCGCCTAGGCATTTGAACATTCAACCTGAGGAGTCTATCCAGAGTTTGGATGTAACCCCGTAGACTATGGTGGATTTACCTTCATCACCATTGTCCCTTGTGGCTTCGTCCATCACACCTACATCCTCAAAATCTCTTAGCAAGGAAGGATTGATGAATGCAGTTATGGAGATGCTCACAGCTATCTCTGATATGTCTTTAGAGGAGCCTCTTACTCCTACCAAAGTAGAAGAACCTAGCATGGTCATGGATGCATCCAAGTGTATCACACCATCTTCATCCACCATGTTACCAAATAGTCCTCATGAGGATGATGGTGATTATGAAGAGCTGATAGAGTCAAGCATTACGATGCTACCCACCATAGAGTCTATTGAGAATTTAGGTTAGCTTTTTGTCAAGTCTCTATCTATGGATCCTATCCTAGAGGCATCGCATGGGTATGAGGAAGGATCAGTTATTGCAACTAAAATAAGATAGCCTTAGTATGTTGATGAGAAACTTGTGACTCATACAGATGCGGAGTCTTATCATGAGTTTGTAGGAATGGTTTACATTAGGCTAGAAGATCAGGTGATTCCTAATCATATAGATCCAAATATGGGGTAATACAATGGTGTTTCCACATTTCCAAGGCCAAAACCTTTGAAATTAGTCATTCTTGACTCATTTCTCATGGTGCCATCTCAAGAGGACAAATAGGTAGGCTCCTCACATCATATTGGGGGTACTAAAACTGACACATTTCAACACAACAAAGTGAGACAACTTGAGTTGAGTCATAAGCATGAGCAGGTGGATAGCACTGATGAAGTGGGTCATCAAGAAGCATTCGAATCAACCCAAACAAATAAAATAAGTGATTTGCAATTACCTAATGGATCCATAGCATCCACTTTTCTATTTCCTTCAATTGAAAAAGGTATTTCAAATTAGTCATTGGAAATACATATGAACTCTTTGTCAGTATTGCAATCCATTCTAATTCATCTAGAATGAATGGAGCATCGAATGGATGAGAAAGATAAAGCATTGCATTTTATCAGGAACCAGTTTAAAAACCTAGGATCACAAAAGCAACCCTTGTCTGAGGTCGAATCGCTTCTTGTGCTAGTGTAGGAAAAACCTTAGCAAAAGCAAAAGCCCATGCAACCAACCCAGCCAGTGGGTCCTGAAAGCAAGCCAAGGCGGATCGAGCACCCAAAATAGTCACAGCATATTTGGACTCCTTTAAAAGTCTATGTTTGACATTTTTCAGAAGCTGAAAGAGGCTAAGGTTATCACCTTGCCTGATATCACCTCTTTAGACCCAAATAGAGTTAAACCTATTGGTTACAATGAGCATCATTATTGTCTCTATCATTGAATAGAATGTCATGGCATTCATGATTTTCATGAGTGTAAGAGTGTGGTGCAAAACCTGATAGATAAGGGGGTTTATAATGTAGATGGTTATCTCATAGTGCCACAACATGCTGAAGTGGAGGTCACACCTCCTTAAGAGCGACCCCGAGGTTGTCAGTCACCTCGTAAGCCCGATAAGCCAGTGCAACGAGTAGTTTCATTTTAGATGACTACTCTAAATTTGTTTCAAAAGTTACATGAGGGAAAGGCATTCATATTACCTGATGTCAAGCATAGGGCATCCAAGACTGGGTCACCTGATGGGGGTCCCTTTTGTGTGTATCATTAAGCGTATGGACATGATATTCGGGGTTGCCAATCATTTAAGAGATTCATCCAAGACCTAGTGGATAGAGACGTGATCCATGAGGATGGTTCACTCATTCAAACCTACTAAGACATAGGCACTCTGGTGAGTTCCATTCCTCATTTAGGAGAATTTATTTCTATAACTCTCCCTAGACAAGTTGATTACATTTCAATGAATAACATGTGCGTTAGGGGTCTTCAAGGTAGCACACCTTCTCCACTAGCCATACCAAATTCGATAAGCTAAAGCGAGGGGTCTAGAGGTATTGCACCTCTCTCACTATCATTGAATGGCACATATAGTGGGGGTATATAGGGCAGCAAGCCCTCCCCAAAAGGCTCTAAGGGTTCATAAAAATTGCTTGGTCATGTCAGTAAAAAGCCCCAAGGATTCATAAAAACCACTTGTTCATGTCAGTCAAAAGCTTCGAGGGTTTGCTTAAAACCGCTCGATCATACTAAAAGGCTCCAAGCTCTCTTGTGAGTATTTTGGTCAATCAAAAGCTCCAAAGGCATCTGTAAGCCCTTTGGTCATTCAAAGGTCCCAAGGGTTGCTAAACATCGCTCGGTCATCCTAAAAGGTTCCAAGCTCATCTATGAGTAGTTTGGTCAATCAAAAGGCACCAAGAGTTTATAAGAAATCACTTGGTCAACCCAAAGGCTTTGAGGATTTGCTTAAAACCGCTCGATCATCCCAAAAAGGCTCCAAGGATTCCTAAAACTGCTTGGTCATGTCAACCCAAAGGCTTCGAGAGTTTTCTTAAAATCGCTCAATCATCCTAAAAGGCTCCAAGCTCTCTTTTGAGTGGTTTGGTCAATCAAAAGGCTCCAACGGTATTTCCTCACTGTTTGGTCACTCCAAAAAGCTCTGAAGGCATGTACTCATCGTTTGGTCAAATATAAAGGCTCAAAACCCATAAAAATTAAAAAATCAATAAAAATCCAAAAAAAATGGGTAAAGCATAAAAATTCTAAAAATATTTGCATTTGCATTATGCATGTTCATTTACACATGCATTCATTTCATTATTGCATTGCATATAGGCATTTGTTATCTATTGCATTCTATAATAGGAGGGATTGTGTTTGTCAGTCTTACAAACGATGCCACGTTTATGTTTTAATCATGCACCTTTACATTTATCATGATTCGTTACATTCATACACAACACCTATTGCTATGAGATATGTGTGTATACCAAAGTTTTCTGGTCACTCAGCCTTACCTAGTGGGTTTCTCAAATGTCATAGAAAGTTGTTTTTGCTTTTGTAGATGATCTCATTAGTTGTTATAGTGCTTGGCATATTAGGATCCCATCACTAATTGACACATTTAAAATTCTGCTAAGATAAGGGAGAATGAAAGCTGTGAAAGTGGACCTGGGTATTTAGAGAGATGGGTTTTATTACCTGCTTATCTTGCAAATAGTTTGGTATAGAGTGGTGAACCTTGGAAAAAGGACAAGAATTTCCCCTACTTGTAGATAGATACACAGTTTAAATTTTAAACCCAAAGTGCAAAGTTCAAATCTAAAATTATATAGTGAATTAAAAGCACTATACAAATCCCTTTCTCAAGAAAAACAATAATAAACAATGATTTTTATCACTCAGAGTAAAACATGAAAAAAAGTGATTTTTATCACTACATATGAGAAAAAATCAAAAAAGGGTGAGAACTTGAATCCCTGGATTTTTCACCATTCAAATCAATAGAATAAACCTCGAGTGCAGCAATGGGTTGAAAGAATCCTGCCTACTTCAATAGTAGTAGTTTTATTGGGTGATCCCCAAACACAACAATGGGTTGAAAGAGTCCCGACTATTTTTGGAGGGGTAGTCCTGATTAATTTGTGAGATGAGCTAGATCTGGGTGCTTGGGGTTGTCTAGCATTATAGTCCAATAAAGTCTAAAACAAGGATGATACGAACATAGGAGGAGCCTGATATCACATATGGGTTGGAAGAGTCCCGAATGACATTTTGGTATGCCTATGGTCTATCTTAATATACTCATGTGCACACATAGGGGTAATGAACAGTTGGGTCATTCGTGATAAAAGCCTTGTCCAACAAAATCCTTGTAAAGTTAGTATGGGATGTTTGAGAAGTCTACTAGGGTGTTTGAGTCTCATGGAAAACCTCAAATTTTTCTCTAATAGCAACACAAACCATATCGAATAAAATAATCAAATTGAAAAATATTGAATCCATGATACATCATTATATAAAGCATAATCAAGATATAGGATAGATACCGGATGGATATCATAAATGGTATCTAGACGAAAACTAACTATATTGTGCATATTTTTCAAACTTGCAAAATAAAATAGAATGACACATTATATCATTCACATCATACAGCTTCATACCATTGCATTTCATATATGGGTGATTAATTGATTAAATTATTGTAATGAGGATCTTTCAATTACATTCATGATTTTTATACATTTTGTGGTGTCATCCATTATATTTTTAAACACATATAGTATTCATTCCTTATGTTTTGAGTGATTATAGCATACTAGTTCATGTAAATAATGCACTACATACATTGCATCAACATATCATGACAATGTCATAAAATTAAATGCAGGCAATAAAGCAAAATTAAATATGCATTTAAGTAAACATCACATCCATATGCATCTATAAAATCACACATCTAAGCATCTAGATCACTGCATATCATCATCATCATAAATTAAAAAGCTATCTAGTGCATGTCATCCATACATCACATTACATAAGCATAACATCAATATAAACATCTGCATCCATGTGCATAACATAAACATAAAACTAAATACATATACAAGTACACATAATGAGCCAAAATGATAAATCTCATATATATATATATATATATATATATATGTGTGTGTGTGTGTGTGTGTGTGTGTGTGTGTGTGTGTGTGTGTGTTTCAAAGAGTATATTAGGGTACATCAAAATGCCTGTAGGCTACAATCGTGTAGGTCCTTAGACCTCATACCAAAAATGATACACACAAATGAAGACCCTAGATCTGGCTTGATCCTCCTCTACTAGAGCCCTCTCCACCTCCCTCGGCCCTATATCTGGGAGCCTACTCTACAGTCTGCTCTAGACCCTACTATGTAGCCTTCCAAGGATACTATGTCTATCCTAATACAAAGAGGCTTCGTACATGAGAAACAATCCCCTAAGTCCTCTACAAGCTAACACCCTGAGTACTTGGAGACCTGTGGATCTGCTCAAACTGGTGAGTCCTCTCGGTCCTATGCATCATATACATTGAGCTAGAAAAATATTGTCATGTCTCCTTGGTCCTAGTCCTGAGCTGGTCCTATGGATACCTATGAAATACCTATCCTCGAGAACCTACCCACCTAGCAGTTTGATGCACCCTCCAACTGAAAGATACGAGTTGCCCTCACATTCTGTATAGTGTTTCCCTCCTCTACGAGGGAATTTAGTAATTTTATCTTAGCCATGGGATTATGACCTCCTGGTAGTATAGGTGTTGGTGCTATAGGAGGCACTATAGCGACCTGTATAGATGGTGGACGACCCACCGCTACCCTGACCAAATCTCTCTTTACTATAGTTGTACCTAGTTGTGCCTCTACCAGGTCACGTGCACTAGTGAGCTCCTAAACTTATGCCTCTACCATTGTAGCATGTACTATCACAACTATGATTTGATCCCTAGCCTACTACAACTATCTCTCACTGTGAGCTAGCTTTACCTGTAAGGTGGTGATTCTAGTATCCCTATGTAGCATTTAGGATTGAAACCTACCAATCTATCTTTGTAGATATGCCACCTGGGCTAGAAGCTACCCTACCTCACTATCTGGAGGCACCTCACCCTCATATAGGGCCTCCTCCTTGGCCTTTATCAATGGTGCATCCTCTGCTACAACCTCTACCCCCAATCCACCCTCAGTCCATGGGTGCACATTGTGCCCTTATGGATCAATCTCTGCCTCATCATCTACCCGATCGAGAGGCCCAGATCCCAACCACTGAAGTAGAGACCACCAAGTATCATATACCAGGGTGGTCCTATACATAGCAACTCTTGACTCCTAAAAATCATCTATAGTGTCACCCAATGGTGTAGGCTGCACCTACTATAGATCTGTCTTTAGAACTATCCGCCTGTAGATAATAGGCAGCTTTAGGATGTCCTAGACTATTCCAAAATGTCGTAGGACTATGGATAAGAATTGATACTCTCAAACCTCATCCTTATGGCCTAGAAGCCATTTGTCTCATTGAGCATGGTACAGTTGCTCACCAACCTCTGACCATACAATGCAACCCATGTAGGGGCGCCACTCAATGTCATCAGGTCACAGTGCTACAAATCAGCCGATATAATGCTCAATGTCCCCTACATGGGACCTACTCCAAAATCCCTCCTCCTCTCAGGGCTATCATGCAGTGTAACACTGATGTGCATAATCAATAGAAGTAATCTCTAGGGGTAGCTCTACAACTCTCTCAAACTAGATGTGTTGCCAACCCTATATCTGTAGGAGTAGACTGCAGCTAATGCCTACTCGGATCCTACTAGTAATATGATACAACTCTTGGTAGAGATAGCATAGTAGAGTGCTCCCCCATGCTAGGAGCAATGGTTGTCATGTGGAGCTCTGAATGACCCTCTTGACACTAGCCAAAAGGTTCCAGGGGATCCTCACACCCAAGGAGTCTAGAAGTACAATATGCATGACCAAGTGCATAAAAACTGCCTCTCATATGGAGAAGACCTTCTCCCCATACCAGTATCCAATGTGAACACCTCCATGGTTGATCTTCCACTGAGCCTCTAGGCTTCGATCGTCGAATATCTCATCAAATGCAAATCCCCTTCGCCAAAAGGTAGAGGATGTGATGGGCTCACCATCAATGGGGATCCTAAAGATCTTGTAGACATCCTCAAGTGTGATGGTCATTTCACCTATTGGCAGGTGAAATGTGTTGGTTCAGGCATTCCAACTCTAGGTCAATGCAGTCATGTAAGCTTGATCTACCCTAAGAGTGGGTATATCCAAGACATAGCCGAAGCATATACCCCAAACCACTACCACTCCCCATCAGTTAGCAGTGGGCAGAGAGTTTTAAGGAGCTATGGCTCCTTAGCTCTTGAGGTCAGTCTCTACAAAGAGATATGGTATAACAAAAAATATAACTAAAATATATCTAAAAGCAATTATAAAACAACCTAAAAAGAGATAGATCAAGCTAAAAATAGCTAACAATGCAAAATTATGCTAAGCATGATCAAAAAATTTATAATACATCTCATAGGTGCAATAAATGGCATTAATTTCCAAGAAAATCACAAAAAAAAATCAAAAATTTTGAAAAAATTTCCAATAAAAAGGGAACCACAGGTCAAACCCATGGTCCACACAATGGTCAATTTTTTTACCATTGTAATTTAAATCTAACCACAACTGATACCTGTGGTCCCAAATCTATCAAATGGGAACCGTAGCTGGAAGCTACAGTCTAGGAACACAACCCTTTTGGGGTCATTTCCTAGCCAATCAAACAAAATAATAATAATAAAACAATAAATCCTAAGCTAGCCTAATCTAGGGTGTGGTTCATTATTGAAAATTTAATGATATTGATTCAACCAGTTAATTAATTTGATTTGTTTTAATTGGTAATGAATACGAGGACTCAGTTTTGAATTACCTTGCTCGCACTAAGACCTTGGCTGGAAGAAGGTTGTCTACGGTTCACCATCATGAGGTGTGTTAGGTGTTTGGTGTTAGTTTTAACAGGATTTTAGGTCAAGTTTTATCTCACACCTCTTAGAGCTCTTCAAATTGCAATCGCTTTCAAGATAATAATGAAATTTTGAAAATGGGAAAACTAGTTATAGTTTCTCCTAATTTTAGTGGACCTCAACTGACACCTGTGGTCCTAGAATTAGGGTTTTGTGACTACATGTTTGACCTACGATTCCTAAAATTTGAAAGTTTTAATCACAAACTGAACCTACGGTTTGCAACTAGCATTAAATGCAACAAAATCCCATCGTGGGAAGATCTTAAATGATAAATCAATGATTCCTAATGGATCAAAATCTCAATAAAAGCAATCAATTTTGCAAATTTGGTGATTTTTAAGCACCGTGATCAACTAAAAATTCAAAATTAACAAAAATATTTAAAATAATCAAAATCCAAATGCACGTCTTATTTAGTTACTTACTCTATACATTGGGTGGTTGTAGCAACTGACGCTCCATGCAATCTGGTGCAATGAGTAAATAACCATAAGGACATTTGGGGAAAATTTATCTTCATTGATATGATATGTTTCTTTTCAATTTTGAAGAAGACCTGCAAGGCTGGATCGCTCCATGGAAATGAGCCATTTCATGTCATTTACCCTATGAAATTTTTTTATAAAATCATCGATAAATTGATTCAACATAAAACTAATTGGATTTGCATCATTTTGATTATCTAAGATGGCTATTTTAGCCCGACTGCTCCATGGGATAGGAATGTGCAATTACTATTAATAGTTGTAATCATACGCTGAACTAGGTTTAGCCAAGTAGTTAAATCCTCAATTATAAATTTTGTTTAGATCATTCATTGTGTTCAAGCGACCTCGTCGCTTCATACATTATCATTTCCCTCATCGACTCATCGCTTGAGGGAGTAGTCATAATATCATAATCATAATCATAATCAGTAGAAGATCTCTGAGATCGTAGATCCCTTGATCTTGTCAAAATTATGTTCGTCCTTACGAATCATTGTCAACAACTATCATAAGCTTACCCCTTTTCTTAGAGCAAATAGCAAATATGAAGTTTGCTTGTTGTTCTCTGCATTTCATATCTATGGGTTAGAAGATACCTATTGAATGTGTAGCTGCATTGAATGAGATGATATGGGAACAAGATTTTCAAATGTAAGCCTTTCACCCAATTGGAAGCGATGATTCTAGGATGTGTGTCCTTTTGCTGGACCAGGGGTATCTAATGTTGATTCGACTAATGATAATCATAGAAACTTTAGCATCATTTTATGTGGTGTATTTTTGCTCATGCATTGTTTTATTTCACAACACATCTCAAAAGGGATATCTATAGACACCTAAAACAAGTCATATCGATGGTGACTACTCATATGGACATGCTACAAGACCATATGGAATATCTTGGACAAACTCAAAGATAGAGCAGTGGTTCTAACCACTCAATTTGGGCTTCTTTGCCTAATCAGTCTGAACTATAGTTGAGACCTATGGTCCACAGTCTAAACCATGACTGACACCTGTAGTTTACAGTCTGAACTGTAGCTATCACCTACAGTCTTAATTGAAGTTTATTTGGCCTTCATCCAAGCCAAATCGGTTTGAATGGCCATTTGATATAGAAGAATGTGGTTAAAGTATGGAAGCTTCTAATCCAACTATCTTAACCACCGCTTCTTATTCTTGGATTCTTCATGAAGCCACCCCTAGCCCTTGGGTAATCCTATAAGTACCCCTCATAATTAGGGCAAACTATGAAGTAAGCATTGGAGATTAGAGCAGCAAAGCCCTATCAAATTATGAACTCACTTGAGTGTACTAAGAGAGATATTTGTTGTTATCACTTTGCCAACCTAAGCATCATGATGAATTATGCCATGGATGCCCTAAGGAGCTAGAACGCCAAAAAATGCCAGTTTGGGCAAACAGAGGCCCTATCGAGCAATTCAACCACCAAATCTATCAGAGGACACTGATGTGACCCTTGATCATCAATTTGACAAGGAGTATCAAGCCCACTATCCTAGAATTGGAGGGCAAACCTAATTGAAGCAAGCCATGGTTGTTAGTCATAGTTTAAAGTGTAGACCACTCATCCGAGCTACGGTTTGCAACAGGTATAAAATCCCCTTACTGTTCCTTTTACAGTATGCCTAGTTAGGTTAGATCAATTATTTTAGTGCTTGATTTGGTAGTTTAGAGACTCTAACTGACCGAATTAAGGATTTTATTAAGTTTACTTCATTTCAGCAAGTAGTACATAATTGGTTTCTTTTCATGCTAACATGCTTCATTTCATACATTTGATCCATTAGATTGGTATTTGTAGTCCTTATTTACATATTTCCATCAATATTTATGAGAATTACATATTTTTAGTATAGTTTATCTACTTTCTTGAATTCATTGGTATTATGGCTTTTACATGTATGAATCCTTTAAAGGGCCTCATCACGAGAGGCTTCCTATTTGTTTAATGTTCTTGTGTTGTTTCTTGATCGTAGGAAACAGGTTCAAAGGAGCTTCAATCATCTAATTCCTTCCTCAACACGAAGAAGAGGGTCAACTCCACCCTAGAGTAGTTTGTGACTATTTAGAGAGCATTAGTATTGCACCTACCTCGTTGGGGGCTTGGGAATTGTATTAATCGTATCAACATTTGGGTGACCCTAAGAGGGGCATGATTGTAACCGAGACTCTTTTCAATATCAATAAAGAAACATCTATTTTCTCATCATTTTGCAATCTTGTTCATTATGTTATGCTTTTATGTTGATTTCGATTTATGCAATAGATAGGTGCACGCTTTTTGGATAGGTCGGATATTATAGAGGTAAAATTAGCCAAGGATTTGAATAATGTTAAGACATATAAATTCATCAAAAAATATGGGAGTGATTTAGTTGAAGCTTGGTTGAATGAGCTGGAGACCTATTTCTCCATGAAAATTTATTCTTCAGTGACCCAAACTTATTGGGCCACTCTCCATTTGCAAGAAATTGGATTAGAATGGTGGAACACTTTTAAATCTAGTTAGAAAATTGAGGTTATTAACCTATCTTAGGAAGGTTTTGTGAAGGCCTTTATGAAAATATTCCTTATTGAACAACATTATGTGGATCAATACGAGGAATTTTCCACACTTCTCCAAGGAACAATGACAATAGAGGTTTCATACCAAAATTTTGTAAAATTTCTTAAGTATGTACCACTCTATGAGCATGATGAGAAATTGAAGGTAAATAAGTTTATCTTGGGAATGGATCCTAAGATAAGATCAACAGTGTAGGTCCAAAAGACTGCACATTTGGAAAAAGTTTGCAAAATTTCCAAAATATCTCCAAGTGTAGATATGTGTTCCAAATCAAGATATTGGTTTAGTGCAACATGTCCTACATCATGGTCAACTTGGTCAAAAGGGCTCTTTGCATAGTTTAAATTATGGATCAAAATAGAATTAGAGATCTGGGCATAGGATAAAATTTTTATACCATATGGTCTAGAACATTGTTCTATGCCATGGTCAACATGGTCAAGGATGGCAATGCGACATTTTGAATTACAGCTCAAAACATGGTTCCCCATTTCTTAGCTTAGTGTATTGTTCTACACTATACAACTTAGCACATTGTTCTACACTATGCAGCTTAGCACATGGTTCTATGTCATGATTAGAACAATCAAATCTATCATCTCAGTATTTCAAATCCTAGCCTAGAATATGGTTTTAAGTTGCTTAGCCTAGAGCAGATTTTCACAAGCACAACCTTGGATTAGTCTCAATCCATGGTCAAAGTAGTCAAACAACTCATATTTGGAGATTAAAGTGTTGAATCAAAGCATGTTCTATGTTGTGAGAGGTGAAAATAGCTAAAGGTAAAAGTATAATATGTCATGATATGCTCAAGGCCATGAGATTAGGATTATGCACAGCAGTAAATGATCATAAATTAAAAAATATTAGAATTTTATAAAATTTAACATTGGCTAATATTGGGACCTTGTGTGTTGGCCCATTCGCCCAAAAATTTTAGGGGTAAATATTTTGGGGGTCGGATCAACCCAAAATTATAATACTTTTACTATTTAAATTTTAAATCGCTAGCCTTCTGCCTAGATTTTTGATTGATTCACCTTAATATTATATATAATTTTATTAACCTAGATAAATTTACCTATATATACCCCCACTATATGTACCTAAACATACATGTTAAACATTGGTTCTCGATCGACAATAGAGAAGTAAAAAACAAGCAAAAGTAGAGAAGCTAAAAAAATAGTGGACGCAATGAAGATGAAAAACTATAAGCAACAGATAAAAGACTATGAATAAAATTCTATAGGTAGCAGATGAAAGACTACAGATAAAATACTATAGGTAGAAGACGAAATACTACAAATAAAATACTATAAGCAATAGATTAAACACTACTATAAAAGACTACAGGTATCAGACAAAATACTACAGGCAGCAGATGAAAGACTACATAAAAAATACTATAGGTAGCAGATAAAAGACTACAAAAAAAAAACTATAGGTAGTAGATGAAAAACTATCGATAAAAGACTATAGATAGAAGACAAAATACTATATACTATAGGTAGCATATAAAATACTAGAGACAAAAGACTATAGGCAGCAAATGAAAGACTACAAACAAAAGACTATAGGCAACAGATGTAAGACTATAGAAAAGACTCTAGGCAGTAGACAAAAGACTACAAACAAAATACTATAGGTAACAGAATTAAAACTATAGGTAGCAGATGAAAGACTATAGAAAAAATACTATAGGTAGTATATAAAAGACTATATGTAGTAGATGAAATACTATATATAAAATACTATAGGTAGCAGATGAAAGACTATAGCCAACAGACAAAAGACTATAGGCAGCAGACAAAATGCTATAGGTAGAAGATGAAAGATTATAGACAAAAGACTATAGGTAGCATATGAAATACTATAGACAAAATACTATAGGCAATAGATACTATAGATAAAATACTATAGGAAACAAATAAAAGACTAAAAACAAAATACTATAGGTAAAAGATAAAAGACTACAAATAAAATACTATAGGTAGTAGACAAAAGACTACAGAAAATAGACTATAGGTAGCAGATAAAAGAATACAAACAAAATACTATAGGTAGTAGATAAAATACTTCAAACAAATGACTATAGGTAGTAGATGAAAGACTATATAAAATATTAGAGGTAGTCGATGAAAGACTACAAACAAAAAATTATAGATAGAAGATAGAATATTATAGGCAAAATACTACAGACAATACTATAGGCAATATACAAAAGACTACAATTCATCTTGTATCTATGGTCATCTCATGTTTGTGATTTATAGACTCTCCTAGGTCATCTCGTGTCTATGATCAATAGACTCTCCTAGCGAGCACTACCAATGACAGGTAGACCATGACTTCTTTCGATGCTCCACTTGTTTGCCATAATTTTTTTAATAAGGACATGAAGTCAGACCTTATTTGATTACTTTTGTTTATCTATAATCTCAGTGGTGGTAGCAATGCATGTTAGTTTTTATTCATCAAGATCTGTACCATAGAACAAAAGCATATTTGCTTTACCTTTCCTTTGAAAAGTTTCTCCTTTCAATGTAAGTTACAAAAGTTACAAAAGCATATTTCCCTTGCCTATCCTTTTAAGTGCATGTTGTTAAAATGTTAGCAAGTGACATCCACAAATGGATGAAAAAATAAAATATCATTACAATAATTCAAAGCATCATTTATGTTGCAAAACAATGAACTTACAACCACATAATTAATGCCATGTGATTGAAATCAATTTTTTTCAATCTTGCTTTATTTTTCTAACATTTTTCTTTACAGGTACAATGGCTCCAACTCCCAATGGAAACAAGGGAGAAAATATTCTGGAAGTAAGAGTATCTTAAAATATTTTAGTCATATCTCAAAATCCAATGAGGTATTAAAATACAATGAGGAACCAAAACTTGCATAGTTACAAGATACATACCTATTTTACCTACTTAATAGTAATTTTAATAAGTAATTTCAAAAAATGATATAGAACATCTTTGAATGAAAAATACACAATTGATCTTGATATGCCTCCACTAGAATATATTCTCCAGGATGAAATACATCATGAAAATTTGATCAGAAATGACATGCAACTTGAACAATTATAAGGTACATACTTATTTTACCTACTTAATAGTAATTTGCATAAGTAATTTCAAAAAAAGATATAGAACATATTTGAATGTAGAATACCCAATTGATCTTGATATGCTTCCACTACAATATATTCCCTAGGCTGAAATACATCATGTTGATCAACAATGACATGCAACAACTTGAATAGAATCCTAAAACTAGCATACAAACCCAAAATAAAAATAATCATTCTAACCAAATGCATATTTCTTTAGAATATTTGACTAAGAAACCTAAACTTAGGAAGTTAACAATTTGGACTATTAAAAGGTCATTTCAAATTGATTGAGCATCAAAACATTATATTTATTAAACTAGTGCAACCAAAAAATAGTAATGATACACCAAAAGAATGTAGATGTGTTATCTGCAGTTGGAAACTAGGGAAACATCATAAGATGCTACTAAATTTGGATACAATAGAAATACATTGTGGGAAATTTTATGTTAAAGTAAAAGAAGCTGATGGAAAAACTAAGAAAATAATTAGGTGGAAGAATGCATCAAAATGTGTACATGTCAGATATGCAATAAACTATGACAAAGAGATGAAACAAAAACAAATACTAGCTTAGAATGGTGGAACGATTCTAGCACAGTTTTTAAAAAATTCATAAAACCACATTTTTATAAAATATTACAGTTTTTTGTCATATTTACTATTCTTTAAAAGGTATATCTTGTCAAGTTTTTATTTATTTTAAGCATCTCTTTCAACTAGTTGATGTACAAAACCTCCCCAGTTTACATTGGTCAAATCGAAGTGGTTAGAAAAAGGTAAAATATATATCTTTGGTTGAGAAGCAGGACCTGAAAGAGAAAGTTAAAAATTCTAATTTCATTTCATTTTCTATTGATGAGGTAACTACTATTGACAACACATCTTGGTTTTGCATGCATGTTTATACCTTTCAAAATCATGTAAGGCTACCTCATTTGCTAGCAATACATAAGATGGTGGAAAACTATAATGCTGAAAATATTTACAATGTTGTTGTTACTAGCTTAAAAAATATTGTTGGAATGGATGATGCAACAATAACCAGTAAATTAATGTGTCAGAGCTGATGGTGCAGTTTCTAATGATGATGGTGATGACCACACGATGAAGGCTCTCTAGAAGCTTGTAATCTAGATGTTTTCCATGGTGATATCCCAATCAGAGGATTTCTTGGCTACTTTGAAGGAGATGTGTAATGCCCTAAACTTGGTTTTTTTCGTAAGATGTTCATGGGTACTACTATGGAAGAACCTAAGATGTATGACAAACCTAAGGATACTACTATGGTGAAACATGGATGCAAGGATGCGACCAAGGATGGCTTCAAGGAGTGTAGCTATTGTCGTTGGGTATTGTTTTGAGGATGTGCTTTTGGATGGGTCTTAGGATGTTTTTGTATACCTGTGGAAAAGGGGTGTCTATTTGTTTGGTGGGTTTCTGCTTGTTTGGGATTTTTGCCCTTTCTTTTTCCTATTTCCTCTTCCCAACATGATTTTGTATTGTTTTTGTAACAAGGTTTTGGGATCCTTTCAAAACCCATTTTAATAAAAAAATTTACTTAATTTTTTTATGAAATCTCATCTATTATGTTCTTCAACAATTAAATTTGTAAGGTCCGAGGTGTAGACCAATTGGTTCATCCAAACCCCATAAGGGGGGCGGAGGTCCAAGGTTCAAATCTCGGGCCTCGTTGGACTGAATGCTTGTCCCTTTCCTGGTGCTTTCAACGACATAAAAGGTTTAAAATGATTGTGGCATGGTGGTTATAGGTGCGGATTGTGTGAATATCTGTGTGGTGGCTTCCGGGGTAGACAGTGCAGAATACTATGGCGGCCATAAAAGCTGGACAGCCTACCCGGATTTGTGGTAGCTACCGATTCCACCATGTAAATACAAAAAAAAAAAAACAATTAAATCTGTAAATTTTCTTAAAAAAAAAACAAACTGATTTGCTTACCCGGATTGAAAGTCATGATTTTTTTTTCCTTTTTTATGCAACCCCAAAAACAACACCAAATATTCAAATTGCAACAACTATAACTCCCTCAATACTTATCAAAATTTAACAAGTGAGTAGTCATTTTTGTAGTATTCCAAACAACCTGCATGCTGATGCAAAAATATTTTGAAAATGACTAATAATAAATTTAATACGAATTTTTCTTTTTGAGAAAAAATTCGTGCAACCAAATAAACAACACAAATAACCCAAATTCAAATAGTTGTAACTCTCTCAAAACTTATCAAAAATCCACAAATGAGCAGTTGTTTTTATAGTACTCAAAATAATATATATGTTGGTATCAAAAATTTCTACAAATGTCTGCTAAAAAATTTAATTCAAATTTTTTTATTTTGAAAAATAATTCATGTGGCCAAAAACATCAAAAATAACTCAACTTCAAACAACCATAACTTTCTCAATACACATCCAAATTTAACAAATGAGAAATCATTTTTGTAGTACTAAATGAGTGAATTTAACATCTGACCCCACCTTCTTAGATGATCCTCATCTAAAAACAAGTGACATATCCTATTCCCAAAAAAGAGTTGAGTAAGTTACAATTTCTCCTAATTGTATGTACATTTAGTCAGTTTCATTTCCTCCATGAACTAGCTTATACCATTATAATTCTCTTGATAAATATTATGGTCACACTTGTATCATTGCAAGGTGCCATCCCCAATTAGAAACTCTACTCTCAAGGATTTTTACTCCTTGGTATGACTAGTCCAAACAATGTGCAATACCCATATTATCCTAGACCACATTAAGATCCCTAGAGGAGTAAGTTTCCCCAAACTAGCACATCTAGTCAAGGTTCATCCTAGGTTCACTCCATAGAAGCTTCTAGTCCTACAATCTAGAGTTCTTATACCAACTGTAACAACCCACAAAAATAAACTCAAGAGGAAGATTTATTTTTTAAAATAACACAATCAAGGTTAAAAAAGAAGACCTAATAATTCTTAGTATTGTAAGACATAACCACAATTGAGTTAATATCACTATAGGTGATACTCAAGTGGATAGGAGTGGCCAACATACCATTTTTTTTGGGGTTTACCTTTCTAAACCTCATTATTTAGAAAGGACTCCAATAATGATCCCTCCACCTTTCCTATATCCTCACTGGCATAAGATAAATTTACCTTGATGTAGGGTTTATTCTTTAAGACACATAACACTTGAAGGGGAATGCCTTTTCCCTAGCCCTACATAAGTACTTCTATATAGGTCTATTATGATGTAATGCCTTAGTACTTAGTTACCACACCTCCATGGGCTAACTAAGTCTATTACCACTCTCTTGATATTAACATGATCACTCAATCGTCATCGTTCAAGGTACCACCACTATATTATCTTGTGAATGATTCCTAAAACCTCACTACTTTGGAACACCCATGCCTCACCGTTCAAGGTGTACCATTTCACATATATCTAGTTAGCGTCATCGTAACTCCTCCTAGATTTGTGATTGCCTAGCTATTGCATCATCGCAACTCCTCCTAGGTTAACATCTTCCTTGTTATTGCATCATCGCAACTCCTTCCAGGATTAGATTACCTTCTTGACTTAAGGGTCCTAATATGGATTTAGATACATGTCCAAGAACCCCTCTAACCCTAATATTTATACATAAAATAAAAAAATTATCTCTCCCCTTAAACAAATTTAAGTGCTATAACAAAAATAACATGCTTGATTATAACACAATGTTAGGACTATGATTAAATACTTTCATCCATAATGCTAATATTTAGTTATTCCTTTATTTTATAGTGAAATAATGAACAACATTGATAACATTATAATCCATCATTCATGAATTGAAAACTAACTCAATATTTATTATTTGCTTATTCAAGTAATCAAATACTTCATATAAGATATCAATAACATTCAATCCTTTCATTCTTCATTCAATGTTTCAATTATAACAAAAGTAATCTAGAAATGAACTTTCCTCTAATTATATAACAAGATTTCCATTTTCAATACATCTTTCATCATCAATACAAAGATAGAATCCATCCATAATATCTCTACTTCATCTTCTTTCCATGAACTCTATAATAAGGGAAAATATTCCATGAACTTTGATAATAAGTCTAGGGATTAGGATAGATCATAAATTTGCTTATCCAATCCTATCATGCACCAAGAAATAAAACATATAACTATGCATTTCGTGCTTCCAAAACAATATTTCCATACAACAAGGAGGGAATCCCATACTTTTCTCAATAATGCTTTCTATATCTACTCAAGCCTATGAAAACCATTACTAACATACTTTACTCATGATTAAACCTTCCAATATTTTACAAAGAGTGATACAAAATCTATCCATACACACACACATATAAACATTACATAGCAAGGTAACATTATATATACATATATAGCTCATCATAACTAAAATATTTAAATAACACTCTTTCTTTTCCAACATTAACATTTAAACATTAAAAAAATCACTCTTTCTTTTCTAATAACATACCAAATCAAGAAAGCATTATTTTATTTCCAACAACATTTTTTCTTTCCAATCTAACAAATTTTAAAAGGCAACCAATATTTATGAAGAAAATTTTCCAAATAAAAGATCTGAAAACCTCAAACAACACCATAGCCACCCATAAAGTGATTCCCTTACAATATATTCTTTCCAAAGAAGATGACAACAAAACAATAATAATGCTATAAAACCATAATATTTAAACAAGACTTCCTACTAAAATATTAAAAAATATCAATATATAAAAGAAAATACCTTTTAATTAAATTTCATGCAGTTCATAGAGTAATGATATCAAGCACAACCATACAACATGAATCCATGAACCAACATAAAGGCTTCATGTAAAATAAAAATGCATCTAATGTCATGCATTTAGAGTAGAAATAACTCTAGAACATTACAAACCCTAGATGCTCAACAACAAATACTTCACAGTCCACTATGAACCAGACTTCCAGACAACATGGGATCAAAGGTTACCATAGAAAAGACTAGAAAGCGAAAGGATATCAACTCAAGCATTAGGTATAACAAAAAATAAGGCAATGAACTTAGGAAGCAAATGGTTCTAGAACACTGATTCTAAAGCTTCAAGTTACAAGCAACAAAAAGAACTCCACAAAACTATAACCATATCTCAATACAATTGAAGCTTACATAAACAATAGAACTTAAAAGCATACAATCATTGTAACATTAACGAGTGGGTTTGCAAATTCAAACAATTATAATCACACAAGGGTTACCTCCTCTGTAGTGCTCCCAAAGTTCTCATCATTTCCAATATTTTCTCTTTAGCCTCCTTTTTTGTCGGTGATCAATCCTCTCTCTTCTAATCCCAAAGACTTCCAATAATTTCTTCTTCAAATAGCCTTGGTTGCTCCTCCATTAAGGAGATATTTTTGCTATCTCTCTAGTCAAGATAGCCACACACCATTTTTGCTATCTCTAGTCAAGCTAGCCACACACCATGTCGTTTGGCCTGTAACGTTATTTAGTGAACGTTAGCAAGTTTTGAATACACATGAAAAGAAATAACTCCCAACACTTTTAATTAATAAATTAGTAGGACTTTAGCAAAGGATTACTCCTAATAATATTATTCTATTACTAATCATAAAACTTGTTGGCAAATTTTGCCACACTAAAATTTTGCTTGTAAAATTTTGAAGAAGATGAATGATGCAATTCTACAATTTTTATTGTTTTAATGAAATATTTTTGTTCCTTTCCTGTAAGCAATTCCATTAAATAAAAATATTTATTTTGTTTTTGGAAATGCACAATAAATTCTCCCTATAGAAATTAATAGTAGTCATGAGCAAAACATAAAAGGAAAAATTCAATGGCAATAGGTGTTTCAGAATAAAAGGATTGATGGAAAAACAACTACAACTTTGGCATTTTTAATTCGAAGTAAAGGCACCAAAATAATTAAAGAAATGACATTTTTTTACCATGGAGGGGCGAAAATACTTTATGCCCCTCCTTTGGGGTGAAACTATCTTGAACATTTTCTCTAAACGAAGGAGAAGAAAAAACTTGTAAGTGATGAAGAGGTCAAATTCAAAAGCACCCCTGGAAAGGGGTGAAAATAATTTTTGCCCCTCTTAGGGGTGAAAATACAGTTAAAAGTATCTTCGGGGTGAAAATAGTTTTTGAAGCTTGTTGGATGCAGTCAAAGTCAAAGTCAAAGTCACCCCTCAGAGTGGGCAAAAATCATTTTCACCCCTCTTTGGGGTGAAAATCCAGTGAAAGACACTTTTCAAAGCACATCGATTTGGTGACACCATTTGAGAGGAAATTGAAGAGTCAAATTCAATTTTGCCCCTCAGAGGAGGTGAAAATCATTTTCACCCCTCTTTGGAGTGAAATTACAAAAGGAAACATCTTGTGGCGAAATTCCCTTAAAAGGTAGTTTTCTTGCTAGTCAAAGTCAACATCGTTCTTGGGCTGGGGTGAAAATCATTGTCACCCCTCTCGGGGCGAACTAAAAATTATTTTTCCTCTTTCCTTCCAGAATATGTTTTTTTTATCATTTTCGGGGTGAAATAACCCAAGAAAGGGGCAAAAATATGTTGAAGGGAAAAAATCCTATTTTTTCCTATCATTTGAACAAGAAGACATCGGGAGTGAAATTAGCTGAAACAAAAGGTGAAATTCCAGCTGTGAAGATAGTCATCGACCAGGGTTATTGTTTGAAGTGCTATAACTACAAATTTTTTGGGAAAGAACAAAGATTGATAAAATTTAATTCTTGGGGCGGTAAGAGTGTTGATCTAGAATTTTTGTTGAAAAGTTATCAGGATTAAATACTACGTCCTCAAATTCAGTGCAATCCCGATGATTTTCAATGCACCCTCTATGGACTTTGTTCTTTTTTGAAGCATAATTAAATTTTGTTGATTTCAATTGGTAAGGATAAGATTCCAAGGCATAAGAGAATGTAATGGTGCCCAAAATTTAATATTTAAACTCTTGATTTTCGTGTGAAATTACTAAGTCTCGATGCACCGATGCTTGGGATGTTATTTCCATCATCCATTTTTGTCGATTTCCCAAGCACACTCAATGAAAACCAGATCGTTGTCTCTTGAAGAATAATCTAATTCGAGCATCACCATTACCAAGGGAAAGAATTACTGCTACTGATTTTTGACCAGCCAACATTTTGATGTATTGTGCATTTAATGATAGAGGTAAAATCCTCTATAAATACTAAGCATTTTTATGTAATGAAGAAGGATAGACACTCTACAAAAAAACACTTTTGTTTTTTGCATAAATATAAAGACATTCAGCTTCTGGTTCCTTGAGAAATATTGTGTTTGATTTCTTTCTATTTGGCATTTTTGATTATGTTCATATCCATTATTTGCTGATTTTAAATTCTGCATCTAGATTTAATTACTTATTGTGAGAGAATGAATGCTAGAATGCTTCTTGGAAGTTATCTCTGCAAAACTGTGAGTGGTCTCTATGCCTGGTTTTTTGTTATATGCTAACCAATGCTTGTTGTAAATTTTTGTTGTTAGTTTATCCCCACATTTCATATCTGGCTTATACCCACATTTCCCATTTATTTCCTGTTACCCTAATATTTAAACCGATCATTAGTTTTAGTACAGGAACTAGCCCTCTCTAGATATTAGCCCGAAGAACATTTCTCTCCTTTGATATTTCAATGTTGGTCGGGTCTAGGGCGCACAAAAAAAAAATTGTACTAAGGCATATTCGTGACCAAAATATTTTGGTACACCCGGTGGGATCCTAAAAATTTCCACTTTTAATAGTATCAAGATTTGATGTTCACATTTGTAATGTATGATTAGAACATTTGGCAACTCAGCTCTACCCAGAAGCCTCCGAATGTGAAGTGAGAAAAATATTTCTTCATGATCACAAGATCGAAGGCCAAAAATCTAGAAGGCCTCATTGAGTTTTATGAGCTTGACACCCAAGTACTATGAGAACATCCTAGGTTAGTTACCCTAGTTGTCTCATCAAGTGTTACATATTCACAGTTAGTTGGTGTGTTCTCTATTCCTTCAAGTCCTGCTAGCACATACACTATTTTTCCACCTCTCCAACCACACACACCAGTCCACATGGATCAAAATCCACCACCACAACCACCAAGGTAATTCCTAGCATGGAACCACTTCGGACCTCTAAATATGCAAGCTCAAAACCTGATCCCATAAGAAGTAATGAAGGCTTTACCTACGTATGATGGTATAGGGAAGATGACTTATGAGCATGTCCAATATGTAGCTACCTTGGTGATAATCCATAGTATCACAAATGAGGATATAATGGTAAGATTCCTTGTGCTCTCTCTCAGAAGTAAGTTGCTTTACTGGTACTGATCATTACATCCTACCACCATTACTACATGGGAACAATTGGCTGAATTGTTGATCAAATATTTCAATGAAAAAGTGGATCCGTTCTCTCTGTTGCATCAGTTTACTACCATTTAGAGGTATTTGTAGGAGGAAATCATGGAATTTAATGTCAGGTTCGCCCGAATTTGGCATAGAGTTCTTGATGGTCTTCGACCAAATCCTAAGCAAGCAACATTTTACTACCTCTGAGCTTTCAACTCCAACATCAGTATGGCAATCTGATAGTCTAATTTAAATACATTCCCTGATTTGTATTTTGCTACACAAAAATCTGAAGCTGACCTGATTGCTATTGGTAAGCTTTCGCCAAAAATGGCCATGCCTATTTTTCCTAATCTTTCGCAGTATCTGTATGCTAATGCATCTTCTCAGCCTTTACCCATGTCACCCATGTTTCCAATTCCTTCATGGAATCTGAGTACATCTTAGACCACAACAACAATTTTTGTCCCTAAACTCCCTACTTCAACCATTTCGTAGTTACCCACTCCATTTCCATTCCCAACACTACCATCTCCACCTGTCCCACTACCATTACCAGCTCCTCCAGCATCCTCAAACCTTGATACACAAGAAAAAGTGCTAAAAGAGTTATAGTCCATGAATTAGGCCATAAGAGAAATGGGTAATGAAATTACGGTGATCAAAAGAAAGCAAGCCAAAAAATATTTCCAACCTAGGAGATTTCAATTTCCATTGATCACCAGGGAGAAAGGAGCTTCGACTAGCAAGGCGCTTGAGAGAAATTTTATGGTGTTGACAAACGAAGAAGCTAGCACATCAAACAAAGCATACTAGTGCTCTATGTGCAATGATCTGCATGGTGAGGAAACTTGCATGGTTCATCTGAACCACATGTAGACATTGGCAGAAAGTTCCTTCATTGTTCAATTCAACATGATCACAGAAGTTGATCATAATTTCATGGTCCCTTCTGAAGAGCAAGTTTAATTTCTCATGAGAACTGGAAGAAAGCCCGTTACTGTGGACCTTGTTGAGTTAGAGCCCTTGAAGGTACCTACCAACTCAAAGATACAAAATTATAAGAAACAAGTGCAAGCAAAGGCATCTATTTTGGTACCCAAGCCAGATGCACCTATCTTATTGAAAAATATTTTACCTCCATGAGCAAAAGAGAAAGTACAATAAAAGGCTTCTACTTCATAGGCAAGAGATAAAATAGAGGAATAGGTGAGATAAAAGCTCAAGTATCCATATTTGATAAAACATCAGAGGGTAGAAGCTACACAGTAGTATCAAAAAAGATATGAGACTACCAACGAAGGAAAGGGGTCCTATGCATACACGTATAACATTGTTGAATAATTGAAGATGATTCTAGCTAAGGTGAATCTTTATGATGCACTGTAATTGCCTGGATTAGTGTACTTGGTGCAAAAATTGCTAAAAATTTTGAAATATAAGGGGAAGAATCTAACTCAAACAGTTTTGGTTCTAACGTTGACAACTTCTACCACTGGAAAGTGTTAGAGTTACTATGTTAGTAACTATAATTATTACCTCATTTAGGTAATATTTAAAGTTTCACCTAGGTAGATATAATTTACCACATGGTAAAAAGTAATTTCTTACTTTTTACCACTAGTAGTTACTATTACCAATTACCTTGGTTAGTAGTCTATCTTACCGTCATTTCCATTTTGGACGGTAGATAGGTTAGTTGTTAGCGTAGACATAGGATCTATTGTTAATTATTCTATTTTGTAACCTATATAAACCTAGCGTATTCCTATGCTAAGGTTAATGATTAAGGTTTAATATTTCCACTTACCTTTTTCCTAACATTGGCATCAGAGCCATTACGCTGAATTTGCCCGCAACACTTCGTGGCATGTTTTTCGAGGAGGCCTGCAGGCTAACCGGATTGCTTCCCGAGGTGGCCCATAGTCTGGATTTGGCATGTTTTTCGAGGCGGCCCGCAGTCTAGATCCGGCATGTTTTTCGAGGTGGCCCGCAGGCTGGTGACGTGGTAGCACAGCACTGGCGGCACGCGGCCTGAGGCGGTCCGATCTGGTGACGTGGCAGCTCACGGCCCGAGGTGGCACATGGCCCGAGGTGACCTATGTGTTGCTGAAGCGATCGGCAAAAGAGGTTCCTGCGCGTGGCCGATTGCCCGCAGGCAATCAAAGACCAAAGGGAGCGTTTGTTTTTTTAAACAACGAGATTGCGCCCGCAGGGCGCATGTGGGATAAAGTCCCACGATTTTAAAAAAAAAATTACAAGCGTCGAAGGCTTGAGAAGCCTTCCTCACGCTTGGCTGACGGATCAGCCAACGGAGGAGGATTGGCAAACTCTGCCAGCCTCGGACGCTCCCCTCACGGACAATCCACGTTCGATTCCCAGCGGGGAAACCCAAAAAATTTTTTGGTTTTCTCGTCGCCGACGGAATCCAAAAGGGAATTTTATTACTTCCCTTCCCGTCGGGCGGCATAGCCCGACTGGCAGGAGCGCCAGTCGGATGCCCGCGAGATCGATCCCCAGCGGGGATCAAAATTTTCAAATTTTTTTTCTCCCGTCGCGAGAGGGAAGAAAGGGAAGGAGTTCCCTTCCCTTCTCGTCGGGCGGTGTAGACCGACTGGCAGGAGCGCCAGTCGGCCGCTTGACAGCCGCGGGGTCGGGAGTTCGACTCCCGGCGGCGCCATCAACAAACCTTTTGCAAGGTGCGGCGGCTGGTAAGGTAATTTTTTATTTTTTTTGCATTTTTTTAATTTTTTTTAGTTTTTTAATTAATAATTTTCTTTTTGTTATTTAAATCATTTTTTTTACAAAATTAAGTGATTTTTTTATCAGGAATTTTTTTATTAATTAAATGTTTCTAAATTAAAAATTAAAATTATGCATTGAAATAAAATTAAAAAAAAAAAAAGGCAAAAGTTTTTTTTTGTATTGTTTTCTCCTAATCAAACTGAGGGAGACAAGAGACAATCATTGAAACAAATTTCTTTTGCAGCTTTGAGACTTCTAATAATTTTTTAATTTCTCCAAAATTTTCTAATCAATTGTTTTGAGAGAACAAAATTTTTGTCTCATGAAGAAAAAGCTTTGGATCACAAAAGCCCTTCGTCGTCTAAGAGTTATTCGAAAGAGGAACGAACTTAGACTCCAGATGACAAGATCTCATTTTCGTCGTATGCTTAGAGAGCATAGAAGGAGCTTACCCCGTTTCAATACTTACACTGATCCTTGGAAGGGTTTGGATCGTAGTTATGGTCCCATGAGGATTAGAGAACCCTTTAATCCTGATGCACCTCCTATTTTTGAGTATTGAATAATTACGGGAGATAGAAAACCAAGTTGTGTGTCGACTGGTTCTGGATGGTCTTTCAAATGCTTGTCGTGTGTCGACTTGTCTTGAAAGATATGCTCTAAATTCTACATTTTGTAAACATTAAGGGGGGATAGAATTTTTTTAAGAATTCTATAGTTTGCAAAATTGTAAAGATAAAGGGGGGCTATTTCGAGTTTAAAGAAAGGTGCATTCTCGATTTTACTCGACACCTTCTCTTCAAAATTGCTTGTACTAGGTGCATTTTCGGTGGAATCCGACACCTAGAGTGATATAAATTTGGGTGCTCTTATGTTTTTTTGATTATTGCACTAAAAACATTTTTTTTGCAATTACAAGGTCAAAAATAAAACATTACAAGGAGCCTTTCACAAACACCCAAACTTCACTCAAACACCATGCTAAACTTTGCATAGGTTCAAACAAGTAATTTCTCCCCATCAAAAGGTCAAAAATTTCAATCACCTTGATAAGACTCTCTTTTGTTTGGCTTAAATAAACCTCAAATTTTTTCATCCTTCTTGCAAAGGTGTTAAAAGCAGGTGCCATTAAATATCTTAGAGAGCAAATATCAAAAGTTTGACAAATCCTTCCCTTGTTTCATTTGCTCTATTTTGTTTGGCTCAATATTCCTCAAACTTTTCATCTCTTGCTAAGAGTGTTAAGGCAGGTGCCATTAAATATCTTATAGAAAGCAAATTGAAACAACTTCTCTATACCTTTTCTTAGGGTATAGTGCAAGATAGCATCATATTAGTCCTCTCCAAAAATTTGAAACCTAAACCATGGCCATGATACACAAGTATCTCACTGAGAGCCAACTGCTCAAAGGTTCAAATTACTCAGCATGGAAGACTAAGATGAAGGCTATCTTAACTGTAGAGGACTTGTGGTCAATAGTGGATGGAAGTGTCACTAGACCTCAATCTTCTGGACAAGATCAAATAGACTTTGATAAAAAGGATAAGAAACTTTCCTTAATGATCTTGCTTGCTATTACTGATGATATCCAACCTCATATCAGTGAAGCTACAACTGGTAAGGCAGCTTGGGATGCCTTAAGTACCATTTTTGAGGGCAAGAATCAATCAACGATTCTTAACCTTCAAACACAGCTTCATACATTACATATGAGATCAGGAGAAACAGTAGAGCTATTCCTCTGCAGAGTCGCAGAATTAAAAACAAAGCTGCAATCCTTAGGAGAAAAGTTGGAAGACCAAGTCTTGAACTCAATCATTTTGAGAGCTCTTCCTGACTCCTACAGAATGTTGATCACCTCCTTACAAGTTTCTGGTAGGACAGTAACTTTTGTCGAGTTGGTAAATATGCTTCAAACTGAAGAAGCTAATCAATTCCAAAGAGATGATGCATCCAACAATGCACTTTTCTCACACAAACGACAAGGTGGTAAGAAACAATGGAATCAACAAAGGGGTTCTTCTTCTAGACAAGACAAGGGTAAAACCAAAGAGGTTCCGAAGAAGAAGCAACATTGTAAAATCTGTGACACAGACACTCATCAAACCAAGAGATGTTGGTTTAAGAACAAGCCTCCCAAAGAAAAAGGTCAAAATAAAAACCAAGGCAATGTTGCAAATGAGATGTCTAATACAGATTCTGATTCTGGTTCAGAGAAAGCACACAGAGTGCTAATTGCTAAAACAGTTTTGTAGAGGGAAAACACATGTGTCCCTTGGGCAAAAACATCATATTCTCTCTCTCTTCTTTTAGGCTTCATAAATAGCATAAGTATTTTTTTTGAAGACCTTGCAATAAGGGGTGCTTGTACCTCTTTTAGGCTTCATAAATAGCAAATTCTAGGTGTTTGAAGTACTTGTAACAAAGAAGAGCGACTTTTTGTGATGTAAAAATTGTCTAGGAGGCAATATTTGTAAAATCCTTCACAACACTCTTGAGTTGCATACTTTTTGCAATTGAGGGGGGATATCCATTTCTTTTCTTCACTGATTTTTTGTAAATAGGGAAGAAGGCTTATAAGGGTGCATTTTCGGCTTCGACCGACACCTTAGTCACACTTCCTTTAGAAATTAATTACACTATGTTTTGCAACAAGAAGGGGGGAACTTATAAGGGTGCATTTTCGGCAGCGACCGACACCTTAGCTACCTTATATTTTGCAAATTCATATTGTAAATGAATGAACCTTGTATGAAGTGATCTATTCTACTACACCTAGCGATTGCAATGGCTGGTTACCCATGCAAATCGATTGGATGATGTGATTACCATAAGGACATTCGTTGGCATGAAGACAAAGCGAGGAATGACCCATTTTTTGCCTAGGAGCAGCCAGAGTACTGTGATAGAGCAAAGAACCAGCAGATCAACATCTTCTTCACTGTATTGGGGCAGTTATATACTTTTCCCAAATATTGTTGTATAGAGGGATATGTATGTATTACCCAAATAATGTAATAAGGGGGGATGTTAGAGTTACTATGTTAGTAACTATAATTATTACCTCATTTAGGTAATATTTAAAGTTTCACCTAGGTAGATATAATTTACCACATGGTAAAAAGTAATTTCTTACTTTTTACCACTAGTAGTTACTATTACCAATTACCTTGGTTAGTAGTCTATCTTACCGTCATTTCCCTTTTGGACGGCAGATAGGTTAGTTGTTAGCGTAGACATAGGATCTATTGTTAATTAGTCTATTTTGTAACCTATATAAACCTAGCGTATTCCTATGCTAAGGTTAATGATTAAGGTTTAATATTTCCACTTACCTTTTTCCTAACAGAAAGAATAGATCACCCCCTTTCTACCTGTCCCTCAGGATGGAATTCTGTATTGTGCACAATTGCATGATCGACTTAGGTGCTGCAATGACTATCATGCCAAAGGTAATGTGTGATGTTATGGGTATGGAATATACAATTATTAGCCCTAGCATCTTTTAGTTAGATGGAATCCCTGTTAGGATAGTGGGAGTCATCAAAGATATCCCAATAGTATTGCACAAAATACCTCAGATAACTATGATCCATGAAGTGGTCATGGTTGATCTGAAACCTTAATTTAGCATGTGCCTGTCATTGGATTTTACTGCCAAGTTCGGAGGCTACCTTTCTCTTGACTATTCTCATTTGGAAATTTCTATCAAAGGGAGGAGAATCTAAATTTATAATGAGAGGCCTTCAACTTATCACATAAAGAATATTGAAGAGGAGGATAAACCCATGAATTCTGTCAATTTAATGACTGAAGAATTGGAAGAGTTAGACCTAATGGAAGAAGCTTTGGATGAGATTTGGATAGAAAATGAGTTTTCAATGCTCGATTTTAACGCCATGATGGAGACCAAAATCAGTTGCTACACCATTACTAATCTTGAAAAAGCTGAAGTGAAAGTGTCTGATATGGAAGATCCTGTCCTTGATCAACTATGGAGGTTGTACTTTGATGGTGCAAGGTGTAAGAATGGTGCAAGAGTTGGAATTGTTCTCATATCTCCTTCTAGAATACAAAAAATGTATTCTTATCGGTCGAATTGGATCTACATGAACAATACCGCTGAATATGAAGCAATCTGTTTGGGTCTAAAAAAAGTAGAGAAGCTCAGGATTAAGCAACTGTAGATATTTTGAGATTCTGAGCTAATCATTAACCAGGTAACCAATAAATGTGTTTCCAAGAAACACTACTTAAAGGTGTACCAAAATTAGGTATGGGATTTTTTTGAGGTATATACGATGCTGAATATCCAAGCAATTTCATGGGAGCAAAACAAGCATGCCTATTTATTGGCATCCCTTGGTGCTAATTTTCTCCAGTGTAGCATGTGGTGAGAAAGCCCAAGACTGTGAGTTTAATTTATAGACCTTTAGTCCTTGATAAAAATATCCACTGGTAAGTGTTTGAGATTTACGAGTAAATTATTAACTTCTTGATAAGAGAAGCTAGTGATGTGAAAGAGAGAACACTCAATGAGGAAGAAACTAAGGGTTTAATATAGCTATGAAATAATCATATACCAAAGGGGTTGATTACACTTGAGAGCCTCTTTGATCAAAATTATAGAGCAAAAAAATATAGGATCAAGGTGGACGAAAAGGAGTATACTGAACTACATTTGGGACCTAAAAAATCAATCAAATTTGACATTGATTGCACTCAAGAAGAGCTAGAGAAGATTAAAGAGCTGTGTCATGAGTACCTAGATATTGTTGCTTGGAGTTACCAGGATTTGAAAGGTTACAATAAATATGTAATACAATATACCATTGAGCTATAGGAAGGAGTGAAACCCTTAAAAAAAAAGCAGAGATCGATCAATCCTAAGATCGAGACTATGATGAAATTAAAATTGCTAAAGATGCTTGAAGCCAAAATCATCTACCTGATCAAACACTCTACTTGGGTAGCAAACCTTGTCCTTGTGAGAAAGAAGAATGGAGACATACACCTGTGTGTGGATTTTTGAAATTTAAACCAAGCATCGCTAAAGGATCACTATCCAATACCGCAAATTGATCAGATTCTCCATGTGGTTGCTGGTGCCCAAAGATTCTCATTGTTAGATGGATTTTTTGGATATAACCAAATTTGGTTCAAAGATGAAGATTAGTACAAGACGACGTTCACAATGAAGTGGGGAACTTTTGCTTATCAACAGATACTATTTGGTCTTTCAAATGCTGGAATAAATTTTCAGAGAGCAATGGACATATATTTCGGTGAGTGGTTGAATCGAGTTATTGTGATTTATTTGGATGACATGACTATTTTCTCTCACAACAGGGAGGAGCATAGTCTACATTTGAGACAACTTTTTGAAAAATACCAGGAGTTTGGAATATCAATCAACCCAAATAAGTCCATCTTCACGGTAAAAGAAGGAAAGCTCCTAGGACATGTTATTTTAGAAGAATATTTGGTGATTGATCTAGCTAGATCTAAAGCCCTATTGAAGCTTCCATTACCAGCCAACAAAAAGAATTTACAATTATTCTTTGGGTAAATTAACTTTGTTTGGAAGTTTGTAGTAGATTTCACCCAAGTGGTGAAGCTAATGACAAAATTGCTAAAAAATAATATTGAGTTCAAATAGATCGAGTCGAGGAGGTAGGCATTCAAGAAGATAAAAGAAATAATTGCTAAATCCCCTGTGTTGGTAAACCTAGATTACTCAAAGGATTTTAACATATACGCCTTTGGTGAACAAGAGATCTATGCAGTAGTGCTTATGCAAAAAGGAGATGAGGGAGACGAGTGACCAATTACTTTTTTGAGTCAAGTCATCCAACCACATGAAGGGAAATATAATTTCATTTAGAAGTAAGTATATGTGGTCATGAAATCCTTGAATAAGTTTTGATATTTTGTTTCTCAAAGCAAGACAATAGTTTTTGTGGTCCACCCAGATGTCCATAGTTTCATCATTCAGGGGGAGATTGGAGACAAGAGGGTTGGATGGGTCTCCAAAATCTATAAATATGACATTGAAATCCATTTTACCAAGTTAGTTCGAGGTCGAGAACTGTGTCATAATCTTACAAAAAGTAGTGCATTTGAATCCGTGGTTTTCCAACTTGAAGATTCAGCAAGCAAAAGCAATTTTGCTAACCGCTTTTTAGGAAATCATGATTGGATAGAAGACCTTATCAAATATTTCCAATAAAGAAGATGTCCTTCACACTTTAATACCTCACAGAGAAGGAGATTCAGACTCCAGGCCCTTAGGTATGTGATACTGCAAAATGGGTTGTTCCATAAAAACATTGACGAAGTACTCCTCAGGTTTATCCGAGAATCAGAGAAACAAAGAATCCTAGAGGATTTTCACTCTGGTCTATCAGGGATCCATTATGCAGGAATGCCAATGACATTAAATATTATCAAAGCAGGATATTTTTGGCCTATGCTATTTGCAAATACTTGCAAAATCAGTTAGAATTGTGACAAATTCCAGAGATATATTGATAGAAGCAAGAATATATCATAGCCCCTCCATCTGATTCAAGTGGAAGTACCATTCCAGTAATGGGGTCTAGAATTTATTGGGGTCATTGATCCCAATTTCTCTACTGAACACAAATATATCATGACTGCAACCACTTATTTTACCCGATGGTCAGAGGTAATTTCAACCAAGAAGGTGGATCAAGCAACATTGATTGCTTTCCTTGAGTACTTAATCACTCATTTGGCATACCAGATGCAATCATAATGGACAATGGCACTCCATTCATCGGTGTTAGAATCAACTAATTTATGGAGAAGTATGGAATTTATTTGAAGATATCATCTAATTATTACTTGCAGGGGAATGGCTTGGTTGTGTCCACAAACAAGAATTTGTTGAGAATTTTGAAGAGGATACTGGGTGACAATAAGCACAGTTGGAATTTACTCTAATTTCAAGCATTGTGGGCTGAACGTATTTTCATGAAAAAATCTATTAAAACATCTCCTTATTCCTTAGTATACGACAAAGCAGTGTTCCCCGTTCATATTGAATTATCGGCTCTTCAGTCTTGGCACTTGCTGTATGGTAAAGATGATGATGAATTTGATCCCATGAGCATGAGGTTGGCATAAATTTTATAGTTGGAAGAAGAGATGGAGATATCATACAATGTCTTCATGGAACATGCCTGGATGACGCAAAAGTGATTTGGAAAGAAAGCTTCTAAAAAGTCATTTGAGGTGGGTGATCTAGTGGTAAAGTGGAACAAAAACAAGGCTAAGCCCGACAAGCACCACAAGTTTGAAGCAATATGGGAGGGCCCATTCCATATTTTGGGTGTCAATCAAATCAATTCATTTTATTTGTAGGATATGGATGGCCATGCGTCACCAATTCCCATAAATGGTCTTCATTTGAAGGCCTACCATCAGTAACATAAATTTGATCGAGTATGTATATATGTACATAAATGTTGTTTTGTTTCAGTTAAATATGTTTAAAGTGATATGTTAATATATATATATATATAATATTAAAAAAAAGAAAAGAGAAAAAAAGTTGATATCGCCAAGAAATCATTTTCGCCCCCAAGGCAGGTGATTTCGTCCCGAAAGCACCTTGCAACCAGCAAAAAAAATCATTTTCGCCCGAAAACGTTTTAGAAGACTTTTATATTATTTTCAGGCGAAAAGGGGGAAAAAAAAAGCAAATTTATTTTTTGAAATTATGAAAGCGCTATGGGTTTAGCTTTTTCATTAAAACATGCTCCTATTTTGCCAAAAGAAAGAAAAAAAAGCAAAGGTAAAAGTTTAAAAAGGTGAGCGTCTCATTTTTATTAATTTTTCCCGCTCATTTTAAAGTTGCCAAGAAAAGCAAAAAGTATTTTTACTAATTTATTTTCACCCCACAAGAAGGATTTATCATGTTTTTTCTATTTTCAAGGTGAAACCCTCATTTATCTCCCCGAAGATGTTTTCAGAGTGAAACTGCCAAAGAAGAATTAAAAATAAAAGCATGTTTTTCCAAACTCCAGTTGATGGTGCTAAGTTTGGCAAGGAAGAAGGAAAAATTAATTTCACCCTGCATTTTCATGCAAAGCTCTCAGTAAAATCTTGCTTTTAGCAACAAGCTTTTTCAAGGTGAAATTGGAGAAGATTATTTTAGAAAGGGGTTGGAAGGGTAAGTAATTCCACGAAGCAAGTAAGAAGAAGCAGTTTCAAAGTATAGGTGATGTGAATATTTTTCCCTGGTGCATTTTTGGATAAGCAGACACACTCCCTCAACGTTTTTTTAAATGACGCTAATTTTAGGAGAGATTTCAAAGTTAATGTTGGATTTATTTCACCCACAAAGATTCTAGAATATGTTTTGGCATTTTTATAAAGCGAAATTAATTATTTTTGCCCCTATCTCCCATACGTGGCACTTTATTTTCTTGAGGTGAGCCATTAAAATCCATATTGCACCCTTCAAGGAAAAAAATTGGCTGAGTTCAACGACCAAGGAAGATTCATAGTGCAAGGATGTTATTGGCAGTTAATGAGTAGTTGTTTTTTCATGAAAAAATATGTCTGGCAAGAGATTCAAGGAAAAAGTTTGCTCAAATTCCTCAAGTGCAACACCTGCATTAAATCTGGTGGTTAGAGGGCAAAAATTATAAAAGGAAGTGAATTAAAATCTTGCAATCAAAGACTATTTCTAACCATTGTCGGGTTATCTTTTACTACCCTGAATTGCTGCTTCATTATAGATTCACCAGACTGTTGTAGTAAGAGCTACATTACAAATATGGGGAAGAAGATAGCTGACACGAAGAAATATTTAGAGCTAAAAAAAGTAAAAATATGAAAATGTTGAGCTCGATCCGTATTTTGTTAAGCTGGCTAGTGCTAGATATTGTTCTATTTTGAACAAAGGTGTAGAAAAACTACGTTTGGATGTGAAAACTATAGTCAAGCAATATTTGATACTGGAAAGCCCATTAATCACCGCTTATCATGCATAAATTTCCTGGTACCTGTGTACACCTATGCATCCTTATCCTGAGCTAGTAATGGTAATTGCAAAATTTTATCAACCTACAACTAGGATCGTCTGAAACGCGAAGGGAAAAAAATTGTTCACCATTTCAGCCGACGCAATCAAAGAGGCATTTTCTTATGGGTTGAAGCCTTCCTCGGATGTCATGTTCAAGAAGATGAATTGCAAGGAGCAAGAGGAAAGGTTCAAATCAACCATAATGTTGTACCAATTCATGGAGAACTAGCTGATAAAGACACCCCAGTTTGGAGAGTTGCCAAATCTATCGAAACCCTTGATTGATTTTACAAGCCTGAATATGTATTCTATGTTGGTCTAGGTGTTTGGACTTCCTAATGATACCACAATGTACAAATAACAAGCAGCGCTGTTGCAGTGCATTTTGCAAGTATAATTTTATGCTTTTACAAATTTGCAAGAAAGCACAAATCCCATCTTCTTTGACTGGGCATATTATGTGGCCCGAGCAATGCACACCCAATTGGAGAGAATACAGAGCGAAGAAACATTTTTGTTCAGGTACATTTCATTTTTGGCCTGGAATTTCTTCTTTCACATGCACCAATATTTTTCTTTTACTGCAGTAAAGCAAGCTGATGAGGTAGATAATAAGTTGTCGATATATCTATGGACTTCAAGCTTGTCTAGAAGAGAGTCATTCTATAATTTTAACCGTATGTTCTTGGGTCCCGCTCTTGAACTTATTTTATGCACAAGTGAGAGATTCCCAAGGATAATGTGGGAGGAGGTTATCACTAAGGAGAAAGGAGATGTTTTCTTGTTGATGTAGTGCATCGTAGTGCAAATTTTTGGCTTCACTAACAAGCCATTTCTCCTTCCCTACTTTACTATCGAGTGCCTCTTTGTAATGGAAGTCATATTTCAAACCAATTACATCAATAAAATCTATGGGGTAGGATGAGGCAAGAAGAAAACATGTACCATACTGTTTCACTTCGATGGCATTGAGATAGATTGGGTTTGCCAAAACAAATTGATCAATGAAGCACTTTATGATATGGGTATGGTGGAGTTACCATAATGATGGAAGTATGACCCCTTGGGTTGGTTCGTAGATTTCATTAAAGCCAAAAAATTTCATTGTTGTCCCAGACCTGATATTCAATGGCATATAAATAATCCATATGGGTATGATCTTGAATGGAATCTTGAACAGATGATGCCACTTCCACCATGGCATGATTTTTATGAAATGGAGGCTTAGTACAATCCTACAGTTTACAAGCACCAAATTCCTCTCCTGGGTTTATTTAGAAAGATGAAATAATAGTTGCCAACTTGGTCTAATGAAAAAATTACCAACTGATGGGTTATGAGGGTCCATAGAGGAAAAACCAGGTCAGCTTATGGTCTATCAATGGAAAACATATTTTTAGATGTCTATGATGAGTACTATGATGGCTATCATCCAATATCTTTCACCAAGATTGTACCTTAGACTTTTCAAATATTTGACAGTAAGGAAATTGTGGATGAACATGAGAAACATATGGTTTAAGAAGTGTCACTTGTGGAAGAAGAAATACAACCATCTCTAGAAGTGCAACTCCAATGGAAGAAGAAGAATAAGCATGAGGTGATCTCTTTCCTGAAAATATCTAAAAGGCCCAGAACATGTGCAGTTCCTTCATCTGGGGTGAACCCTCCTCCTATAGATGAAGCCACACAGGTTAACATTTCAGAAGATCCTCCTTTGGTTTAGGAAAAATAGTTCATCCAACACATGGAAGTCATAGATATGGAAAAGGAGGCAAAGGAGGAGCAAAACAAGGGTGAGCCAACACCAAATTCACCCTCATCACTGGCTTAGAAGGTGTCTGAGCCTAAAGATACATTTTATATACCTTATTCCCTTTCTCTTGAGCATTTGGTGACTGTTGCACCGATTTTTGTAGTTGTTGCTTTCGTATCCCCTCAATTCGGTATACCTACCACCTCCATTTCACTTCCCATTTCCCAATCCCTAGTCACCAATTCTCCCTCTTTTTCTATTCTCACTTCTACTATTTTTCTTTATTTTAGTTCTTTTGCATCTAGTCCCAACTCATTTTTGCTTCCTTCATATTCCATTCCAGTAGCTTGTATCACAACCATAAGTACACAAGATCCTCCTCGAGTGAGTGTAACTACAACTGAAACCCTTACTTCTATCCCCTTAACTGCTTCTATTACATTAACCATTCCTATTTCCACTTCCCTTCTTGAGCCAAAACTTTAGCAGGCTCATTTTTCCCTACTTCATTTTTTGAGTTGCAGTTCTGACAAAGCCAGAGATAAAGATTGTACTAGAGCATCCAGTTGCAATGAAAATGAGTTGAGCTTGATTAAGTGCATCATAATGGCTAAGGAGTTATAAGAGAAAAGAAACTCAGTTTCCAATAAATGTATTGAAGAATGTCACTTTTGACCCTTAAATAATGGATTCTCATACTGTAAGAATGATTCCCCAGGTCTAGAAATCTCAAGGAGAAATGACTTCAAGTGATTACACTTGTGAAGTCATTACAGAGGACCTAACAAATATTGACACCATGGAGAAGCTAGGAAATATGCAAGTAGACATGAACTCTCTTTACTTGCATAAGCATTACAAGAAAATTTTCTTCAGGGCTGAAGCAAAGATTGTTGAGTTGAATTAAGCTCTGGTCGAAAGTAGAGATCAGCTGGAAACAACGAAATTATAAGCAAAGCACTGGTAGAAGAAGTTATAGGAATGGGAGAAAGAAGCCAAGGGCTACTAGATAGCTTGGGTAGGAGTAGATAAGTGAGTAAAAGCATTAACAACCCAACTTGAGGCTGTATAAAAACAACTGGCTGAGAAAGTCACGCAATAAATGGGCTTCTCCAAGGAGAAAATTAAAGAGACACCATCATTTTTTGAAAGATTGTGTGACTTTAACGATGGATGAACTCAAAATTCTGTTTTACATTCATGAGGCTCAAATAGTAATTTTTATTGGAGAGCGAACTGTGGAGTATGCTAAAGAGAGGCTAGAACCAAAACTGGAAATGGCACTGAAGATTTAGGCATTGGCAAAATTTTATTTCCAAGTTAAGCCAATGAGCGGGATGGATCATAGTTGGTCCAAGGCTAGAATGACATTGCATGACTATTTTACTTGGTTGGAGCTAGCAAGAGAAGCCTAGAAGCTAATAACTATGTTTGAATAGGAGCACTACATTTTGCTCGTGTATTTTGAGGTTCTAGTTGATGCTAGATTTTTGAGCTTTATTGATGAGCAGGGTGAGTTACCCATAAAATAATTGAAGATGACCTGGAAAGCTTTTGTAGAAGATACTTAAAAAATTGATAGCTAGGAGGAGCCAATAATGGAGGAACAAACATTACCCTGTATGGAGAGGCTCACCTGTATAAAATATTTCTTACTAGAACTTTAGTAGAGATCTAACCACATCAGCATGGATCAAGTTGAGATGTTATGCTTTGTCATAGATTCACTGAGCATATTTTTGGTATTCATATATGAAGCCTGGGCCGAAGCAGTTGTTGTGTATGAAACTACAAGTGATAGCCTCACCAAGCACAAAGCCCAAGAATGAGTGGAAGTAGAGCAACAAGCAGTAGAAGAATAGAAGCAGACATAAGAGGTAAGAGAGAAGGAGGTTGCAGGATCAAACATACCATCTGATACAATTGATAGATCTGATGTAGCTAATGGTGGTGATAACTAAGCCCAATGGACAAAGGCCTAGGATAGATTGCATTTAGAAGAACTAAATACCCCGAGAGCCACCAAAAGTGTTGGCAAATTTTACCACACTAAAATTTTTCTTGTAAAATTTTGAAGAAGAAGATGAATGATGCAATTCTGTCATTTTTATTGTTTTAATGAAATATTTTTGTTCCTTTCCTATAAGCAATTCCATTAAATAAAAATGTTGATTTCATTTCTGGAAATGCACAGTAAATTCTCCCTGTAGAAATTAATGGCAATCATGAGCAAAACATAGAAGGAGAAATTTGATGGCAATAGGCATTTCAGAATAAAAGGATTGATGGAAAAACAACTACAACTTTGGTATTTTAATTCAAAGCAAAGGCGCTAGCATAATTAAAAAAAATGATGTTTTTTCCCCATGGAGGGGTGAAATACTTTGCACCCCTCCTTTGGGGTGAAACTACCTTGAACGTTTTGTTCGAACGAAGGAGAAGAAAAAATTGAAAGTGACGAAGAGGTCAAAGTCAAAAGCACCCCTAAAAAGGGGCAAAAATAATTTTCACACTTCTCAGGGGTGAAAACATAGTTAAAAGCATTTTCGGGGTAAAAATAGTTTTTGAAGATTTTTGGATGCGGTCAAAGTCAAAGTTGCCCCTTAGAGGGGGCAAAAATCTAGTGAAAGACACTTTTTAGAGCGCAATGATTTGGTGATGCCATTCAGGAGGAAATTGAAGAGTCAAAGTCAATGTCGCCCCTCAGAGGGGACAAAAATCATTTTCACCCCTCTTTGGGGTAAAATTCCAAAAGGAAACATCTTGTGGTGAAAGTCCCTGAAAAGGCAGTTTTCTTGCTAGTCAAAGTCAATGTCGCCCTTGGGCTAGGGTGAAAATCATTTTCACCCCTCTCAGGGATGAAATAAATTATTTTTTTCCTCTTTCCTTCTAGAATACATTTTTTTATCATTGTCAGGGCAAAATCACCCAGGAATAGGGTGAAAATATGTTGAAGGGTGAAACTCCTATTTTTTGCCTATCAATCGAACAAGAATATGTCAGGGATGAAATCAGCTAAAATGAAAGGTAAAATTCTAGCTGTGAAGGTAGTCATCAACCATGGTTACTGTCTGAAGTACTATAACTCAATTTTTTTTAGGAAAGAACAAATATTGATAAAATTTAATGCATGGAGCAGTAAGAGTGTTGATCCAAAAATTTTGTTGAAAATTTGTGAGGATTAAATGCTACATCCTCAAATCCGGTGTAATCCCAATGATTTTTGAGGTGCCCTCTATGGACTTCATTCCTTTTCGAAGCAGAATTTAATTTCGTTGATTTCAATTGGAAAGGATAAGATTCCAAGGCATAAGAGAATGTAATGGTGCCTAGAATTTAATATTTAAGCTCTTAATTACATGTGACATTGCTAAGTCTCAATGCACCGATGCTTGGGATGTTTTTTCTATCGTACATTTTTGTCGATTTCCCAAGCACACTCAATGAAAATCGGATTGTTGTCTCTTGAAGAATAATATGATTTGAGCATCACCATTACCAAGGGAGAGAATTGTTGCTGCTGATTTTTGACTAGCCAATATTTTTTTGTATTGTGCATTTAATGATAGAGGTGAAATCCTCTATAAATACTAAGCATTTTTATGTAATGAAGAAGGATAGACACTCTGTAGAAAAAATACTTTAAGTTTTCTACATAAATAGAAAGACATTCGACTTCTGGTTCCTTGAGCAGTATTATGTTTGATTTCTTTCTGTTTGGCATTTTTTATTATGTTCATGTCCATTATTTGCTAATTTTAAATTCTACATCTAGATTTAATTACTACTTGTGAGGGAGTGAATGCTGGAATGCTTCTTGGAAGTTATCTCTGCAAAAATGTGAGCGGTTTATGTGCCTGGATTTATGTTATATGCTAACCAATGCTTGTTGTGAATTTTTGTTGTTAGTTTATCCCCACCTTTCATATATGGCTTATAGCCATATTTCCCATTTCTTTTTGTTATTTCTCATTTCTTTCCTATTACCCTAATATTTAAACTGATCATTAGTTTTAGTATGGGAACCAACCCTCTTTGGAGATTGACCTGGAGGACATTTATCTCCTTCGGCATTTCAATGTTGGTCGGGTCTAGGGTGCACAAATAATATTTTATACTTAAGTAAATTCATGATCAACAAAACTATGCTAACACTATTATTTCCATACTAATGTTCTTTGGATATAATAATAATTAAATAAATTCTCCCTTACTATTATATTTACCACAAGCTCTAGTAAAGGAGGAAGGTGCAAATTGAGGATGTAGTGTGGAATATTGGATGCATCCATAAGCATGTCAATAGGCTAATAACAAAGTTTTTCTCACATATATGGTATCGTATGATGTAAGGACCATAACTTAGTGGTTTGAGCTTTTGGTATAAGCCAAAGAAGCATTCTTGATTTAGGTGGAGCCTAAAATTATCTCTAACCTAGAAATGCATGACATCCTATGTTGGTCATGACACTCTTTGTAATTCTATTGTTAGTACTATAGGGTCTACTAGACTTATCTCTAGATATTTTGCACTTGTTAGAGGAACTTTTCTACCTTGCTAGATTTCTCAGCTTGAGTTGAAATCATGATATTAATCACTATATGGAAGACAATGTCCACTAGGGCACTAGGCTAAAATCCTAGACATGCTTAGAATGAACTATACTCTATGTTAGAGTGAACAACCTTATTGTAGAAGTGCTAAATATATAGTATACTCGTATCCCACCTTTTATAGGTGGTTGCAGTTATACATCCATAGAAGATATACCAACATTTAATTGGCCACCTCAGTTTACCCATTAATCTATGGATGGAATGTTATGGAATGCTAGAGATTAGAGTCCAAGAACATCTAAATATGGTTCTAAAAGTTGCTAAGGGACCATTTATCTTTATCTAAAACAATGCAACTAGGTAGGCCAAAGTGAACCGAGTGATGCTAGAAGAATATATGAGTTGTCTCCAAAGTATCCATGCTTTTTTTGCATGAATATATGATATCTATCTTGCTAAACCTATCCATGACCATGAAGATGCACTCATTTTGGTGCTTAGTGGTTGACAAACCTTATAGAAAATCCATGCTAATAGAATATCAAGTATTGAAAGGTATCTACAATGTTGTGTATAGTTTGATCTTCATGTTTATTGGTTTGAAAATGTTGCATGATACAAGATTTGATGTAGATATTGTTAGGACCCCATCCTAATATTGTTAGGTAATTCCCATATTATTATGTAATGACCCCTTTTCGACATGGTGACACATTATAATGATATTTTGTAATATTTTATAAAGGTATGTGGTAATTAAGGCATCTAGACAAGTGGAGCCATTTCATATAACTATTATCAAGAATATAACTATTTTTTGGTAGAAGATTCTAGCTTGAGTGGCACTTTGCATTTAAGCCAACTCTTGAGCATTAGGTTACGGTTGCATGAGGTGTATCTTTAAAATATAAGGGTCTATAAATGAATGTATCTTTTTGTGTATTGAATGAAAGTATTGAAGAAGGTTGCCCCCTCAAAGAGACCCACAATTCTGTGTTGTGTTTATAAAATTATTATACTTTTGCATTTATATTTTGTATTGAAATATTATATTGTTCATAAATTTATGTTTTTATTGCAATATTTATGTGAATTTTCTTACTTTAATTAGAATATTCCTAACAAGTGGAATCAGAGTGCTCTCAAAGGCTATGTTTCGTTGTGATTGCAACAGTTCTTGCCCTACCATTTCAACTGCTAGGTATAAATTTTTCATATTTTCATTTTTTTTAATCTATTTTCTTATTATTATTATTTTTAGATTAGTTTATTAGGTTAGAAACCTTGTGCTGGAGTTTTTAAAATATCATGGAGTTGTTGTTATTGGCTAAACTAGATTGTTCGTAAAGTTTCTAGTGAAGTGATGGGCGATCATGATCCAATACCTAGGCCTCAGACAACACCCCTATATGAATTTAAGCTCCCACATATCTTTCAGTATATTGGGAGACCCTCCTAATATTAGGAAAAACCTTTATCCCTAGGAATATTTTTGATCGTGTATTCTCCATAAGGTGCATTCTATCTTGGAGAAAGATTGATCACGTGGCACAGTAAGAAACAAGAGTCAGTTTCTTTATCGACAACAGAGGCAAAATATATTGTAGCGACAACATGTTGTACGCAGGTATTGTGGATGAAACAAACCCTGAAAGATCTTGGTATTAGCTTCAGTGAGCCAATATCAATTAAGTGTGATAACACTAGTGCCATTAACATCTCCAAGAATTCGACTATGCATTCACGCACAAAACACATTGCTATTAGGTTTCACTTTTTGAAGGAGAAAGTTGCAAAAGGTGAGATTAAGTTGGATTTTGTTCCAACTACAGAGCAAGTAGCAGATATATTCACAAAACCATTGCCCAAGGAAGTTTTTGTGTACCTTCACAATAAATTGGGAGTGGTCACACTTCCCAAGAATTGACTAGCTACAGGGATCACATTCTCAGGGGGAGCATTTAAGTATTTGATTATCTTTTTGCTCATGTTCATGATTTTTGGTAAGTGTAATAAATTGTGCCTGAGAATGTTGTGCATGGACTCAGGGGGAGTCTGTAGTAGCCCTTTGGTATTATTGTCAAAGGGGGAGAAGAGTTATACGAAATTGCACATGTATTGCCAATAATTCCAAAGGGAGATATTGTTGAGCAAGGTGCAGCAACAGTATTGTCATTTTTGTCAACACAGTCAGATAGATCTATTGATGCAATTGACAGGAAGTTCAAAAGCTATTTAGATGCAAAAGACAGGAGTTCAAAGGTTATTCAGAGCATGTACAATGATTTTCCAAGACCGAAGTGGCCCATATGCAAAAGATCAAAGAAAAATACAAGTAAGAAAAGTGTCGCGATATTGCGACATATATAGCAGGCAAGAAAAACTATCACGATTTCATGACATGTTGGAAGAGAGAGAAAAAGCAGGAAAAACTGTCACGATTTCATGACATGTTGGAAGAGAGAGAAATAGCAGAAAAAACTATCATGATATCACGACATGTTGGAAGAGAGAGAAAAAGTAGGAAAAACTGTCACGATTTCACGACATGGTGGAAGAGAAAAAGGCAAGTGGAAAAACTATCGCGATTTCGTGACATGTTGGAAGAGAGAAAAAGCAAGAAAAACTGTCATGATTTCGTGACATGTTGGAAGAGAAAAAAGCAAGTGTAAAAACTGTCATGATTTCACGACATGTTGGAAGAGAAAGAGAAAGCAGGAAAAAGTGTCACGATTTCGTGACAAGTTCAAAGAAAGAGAACAAGTAAGAAAAGTGTCACGATTTCGCGACATGTCGCATTTTTGTGATTAAAATAGGAGAGAGAAAGTAAGTTTGAAAAGTGTCACGATTTCGCGACATGTTGCATTTTTGCAACTAAAATAGGAGAGAGAAAGTAAGTTTGAAAAGTGTCACGATATCGCGACATGTCGCATTTTCACGACAAAAGAAAGACAGGAAACGTATAAAAGCAGAACTGTCATGATTTCACGACAAAAGCAGAAAGCAAGACTTTAGAAGCAGAAGTGTCATGATTTCATGATATGTCACATTTTCATGACTAAAATAGGAGAGAGAAAGTAAGTTGGAAAAGTGTCGTGATTTCATGACATGTCGTATTTTCATGACAAAAGAAAGAGACGAAGCGTACGGAAGCAGAACTGTCACGATTTCATGACAAAAGCAGAAAGTAAGACTTCGAAAGCAGAAGTGTCGTGATTTCATGACAAAAGCAAAGAAGTAAAGTACATAAGTAGAAGTGTCATGATTTCATGACAAAAGCTAAGTTGGAGACTACAAAGGCAGAAGTGTCACGATATCACGACAAAAGCAAAGTCGAAGTCTATGGAAGTAGAAGTGTCACGATATCGTGACAAAAGGAAATACGAGTATACGAAGGTGAAAATGTCGCGATATCACGACAAAAGAAAAGATGAAGTCTGCGAAGGCAGAAATGTCATGATATCATGACAAAAGAATAGAGAAAGCGTACGGAGGCAAAAGTGTCACGATATCGTGACATGTATTTTCACGGTTGAGTTGAAGCCGACGAAGACCGATGACAACCGACTAAAATTAGGGTTTATAGTTGTTATGAAAGATGACTAAGATTAGGATTTACAACCGACTAAGATTAGGTTTTTCATCATAAAAAATATTGTTATAAAAGGAGGGTTGTTTGGAGAATTGAGGGGGCGTCGAAGGTGTGTGAAATACGGTCGTTGTGTGCAGAAAGCAAGTCGTGTCGAATCGTGCTAAGTGCAAAATTTGCAAAGAGAGCAAAGTGCACAAAAGGGAGAATATGATCATGAATTTTGACTATAACGAAGCAGAGTGTGTGAAGTGATTGCGTAGAGAGAGCAGAGTGCATAGAGAACGCAAAGGTGAAGAAGACCAGTCAGGGTCTTGCAAAAGCAAAGGTATCTTACTGTCAAACGTCTAGTTTCATAATTGAAGTCCAATTTGGTGCTTGGCATCATGGGTTGGTGCTCCTTCTAGTTGGTGCTGGTAAATCAGGGGTTGGTGCTCCTTTCTGTTAGTGCAGATAAATCGGGGGTTGGTGCTCCTTCCAGGTGGGTGCTGGTAAATTGATTGTAAAGTTGTTGCTTTGCAAAGGCTGGATTTGGATGGTAGTCCAAGCAGTCAATTTTTGAGGAGTAGCCACATTGGTGAACCTCGTTAAATCTTGTGTTGTGTAATGCTTTTTTGTTATACTTGTTGTATCTAGTAATAATTTTTAATTGTTGCGATATTAAGAGCTGTAAATTTAAGTTTATAGAGCTACACTGATTCACCCCCCCTCTCAGTGTCATTGTAAGACTAACATGATATGGTAGGGGAAATGATAGTGCATGTACAAGATAAAAATCCATCAAAATATATCATTATGGGAATGGAAGATAAAAATAGAGAGAAGCCAACACTAGGAATCAGCTAGATAAAAAAGCAACCAAAGAATCCAAGTTCACAAAGGGTGGGAAGAAAAATAAATAAGGACAAAATACAAGAAGGAGAAAAAATGAGAGAATTTGGATTGGTAAAGTCCATTGCCATATCTACAATACATATCCTCAATGATTATAAACACATGGAATGTAAGGGGTTTAAACAACCACCCTAGATAATTGGTCATTAAGAAAATGATTTTAGAAAACAACTCAAATGTCGTTTTTCCATAGGAAACTAGAGCTTCCTTAGAAGTTATGAAAAATATTACCAAGAAATATTTGGGGCAGACAGATTTGATGGCCCAGGCCTATCAAGGGTTTTCTGGAGGAATTACCACTTTATGAAATAAAAACTACTTCCAATTGATGGAATCAGCTTTAGCCAAAGGAATCATCATGACCAAACTTAGGGAGAGGGACTCTAGACTGGTTTGGTTGATAATTAATTTTTATGGCATGATGGAGGTACGAGCTCAAAAAATCTAATGGAAGGCAGTACAAAAGTTGATGGAAACCCATTTGAAATACTTTTGGATAGTGGAAGGGGATCTCAATGCTAAAATGTTAGTTGGGATCAAGAAGGAGGTTTGACCCATCTCAATGAGAAGGATAGGCTATTGTTGGCTCTATCAGAGTACCTAGATTTGATTGACATACCCCCACTAGGATGCAACAACACATGGACTAATAAGAGAAAAGGAGCATTCACAATCAAATTTATATTAGATAGATTTATTGTGGGGGAGAAAGTCTCCACCCTTTGGCACTATAAATCACAAATTTTGAACCGGTTAGAATCTGACCATTTTCCAATATCTATCTACATAGGAAAAAGACCTTACGTCAAGAATCGTCCTTTTAAATTTGAGATTTTTTATCTCTAAAATAATGAATTACCAGAGCTAATGAAACAGTGGTGGGAACAAGGAAAACTAGAACATGCGACAACACAATTTCAACTTCACTCTAGATTAAAGTTTATCAAAGGTAAATTTAAAAAATGGAGTAAATCTCATCGGATAGATTTCCAGCAACAGAGAGCAAATATTTTAGTTCGAGTGCAAGAAATAGCAAAAAGGATCCACTCAGAACCTATCTCTGAAGAGATTCTCCACAAAGAAAGTATTTTAATGCAAGAGGAAGAAGAGTTAGACAAGAAATATGAAGCCTAATGGAGACAACAAGCAATAATAATCTGTCTGCAAGAGGGAGATAGGAATACAATTTTTTTCCATCACTCAGCCACAACACATAATCACTATAATCGTATTAATACCTTATCCACAAGGGATGGAAACAGGGAAACTACTACCCTAGGTATGCAATAAATTGCAAATAAATACTTTTCAACTTTATTTACTGCAAATCCTCACCTTTCCACTCAGCACCAAGAGGAAATTTTAGAAAGCATACCAATGTTAATTTCACAGAAACAAAAAGAGGACCTCTTAAGAGATATTAGAGAGGATAAAGTTAAAGAAACAATTTTTGATATGCAGATAGGGAAGGCCCCAGGTCTAGATGAATTTCCAATAGAGTTCTATAGAGCCTATTGGGATATAATAGAAAAGGATTTAACCCAAGCAATAGAAGAACTTAGAACTAGTGGAAGAATCCTTAAAACATTGAATCACAACTTTTTGGCTCTCATATCGAAATGTGGAGATATGGAAAATCTCACTAACTAAAGACCAATTGCTTTAAGCAATGTGATTTATAATATCATAAGCAAATTTATGGTAAATAGGTTGAAACAAATCTCACCAGGTTTAATCTCTCCATAACAAGGGGGATTTGTGCAGGGTAGAAAAATTCTAGATGGAGTTGTGATAGCATAAGAAACTATTTACAAGCTTTGCCAAAAGGGAAACAAGGGTATATTTCTTAAGCTAGATTTTTCTAAGGTATATGACAGAGTAAGTTGGGAATTTTTAGCTCAAATTCTACAAAAATTTAGTTTTAGTGAAGAATGGATAAAATATATTATGGAATGCATCTCTATAGTTTCTTTCTCAGTGCTCATCAATCGTAATCCATCCCAAATATTCAAAGCTTCTAGAGGAATCCAGCAAGTGGATCCACTTTCACCATTTTTGTTCATCATTTTTGTGGAGGGCTTGAGAAGACTCATACACAAGAGAAAAGTAGAGAATACCATTTCAGGGGTAAGGATAAGCAGGAACATAAAGATTACTCACCTCCAATTTGTGGATGACATAGTAATGTGGGGGAAGCAACAATAAGAGAAGCAACCAATATCAAAAAAATGTTGGAGTGCTACATAGTGGCTACTGGACAACTACTAAATGAAGAAAAATCAATAGTGGTTTTTTTTAATGTGATAAAAAAATTAAGAGAAAGGATAACCCACATCCTTAGATTATCAAAGTCATCACTACCCTTAGAATATATGGGTATCCCCTTAATAGAGAAGAGACTCAAAAATAAATATTGGAAATCAATAAGAGATAGAATCCACTCGAAACTTTTGCATTGGACCTACATGTGGTTAAGTTCTGGAGGAAGAGTAACATTACTTAAATAAGTTTTACAAGCAATTCTAGTGTATAAATTCTCCATTTTGGCTGCTCCAAAGAGCATCCTAAAATATTTGGACAAGATGATGAGACACTTTCTTTGGTCCGGAGTGCAGGGTAACCACACAAGGGCACTAGTCAGTTGGGATAAAGTTTGCAAGCCTAAGGAATTTGGAGGTTTTGAAATTAGAACAACAATGACAAACAACCAAGCTCTAATAGCCAAGTTGTATTGGAGATGGCTAACTCATCATGACCAACTCTGGAGCAAAGTATTGAAAGTTAAATATTATCCCTCACAAAATATAAAAGATCTTCCTCATCTTCTAGTTTCAGGAGAGGGATCAAAGACCTGGAAAGCTCTAAAGAAAGGAGCATCACTTATCAAAGAAGGGCTATATTGAAAAGTGGGAGATGGAAAAACTGATAGACTGTGGGAATATTCTTGGAAAAAATTCCCCCCATAATTGATCAGTAACCCCACTTAATAGGACTCAAGGAAAAATTTTAGAGGAAAGGGTGGAATCTCATAAGCCACTATTTTAAAATGCTAGATCAACTATAGGATAATCTTAGTCAGTGGCAAGTCCTAGAGGAGTTAAGGGAAGAATGGGCTCAGGAGAAAAGAGAACTAAAAGAAATATTGGATAGATGAAAGTGGCCAAGAAATAATGGACCTGATCAACTTGGTTGGGTATATACCCAATTAGAAATTTATACTATCAAAGAAGGTTTTAGAAAGCTTATCCAAAGCACTCAAATTGGTCCAAAGCCCCTTGGTTGCAATTATGGCAACCCAAAGGATGGCCAAATATAAATTGCTTTATGTGGTTGGTTGCACATAAAAATATTATGACTTAGGATAACATGACGAGACGTGGATTTATTGGACCCAACTTGTGTTTAATGTGTCACCAAGAGGAGGAAACAATGGACCACCTCCTTTTTTGTGTCCCCATGCCTAAATAGTATGGAGTTTATGGTACAATATTTTTTGTCAGTAGGAAATATCCATTCTCACTAAGAATAACCTTTGGGTTTATTGGAAGACCAATAGATTCAAATCAAAGACCTTGAAGATAGCTTGGGATTTGGGTTTTGGTTTCATCAACTGGAAACTTTGGTTGAAACGTAATAACAGGATTTTCAACGAGGAATTTAGAATATAGGAAATAATATGGGGTACTTTAATTAGGAAACTTTTAGAGACATTGTAGGCTAAAACCCAAGAGGACTATCAGATGGTAGAGGATGAAGCAGATATATGGACACAACTCCAGAAAAATTGTAATATGGGAGAAATTTGAGATGGAAAATAAGGAATAGATGAGCAATAAAGAAAAGGATAAAAGCTTAAAATAAGAATTTAGTATAGAGACAAAACACAGTAGAGAAGAAGAAAATAAGAATGATGTAGAAGCTCTGAAACCATTTTAGGATAAGGGAGAAATCATTGAAAATAAATATAAGAAATATGATAGATTCAAGGCAAATAAAAAGCAACCCATTGAAGAAGAGAATAAGTAATATGCAGAAGATAGAGAAATAGTTTAAAAGGAGGGAGAAAACAATTAAAATAAATATTAGGAAGAGAAAAATAAGGAAATATAATACTCATTTAAAAAACAAATAATATAGGAAAGCCAACCTGAAGTGGCCCCTTGCACATTTAAGGAGTCCTCAGGAAAAGAGAAGAAGGATAAGGAGAAATCTCCAATGGAGACAATACATCAAGAAGACTCAAATATGAGAATGATAAGAAGTGCAAAGAAACATCTAGATCTAAGATTGGAACCTAAGCAGAAGGAAGGAAGACTTTCATTAGGGAAGAAAAAAATAAAAGAGAGAAGGATCTAATAGAGGGAAAGCAATTGAGAATAATTATGGGTGGGCAGAATCCCACCAACAATTGGGTGAAATAAAAATGATAACATGGAATGTTATGGGAATGAATACCCCTAACAAACAAAGGTTGGTGAGATCCATGATAAGGGATAACCAATTGGAGTTACTCATTTTTTAATAATTTAAAATGAAATATGTAGTTTGGGAAGGACTTAAAAAAAGATGTGAAAGAAAGGTAATAGTGATATAATAGAAGCAATATGGTCCTTAGGAGGCTTAGCAACAATGTAGAATTTATAAACTTTGGAGGAATAAATAGTGTTAGTCATTATAATGGTATGTGGATAGATTAGAACATTCTTTGACTACATTACCAAGATCAAGATTAGACCATATCCCATTGGTCCTCTAGATAAATTGGGAAGTTAGTAGAAGTAATATACCCTTTAAGTTTAAGTTCATGTGATTATATCACCCAAATATCTTTGAAGTAATAAAAGGTTGGTGAAATTATCTAGTGCAGGAATCAAATATGTATGTGGTAATAGAAAAATTAAAAAATGTAAAAAAAATAAAGTATGAAACAAACAATTCATTGAGAATATATTTAAACAAAAAAATTCCTTAAACATAGTTGGAAGAAGAAATTTTTTAAATGTGAATGGATGCAATACTATATTAGAGGATGAAAGTGTTGCAATTATAATTTCACAATATACTAGCAAAGGAAAAGGCTTATTGGAAGCATAAATCTAGAAATAATTGGCTAAATAAAGGGGATAGGAACATAATATTTTCATGTTTCCATAATAAATCATAGAAACTTAGCAAAGATTAGGGAGATACAAATGGAGGATGGTCAACTCACTAAAAATATTGATCAGATACAACAAGAGGTTATAAGATACTTCAGAACACTATTTGCATAGGATAAAGAAGAAATTATAGAACCCAATGAGATAATATTAGATAATATCCCAAGAATAATTACAAATGAGAATAACAAGGTACTTATGAAAGAAGTAAAGGAAGAAGAGAAGTCTCTATGACTAGATGGATTCTAGATTAGATTTTATCAAGCCTTCTAGAGGATAGTAAAAGAGGATGTGGTAGTTGCGGTGCAAGAATATTTGAGGTCAAGTAACATTCTTGAGGAATACAACAATACATTTATAGTTTTAATCCCCTCTAAAAAGAAATAAAAAGTTTCATAGATTATAAGCCAATCAAATTGTGCGATTCCAAATATAAAATCATCACAAGGGTGATGGCATTAAGGCTAGAAAATATCCTTCCAAATATAATATTAGAACAACAAGGGGGATTTGTCCAACAAAGATAAATTTTAGAAGGAATAATCACAATTCATGAATTACTACAATCAATAGTAGGATGTGGTACAGAAGGAATGATATTAAATTTGGACATGGACAAAGCATATAATAGAGTATCAAGGAAACCCATGGACAAAGTTCTAGTTAAATTTACATTCAATAGAAGGTGGATATTTTGGGTGAAAATTTTTATTTCTTTCCCTAAATTATTTATTATAATAAATGATAGTCTAATTGGATATTTTAGAAGTGAAAGAGGATTAACAAAAGGGAATCCTCGATATTCATACTTATTCATTACAATGGTCAAGGCATTGAGTAGATGTATAAAGGTAAGTCAAAATTGAAGAGGGGTTGTAGGCCTAAGACTAAGCTCGACCATACCCATCAAAAATTTGTAGATGACACAATTCTATTGGGTGTAGCAACTATGAAGGAAGTGAAAGGAATAAAGAGAATATTGGAATTATATAAAAAATATCATAACAAAATATAAACCTAGAGAAGAGTAAGATATATTTTATAAACACACTAGAGAATAAACAAAGGAAAATATCTAGAATATTAGAATGCAACATAGAATCTCTTCCAACCATCTATTTGGGGATGCCACTATTCTTAGGAATAGGAAATAGCAGTATGTGGGATCCATTAGTCAAAAAAAAAAAGAATAGTGTGTTGGAAAGGTTCTCTCCTAAGCCTAGCATAAAAAGTGCATTTGTTGAATAACATAGTACAATCTATTCCAACGTATTTGTTATCAATGTTCAACATTCCAAGTAAAATAAAAAATATAGGGGAAAGAATTTAGAAGATATTCCTATGATTGAGAACAAAAAATAAAAATAAAATTCCATTAGTATAATGGGAAAGGGTATGTAGGCCAAGAGTACAAGGAGGGCTAGGATTAAGAAGTATAAATATTATGAACAAAGTACTAGTAGTGAAACTGGCATGGATAACAATGCATGTGAGTGAGATATTATGGATGAAGATAATAAAGAGAAAATATATGAACACTAATGAAAGGGAAGAATACTAACAATTGAATATCCCTATAAGGGATTACTAATGTGAAATCATATGGTCCTATGGGAGGAATAAAATGAAAAATTGAAAAAAAAAATAAAGTGTATCTTTGGGATGATGCATGGTTGGAGAATGTCCCATTAGTTAAGGATGATAGAATGAAAATAATTAGAGAGAAGTATGAAACAAGGTACATGAATTGATAGAGATGAAATAAGGAAGCATAAGATGAAATAATTTGGAGGGTGATTCTTAAATTGAAGAAGTGTAGAAGATGCTCAATCTCAAAATAAGATCCTACTTCTTAAGTAATATAATGAAGGAATATACCATAATATGGAGGAATAGTAAAGAGGATAAATTTAATGTCAAATCAACTTATGAAGTATGGATAGAAGAAACATAATATGGATTCCCATTTGACAAAAAAAATGAAATAAATGGACAATACCAAAAATGACAATATTTTTGTAGTTGGTAGTCAAAAAAGAATACTAAAAATCAATAACCTTAAAAAGGGAGAATCTCAAATAATTAATAGATATCCACTATGTGAAAAGGATGGAGAATCAATAAGATCCTACTTAACAGATATACACTATACAAGATGCTCAATCTCAAACTAAGATCCTACTTCTTGAGTAATATAATAAAGGAAGATACCATTATATGTAAAAATAGTGAAGAGGGTGAATTCAATGTCAGATCAACCTATAAAGTATGGATGGCAAAACCAGAAGATGGATTTCCATGGAAAAAGTATGGTATAAAGGGGCAATACCAAAACTAACAATATTTTTGTGGCTAGTAGTTCAAAATAGAATAACGATGGATAACCTTAAAAAGAGAGGATTCCAAATAATTAACAGATGTCCACTGTGTGAGGAGGAATAATTAGTAAATCACATCTCCCTACAATGCAACTACTCAATGGAAGTTTTCTTAGGGATAATGCAATAATTAGATAGTTTTTGGATGATGCTAGACAACATGTTGAACTAGATCCAAAAATGGGAGATACCATTCAAAGGTAAGTAACTAAATACCATATGTTATTAAATACCATTCCACCTTGCTTAAGGAATATGGCTAGAAAAGAATAAGAGAGTTTTTAGGAATGAAAGAAGACTAATATATAGAAATAAGTAGCGTATTAATGGTAGCATTAGTGACAATGTATCTATTATAAAAATAGGAAGTGGTAAAGAGGATAAATAAGAAGAAAAGATAGTAAGGAAATGGTGGACTTGTATAAGATAGGGAAGAAATTCGTTGCAATAGTAGAAAATAAGTAAGATGAAAAAAACAAAGGAGACATGGATGAAATTGAATTTTGATGGTACATCAAAAGATAAACTAGGAAAAGTAGGAGGAGGTATCATTAGGAATGTAGAGGGAGTTATAATGGGAGCATATGCTAGGTTATATGGGGTACTAACCAATCATGTAGTAGAAGCTAGACTAGTACATGAAGGAATCAAGTTGTAAAATATATAAAAATTAAGAAGTTGGTCATGGAAGAGGATTCATTGAATATAATCAATAGTATTAAATGAAGGAACTAACTAACTTGGTTGGCAAGTGAAATTATCTAGGAGATAGATCAGATGCTTAGACATTCTGAGGAGATAAAAATATTTCATACATAAAGATAAGGACATAAAGTAACTATTTGGTTGGTAAATTGGGGAATAATAAGAGAAGAGGATAATAGGTGGATCCCACCAGATCCTCTTTCACAAGATTTGGTTAATTTGGAGGAAAAGGAGAAATATTAAAGTAATAATGGAAGGGATAGATAAGGACTACACAAACAATAAAGAAATTTAGAATTTGGAGTCTCACAACATACAATATTTAGATATAGAAACTTATGATGGTTAACATATGATTGTGTATAGTTGAATTTAGTAATGATAATTCTATTTAGGCTTAGTTTTGATCTGAAGCTTACATTTTGTATATTATTTTAAGTTTTTAAGTAAGTTTATCAAGTTGTAAAAGTGAGTAGACCCTTCCAAACCAATATTAAATAGAAAATAATTTGAATTTTTGTGATGTAAAGTTTATCAATGTAGTCATTCTATAAAAGGTTACGAGACCTTTTCAAAACCCTATTTTTATCAATAGCAAAAGAAAGGAAAATGTCTTGAAATTGGGTTTATCAAAATTAATTTAATGGTGATGCTAAAGCAAATATAGGTAAATGTGATGGACGTGGTATTTTTCAAAATAATGAAAACAAAATTCTCTTTACTTGTGCATAATTATATGGAGAACTTTGTATTCGTAGTTCAATTGCATTTCTTATAAGGTTTAAAATTGCATTAGATAAAGGATGAAAATATTTTTCAATTAAGGGGGATTCACAAATTATCATTAATATCATCAACACGAATGGATATAGGGATTGGATAAAAAATAAATTTATTTTTGATGTTCATCATTTGTTATTGGAAGCAATCTCTTGGAAATGTGAGCATATTTATAGAGAAGGGAATTAAGTAACAGAAGGTTCAACTAATTGCAATGTTGATCTTCATCTTGGTGAAATTCAAAGTTGAGGAGGCAACTAGACAAGTGAGATTTTATCTCTTAATCAAAATATTATCAAGGATACATAAAACTTTGAGTAAGAAGAATATATTTGATAGAAAATTAAATAAAAAATATTTGTGATAAAAAGGTATGTAGTATATGATTTAATTTACCTTATAACAAATGTCATATTTTACTATTTTGATGGGAGTGTACCCCAATAGAAGCCACATAAAATTTATTAAAAAACAAGTATCATCCTTAATAATAAAATATTACAATAAAATTATTACAAAAGGTGCTCATGGTCCTATATATTAATATAAAAATAAATATTATACAAGGTTGTTCATGGCCTCGAGTGAAGGTCAACAATACACTTAACACCATTGGTTCAATCTTCATTATGTCCAAACTCAAAATTCATGTTATGAGCCTTCTTCCTACATAAGGGTATGAACCATATAAAAAAAGATATCTCTTTTTCCAAGCAAAAACACATCCATGGATCTCTAGGTGTAACGAGTTTAACATGTCATTTACATAGTGAATACTTCCACATATCCATAGCTATTAATAACTATCAAGGTATACCCAATTGAGAGTTGGTAGTATAGTATACCAAGATAAAAATCTAATATTAACAATAAAGATAAAATATTAGAGATAAAAGTATAATTAAAATTACCATAGCAAAATTGATGCCCAAACCCCTGAATTTCTTATGAAATATTTGAACGACAAAACAAACATAAACAATAGAACTTTTCTCACCACCATAAAAAAACAAATGATAAAGATCAATGAAAAGAACCTCAACAAATAAAAATTATTGTCTTAAAAATTACATCTAATGAACTAAACCCGTATGCATAGCAACATTAATAATAACCTGCCTTTAATAATTTGATAAATATAAAAATTTAACTTAATACTCTGTATAAAATAAGTAATAAAAATTCTTGTCTTAAAAATTTCATCTAATGAACTAAACCCATATGCATAGCAACGTTAATGATAACCTGCCTTTAATAGTTTGATAAATATAAAAATTATAACTTAATACTCTGTATGAAATAAGTCATCATATAAATTAAAATAAAACTTAAAAAATCAAACTTCAAAAATGTTTAAATCCTTACTAAAAAGTTACAATAAAATAATATAAAAATATTCGATATTTCAAAAACTTACGATCACTAACTTTCATTCATTTTTCATATCTACATTTATTGATACATACAGGCTTTACATCATACTTTTAAGGTCTCAATAGTGTGCCTATGCATCTAAAAACAATCTACAAATTGAAATCTTAAGGAATGAATAAATAGAAAATGTATAATATTTATCTCCCTAATATCATGTATATAGTTTAGTTTAGTTTAGTTTAGTTTGTAAGTTATTAAAATAGTATAATTGTGACCAATTCTATTAAAAATGATGTGATGGTAGCCAACTCTCCTATATAATGAGAATTTTTTTTTTTTTTATTAAATTTATTTCTTTTAATTTATTCTAAAAAAAACTCACATAAAATATATATTAAAGTTTCATATTATATAACACCATAAATTATTTACATGATACATAGCTAAAAAGTTGTATAAGATCTTTATATCTTGTTAGGTGGTAGATTGGTCTATATTATATCGAGATGTTATCTTTCTCTTTAATAAAGTTGGAAAAAGTTTTAAAAGTTTTTTTATTTTAAAGGGTTCAACTCGTTTTTTTTAGGATGGCGTTATCTTTCTTTTTGTGTGACAATGCAAACGAGTTGAACCCTTTAAAATAAAAAAACTTCTTCAACTTTCTTAAATAAAAAAAAACAAACGAATATTAAGTCGAAGAGGTATTATTAGATTTATCTGCTACATTTCAACAATTTTAGCTAATATTTCAAACTAAGCTACTTAATTTGCAGCACTTATTTGACAAAATTAGTGATGTGTTGATGTTATCTAATTCTTCTTGGGGTTCTTAAGTTTTGATTAGAATCTCCTTCACTCCTCGGAAATATAGGTTATCTTCCTTCCGTCGAATTTACTTTGGCCAGCTTTGTAAGATCTATAGCCTTGCAGTCGCTGATTTCATCCACCATATAAAGATATCTGTGTCTTTTCCTTTCTATCTCAAATATTTCTATCATAAGAACGTGCATGTAAAGGGAGAAATTATCCCTTGGACGTGTTCTGCGACTATGTAGGTTTCTGAAGTTCTTTATCATATATTTGCTTGCTAAATAATGAATGCGAAATGGTTGCTATGGACCCAACATGTTACACAGTCTTGATACAACAATATTTTTTGGCCGTTTCCCAACATCCCTGCCACATCACACATTTCTCCCTATTATGGCAGACAGGCATTCAAACCTGACTAGGCATAGCCACACATTTTCATTCTTCTTTCTTCCAAAATAGTTGACAACCTGGAAACAATAATGTGAGAATGCGTGTGTTACCTCTGAGACCGTTCGTTCATTCATGTCCCCAACTTTTGGTTTTGTTTAACGACACACGTACATAAGGTTCTTTGAGATCGAAAGGGACTTGAAACTTGGACTTCACGATGAACGCCCCCACTTTAATTTTAGCTTTGACCGTCCCTATAAGCATAAATGTTTTCTTTACTGATATTCTTTCGCAATGCACGGAATAAAATAGAAAAGGTGGAGGCTACTGAAGCTTCTCAGCTGCTGGTCCTGCTGTCTTTCTGTAGCGCACGAGCTGAAGCTCAGTAAAATATGGAACTAGACTTCCGCAGCACAATATATTCTCTCCGCTAAAATAAGTCTCCACTAGTTTTTCGTTGTTGTCTAACAATAGGGAAGGCTTAGGTATTCTGATCGTTAAATACAATCTCAAACAACAAAGTGGGAGGCAACCGAATCTGTTCGGGAGACTTGAACCCGCGCTGCCCTTATGTTTGAGTCTAAAACTGATTAAATATATAGTATTTTTTAATAAAATTATAAGAGTATTAGGAATAATTTGGTTGGTAGTGGGTTTATTTTTTTGGTCGTTAAAATTTGTTGATTTTGTCTGTACTTTTAAGATTAGATACAAAATCATCTCACAGTATAAAAAAAAAAGTGTCACCCATTCTCTATGAAAAAAATACAAAAATATTTCTAAAAGAAATTAAAGGTAATATCATATATTTAATATTATTTTTAAAATAATCTAATTTTAATTTAATAATGAACCAAAAATTTTCTTCAAGAGTGGACATATATATTTTATTTTTGAATTTATATAGTGTGAGAAACTTTTACTACCAACATCTAGGACTCAGCATTCTCATTTCAGTCATGATCCGTTATAAGGTTGAGAGCTAAGTTTATCAATAACACACACCCACACACTCCTTGGTTTGAAGCTTAAACCTCTCAAAGAAGACTCAAAGCTGAATGGTTGAACTCTCCCTTCTGAAGTTTAAACCTCCCAAAGAAGACCCAAATGGTTGAACTCTCCCATGGGACAAGAGTGGATATATTTAATTGAAATTTTATTTATTAAAGCTAGTTATTTGGCTCTTGGGTTTATGAGGTGTGATTTTTTTAAAACTATTTAATTTTGTATATTTTTTAAGGTTTGAGGTGTAGACCAATTGGTGCCAAGAAACCTTATAAGGACCCATGGTTCAAACCTTGGGCCTCACCAAATTGAATGTTTGTCTCGTGTTTTCAAGGTGTAAAAGGTTTAAAATGAATGCAACATTATGGTTATAGGGGTGGATTGTGTGGAGTACTCTGTGGTAGGTTCTGGGGTGGATAGTGGGGAATACCATGACAGCCATAGTGCTTGAATCATTGTGGCCTACCCATTCCACTATGTAAATAAAAAATAAAATCATAATTTTTTTTTAAGATATTAAAAATTTGGTCATAAAGAATTCTCACACTAACCTCAATAAAAAAAATTTCTACAAATATTCGATAGATATTTTATTTACTAATACTAATTATTTCCAAGGGTTAGGTGGATTGGTAAGTGCTAGTCTGGATGGGCACTTGCTAAGAAGAGAACTGGGTTCAAACCTTGGTGGTGCCAGTTTGCAAAGGTAGCAGTCTACTTTGAATCCTTTGATTGACGATGACAGTATGAACCTCGAGCGACCGTGGTCCCCATATCACACCGAGTCAACAATTAATGAGACATATAGGTTTGGTGGTTGCAATCCCTTTAGTTTGAACCCTACGCTACCAGTTACTAAAAATAGTGACTGTAGCTAACTCTCCTATGTAACTAAAAAAAAAAAATTGGGCTCTTAGATTTATGTGGTGTGAGCATTCTTTATTTTTAGCCATTGGCATGTTATAAGTTATTTTTTAACAATCATATATATATATAAGTGAAACATTGCATAATGATATTTTAGTTGTAAAAAATTAATTATAATTATAATTTTTATTTAAATTTAATTTTTGTTAGAGAATGAAAAAGTATTAAAGGTTTATTATTAAAAATAAGTTATAGTTTTGACCTTTTGACATTGAAGAAGAGAGTAATTTAACTTTTCACTTAAAATATAACTTATAGTTTTATTTAAAAAATAATAAAAAATATTATAATAAAATTAATAAATATTAATAATTATAGATATTAAAAAGAACAAAATATATATGGAACATAGGAAAAAAAATTTATTACAAAAGGTGTTTTTTTTTTTTTTTATTAGGATAACATTTACAAAAGTACTTACAATCCTATATATTAATATATAAATGAATATTATACAAGATTGATTGTGGCTTCAAGTGAAGATCAACATTATACTTCAACATAATTTGTTCAATATTTACTATGTTTAGAATCAATATTAATGTTATGAATTTTGTGCAAACATAAGAGCATAAAATAGATCTCAAGGTATCTCTTTTGCCTACCAAAAATATAACTATGTATCTATAGGTGTGACAAGCGCGACATATCATTTACATAGTGAACACTTCCACATGTCCATAGTCACTGATAACTATCAAGGATTGTGCGAGTTGAGAGTTGGTAGTGTAGTATACCAAGATAAGGATCTAATATTAACAATAAGGATAAAGATATAGTTAGGATTATAATAATAAGTTTGATGCTCAAATCCTTGAGTTTCTTATGGAAAACATGGATAATAAAGGAAACATGGACAATTAAGTTTTCTCAAACTCCTTTACAGGAAAAAAAAGAAAAGAAAAAAATATTTAAATCATAAAGGTCAATCAAAGAGAGAGTGAACCTCAAAAAAAAAAAAAAAAAAAATTATTTTCTTAAAAATTATTTCTAATGAACTAAGCTCATGTGCATGACAACAATGATAACAACCTACCTTGATAGTTTGATAAATATAAAAATTTAAACCAAAAAAATTATATTGTTTAATATTGTGTATAAAATAAATCATCACATAAATTAAAACAAGACATTTCAAGAAGAAATTTACAAAGAAAATATCTTCATGAAAGATAAATTGTTCAAATTCTTAGGAAGCAACATTAAATCAAAAAATTTAATAAAAAAAATGAACCTCGAAAATAAAAATTTTTGTTTTAAAAACTTAATAAATATAAAAATTTAAACCAAATTACTTAATAATTTATATAAAATAAGTTCAGATCCTTACTAAACAACATCATAATAAAATAATATAAAAATATTTAATATTTTAAAAACTCATTATCACTAACTTACATACATTTTTCATATCTTAACATTTACCCTAGGTAATATGTAATACATAATCTATAAACCCTATGATTCATAGTTTTTTACCATCTCAATAAAATGCCTGTCTAAAACTATTTACACGTTGAAATCTTAAAGAAGTTTAAATTGAAAGTAAATAAAATTTGTCTCTCTAAACTAAACTCACACAATATATATATATATATATATATATGACATATATATTAGAGTTATATATTATACGACAACTCTAAAATATTCACGTGAAACAAAATTAAGAGGTGTCAAAGACAATTTCTTTAGAAGAATGGTTCTTATTGTTTATAATAAATATTTTATCTATTTATAAAAAATTTAAATTTATTATAATATTTTTAACAACTTTTAAGAAGTTTTATTAGATTTATTTGTTACATTTCAACCATCTTTAAACTTAAATGGTTACATTTCAACAATTTTAAACTTAAAAAAATAATTAATATAAATAAAATATAGTGTAAAATATTATTTTAAAAAATTTTAATCTTAGATTTTAATTTAAAGTTTTAAAATGGTCTGTGGGATGATTACGACTTTGAGCCAGTTTCAAACCACCGTAAAAGTATGTATGTACAATTTTTCTTTTTTAAAACCTTTTAAATTTTCAAACTAAGCATTTGCAACTACTTAATTTGCACCACTTGACTAAATTAGTGATATGTTGACGTTATCTGATTCTTATTGGTGTTGATCTCCTCTACTCCTCGGAAATGCAGGTTATCCTCCTCCCGTCGAATTTACTTTGACCAACTTTGTAAGATATATAGTCTTCCAGTCGCTGATTTCTTTCACCATGTAATGATATGTGTTTCTTTTCCTTTCTATCTCAAACATTTCTATAATTAAGACGTGCGTGTAAACGGAAAACTTATCTGTTGCACTTGTTTTGCGACTGATTAGGTTTCCGAAGCTCTTTATCAAATAACGAATGCGAAATGGTTGCCATGGACCCAACGTGTTACACAGTCTTGATGGAACAATCTTTCTTCCCCGCCATACCATACATCCGCATATCCAGAGCTCTTGTTTTCAACTGTCCCGCACTGTCTATTTTCTCCCTATTATTGCAGACAGGAAATCAAACCTGACTAGGCATAGCCACAGATTTCCTTTCTTCTTTGTTCCAGATTAGATGACAATCTGGAAACAATAATGTAAGAATGTGTCTCTCATTCTACGATTCTTCTCTGCATGGCCCCAACTTTTGTTTTTTTAAAGACAAACACGTACATAAGGTTCTTCGAGATCAAAAGGGACTTGAAACTTGGACTTCACGTTGAACGCCCCCTTATTTTCGAATAATTTATTGCTTATGTGGCTTAGGCCTTTGAAGAAGGTTCTGTTACCAACCTGTTCACTTCCATTGTAGGTAATGTATTTGGATTCAAAGCCCTACGGGCTCTACGTCTGGAAGATCTACGAATTCCTCCTGCTTATTCCAAAACTTTCCAAGGTCCACCCCATGGTATTCAAGTTGAAAGAGATAAATTAAACAAATATGGCCGTCCCTTGTTGGGGTGTACTATAGTAGATGAATGGTTGAGAATTCAAGTTCTCATCATCCTTGTTCGGGTGTACTAGAGTAGATGAATGGTTGGGAATTCACGTTCTCATCATCCTTGGTAAAATCAAGTCCACCGCCCTACCGCGGAGACATTCGTAAACTGCTCTACCATAATTCTTGGCAGATAGACCCAATTTTGGTTTGATATGAAAGAAATATGTTGAAGATTCATTCCAAATAGAGTTATTCTAACTCTTTTCCAGAAGAACTTAGGGAAAAGGAACGAATGCAGAGAGAAAATGGAGCTATTTCATGAACCTAAAACCGATTCCTGGGTAGGTCAATTGCAAAATTATTTATAACTGTCAATATTTGTTCGATAAATTATTTTTTGAGGCTCGACTGTAATTCAAGAGGTCCGATAATGTATTTATATTGGCTTTTCTGAGGCAGTTATAGACCCTAGGGGGTAACTCCAATTGGTCAATAAAAATATGTTTGAATTCAACTCCTTTTTTCGTTCTCCCCATATCGGTCGATATATACAAAAGGGGTAATGAAGGAGGCATATTATCATTCTGATTGTTCGTTCCATCGATGCTCTGTTCCTCTGCAGACAGGAAAGGAAGGAATAACTCAATCAAATTCCGAGAAGCTTCGTAGAGTGCCTCTCTAGGAGTTAATCCTCCATTCGTCCATATCTCAAGAAAAATAATTTCTTTTATCTCATTTCCGGTCCAATAAGAATGAATACTATAATTTACACTTCGAACAGGCATAAAGACAGCATCTATAGGAAAAATTCCATCTTTAGAATTGTAATTTTTTGGATTTTGTAAAATATATCCGCGCCCTTTTTCAATTTGTAACTTTATATCCAAGGTAATTGATTTATTTATGTTAGCTATATGTTGTGTAGTATCAATTATTTTCGCAGAAGGCGGTAATATGATATCTTGAGCGGTTACATTTTTGGGTCCAACGATATAGAGAGATGCTTCTCGAATTCCGTACGGATCACTTCTAAGTACAATTTCTTTCAGATTCATCAAAATATCATGCACTGATTCTTCAATACCTATTATTGCAGAATATTCATGTGTTATGTTTTGAAATTTCGCACGTGTGATACATGTTCCTTCTACTTCTCCAAGTAAAGCTCTTCGCATTCCAATACCTATGGTATTAGCTTGACCTTTGCAAAGCGGATATAGAATGAAACGGCCATAATGAAGACGCTTACTGTCTTCTCTGGATTCGACGCACTTCCATTGTGGTCTCTTAAGAGAGACTGAGATTTCATCTTGAATCATATTAAATTCATTTGATTTGAATAGATTATTTCATCATTTTTTTGTTAAAATTCATTCAATTCTTACAAACAACTTGATTTTAACCTTAGTTTTGTTCATCAATTTAAGCAATATACTTATTTGAAATAAATAAATATAAAAAATTCTTAGTTGACTTTAGTTAATGAAAATCTCGTGGCTTCTCTCAATATCAATGGATTGTTATTGAGATTCCTAGTAAATTTGGGATACTACCTCGGGTAGCTTTAATTTTTACTTAGTCATTGTGTTAGGTTTAATTCCTACAACTTTGGTTGTATTATTTGTAACTGCATATTTACAATACCAACGTGGTAATAAATTGGATATTTTGTTGAGAAATATCTTTTTCAAATTGACCTCCTACTTATCCTAGGAGGCCATATTCCGTTGACCATTCTAGTTAGAATTCTTGATAATCTGTTAAGAAAATTGTATCCAATTTTAGGATCATGCTTTGTAGGATTTGAACCTACGACATCAGGTTTTGAAGACCTAAATTCTATAAAAATAAACTAAGAGTGCTTTCTTAGGAGAAGCCCAGATAGGAAAAAAATAAAAATCTTTTTTCTAATATTAAAACACTTTTACATGTGGCATGATATAATAATTGATGGTTATTGTTCCATCTCATTCTTCTCTTTATTTCCTTCCATAGGAAAAGAACTATAGTAGGGATGATAGGATTTGAACCTGTGGTATTTTGTACCTAAAAACATGCTACCAATCTACACTACATCCCTTCCAATTGTTAGGCTTGAATTTTATATTTTATGACCTAAATATTTTCCACACATATTTATCTATTTTCATTTTTATTTGGTCTCATTAATAGACTCTATTTTCCACACATATGATATTCATTTAAAATATTTGATAATGAAACATGTTCTATTCCAAAAATAGGAACATAGTTTGTCCATTCTCACAGTAATAGAAGTCAATAGAAGCTTGCATAACTCATTACATTTCTTGAAGAATAATAATTATCAAGTTAACTTCTATAAGTTGGACTAAATGAATTATCATAAGAAGATCATCTATGATCAATATTTCATTGGTCAAGGTTTTATGGTTACCTTATATCACATGAATCGTTTACCTATTACTATTCAATATCCCTATGACAAATTGATCCCATCAGAACGATTTCGTGGACGGATACATTTTGAATTTGATAAATGTATTGCTTGTGAAGTATGCGTCCGTGTGTGCCCGATCAATCTACCCGTTGTTGATTGGAAATTCGGAAGAGATATTGGAAAAAAACGATTGGAAAATTATAGTATTGATTTTGGAATTTGTATCTTTTGTGGGAATTGTGTTGAGTATTGCCCCACAAATTGTCTGTCAATGACAGAAGAATATGAACTTTCGACCTATGATCGTCATGAATTAAATTATGATCATATTGCTTTAGGACGTTTACCAATATCGGTGATTGAAGATTTAACAATTCGAGCAATTCCCAGTTCCACTTATTTGTCTGAAGGAACTCTGGACAAATATTCTGATTCAATCACTTCTACCAATTATTCAGATTGAGTTCCGATAAAAGAGGATTTATGATAAATTGTATGCTTTTTTTGGATGAATTAGGAATTTATAATCCTATTGAAAATTCCATCAGGAGTGGAACATGTATGATTGATCAAAATATATTATTGACTAATAGAATAATGAATCAATGCCCATATTGTATGAAATATCTGAAGTACAAATATTTATATCCAGTATACCAAATAGGTAAATGAGGTAACTTTTTTGTTTAGTGAATGGGATCATGAAGAATAATATTAGAACTTATCGTGCACATAATGAATCGACCTGAACTGGTATATGATATTATTTTGGCCCCTCTAACGCTAGGTCTCATATTAGGAGGTCTAGGAGTAGTATTACTTACTAATATTTTAAGAGTTATATCTTTGTATAGAGTTTTTTTATTTATATGATTTTTGTGTCGTTATGTGTGGGATTTGAAAAAATTTGAAATGAGTAGTCATTTAAAATAATTCAAACAATATTTAGGGAGATATGACCATTTGAAGACAACCATTCGAAACTAGGGTAACATTAAGGTAATTTTTCTTAAAAATATCTTATCTTTTAGAAGTCATTTCTTTACGAAGGGTTGTCTGATTCACATGATTCTTGGATCAATTTATGTAAAATTTGAAGCTTTTTAAAATTAGTGGTCATATGAAGGAATTTGATTGGTATTAATGAAGATACAACATTGTGAAGTCAACCATCTAAAACAAGGGTAATGATGATTTTTCAAGTTGCAAAAAGTGAAATTGTAGATATAGCTAGGGTTTAGATGATGGAAGGAGAAATGAAGGGCTAGGGCTTTAACGAGGTATGACAATCTATTTGGGTGCAAATTTGTTTAGATAATTATTTTTTCCTTTTATTATCTTAGAATTTTTGCATGTAAAATATTATAGGTTTATTTTTAAATATTATAGTCATTATAGGATATAATAGTAACTTTTAGTAGATTTTAAGTTATAGTTCCTTTCCCATGAGTCGATTTATAGCTAATCCTTAGAATCATCCCTAGTAATAGATGTTAGTGAGGGCTTCATAGATAAGCGATATTTGTTGTCGAAAGATAGGGTAATTTTTGATAAATTTAATGGGTCTTTTCTAGGGGCTTTGGCCTTGAGAAAATGGATTGGTAGTTGGAAGTCTCCAGGAGTGAGTCTATCCTTTATTCCCAAAGGTTTCTTCCTAGACATTTTTTGTTTTAGGGAAGAAAGAGATATAATCCTAAATGGGGGTCCTTGGTTTATGGAAAGAGAAAGACTCTTCCTTACTTATTGGTATGAAGGATTTGTACCTAAAAATATAAATATATCCATAGCACCAAAATGGGTTAGGATGTATGGGTTGCTTACTGAATTCTAAGAAATTAATACCTTCAAGGCAACAGGAAATACTCTGGGATAATTTCTTCAGATTTTAAAAACTACAAAAGATAAATTCTTGGCTATTTATGCTCGGATATTGGTCATGATTGCTATAAGTAAACCTTTACCAAAACCAATCATTCTTAAGTGTGGGGGTAAGTTATTGATCCAAAACATAGATTATAAAATGTATCTTTTGTATGTAGATGTTATGAGGTGGGGCATATTGAAAGATTATTCCCTAAGAAGAGTCCAACATAAACATATGTAGAAAATTGTAAGAGAAACTTACAAATGGATATGGATGAGGATGGTTTTCAACATCCAAAATATATGTCAAAACATTTGAAAGTAAATAAATAGTGGATACCAATAAGGAAATATATTGGAAGAAATACTAATTCTTTTGAGGCATTAATATATGAAGAAAAAATATATCAAAGCATAATGGACATTGTACAATAGGATTAAAATATTAACAAGGAACTGGCTATTCAATATGATTCTAATTTAGGAATTTACATTCCCACAAAACTTAAGGAATGTGCCTAATTATATTTTAAAGACTCTCTTGAAGTACCGTGCACCATTAAGGAGAAAACAAATGGTAAAGAAAATGTAGTGTTAGATGTTAACACCTCTACAATTAATAAGAAAATACCAAAAAATGAGAAAAATAAATCAAAAGCTTTTTTAATAGAGCCATGAGGGGATAAATCTAATAAAAAAGAAATTTGTGAAAAAATATTGAGGAATAGAATAAGAAGACCTACTTATGTTACAAGCAAAACCAAAAAGAGGAAAACCCTAAAATTATCAAGTGAGAGCCAAGGAAGCAAGAGCAAATATAGAGAAAGAAACACAATCTAAGTTGGTTAAACTTATCATTTCAAAACAACAAAATGATTTCTCATATTTTATTCAAAATAATAATATATGTGAGGTTGAGTTTGAAGAGGAGAACTATACATGGACCAAACCTCCATAGGCAAGAACCTAATAGAAAAAAAATAGATAGATGCATACTTTTAGATCATTAGCGAGACGAAGAAACTTATGCTAAAATTAATACCTTGACAAGGATTGGTTAAGATCACTGGCCAATAAGAGTTAAAATTGTGTTAAGTGAATTAAAAAAATTAAATCCATGACTTCTAGATTATAAGAATGAAATTATAACACTTTCAAAAGCATTTTTGAGAAGAAAAAAAAACTAAACGAGAAACTTTCAAAATTCCAAAAAGGTGAAATAATATCTATGCTTGAAGAAAAGTGAGTTGTTTAGCGAATATCATACTATTTTAAGTAAGGAAGATAAATTTTGGATATTAAAACCAAGATAAACTTGGTTAAAATAAGACGATAAAAATAATTTTTTTTCATAGGATGAAAATAATATAAAGATCAACATTTAAAATTAGTAGAATTAAATCAATAGAAAGGGTTTGGATTGAATATCAAAAAGGAGGTATGGTTTTTTTACAATTATATTCTAGGATTGGAGGATTTTGAAGTTCTTAATGATAAACTACTACAAGTGTTGTGTTGGGTGCTTGAGTAAAATATAGTTGTAGAAAGAGATATACTAATAAAATTATATTTTGAGGAATCTAGAAGTGAATATTTGCTCATCGGTGTGTTGATATTTAACCTAGTAGAGTGTTGGAAGTAGTGGGCGAGTCTAAATAAATTTTAAAATAACTTACTAAATAATGAGAATGTAATGTTATTTATAAAATATTAATAATATATATTTTAATTAATTTTCTATTGTGCTAATGCATATTTATCTTTTGTATGTTATTGTATCTAGAACAATACCACTTGAGGATAGACATCAACACAAGACCATAGTGTAAGAGGACCTAAGGAAATGCTTTGTTAATGCTAGGAGACAACAACCTCCTATTAGAAGCGAGGAGTTTTGAAATAAGTAAATAACCATTAAGGTAATATTGTTAATGTTAGATGGTTGAATTTGAGTGCATGACTATTTAGATAGGGTCAACTCAAACCACCATGTTTATGATTGAAACTCATAATTCCCATGATAATCAATCCTATATAGGTAAAATTTATGCTAGTACATTGATGCTAACACTAATAACATTAGTGGCTTGTACTATTAGTCTATTGTATTAATCAAAAATTGAGTTAACATTAATAACTTTTTTTTTGGTTACAACTTCTATTTTTAGTAACTGGTCAGCGCAGGGTTCAAACCACAAGGACTGCCTCGTTTTTGTTAACCCAGTGTAATATGAGGACCACTGGTAATTCAGGGTTCGTACTGTCATCGTCGATCTGACGCACACAAGGATTCAGGGTTTGTACCGTCGTCGGTTGTCATCGATCTGACTCACACTCAAGGATTCGGAGTAGACTATTACCTATGCAAAGGGTTGGCTTCTCCAAAGTTTGAACCTAGTAGCCTTTGAGGGTTAAAATTTGAAAAATAATACTAATAAGGTTACTAGCTTGTACTATTAATCTATTGTATTAATCAACAAATTAAGTTATATATATATAATAGCTTTGTTAAGATAAATTGAAGGTAAATTGAAGGTAATGTTTTCAATATCATGCATTAATTAATAATTAATCTCATTCATAAATTATGAATTGGTGTAAGCTATTTATTCTCTATTTTTTTTTTTTTTTTTCATTTGAAACACTATATCTAAAATTATGTTTTTAATGTACATGAATGCAATAAGATATAATGAATCATCATCCAAAAGTGATACAATTTACCATTTGATGGCTATAAGGTTTTGACATTATCTATCATCTTGTGGCATATAACTAACATATGTTGATGAATAAAATACTTACATGCATAAAAGAAGGTTAAAAAACAGTATAAAAAACGAAGTGATTAACTTCGGAAGTTCTTGACATCATCCATGATAATAAATAACACCTTAAAGCAAGAGAGATACTAATAATGATGTTAATACTTATATAATAGTTTTCTTATAGTAATTGGTGTTGGCACTATGTTTATGGTTGACATAAACACTTAAAATTTGATGATACTGACAATGATCCTGGTTACTTATAAAGTTTTACTCGATTTGTTCAATGGCCGTAATTATCTCCCACTAATCCACATCGCCATATGAAAATTTCAACAAAAGATTCTCATATCTTTCTTTTTATCATCGTAATAATGGTTCTAATAAAAAAAAATCGTTCGTGGGGCTCGGTAATGCTTTTGTTGCACCCTGACTTTTCCAAGGATGCTTGAATCAATTCAAGATATCCTGTTTTTACTATTTGTTCTATGCATTAATAAATTAATTTATCGTAGGTCTATCGCACATTGAATTTTACTTTTTCACTTTAATGGTGGAAATGGTTGTAAAAATTAGCCTGTTTTTTACTTAAAAGCAGCGGCACTCTCGAAAGAATTGACTGAGCATAGTGTTTCTTTGTTAAGTTTTAAAAAGATTATCTTTATTTTTTATATCAATATAATTACATTAAAATATATAATTTAATAAAAAAATTTAACCTAGTAGCATTTACTACCGAACAGACTACTCCATCCTTGGCCAAATCATGACGTGTTCGATATTATTGACTTTAGGCGCGATATTTTCTGATTTCTACTTTTGAGCCGACAAAGCTCTCGTCACAAGTAACTTTAATGGCATGAAAGCCGGACAGATGCCCAACAAAATAATGTCTCAAAACTATGGCCACGACATTTTTTATTTTTAATGATATTTTAACAATAAGAGTATTTTCGTAATGTGAGCTCAACAACATCTGATGCAAAGCATTTGGATGTATGGGTTATCTTGCATAATTAAGAAGAAGGAAAAGGAAAAGAAATGAAAAAAACAAAAAACAACACTATGTTAGATTAGATTGTATAAATATGGAAAACAAACGAAAAAAAATATTGTAGTTGGAATGATAAGTAAAGTAATTATATAAAGATGGTAGTTTTTTTTAGTTAGGTGTTTGTTTCTACATAGAATGAGAGTTGTATATAGTGGTTCAAAAAATAACTTTAGAAAGCAGTTGGTGGGTGTGAATTACATACTATAGGGTGTGTGAGGGAAGTTAAAACTTTTAGTACCTTAGCACATTGTAGCAGTTATGTTTGCAAGTTAAGACCTTCAACAAAGAATGTAAGCAAGTTAGGTTGTCTGGAACTACGACCTTAACTGGTTTTCATGTTCAAGACTACATTAAAGTGGTAGCATAGCTGGTTGGAGAAGATATGGCATGTAGAGGCTATATAGTTGGAAAGCTACAAACACTTATAGTTGGAAGGCCGCAAGCACCTAGCAATGCTGATATAGTTGAGATGTTGAGAGATATTACAATCAGTTTGGGCACAATAGAGACAACACAAATAAGGGGAGACTCTTCACGCAATGCAAGGAAGATTAAAGGTCGTGATATACCACCAAATGATGAAAACGTTAAAGGAGAGTTGGGTTCTTAAGAGGGAAAAAATAATCAATGAAGAAGTTGATATGAAAGAAATTGCAGAAGTGAACACAACTATTGCTATTGAAGAGACTACTTTTGAATTAGTTAGGAGAGATTTGTGCTTTCAAGAAGGAAAAGAAAGTGTTGATGACAAATTTGAAGATATCACTATTAAAGAAGTAGGGAGAGCTAGAGTAGAGGAAGAAGACATAGGAACTCAAATTACACGCATTTTTTTAATTAGAGGAAGTTATGAAGGAGTATGAGGATTTTCTTATTGATATAAAGGTGAAGCTATATCTGTTTTATAGACAAGAAATAGTGAAAGAAAATAGGAGTTGGAACGATAAAGTTTTTAAAGCATAAGGAAACTAGAAGGGTTAGACTAGCTATGAAGCAGTCAAAGATCCTAAAAATCAGTGCTAGTCATTTAGTTTTTCCTTCAATATCCCTCCAAGAGTATGTTGGTAGTGATAAATATTATGTTTGGGATGTTGTTGATTACTAATATGGTGGGCTTAAGGAGAAACTCTTCTACATACTATTGGTCATAGTTGAGAATGCTAAGAAATTTGTGCAGATGATAGAAGAGATTGCTGAATTTCATTCCAAAAAAGCTAAAGAGGAAGATGAAGTTGCAACAACCTTGAAAGAGTTGAAAGTTGAAGTCAAAGATGACTCAAAATAAAAGGTACACAAGGAGAAGATGGAAGTAGAGAAACTTGAGGCTAAAGAGGAAGAAAAGAAAGAAGAGAAGCCAAAGAAAGAAGAGGTACAACAGAGAAGAGATGTAGAAGTGGAAGTCATCAAAGAGTCATATGAGAGAAAGAGAGCACATGAAACTCTCCAAGTATGGGATCACAATTGAAGATTTCATAAAATATTCAGGAGCTAATCTCTTGAAATATTTCCTCTTACTTAATGTGTCTGATGCAAGAGTATCTAGATGAATGGGCTATCTTGCATCATGAATAAAAGAAAAAGAAAAAAAGAAAGAAAAACAAGAGAAGAGAAAACAATAAGAAGAAAAAAATTAAAGGAAAAAGCAACAAAGAAAAAAAGAAAAGAGAAGGAAGAGAAATAAAAATAGTTTGTACAAACATGGAAAAATAAGAAGGATGTTGCAGTTGGAATGATAAAGCAACTATATAAAGGCAATTATTATTTTTAGTTAATTAGGTGTTAGTCCCTAAATATAATTGGAGTTCTATAAAGCGACCCAACAGATAACTATAGAAAGTAGTTGGTGGGTATGAATTGTATAGTGCATGGTGTGTGAGGGAAGCTAAAACATGTAGTGCCTTAACGAATTGCAGTAGCTATGTTCGAAAGTTGAGAGCTTTTGTGGAGCATGAAAGTAAGTTATGTTGTTGGTGCAATTGTAACTAGTTTTCACATACAAGATTGCATCACATACTAATATATAAATGTGGAACTAATTTGTGTAAAATATTTGTTGGTTTAAATAGGAGGTTTAAATTTTGAATTTAAAAAAAGGTTTAATGAAATTTAGACAATTAGAACTTATAGGGCATCATTTATTTAATAAAGTATATTTTGAATAGTTTTAATTGGAAAGACTTTGAAAATCTAAAAATGATGTTCCTTGTTCGAATCTAGGAGGATAGAATTATATTTTGTATTTTGATAATTAGAATTTATTGAACAAACATATATTAGATAAACAACATTTTTTATAAATATCATCCTATATGATCTATGGCTTCATGGAGGTAGAATTATATTATGTACCTCATGATTAGAGTTTGGTTTAATAGATACATAAGATAAACAATATTCAAATGAATATCATATCATATAACCTATGGCATCATAGATGTTAAAAAATATTTCACTTTTACATCATTTTGTACCACTTAAATTTAGATAACTTGATAGATAGGATGTTTTCTTATATGATGTATGACTATATAGCCATTAAAACTAAATTTTAAAATTAAAATATTGCTATATTTAGGGAGGGGGTCTAAGCAAAAATTACCACTTACAAAATATATACATTTTATTTTATTTTTTAAAGAATATAATCAAATTTAAAGAGGGGTCCTATCGTCAGAAAACTACACATGCACATGGATCTCATGGAATAAATATTTATGCTCCTATACAAAAATAAAAGAAGTTTTCTTAAAAAATGGATCACCATGGTACAAGTAAGAAATATTTGGGTGCTATTTTTGTTGAACACACTTAAACATCCATCACATGATTTGAACTTATGTCTCCTTAATGAGAACCTATAGACATACCAATGTGGTATCCGTTTTGAAAACTCTTAGGTACTATTCAAACAAGGAAGTGAAAAGTTAAAATAATCTAAGAAATATTTTAATGTTACATAGCATTCCAAATTTAGATCAATATTATTTTCATTTCTATATGCATTTTAAAATTTATTTCAATTTTATTGCAGAAGAATTAAAAAATGAAAACAAAAATATAAAAGATCTTATGATTTTTTATTGATGCCCACTTAATTTAAACAATGACATGAAACATTGTCCTTAGAGCATGGGCCTATGAACCCATTCCATTGAAAATTTTTGTAGGTATCCACTCAGATAATTTAGGAACCCTTTTACAACAAATTTTATTCTATGAATTTTTTGTAGTAGATGTCAAAAAAAAAGTTAGGAAATAGATTTTACATTTTCATCCTTTTTGTTGATGTAGGAGATATTTAAAAAACCATTTATTTCTTACCATAGAGGAAACCAATTCTAAGCAAGTGTTCCTTATTTTCATCCCTCCTCTTCATAATCAAATTAAAATTTTATTTTAAATTATTATCTGCTAAGTATTTTCTATATAAATTTAAAAACACAAAATTGCAAGATATTTTCATAAAATCATCTTATCCATAAAGTTAATAGTTATAATAGTTGTCATTGGACATGATTTTAGTATTATATTTACCTACATTAATACCCTTCCAAATATTTCAACTCCACGTAGATAGCCATATCCTCTAGAGCAAGTAATTTTGCATCAAATGATGTAAACATCATGTGATAAGTCATTAGGGATCAACTTGCCAAAATTCATGAAATTCCATATCAAATTTTTTGGATGCAGATCATACTATATGAATGTTGTCAACCTCATCTTTTAATACGGGGTTAAAGTGTCAAATAAGTGGACTTCCAAAATCAATAGAAAAAAAAATCATTAAGAGGGATTAAAAGCCTAAAAAACAATTTTAGAGTGAATGGTAAACATGAGCAAAAAATATAATGAATTTTACTAGAATCCTATTTATATATAATCCTATAATACTACTAACTTTTCCATTTTTCCAACATAAGACTAACATTCAAAACTACTAATTACCAAGATTTTTTGCTAACCAACAATCCAAGAAAATAACAATCAACTTGGCAAACATAGTTTATTTTTTCTTCTAACAAATAAATTTGGATGTGGTTTATAAGTAAACTAGTTGCGTGGCTCACTTTATAGTTTATATCTTATTCATAATTTTTATATTTTTAATCTTGATATAAGAAAATATTTGATATTTACATATTTTTCTAAAAAGGCCAAGAATGAAATGACAACGAGACTACAACAAGATTTAAATATATATTTCATGTATTGATTTAAAAGTTAATCATATCGAATTGGGTATTGTGGTATTATGATTTTTGAAATGTCGTCCTAGATCCCTTATCAACACACAACCTAATATCCATTTGTCAAACTACCCTACAAATTTCAATTTGAGATTTTTAACTTATAGTAGGTACAAGGCATATACACTACATATGCATACTTAGGATGAGATTTTCAACTTATACTACAATGCATATCATAGTGGATTTGGTTTATATGTACCATAGTTATTAGTTTAACTTTCAACTTATACTAAATATCTATTGTAGTCTTCTTGAGCTTGGTAAGGATCAAGAAGGATAGACATGTTGAGCTTAGGCTTCCCAAACCATCAAGGGTCTAACCTGAATTCTCCTATTGAAAAACAACTCGTTTAGTATATTTGCTTTGCTCAACAACAATTATCCCCTTTGCTTCTTAATCCTTACCACTTGGGTAGGGTACAATATAGTTTGAATGCAATAAATTTAAAGTGAAGCAAGCAATTTGACAAATATTAAAAAACATTGAAACCCCATATGAATAGAATAAATGGATTACTAGTTTTTAGGTTTGTGTTTGACTTTAACATACTTTGGTATAACATCAACATGATGGGACAAAATTTCATAAATTTTTGATAATGAGAGTATTACATAGGTCCAATTAAATTGAAACATAAAATATTTTGTAAATAAAGTTTTAATAACTTTACTTTCTCTCTAATATATCGTTTGATATAGGACTCTAAAATTTGTACTTGATATGCTTGTTTTAGTGTGTCACCTAGTTAGATTCATAGTAAGAATTTGGAACTTAAAATAGGATTTTCAAGGTATGAATCCAATGGATGGTAGAGTTGTACACGACACTTCAGTAATGGATTTTGGTTGGATAAACATATTTTGGGTAAATAAAATATTCTATGAGGGTTGCCTCTTATGGCCTATGGTCTCATGGATGTTAAAAAATACTCTACCTTCACATTTTTACCTTTTTGTAGTACATAACATAAGAAATTATACTTTGTATTTAATTTCATATGGAAAAAAGTCAATGAAATTATAGTAATATGTTCAACTATATTTATTTCAATTTGAATATGCCAAAATTACAGATGTTAATTTAAAAAATTAGAGAGAATCAAAAATAAAAACTATAAGCTTATAGGTTCATATGGTGTTTTGATAGGGCTTTTATTAAAATTCAATTCAATTCAATTCCACTAAGTATATTTGACATTATAAAGCACCAAAACCATCACTACATTGGGTTTGTTCCAAATTTACGTTTTGTTTCTTAGTTGTGTCCTTACAATGCAAGTTGTTATCATAAGTTGGTGTTTATACTATATCAATAGTCCTACTATAGAACTCTATTTCATGTTAGTAGCATATATGTCTAAATTTTTAATGCCTCTATGAAATTGGCTATTATTTGTAATTAATAGACAAAATGTGATTACATAGAAAGATGTCATTGTTTTGCATGTACTTTACAATAAAAAAGTAATGCTTTCACAATAATTGTTCTAATATACTTTTAAAGTGTAACAGTCCTCATAAAGTGATAAATCCTTGGACTAGTTCTCATGGAAGGTAATTGATGGTTTCTCTCCCAACCAACCTTCCAATAGAACAAACAAAGAAGATACATAATCATTTAAATATTATTGCTTATATACCAGGTTTTATTAACATTTATTCTAAATCCATGTGAAGCTTCAATATTAAGAGTTAGATCCACAAGGATTGAGTTTTAAAATAACCAATCCACATTGGTTTATATTTTATATATTGATTTTTCATATACACAACCTTTAATTTAGTTCCAAAAAATATAAAATTAGTTATAAAATCCAAATCCTTGGTAATGAGTAGTGATATTACAATTAAGTCCAAGACACTAGATAATTTAAAAATAATTTAAGCATGCTAATGCCATAATAAAACTAACTTTAGAACATCTTGTTTAAAGAAACCAATGCCTTGATGTTTCTAAGAGTAAAATAGAAGATAAATAATTTTACATGACTTTAAAATCAACATGCTTAATTATCTTATAAAACTCAAAAATTATGGATTTGTACTTGTTGGCCTTTTAAGGCTTACTACAAAAAATATCATAGGTCCCAATATAAAATAACCACAATATTAAAGGTAAAAATAATAATATAAGACTAGAGTAGATGAGAAAATTAATATTTATATAAAGGCCTATAATAAAGAAAATAACATTCATTTATATACTCAAATATGAATGTAAATGGCCTAAATAATTCATGAACTATGCATGAAGAAAACTTACAATATTAATTGCTCAAAAATTTATATATAAGATTTATTGCTTTTCATCCTATTAAAAATGTGTAATATGATCCTCCATTGTTATTCTTATAGAGTAATATCTCCATAAAATAGCCATAGTAACATGACTCTTTAAGTACTTTTCTATTGCTCTCCAGATGACAAGTCCCATGACCTTTGGCTTATCATCTTACCACTTGTATACAAGACTCTTCAAGTTCTTCTTACATGGATACTTGACTCTAAGACACTTGCACACATCTACATGATTCTTACACTTCTACATGCACTTCTAATCTAAGACACTTGTGCACATCCTCATATTACATATTTGCACTCTTACATACATGACACTTGTGCATTTCTTGCACATTAACACTTACATAAAAGGGGAAATATAAATCACACTTCTAAACTAGATATTCAACCCTAATCTATAACATATTTACAGTTGTACCATGAAGGTACCATGTGGGTACATTAGCATGTACCAAATAATATAATATTCCTCAACACCTCCCTATATTACATTGTTTGGTTATTGAAGACTTTAGACGTCAATATTGGTATTCATCTTTGTATTCAATCTTGATGTGACCTTACATTGTTCATAGACCTCTTCTTGAGATTCGTCTTCATTCTACCTCTTTCAAGTCTTTATCTGAATCTTCAGTATATGATTCTTCTTTGGCTTTGGATCTAGGTTTTTTGTTAGCCTTCCTTGTGTGATTTCCTCTATTCTTCTTCTTTCCTCTTCTCTTCTTCATCTTTAATTGTGATGTACCTAATGATGTGCCTTCTAAACATTGAGTTAGTAAATCATCACAATAATACATTTTTGATTTCAATGATTCCTCATTGAAGCTAACATAAGCTTCATTCAAGTTGTATGTGTCATCTTTCTTTTCTTACCTTTTTCTTGAAATATCTCAAAGGTAAGTAATGACAAATACATCATTAAGCATTCTTCTAAGGAAAATATAATGGTGTTTTATGAATTCCACCATGTTCTAAATTTTTTTTCATGAAGATAGATTATAAGTTTTGTGAATTTTTCATCTTTTGCATCCTTGAGAAATAAAGATAGTTTTTGTTTTAAAATATTTGTCATTTGCTTCTTTCCATCAAAATCATCTATTAAGTTTTGAGAATAAAACTTAAGCTTGTTCATCATTTCTTCACTATCTTCATTGAATGCATTTCTAATAATTTCTTCCATGGTATGAATCAATTCTATGATTTATTTCCTTCTAAGTAGAAAACCTTATAACTCCCAAGTTAAAATAATAACTCAAATATGAAATTTGCAAATTATAAAAATTTATAATCCTTTGATGTTGAAAATTTTGTAACTCCGTAATTACATTTGAAATTTTTCAAATTTCAAATAATTCAAAATTTTAAAAAAAGTCTAAATTTTAAAAGCTTAAAGTTTTTAATGTTTTTCAAATTCTCTAAAAAACTTTAAAACTTTTAAATAAGTCAAAAACTTTTAAAACTTCAAAGATAACTCCAAATAAAAAAATAAAATACCATTACCTCATGATATCTCCTTTTATTTCTAAATTTTCAACAATTTAAATATTCAAAGTTCAATACTCAAAAAAACTTTACTTTAAAACTTATATCTCCAAATATTTTTGCCTTAGTGCGTTACTCAAACTGATTCCCTCCAAAATTAAATAGAATAGTTGTTACCCAACAATGTATTAGTGGTAAAATATATGTTCCACTATCAATGGTTGGTGTAATGCCTTAATATTCCATGTTCTCCTACTCTTGCATGTAAATCTCCTATCATTTTTCCTTACTCTCAAATGCTTCAATTTTGACCGTTCAATGTGCACTTAGATACCTGGTTTATCTTCCTCTCTAACATCTTACTTTGGAATCATTCAATATGGACTCATGTGTCTGGTTTACCTTCATCTTCAATGTCTTTCTTTAGGTTCATTCAACATACTCAGGTGACTAGTTTACCTTCGTATTGCTTCTAGTTCATGCACTCAGGGCTCTTGATCGCTATTGCTTTTGGTTTTTCTTTTCTTGCTAGATACTTATTTGCTTATCCTTACTGATTCACCTAGCCTTGTTGGATCACCTAGCCTTGTTAGTTTACCTAGAATTTGCTACTTCATAGGAGAATATTTTTTGAACCACTTATCTTCTCTATAGAACCAATTCCTTGTTTGTTTTCATTTGCTAGATTCTAGTTCATTGTGTAGGCCATGGATACTATATTTCCCACGTCTCTTTTTCTTTATATTGGTTGATGAGGCCTTTTCCTTATTTACTTGACTATGTTATCTTCAAATTTTCACCGAATGGATCTTTTCTTCTACATTGTCTTCTTATGTTGGCTGAATAGGCCTATTCTTCTGTGTTTTCTTCTTATGTTGGCTGAATCGACCCATTTTTTTTGATACAATGTCTTCTTGGGTCTCTTTACTCTATATTTAATTCTTGGATCTCTTTCCAATAATTTGACTTCTTGGACCTCTTTCCTATATGTTGGAATCTTGGGCTTGTTTCTTATATATTGGCCTCTTGGACCTCTTGGTTATATATTAAAAAAAATATCTATCTTGAAGAACCTACTTCAAAAAATGATCCATGATCAAGAATAAAATGATATATAGATATATTAATTCAACATAGTTCAATGTATCTTGCAATGATACTTCCATATTCTCTACTCTATAATATTCTGCTACTTCTTCAAATATATCAAGGTCAATTTGACTTGATTCTTCACTATTCCTATATCCTAGAAAGATTACAATGTTTTTTTCTATTTCTCTATTGCTCCTTTTATTTCTACTTTCTACTTCTATTCTTTGTTATTTTACTACTTTATGCTCTGCACCAAAAACTTTATACTTAGGAACCTTTGAATGCTTCTCAATTTATTGCAATCTTAAATGCTCTCTACTTCTATTCTCTTTGTATTTTATTTCTCCTTATTATTTTTGTATTTTGTACTTAGAATGTAACAACCCCAAATGCTAACCAACCTGATATATATATATATATAGATAACTTATTAAGGTTCTGAGGAGTAACCATGGAATACATACAATGACTAGACATACCCACATTTTGAGTCTATAATGCTACAAATATCACTTGAGCGGACAAGAGAGGCCAAGCTCCTATAGGTAACTAGGTTTACCTCGTATACCTCTATGGTATAGAGGATGCTTCTAAAAATGTCACCCTATATTTCTGGCATTCTCCATGAATGTAGACTTATTGAACTTATCATTAGGATTATTCCTTCTTAGTCCTTAGAGAAGGGAATGCCAATTCCTTCTTCTAGCCATACGTTAGTCTATGATAGGCCCTTTAGGAATAATTCATTTTTCTAGTTTAGTTGTACCTCTAGGGTGATACCTTAAACTTCATGCTTGTCTTCCCCATATCTGAGATGGGTCTTTAAGAATAAATCACTCCATGTGATTATCTTCTCATGGATACAAGAACTAGGTGTTGCTACCCCACAATAGCCCAAGTTGAAAAGGAGATTTTTATACAAGGATACCTTTAGAGCCCATCCCAAAGAAACCCCCTTAGCCCAAGATAACTCTCTCTCTCTCTCTCTCTCACTCTTTGTAAGAATTAAAACAAGAGAAACTCTAGAATGGAAGCAAAATATCATCTTATCTAAAGATTTCAATAAATATAATGAAACCTTTAGATCAAAGCATTAAATCCAACATCATGGATAAAACTATAAAATCAATAATCAATCTATTTGATTAATATGAATCTAACATTAGATTAGTCCATATTTAATTAATCAATCCATTTGATTAATATAAATCTAACATTAGAAAAGTATAACATTAATCAATCTATTTTATTAATATGAATCTAACATTAGATTAGTCTATCTTTAATTAATCAATCCATTTTATTAATATGAATCTAACATTATATTAGTCTATCTTAAATTAATTGATCCATTTGATTAATACAATTCTAACATCAGAGTAGACTAACATTAAACATTCTATTTGGTTAATACAATTCTAACATTAGAATATCCTAAAATTAATAATTATATTTGATTAATACAATTCTAACATTAGAATAGACTAACATTAGTCATTCTATTTGATTAATACTATTCTAACAGTAGAATAGACTAACATTAATCATTCCATTCCATTTAGCAACTAATTAAAAAATTTCTAATCCAAACCTAGAAGAAACCAAAGATTAAATCCATTTAATCTAGAGAAATATTAAACCACACACATAGAAAGATTAAAAAGGCTATATTATAAATTAGGAAAATAAGAATATAAAACTCAACCTTAAACTTTACGTAATGTAATAGCTCATAGGATGTCATCCTCACTGTGGACCCCGATGACTCGACAAAGACAAAATGATGCTCAGATCAAGCCCATGAATAGCAATTGCATGCACTAATATAAGGCTCATAGGGTGCCAACCCTAGCACTCAAGAAGGAGACACAAAGGGCACCATCCCATAGAGGACCCCTTGGTGACACCCTAAAACTCTAAAACAACCTAAAACAAGCTAAAAGATGATAACTACAACAACATAAAAGCTAAAGATAAAGCAAGAGATTTGGCTAGTGTAATAAACCTGAACGCTATGTTGCTCATAGTTTTCTTCTCACCGTACAAGGGGAACAGGTCTTGAGCCAACATATTGAGCATAAAGAACCCCAAAGCATAACAAACTAGACATTAACACAAGCATGCTAATGTTATAGAACTTATGGAATTACACGAGCACTAGTTAGGCCAATCAACAATAAACAACACCAGACAACATCCAAAAAACTTAAGATAAATGGTGCAAGGAATAAATAGTGAAAGTAAATAACACAGCGATGCCTCATAGCAAATCTAACATAGTTGGGTTAGAGTATGATGTTTTTCCTCTTGAACCTTAGCTCCCACAGTGTTGCACTTCGCTATCACACTTCCTTATTCTCTTCAACTCCTATTTCCTCCCTTAATCCCCACATTTTGCTTCCAATAAATGCCTTCTAAAAAATGGTGAGATAAGTCTAAGCACCACCACACAAGACGCTCATGGTGTAATGCTCAAGAGCGTTCTCCAAAATTCACCATCCTTAATCCAAATCACTCAAAAATATCATGGAGGAAAAATGTAAGCATTCAATAATTATTATAGGTGGCTCCTCCAATGCTTAAAAAAAGGTATTAAAAGCTCCATCATCATGGATAAAGGCAACACATCAATTAGCATAACCAGGCAAGGCATTGTTTAAAACTAAAGACTTAAATAAATTAATTACCAACATTAGGCAAACAAGAATTAACATCTACCAAATAATTCTTTGAGAACATAAGGAGATAATAAAAAACCATCAAGCCAAAAGTAAGAACAAATGCACTCCCTCAATGTTTCGTACCATTGTTTTATCCTCAAGTGAGTGGCTCCTTATTTAAGATAGACTTAAGCTATCATCAAATCATGTTAAGGAGACTTGTTGTAGGTAAATTTTTTAGTCCAATGGTATGAACATGAGCATAAGCAAACCATAATGCACCTACATGAAAGGATATTCATTCATGTTACCTTGAGTTGTTTGATGAACAAGTCATCATCATAATTTCCCTTACATGTGGTCTCTCATTCCTTGTGGCCAATTATCTTGTCCACCCACAAGAGCACCTAATACTACAACCAAGCAAAGCATCAATAGTACCATGTCCTTACATAAAAATAGATATATCAACAAAGCATACATCCATCAAAAGCATCAAAGCTAAGCATTAAACATCATTCGTTAATACATAGTCCAACATAAGTAGCAAGTCCTACCAAGGTGGGATGTGACATAATACCCCCTTGGACTAAACACAGTATGTTGTGTTTCTTGCAAAACATTACATGTTATGTTCAAACAAATAAGGAAAATATATTTTCATTTCATCTACTTTCTCCCAAGTGGCATTTCTTTCTGAATATTGGTCTCACTGGACCTTGCATTATTTTAAACTTTGTTTCCTCATCACTTTGGAATGAAAATCCAAAATATTTATTGGCCTTACTTCAATGACCTATGGATCTATTACCTACAATTTTGAGACATCCCACACATGGTTAAGATCAACAACATACTTCCTAAGCAGGGATATGTGGAAATAGTCATGTATTTTTTATAGGTTGGATTGTAATGCAAGTTTGTAAGCCATTGGATTGATCTTCTCAGTGATCTCAAAGGGTTCAACAAAATTATAATCCAACTTAGAATACTTTATGGCAATCTTCATGGGTTTTACTCTTAGGAAAACTTTAACTTCTACATAGAATTATCTAGGTGAGTGCTTCAAATTAGCCTAGTTCTTCTAATTATCAGTGGCTTCCTTAAGCCTTTGGTTGATCATCCTAAATTGCTCCTCCATCTCTTTAACTATGCTTGTTCCAATGACAACCTGATCCTCTAGGTTATCCTAATATAGAGGATTTTTGCACCTCCAACCATACAAGGCTTCAAACAATGTCATTTTTCTAAGAGTCGTTGTTATATGTAAACACAACTAAATGCAAAAAGTCTTTCCAACAATAATTTTGGTCCATGCAAGACATGCGGAGTATGTCTTCCAAGATTTGGTTCACCCTTTTTGCTTATCCATATATTTTTGGATAATATATAGAGCTAATATTCAACTTCATGCCAAATACACTATGAAGGGCTTGCCAAAACATAGACGTAAATTTTAGAGTCCTTGTCTGAAATAATTACCTTAGGAAAACCATTAAACCTAAACATTTCTTTGAAAATTTTGTTGGCCACTATCAAGGCATTATCCTTGGTGTTTCCTGGAATAAAATACGTAACCTTGGTCAATCTATCAACCACTACTAGGATTACATTATGCTAGTATCGGGTCTTAGGTAAACCTACTATGAAGTCCATAGATATCACTTGCCACTTTCGTACTAGTAGTCATATGGGTATAATTGTCCAACTGGATGTTTATGCTTAGCTTTCTCTTTCTGGTATTTCAAACATTGAGCCACAAATTTAGTGATATCCTTCTTCATACCCAACCAAAACTAGGTTTTCTTTATGTTCTCCCTCATCTTTTCCCCTCCTAGGTGATCATAATAAGGAGATATATGTACCTATTGCATGATCATCTTCCTTAAATTACCACATTTAGGGATCACAACCCTATATTTAAAACATAAAAGTCCATCCTTTATGCCAAAATCCTTATTCTATTTAGAATTTCCTTCCATATTGACCCGAATTTCATTGCAAAACTAGTCCTCTGCTTGCATTTCCATGACTTGGTCCATTAAGTCCATGTGACATTGGGTCAAAGTGGTTATATACCTTCTTCTACTCAAGGCATCAACAACCTTATTTTCCTTTCCCTTGATATATTTTATACCAAACTCATATTATACTAAGAACTCGATCCACCTTCTTTGTCATGCATTAAGCATTAGTTGGGTAAATATGTACCTCAAGATCTAATGGCCAATCCTTAACTAAAAAGGCTTCCCTAGTAGATAATGCCACTATATCTTAAGATTGTGCACTATAAATGCTAGTTTCAAATCATGTGTAGCATAGTTGACCTCATGCTTCTTGAGTTTCCTTGACTCATACACTATGACTGAATCATTCTGGGATAGAACTCCTCCCAAAGAAGGATCGGTGCAAACTAAAAAATTCCCTTGAGGGTCTAGAATCTTGAGAACACATATAGTAGTAATATTCTACTTAAGCAACTCAAAAGTGGCTTTGCACTTGTCCATCCATTTATATTCCTTTTCTTTTATTTGAAGGTTAGTTATGGAATAGGTTATCTTGGAGTAATCCTTTACAAACCGCCTATAATACCTTGTCACATCCATGAAGCTCTGCACTTTAGGCACATTAGTGGGTGGTGGCTAGCTCAAAATGACATCTATCTTATTTGGATCTACTACCATCCCTTCAACAGATATTATATGTCCTAGGTACTGTACCTCAGGAACATAAAACCCATATTTTAATAGATTTTCATAGAGTTGGTTCCTTCTCAACAACTTGAGCACAATCCTTAAATTCTTATCATGCTCTTTCTTATTACAGGAATATATCAGAATATCATCCAAGAATACTAAGACAAACTAATCTAGATGCTCCTTGAATACATTGCTTATCAAATTCATGAATATTGTCAGGGCATTAGTCAGTCCAAAAGGTAGTACTATAAACTCCTAATGCTCATACCTAGTCTTGAAATAAATCTTATGAGTATCCTCCTCATGGATTCTTAGCTGATGGTATTCTGATTTCATGTCAATATTTGAGAAAATGGTGGAACCCTTGAGTTGATCAAACAAATCCTCAATCCTAGGTAAAGGGTGACTATTATTAATAGTTTCTTTATTTAGCATTATATAATCTATGCAAAACCTTAGCTAACCATCCTTTTTGATAAAAATAACTAGCACACCTCATGGTGATATGTTAGGTTTAATCAACCATTTTTCCTACAACCCCTAAAATTGCACCTTTAACTCCTACATCTCAATAGGATTAATATTATAAGGAGTTATATGGATAGGTTTTGAACCTAGAAAATTTTTGAAAGTGAAGTAAAATTCCCACTTAGGGGGTAGTCTTGGAAGGCATTTGAAAAAAAACATCCCTAGACTCTTGCAAAATTGGGTGTTCCTTAAAAAATTCTTCCTTCCTATCATATTTGATCTTGTGGTTCAACTTAATGATAGACCATACCACCTTTCCTAATAGCTTTATTTAGTTACATATTTGATATTATTTGAGGGTAAAAAATCCCTTGCTTAATGTGAATTCATAGCCTCTACTTATCCTTACTGGAAAAGTCTATCCATTTATCCTAAAAATTAATTATGACTTCATGAGCCCGTAACCAATCCATTTCCAAGATGATGTTGAAGGCATGTATTAGTGCTACATATAAGTGCCATAGGGTAGAGTCATTGGGTAGGTTGATATTGATTGTGGAAAAATATTGATCCATTGAGTAGGTCTATCAAGATCCATACTCGAATTTCCACCCTTATGCAAAAAATATTGGTCTTTCTAGCAAATCCTTGACTATAATAGAAGAAATGAAACTATATGTAGCTCCATTATCTATCAAGATATTAAATTTCTTATCAAACAACTTACTATTTAGAATCATAGGTATGGCTTGGTCATTTAGATTCTTGTTTCCAATTTTTGTATATATTCTAAGGTTGGTTTCCTCGGCCTTCTTGTTTGGTCCTATTCGATTTGGATACTTGTTTGCATAGTGAGGTCCCCCATAATCATAATTTCCACCTTTGGGATCTAGGTGTATTTTCTATTTCTTTTTCTCTGTCTACTCAGTTCGATATGGTTCAGGTTTTTTTTGTGCTTGAGGGGTACCATTATTCTTCCTCTTCTAGAATTTCCTTTTGGAATTCCCTTGTTTCCCATCATTTTTCTTTTCCATATTTGGATCATATTTACTTTTATTGATCTATTCCTCTTCCTAACTCATAAAACTAGCACTTTTCCTTTGCCTTAAGGATTTTTGATCTCTTTATTACAATAATGCATAGTTAAAGTGGATCTTATTCATTTGTAGGTTTGACTCGGATTGATGAGCTAGATCATATGCCTTTTGCAGAGTCTTAGGCTTTATGCATATTTACTACATGTTGGGGTCTGAATTGACATCAAGATAGACTTTAACTGTGACTATCATCTTCAATTATTTGGAAGGAAATCTCACTAATCATAGCCAAACTCTGAACCCCAACATTGAATGGGTCAAAATTGCTTCAACCCAACCTCTAGAGTAGGCTGGTATGCCTTTTCAACTTACTGAATGTTGACTCATTTAAGATCAGTTAAATGTATAAATATAGGGATAGAAAGGGTAAATGGGTTAATAAAGTAATGAATTAATAATGGATATATAAAGCTAACAACATAGGCATCTATAGAGAACCTCTAACAAATCAATTTCCATCAGATAATACTTAGGACTAACAACATTCAAAACTAGTCATCTTCATCATTAAGGTACAATAACATGCTTCAAGAATTATTTCAAACATATAGGGTATTAACAATCCAAATAGTAGAATTAGATTAATACTTTGACTAATAGAAAAATAAATCCTTTCCAAGCATACATTTAGACATGAAGCATTCCAATTTGCTCTAAGTTAGCAATCCAAATTAGTAGAATAGACTAACCATAGCAACAATAGCAGAAATGACTTCAAGAGTTGGTAATCCATAGAAAAGAAGATACAAGTCTAAGGAAAACATCCAAGTAATGCTCCTTCTATTAATTTATAGAGAGTGTACAATAGTAGCACAAGAAAACACTTTAGATCCAACCCTTTAAAATAAGGGTTCAACCTCTATTTATATTTTTTACAGTAAATTTGAAAGATTTGAAAGTATTAGGAACATCAAAAGGAACTTGGAGTGCCATATTAGCAAGATGCTGAGGTGGAAACCTTTTATTTGATTCAAGAAAGAAGAAAATTATGTGCTCCATTTATCTTCTATAGCTTAGCTTCTGCAAGTTGTTTGGCCTTCCTTGCTTCTAGTTGTAGATCTTGCCAAGAAAATATCCAAATCATTCCATGTTCTTACTTTACTTCTTCGTCATAAATCTAAAATTGAAAGAGCTCATGGATCTTGGATTTCATCATTTCATCTTCTTAGATCATCCACTTCAGCTTAGAACCAACTTAGATAAAAACATGCAACCTTATGCCACATTGAATTAAGCTTGGCATGCTCTTACTATTTGTGGTCTAGAACATATCATGACTTGGAACATATCGTGACCTATGATACTTCTACTTTTAGCTCTTTTCACCTCTTGCAATGTAGAACATGCTTTGATTTGTCATCTGAATCTCTAACTTTGAGTCATTTCACTACTTTGATCATGGCTTGGGACTAATCTAGGGTTGTGCTTGTGAAATTTCTTTGGGTCGAGCAACTTAAAACCATGTTCTAGGTCAAGATTTAAAATACTGAGATGATAGCTTTGACTATGCTAAACATAACATAGAACCATGTTCTAAGCTATGCAGTGTAGAACAATGGAATGAGCTACATGGTGTAGAACAATGAAATGAGTTGCACGATGGGGAACCATATTTTGAGTCACGATTTGAAATATCATAATTCCATCCTTGATCATGCTGACCGCAGTGTAGAACCATGTTCTACACCACATGGTATAAAGCTTTTATCCTAATATGAGACCTTGAATTCTATTTAGAGCCATGATTTGAACTACATGAAGAGCCCTTTTGACTAAGTTGACCACAACATGGACATGTTTTGTTGAGCTGCTATCCTAGTTTTAAAACAAATATTTTGCAAATTTTACAAACTTTTTCCAAATATGTGGTCTTTTGGACCTACATTCTAGTGCCTCTCGAGGAAATTTTCTTGCAAATTTGTCGAACTCAAATATCCTTATCTTGGAGCCATCACTTTCTATTGGACAAAAGGAGTCTATAAGGCACACTAGAAGAGGAAGAAGGAATTGAACAATAAGAAATGAACCTACTATTGGGTATAGAATGAAGGTGAATGCTAGGTGGAATGAAACTAAGGTGAACACATAATTACAAAAATATAAAGGATAGGGACAAAACATACTTCAAAAAGCTATATGAAATGATGGTGAAGGGAGATGGAGGTATTGACAAACTAAGAAGTTTGTGGAGTATTTCATAGGTAACTATGAAGAAGCAACTCGATATTTCTAGAGATAAAGAAAATAGAAAACATAATGGAATAATTGGAGGTACACAAAGTTAGGAATCTACCATAAAAATATACCTCCATATGTATACTCCATTAGGGCTCGACGGTCTTTCCAAGATAGATAGACTACCATGATTTAGGTGATTGTCTATTATCCTTGCATCTCTTGCACTTTCTTGTGTAACCTAACAAAAATTATTTTAGATGCTTGTGCTTCTCCATGAAAATCTCCTTTTTTCTTTTTTGGCTCATATCTTCATCGATAACTTCATCCTTATGATTTTTTAATAACTGAATATCTTTATATATGTTAAATCCCAAAAGGATTCTCATCAGATGATGACTACAAAATCATAATGGATTGTACATTTTGTGGGTCAACTAAGTTTCTTACTCATACCATTTGTGCACCTGACACCATAATGTACTAGATATTTCACTTCCACTCACATGAATTTCGATGGTCTTGCCTACGTCATGTTGGATTTTCAAACACACCCTTTGTCTCTCTGCTACATTCTGCATTTGTCCATTGGGATATAGAGTCAAGAGAATAATTATGGGGGAAATAACGAAGGGGAGAAATAATTATACTATGTAAAAGAAAGAAGAAAATATTGTGCATTATAACTTATCCACAAAGGTTATGATCCATTAAAACATCAAATGATTTGCTTGGCCTATCATTTGGATCTTTTCTTATTCACCTTAAGTATATGTACAAAATGATGTAAGGTTGATGCTCTCACATGAGCTCCCCCTACTTCATTTATTACAATTGTAATCAATCATTTTATTTACTTGTAGTCTATGTACACAAAAATATGGTGTGTGTACCCACACCTAGCTCCAAAATATTTTATGAGCTCATCCTTTGAATCTACAATGTCCTGACTAGATAAGGATGAAGTCGTTGGATGGATATATTGGCTACATTCTTTTCTCCAAAGATATTCATTTGATTATACTCTTGATTAAGATAAATTTCAGACTATCTAAGGAGACCTTCAGCTAGGTATATGCCAAATAATGGAGGGGCATAAACAATAATTATGTCTTGTACAATGACTAAATTAGGGTGTTGTAGACACCAAAATCTAGCCACTTGTCGTCCATCCAGGTCTTCCTGCCATTTTTACCCATTTATTTACATATATTTAGGTATATTTGTTTAATATATTAAAATATTAATATTTAATATTATATTTTATATATATTTAATAAATGTATATATATATATATATATATGTGTGTGTGTGTAAATTAATCCCAACCATCCATCTTGTTTTAATCCCAACCATTCATCCGCCTTGATCCATGTCACGTACCCAAATTTAATCTCCACCCTCCATCATGTTTTAATAGGATCGCACAAATTGTGTCGTTGAAACCCTAACGTGCCCTAGGTGAGATTATAAATAAGAGTCATTTTGATGGCTCAACCCTAAGTCTTTTTCCCTAGGTTTTTCATCTTAAGTCACTTGAGTTTTTGGAGTGCCCTAAGCAATATGATAATTTCCTAAGTCTTTTACCATGAGCTTCCTAAGGAGTTCATCCATCATCGCCCTGCATTTGCATCCGCCACCACATCCCTTGCCCAAAGTAGATCTGATTTTGTAGACCTCATCTCACTCCCTGAACACCTAGCTACTATTCTTGAGCATCTCTGGGCATTTTCCACCTTTCTCAAGCATCTCTGGGCATTTTTCACTATCCTCAAGCATCCACAGGCATTTTATGCTACCATTAAGGATCCACGGGTGTTTCAGACCAGAGTTCTGCAAACCTACTGATGCAGGAGCATCCGGCGACAGCAGGACAATCTGGCATCAACCAGATTTTCAAAAAAAAATTGCTTTATTTTCTAAGGCAAAAGTTGGGGAGGGGGTCACGAAATTGCAACCCCAAAAGCTATAGTGTAACGAGGGGAGTTTTCGTCGCGATATCGCGACGTCACGATATCACGACGTCTTTGGGAAAATAGAGTGGAGCGGCTGTGTTGTCGCGATATCGTGACAGTTTTTTAGAGCGAGGCGTTGGGGGGAATCCTGTCGCGATATCGTGACAGGTCGTGATATCGCGATCAGTCGTGATATCGTGACCAGTGAAAAGTTGCCACATGGCATGGTCTTGAAGCAGTTAAAACATGCAAGCTTCGACAAAGACAAGGCAGAGGGGGGGGTCGCAAAATCGTGATATGTCACGATTTCGCGACATGTCACGAAATCGCAACCCCGCGGAGCTTCAGCAAGGCAAGGCGAGAGGGGGTCGCGAAATTGTGACATGTCACGATTTTGCGACATGTCACGAAATCACAGCCCCCAAAGGGTTTCGACAGGGGAAGGCTTTTTTGGTCGTGATATCGCGACATGTCACGATTTCGTGACCTATCGCGATATCGCGGCCAATAAGAAGACAGTGCAAAATTTGTTAAGCGGACGGCCGGGCAAGGCCAAATTTGACACGTGGATAGCCACGTGTATCATAACAGTTGTGAAGGGCACGTGTATCAAATTTAGTGCGACAAGGAGAAGGCATGGTCAAATTAACACGCGGTCAGCTACGTGTATCAAAACAAAGATGAAGGCCACGTATCTTAAAATGAAGATGACAGTCGCGTGTATTAAAGAGGAATAACCATCGCAGGGATGTATTCTGACAAAGTGACAGTTGCAGACCATAGACAGTATGGGATGAGACAGCAGTGCAGATCGGGCAGTTGCCCATTTATGGCAGTCAAATTTGAAATCTCGACCGGGGGGGGAATCAAATTTGAATTTTTGTTAGGCAGGGGCATTAATGGCCTAGAGGACCGGGACCTCATTAAAAACTCAAAATTTTTGTAATAGTTGGGAATGGTGGACTGGAAGAAGGGGTGTGTTGCATACCATACAAGCTCTGGCCATTGTAAATCCTGTAGGCTATTTTATTTAGATGCATGTAAATATTTTTCAGCAGATTTGAATGAGAAATTTGAATTTGTGAAAGGGTTGAATTTTCGGTCCCCGTCAGTTACACCTCGGGTAAAAAGGAGAAGTGACCTTCACTTCTATGTTGTTCGGTCCGCTTCCTTTGTAATATCTCCGAACACTCTTCAACCTTTACAACCTGCTCAAATCCTATTTCCTGGAAAAAAAATTTGCCCTCTACCAGACAAATTCTGGCATTGCTGCACATCTTCTCATCCACTATCTGTAATGGCTTCAACTTGTGTCACACTCCATCTTTCATCAAGGAGTACGTATTTGCATGACCATCATGCACTGCACTCCGATCAAACTTCCATGGCCTCCCTAACAGCAAATGGCAAGCATCCATGGGGAAAACATCACATAGGACTTCATCCTGGTATCTCCCAATCTAGAATGTGACTAGACACTGTTCACGGACCCATGCTCTATGGTCCTTCCACAACCACGCAATCCGGTATGGATGCGGGTGTCTCCTTCTCTCCAGCTGCAACTTAGTAACCATCTCCTCAAAAACTAAGTTGTCTGTACTCCCATTGTCTATAATAACATTACAGACTTTGCCTGCACTTTTGCACCATGTGCGAAACAGGCTTCTCCTCTGTTTAGGTTTGTCTTCCTCCACCAGCATGGTCCTCCTCATGATCATTGCTTCTTTTTTAGCTTCTTTAGAATGTTCTGAGTTAGCATCTTCAACTGCCACAACAGCTCTGGCAGGACCCACTTGTTTCTTGTTTACTCTCTCGGGGTGCTGGGGGCACTCATATGCCCGATGCCCCTCTTCTCCACAGTGGAAACATGTTCCTCGGAACACTCCTCTTCCATACCCACGTCCAGATCTACCTCTTCCTCTTGGGTAGCCATTGTTCTGAATTTGCGGTTTGGGTTCTTCATCTTCTTTATGATTCCAGTTGCTGCTAGTATCTTCTTTCTTCTCTTCCTTTCCTTCCTCTTTTCTTCCACCGGTCTTTCCTCCAAGCCCTCTTCCTTTTTACTTTCTCTCAAACCTTCTGTTCAGTTTTTCTTCAACCTTCAGAGAAAACTGGTAAGCATCTTCAATGGTGCTCACCCGAACTAAGCTCAACTCTTCTTGAACACTGGGTCTCAACCCATTAATATAACGGGCCACCTTTTCCTTGCTTGCTTCTAAATGACCGGTTCTGATGGAGATTTTATAAAATTCCTTCGTATATTCTTGGATAGTTTTATTCATCTGTCTCAAACTCTGCATTTTTCTTAGCAGATCCAGTTCATAATCTATGGGAATGAATTGTCTTTTTAATTTTTCTACCATTCTGTCCCATCTAGTTATCCGTTCCTTTCCTCTTCTATTTCGTTCCAGCTGTACTCCCTTCCACCATATGCTGGCATGACCCTTTAATTTGGTTTTAGCAAACCTGACCCGCTCGGGATCTTCAACCTCTTCATATTCAAAATATTCTTCTAAGTCATTTATCCAGTCTATCAATTCTTCTAGATTCAAGTTCCCAGAATACGTGGAAACTTCTATCTTCGGCCTCTTCCCGATCTGGGATATGGCCTTGTACAGTCTGGCTTGTGCCGGATCCACAGCTTCTTCTTCTTCTTCTTCAAACTAATTTTCTTCATCCGCTTCATCCTCACTGTCTGCATCTCTTCTCGGTTCATGTCCTCTACGCAGTTCTTCTTGCAGGGCCTGAACTTGCCGCTGCAAAGCCCAAAAATCTCCTACTGCCATGCCTCTCCCGCCAACGGGGTTTCTTCTCGGAGGCATCTTCTCACACTCTCACGAGCCTTCCCACAAGTCCTGGTACAACTGCCTCTCCTTCGGCGGTCTGCTGCACGCTCAGGAACTACTGGCTCTGATACCACTGACGGGGACCGAAAATTCAACCCTTTCACAAATTCAAATTTCTCATTCAAATCTGCTGAAAAATATTTACATGCATCTAAATAAAATAGCCCGCAGGCTTTACAATGGCCAGAGCTTGTCTGGTATGCAGCACACTCCCCTTCTTCCAGTCCACCATCCCCCACTATTACAAAAATTTTGAGTTTTTAACGAGGTCCCGGTCCTCTAGGCCATTAATGCCCTCGCCTAACAAAAATTCAAATTTGATTCCCCCCGACCGAGATTTCAAATTTGACTGCCATAAATGGGCAACTGCCCGATCTGCACTGCTGTCTCATCCCATACTGTCTATGGTCTGCAACTGTCACTTTGTCAGAATACGTCCCTGCGATGGTTATTCCTCTTTAATACACGTGGCTGTCATCTTCATTTTAAGATACGTGGCCTTCATCTTTGTTTTGATACATGTAGCCGACCGCGTGTTAATTTGACCATGCCTTCTCCTTGTCGCACTAAATTTGATACACATGCCCTTCACAACTGTTATGATACACGTGGCTGTCCACATGTCAAATTCGGCCTTGCCCGGCCGTTCGCTTAACAAATTTTGCACTGTCTTCTTATTGGCCACGATATCGCGACAGGTCACGAAATCGTGACATGTCACGATATCGCGACCAAAAATGCCTTCCCCTGCCAAAACCCTTTGGGGGCCACGATTTCGTGACATGTTGCGAAATCGTGACATGTCACGATTTTGCGACCCCCCCTCACCTTGCCTTGCTGAAGCTCCGTGGGGTCACGATTTCGCGACCCCCCCCTCTGCCTTGTCTTTGCCGAAGCTTGCATGTTTTAACTGCTTCAAGACCACACCACGTGGCAACTTTTCACTGGTCGCGATATCGCGACAGGATTCCCCCCAACGCCTTGCTCTAAAAAACTATCGTGATATCGGGACAACACAACCACTTCACTCTGTTTTCCCAAAGACGTCGTGATATCACGACGTCACGATATCACGACGAAAACTCCCCTCGTTACACTGCAGCTTTTGGGGTCGCAATTTCACGACCCCCTCCCCAACTTTTGCCTTAGAAAATAAAGCAAATTTTTTTTGAAAATTCGGTTGATGCCAAATTGTCCTGCTGTCGTCGGATGCTCCTGCATCACCTACTAACCCTCAGGTGTCGTGAGGCCATTGCCACACTATTTTACTACAATAGCTACTACAAATCAAATAAAAACAAGTGAACAAGGCAAATCTAACATTGATTTATTTCATTTCATGTATTTTCATATTTTTCTTACTTTCTTTATATTGCATAGCTAGGGTTTGTATTAATTCCTGAGGATATCACACTATGGAGCCCTCATATTTACTACTAACTTATTTGTTGTCTTTTATGTGCATATTTGGATGTACTACACCTACATTATGCAGCTACTTAAGATGGAGTGGCCCATTATTGGAAAGAATGAAGCCCACTCACTACTGTTGGGATCAAAAGTGAGTTTGAAGACACCATCAACATTGTTCACTAGGGTTTTAGAGAGCCCTAGTATTGTAATATTTTGTATCAAAAGAAATCAAATTCTTTATTGTAATATTGGAGATTTGAGGCTCCCTCCATATCAATAAAATTATCTCTTTTGTGCAATATTATCTCTTGGTTTTAGTTGTTTGTTATATTTGGTGTTTCGCTTTTGTATCTACAAATGGCGATCATGGTGGGACCCCTTAAGGGTTTCTCATTTTTATTTACTTTATTGACTAACTTGCTATTTTATGTCTTATCTTGTAGGGTTTTCAAAATCATGGATCACACAATTTTTACTAGATTAGGGTTTCTAAAGATTCATAGAAAGTTGCAGAAGGTGCACGAATGCCCTGTGGTGCTTGAGGGTCATCCAAAAATACCCAGGGGTGTTTCAAAAGCACCCAGAGTCATTTTACAGGAAGATACAATGATTTCGTAGGCTTCTCTGTAAGTCTACAGAAGAAACCTTGAGCTTTCTATTTTTTATGTATTTTCATATTCTTACATTTTTACATATTTTTGGATTAAAAAGAACATCACTAATAGTATGGTAAAAACAATCATTATAGTCTAAATTCTAGGTGTTATATTAGTCATTGCATTAATTCACACATTTCCATTTTCCACTTAAATGTTTTGGTTTTCTAGTGTATTGCAATTGAAAAATCTTGCATTTTGGTTGCATGTGAATTATTAAATTGCATAAATTAGACTACATTGTAGGGTTAGAAACTCCTCCTTTTGATGGTCTAAGTAGGAACATCATTAGTCTATTAAAAGTATCCCTGCATTGGGTGATTCCAGGTGGAGGAGTGGACGAACCCCCATTGTTTAGAGAGGGATTTAAATGGTGTACTTAACATTCTTTGGAGAAATTGATACTCTTAATGTTGGTTTTCGATTTAACCTAGTGAAATCAGTCATTTCTAATATTGTATGTGTACCAGAGAAAATAGAACCTTAAAAGGAATATCACACACACTTCACATTTCATATTAAATAGTAATGGCTAGATTTCATCACCAGCCATTGCTTGAGATCTGGTGATAGTGTCTTTCATCTCCATCCACTAATCTCTGCCCCTAGACACATTAGATTACCCCCGAGTAAACTTGCTAGATTTCATCACCAACAAGAATCTCGTTGCCCTATCCAAGCCATAGTATTCACCCATTTATAATTCATATTAGCACATTGAAACACACAGAATCAAAATCTAAAAAAAATGAATTCACACTAAAATAAGACAATCAATGAATGATGTAAGACACATATGTTGAAAAACTTTTGATTTTTGTGAAGTTTTTATTCTACATTTCATTTTACTACACAATTTGTGTTTGGGTTAGTTGCTTATGGTCTTAACAAAAAATCAATAGAAAGCATTAAATCAAAATAATTCCATGGAATATTCATCTACCTTCCCCACCACTTATGTTGTAGATTATCTAAGCGTGACACTGATAGATTTGTTTGTGGGCCAATCACACACTGTACAAACTACTGATGTTTCATACAGGTATACCAACACTTCCCTTCCTCAAATAGAATCATCTTCACCATATATTGACCACAATATCATCCACATAAAAATGATCGAAGTAGAGGCTCTCTTGAAATTGGCTAATTATGTCTTAAAGCCCGTTCATAATTCCCCTAGTCAAAATCCTAATTTACAGCAGGAACTTGCTCATTCCCAGCCATCAAACATTACCTAGGTGTACACTAACCCTCTTTTTTAGGCATCAATTGCACCTTCCTCTCATGTATCCATTCCCCAATACCCAAGTGCTTCTAGCACTTCTATCACGTCCTCATACACATCTACCTATACCAATCCCTTGTATGAAGAACTTGTAAATGCTGATTCACAAGTTTCATCCTCCCAAATTACCATGCCAATTGTAACTTATCCCTTGGCCACATCTTCCATGCCATAATCTACATCCACACCTTCCATATCTGATAGAAAAATTCATGAAGCATGGGAATATTTGAATAAATTGCTTAAGTAGTGTCAAGATGCTCAACAAAAATTTTAGGTGAACCCTAAGCCTCTACCAATTTCTACTCAGGCCATACTCATTAACCAAATTCCATCATGGGCACCATAATATTCTATGGTTTCCATCCCTACTCCTCCACCAAACTATAACAATACCCATTCCATTCCCATAAACCATACCAATTTTATTCCCATAGGCCAACCCAACCATAGTCCTTATATATTGTACCTATTCCAATATTCTCCATATCTTCATCATCAATATCCTCTTCATCAATTTCCATCAACCTCACCTAGTCATCATCATCAATACCATCATCATCTAGTTACCCCACAACATTTTTCTACCACACCTTCTCAAAATCATCAGGTGATTCAGGGCTTCCACATCCCTAGGGAAGACCCTAGAATCAAGGCCATGCAACAACAAATAGATCAGTTGATACAACATATTCCTGGTATGAAAAACCAAAATCTAACTCTATGTCAACTGATTAAACAACCCATTCACCCTTTGGTACCATCATCGACATATACAATAGATTTCACGATGCTGAAGTTTGATAAATTCAAGGGGACTGAAGACCCCAAAGATCATGTAAGCACATTTGCACACTCATGCTTTAGAATCCAAAATGAAAATGCTCTCATGCTTAGAATATTTTCTCAGATATTAGGTGGAGATGCCATAGAGTGGTACAACCAATTTTCTAGTCATAATATCTATATTTTTTAATAATTGGTTGACCAATTCTTTGAGTGCTTTGTCCTGAATTTTAAAAATAAAGTCTCATTGTCTGACGTTTAGGCTTTAAGACAACATGATGATGAGTCTATCTATGATTTTAGAAACCGTTGGAGGGTCATCATTACAAATTTGCCATTCACCCTACCAATGGAAGAGCTTATCAAGATTTTTACCAGGAGTTGTTTAAAACCCATCTCTTGGATGCTTCAATTATAGAAATATTGCTCATTTGAAGAAGCTCTAGCATAGGCTAGTGTCATCGAGGAGATAAAAATCCAAGATGACATACTTAAGCCTAGGAAAAAGAAATGGAAAAATAAGGGCCAATACAAAAGCAACTATTCTAGCCAATCAAAATCAACACAGTCTCTCTAGCCAATAAACCTAATCATGTCAATCAAGTGGTCATGAGCCAGAAGATAATGGCTCGACAATAATCAGTGCAACAACCACCGTAACAAAATGCCTATCATGTAATGCTCTCAGTATCCCAATTAATACAAAGTACAGTACCAATTATGGAGAACCATCCTTAGTGATAGTCTTTCTGATAGAATCGCCAATACACCCCCTTAGCCGAGTTGTATGCTTCCCTCTTCCAAAGGTTGTATGACACAAATAAACTTGCCTTACCCAAAATTAGACCAGATGATCCTGTTAAATGTGGTAAAAATTATCGGTAACATTTATTTTGTGCTTACTGTAGGCAAAATGGGTATAACATCAATAATTGCTATGTATTCAAAGACATAGTTCAAGACCTCCATCAAGCTTGACAACCCCCTTGCTCAACAAAACCAAAATCTTGGTATTTTCCAAACACCACTTCCTCATCATGAGGAGGTGCAACCAACTATGGGAGGGGCTAACACCAAAACTCCTCCCAATCAATTTAACCATGTTCAACAACACCAAGGTTTTGTAGGTGCCATTCATGTGGTAACTAGAGGTCAAAAAAAAACAAGCAAAATTCAAGGTAACAACCTCAGGCAAGTGTGTCACAACCTATCACATTACCTTCCATTCAAATTTCCCCTAATCCTTTCATGCCAATTTATATTCCTAGCCAACCAAATCCTCTCATTCATCCCATCAATCATCCTCCATGACCAGTAATCTCATTGAGTAGTCGGTTAACCACAAGCCTAAAGATGACTTCCACCAAATTGTCAATATATGAGCTAATTCAACAATCTCCCCCACATGGTGAGGTATTAATGGATATTCTAAAATCCATTGAATTAAAATCTCAAGATGTTAATGTCTTCAACAACTTTTTAGGGAGCATTCAAACATGCATGGACCATTCTATTACATTTTATAACTTTGATATTAAGCCAATCTCATCAATATCAGTAGATATTTCATTACACATCATGGCTCTAATTGATAGGAAGTCTATCAAAAGAGTTCTAACTAACACTGGCTCCTCTATTAATATCATCACCACATATTCTCTTCATCATATTAACCTTCATATCATATCACCAAGTCATATTTCACTCTAAAAGCATTCAACGATGCTTTATGTTCCACAATTGGCACTGTTGTTTTACTCATCGATGTCACATCCCATCTTGGAGGACTATTTTTAAGATGTTATTTGTGTAGTGATAGCTGGTTTTAATGTCTAATATATTTGCAGTGTATTTGTCAAAAAAATTATGCTGCATTGCTTGATTTTAGGAATATTTATTTTCATAGGTGGAAGACTGACGACCAAGAAATAAGGGAAATGATGACCATGATAACTCAACAGGTAAAGCTCACATTCCTATCATCACTAGTTACCTCTCTAATGACGATGTTACTTGAGTATTACTCTAAAAAGTCCCACCCAATAAAAGGAAAAACGATGATGGGGGATACTAGGCACATGCATCGAGTGCTTGTATGCCATTTGTGTGTGATTTATATTTGATTTCATGATTAATTGGCATGATATTGGTTTAATTGAATTTTACTTGGAAAATGCACATTAAATAATATCTTGCATTTTACAAATTACTCTAAAAAAATATATAGTGAAAAGAATATCATGCAATTTATCATGATTTAGTGAAATCTTAATTTGAGCAATTTTTAAAGTAAAAGATTTATTGGGTTGAGCATGCTTATTTGATCTAGTTGATCCTATTTTAGAAGGAAATTAGGTAGTTTGTTTTTATGAGCTTGTTCAATTTTAAATTGGATTAAAACATGAAAAGAAAAAATACCTTGTATATTTAAATAATAATTTTTTCCTACACATGCATGGCTAATTTGGGAAGGTTGAAATGGTGGATAAGATTCTACTCTTATCTCTATGTATTCCATTTCCATTAAAATAATATATATCAAAGTAAGCTTTAACTCGGGGTGAGAAAAAGAAGATAAATAAATAAATAATATATATATATTTAGAAGCATCTTTCTTGTCAAAAATAAAGAGAGCTATAAATTGCCATTAAAATTGAGAAAAAGGAGGCGATTGTATGTTATGTTGGGCTGGAGAAAGAAGAAGCTTAAGGAAGCACAAGGGAAGCATTCAATTGTTGGAGTTCCAGGTTGGGACTTTCCATGCTGCTTCTTTCATGTCTTAATGAATGATTGTTTATTTTGAAAGTAAAGTCATTCTATATGTTTAGCTTGAAAACATATTGTAATAATTAGTATTGAACAAAAATGATTTCATTATCAAAATTATGTACTTATAACTTGATTTGCATGTTAGCATGAGGACATATATGTTATAATTGATGATAGTGTGAAATTAAAGTTTTATTCCGTGTATCTTTGGCCTATGTATTATACCCGTTTATCCTTATGTTTGAGATAAATAATGGTAGACCAGATGATCTCCAGAACTTATGTTCTAAGGGAGTAATTTATGTTGTCATAATAAAACATCTCTACCCATATACATGCTTCTCTGCCCAGTTTACCGTTCCACAAATGTCTTCTGAGAAGTAGTAATGTTGTAACCTCTTGGAGCATTGATCGAATGTATACCCCTTTGTAAAAGCTTTAAATAGGTGGTTTTTCTTGACTGATTGGTGACCCTTATTTTTAATAGGACCTTGTTGTACCATGGTCATCGCAATTGTATTAATCAAGAGTTCATAATCTGATTTATGACAGTGCTATAATCGCAAGTCGAAAGACCAATAAAAGACATTAGTGTTATTTTACTTAATAAACCATTAGATCACCATATATTGTTCATAGAGGGGATACCTTCATTATTGTTAGATCATAGCAGATTATTCTATCCTGATAGCTGGCATCTATGTCACTGAGAAAGTATGAATCATAGGTCTTTCTATATTCTTTGTATATGACTCAAAATTTGCAACACCTGAATTCACTCTGGTTGAAATCTGATTAGCAATATCTGTCATTAATCATTCGGTTTGCCAACTACCCTAGTGGCGAGTGTAAAACTGTATTGGAGTCATAAATCCTCTTTGGTTACTTGAATCCCTATAGTTGCTTTTATCTATATCATTAGTGAACATTTATTATTTATTCTCCCCAAATAGATAATCTATGATCCATCACCGATGGAGACTCTTGCTCGGATGAGCATATCAACCTCTGTTGGGAATTTTATTCCAGTCTAACACCTCTTCTACCTTTGGTATGTGGTACTCCAATATTTGTGCTATCCATAGGAACTTGTGCAATAATTTTGATCAACCATTCACATGAAAACTCCCTTTGGATTTGTTCTACCATTCTAGGAATGACCACATCATCAACATTCCAAGATCATGACCATTTGGCTTAAATAAAATCATTTTCCACCTTATAGGTTCTGATTTATGCGCTATTGAGATAATTGAATGAACCCTGATGCATGGATGGACATAATTATTATCCATCACACCAGGAATTGGTGTAAAAGTCCAAAATGGTCGACTTGGCATAAAAAAAGATAATAATCTTGTAGCCTGGCTCAATTTGTAGATTCTAAATCTTGAGAGATGTCGATTCGATTGGTTACAAAATATATAGTTTGAAAAGCCCTTAAAAATTGTTTATTAATGCTTTTGGAGGAATTATAGTATGTTTAAAACAATATGTTCTTCTAGATGGAAATTGGCTTAAATGCATCTCTGTTATGATTATTGGGTATATGAGAATGGTCCTCGATTTCATGGTATATATATATCTTTATGTAGTTCAAATTTTAAATAAAATTTCCTTTATGCTTTTGATGTTATATGGCTATTTTATATGGAGTAGAAACTTTCTTTGTATTTAATATAGGACTATTGCATACTAGATTTAAGTAATAGAGATAATGAATCTGAATTCATCGGGAATGATTTGGTATAGCATAGGAATCAAATAATATTGAATATTTTAACTAGAATTTTTATATCATTTTAAGTGATAAAGTTTATGATCATGTGAAACTATATATGTTGCATTTATATGTCCTATAATGAGATTTGTAAATGAATTATGGAAAAATAAATTCTATTTTGGGAAGGATGGATTGGTGTCCATTCCTTTGGAAGAGGTATGAGACTCTTCCTTTTGTTTGGTTTTAATCCAAACAAATGATGAATGGGATTAATAATTAATCCTTGTTATGAAAATATTAATTATGAATGCACAGTTTATTCATTCTTGATGATTTTCTATGTTAAATGTGAGAAGTAAATGGAAGTAATGAATTTAGTAAAATTATAGATTTTGTATGTAAAATACATACTATGTTTCATTATGAAATTTTTAATGAATGGAATCCACTAGAAGAGTGGATGATATTGGTGTCCATCCAAGAAGAGGTATGGGGCTCTTTAAAACATCCCTAACAATCAAAATAATGACATTCATGTTGATTGGGATTACAAAAGTAAATTAATTAGAGATATACCTTGATGCTAGATGATTTATGGGAATTTATGGGGTTTTCCTCTTTTGAGAGAGTAATTGAATAGTATTAAAGCAAATATTGGAGGTAAATTTGGTTTTGTTTGGAGGTAAGATAAATAATCTTTGGAATGAATTTTGATAACCAAATTAGCAAGATATTTAGAGATTATGTTGGATCAAATTTGATAATAGTTTACAAATGCATTCTTGTAAACTTTATAATAGAGGATGAAATAACTGAATGCATATTGGAATCTAGTCATGGAAATGAATTGATTTGAGAGCTAACCTTGGATTGGAATATAAAAATTGTATAGGATATTTGATGCATATTTAGCTCACATTTGGGAAGAGAATTGATAATATTTGGAAAGTAATGAAATGAATCTTGGATCAAATTTAGGAAGCAAGTTTGATAGCAATTGAGAATCAATTGAATAGATTAATATGTTGTATTCAATGGGGAATTAGACCCTTATTGGTTTGCATATAATCAAAGGAAATAACTTTACTATAATTAGCTTTATATTACCCATGCTAAACCTCTAAGGGTTTACTTCTATTAACCTAATATTAAGGAGAAAGGTGGCTGATACGGGTTGTTACAACATGATATAATTATGAAATGATAGATAAATTATTAACTTAAATTATTAATTTAGGAAGAATGGTTTATTAGTGAATTAAAGGTATGGGACTTTAATTAATGGATTGAATTTGTGTCAATTATGTGGAATGAATTTGGAATTCATTCTTGAGAGAACTTATATGGTTCTCTCTAACATCGATATGACTTCTCCAAAATAAGATTTCGATGATTATCATAAACATATGAAAATTCTTAGGATGGCTTAGAATCAATAGATTCCTTAATTTTATCATGATTTTAAAGGGGCATATGGATTCCTTATTGGTATGGTATGTAACTTAATGATATAATGATGACTTAGAGAAAGGAATTAGGAAAATTCCTTAATTGCATCATGAATTTGATAAGGAACGATTGTATTCCTTGCCATGTATAGTGAATTGAAAGGGACCCATAGTAGTCCTTCTATATATGTAATATTTGACATCTTAAGTTTATGAATATGAGAAAAGTACATATTTTGGAGGTTGGGTTTATTCCCCCTGAGGGTTCCCAGGGTAAACAATGTGTCACTCTATTTGTGGTTTGATGTGTTAATCCTTGTGCATGTTGCTTTTAATTCAAAATGAAAATGATATGAGTGGATGAGATGGTTAAATGCTTTGATGAAATAGTTAAGCATTTCTTAGACTAATACAATGTGTTCATTTGTTAAAATATGATGCAAAGAATGTATTTTTTCATCTTCTACATTACCCCTAATAATAGTTAATCTACCAGAAGATGTCAAACCATTTAAGTATTGCAATTTCATCTCAAATCCCTATGAATCCATGCTTCCTTCCACCCACATTTTTCTATCACCATTAGCCAATCCATCTACCACTTCCACCAATTTCTTCATCAAAATCTCCCATTCTTGAGGAGCCCCTTATCACCAATCCCCACCAAGCTTCCATGCCCCCATCATCTTCATCATTGACTACATGCACATGTGGTCAAAGTCAATCCACATCATCAACATCATCACCTTCCACAACTTTACCTTCCACATCATCATCATCCATCCAACAACCTTCCCAATCCAATCCATCTCCATCAGCCAACATTTCACAAGTCAAGTTGATGGATTGTGAGATGTCTTCATCTCCACCATTCCTCGAGCCATTATCCAACCATGATCCTTCCACATCATCCCAAGTCAAGGTCCACCTCACTAATCCTGGTATTGGTGAATATGTGGTCCAAGACATCACAGTTACACCACTCACCATTCCAACTACTAAGGATTTTGGTCACCCACATGACCCACCTTTATCTATAGGAGTGGTATATGACATGGGTTCAACTCCCAACAACATAAATTTTGTATACGGGGGGATTGATTCTTCATCCAATCTAGCTCCCCTAGAAAAACCCAAAGAACCAACACATACCAACATACAAAACATGTCGGGATTTCCATCCCATTATTTTCACATAGTTAATTGGTAGGAACATGGTTTAGGACTACATGAATACACATAGTTAATTGATAGGAACATGGTTTAGGACTACATGAATAGGAATGCACAACATTATTGATGTTCCATATCGAGAAATGCATGACCATTCAAGCTTAGGTTACACTCCACTTTCCACCACCTCTTCTCTTGAACAAGCCTTCCAAAGGCTTAATCTAAATTTAGGAGAAGAAGCTCTCCACCCCGATGACTCTGATGATGAAATCTATGAAGAATTTAAACTCATGTCAATAATTTTTGATGAATCTGAAGAGGAATCGAAGCCCATCATTCCCCACACCGAACAAGATGAGTTTTATCTCAGAATGTTCCCCATCCATGAGCCCATATTTCACTTGCTTCTTCCACAAGAGTGAGCCTCACCTACTAGTGAACCACCACCTCCATCTCATTAATCCATATCATCAGCCAAACTTGTAATATATGTACATAACACAAAAACAAAAATAGTGGTTTTCACCACTACAAAAAAATAAAAAAATCAAACAAAAATATTTTCTTTTTTGCATTGCATGTATATAGCATTTAGTTAAGTGCATTTATTTGTGTTGCTTGTTACTGTCCAGGTTTACCAAGCTCCTAGCATCGGTTCTTAGGCTCCATTCATCCCATCCATTCCAACCTCATCCATTTTCCCTTAAGTCAACATGAATCCTATTGACTTATTCACCCCACTCCATAATCCATATGATTTGGCAAAGCCAATTCCAATTGACATAAGCCTTATTGATATGGACCAGATCTCTTCACCTCCATCCTTCTTCGAGTTTGTCTTATTCGAGGAATTATTAAGGGCTTCAACCAACTACATTCCTCCATCCCCTCTACCTTCACCTTCACCTTCACCTTTGAATCCCAAGGTTTTCCAAGTAGACATAGATGAGGATAAGTCAGAAGAGTTTGATGATATCATAGATGACATTCATCTAATCCCTACACCCCATCAACTTGAGGAAGGTTCCCACATGTCCATTGAAGATACCATCGATGTGGACCTTAGTTCAGACAAAGACAATCCCCAAATTGTCAAGCTTGGCAAAAGCTTATCCAACGATGAACAAGAGCAATTAATTGCTCTCCTCAAGAGGAAGAAGGGCATTTTTGCATGGTCCTACAAAGACATGCCTGGTCTTGACCCTAACTTGGTTGTCCACAATCTCACCTTACATCCTGATGCTAAGTCGATCAAATAGAAACTTAGAAGGATGCATCCTACCATTTCCCTCTTGGTCAAAGAAGAGCTCCAAAAGCTATTAGATGTGGGTTTCATTGTACCCATTGATTATCCTGAGTGGCTCTCAAACATGGTACCCATTCACAAGCCTAACGAGGTGATACACGTTTGCACTAACTTTCGAGATCTTAACAAAGCGTGTCCTAAGGATGACTTTCCTCTCCCAAACATTGATACTCTTGTCGACACTTGTGTTGGCCATGAAATGCTTTCTCTCATGGATGGTTTTTTAGGATACAACCAAATTCGAATAAATCCTGATGACCAACACAAAACAACATTCACTACACCTTGGGGAAATTTTTGTTACAAGGTGATGCCCTTTGGCCTTAAAAATGTAGGTGCCACTTATCAACGTGCCATGACATACATTTTCCATGACTACATGCATAAGATTATCGAATATTATGTGGATGATCTCTTGGAAAAATCTAAAACTCGACAAGAGCACATTGGTGTATTGGAGAAAGTTTTTGACCGACTTCTAGAGCATAATGTAAGGTTGAACCCCAAGAAATGTGTCTTTGGTGTTACCTCTAGCAAACTACTAGGGTTCATTATCTCCAAAAGAGGCATTGAGGTGGACCCAAACAAGGTCAAGGCCATCATGGAGATGCCTCCCCCAACAAATTTAAAGGAATTGCATAGTTTACAAGGAAATATCCAATCAATCCATCATTTCATTGTGCAACTTTCTGATAAATGCAGGCCATTCAATCACCTGCTACAAAAGGGGGTGCCATTTTCTTGGATAGATGAGTGCCAAAAAGCCTTTGATGACATTAAGCAATACCTAGCTTCTCCACCAGTCTTAGCTCCTCCTCATTCGAGGGTCCCATTCTATATTTATGTTTCAACAATGGACTTTGCATTAGGGACAATGCTTGCACAAAAGAATGAAGAAAATCAAGAGCAAGTTATCTATTACATTAGTCGAACATTGGTAAGCTATGAAACTAGATACGCTTATGTAGAAAAATTGTGCTTAGCAATGGTTTTTACCACTAAGAAACTTTGACATTACATGCTTAGTCACACAACATATGTCATAGCTAGAGAAAATCCTCTATGTTATATGATATCTCACACTTACAATAACACCCACACCACTAAATGGATAATGCTTCTTACTGAATTTGACCTTGAATTCATCAGCCAAAAATCCATTAAAGGTCAAGTCATAGCCGATCAACTTGTGGAAGCTCCACTACCTAGTGATCATCCCTTGATTATTGAGCTCCTAGATGATTCAGTATTCACTATCATCGAACAAGAAGAAGATGTCATTCCGGAGGAAGACATCGATATCACACTATTCTTTGATGGTTCTAAGTGCGAGAAAGGTCAAGGTGTTGGAGTCATGTTTCATACACCCTAGGGGGTACCTATCCCCTTATCATTCAAACTTGACTTCCAATGCACAAACAACACTGTAGAGTATGAAGCCTTAATCTTAGGCCTTCAATCAGCTATAGCTATGGGCATTAAGCGTATCAAGATATTTGGTGATTCTCAACTTGTTGTCAAGCAAATCAATGGAGAATACCAATGCAAAGAACCTACCATTAAACTTTACCATGAAGTAGCAATGAAATTGCTCTCTAAGTTTGATTGGTATGAAATCAATAGTTTGCCATGTTCGACTAATAGATTTGTAGATGCAATGGCCTCCCTTGGATCATTGATTCCAAAAGACTCCTTAGGAGAGGTACAACCCCTTATTATTTCAATGATCTCTAAATCTGCAATTGTCTATGTTGAATCTAAGGATGAAAAGGATGTTTGCTTCATCCAGTCGGATCCATATGAGCCTTGGTCAAGCCAAATAGTAGCCTTTCTCAAGTTTGGAACACTCCCATCTGACATGTCTCAAACTACAAAATGCACTTTCAAGCAAAAAGTAGCTCATTTTGTTCTCTTGGGGGACGTGTTGTATAAGCGTGGTTATGATGGAGTCCTTCTTCGATATCTCGAGGCTATTGAGGCACAAAGAGCCATAGCTGAAGCTCATGATGGTACTTGTGGTGGTCATTTTAGTGGGATGGCCATCACAAAGTGTATTCTACACATGGGTTATTATTGGCCCACCATGGAATGATACTATTGCACTTATGTTAAACATTGTAAGAAATGTCAAGAACATGCTAATTTAACTCATGTGCCATCACAAGCTTTACAACCTATTCAAAGCCTTTGGCCCTTTTCACAATGGGGTCTAGATTTAATTGGTAAAATTTTACCTCCTTCCTCGAGACAACATACATTCATCATCACAACCACTGAATACTTCACAAAGTGGGTTGAGGTAATTCCTCTAACCAGTACGATAGGACCTAGAATTGTGGAGTTCATACTTCACCACATCATTTGTCATTTTGGTATCCCCTCAAAAATCATCTTCGACAATGGTAAGTCTTTCAAGAACAAGGATGTTCAAGCACTTTGCGAGAAATATAACATCCAACATAGTTTCTCGACTCCTTATTACCCACAAGCAAATGGACAAGTTGAGGCTACCAACAAGACCTTAATTGCTATTCTCAAGAAACTCATTAACAAAAATCATAGAGATTGGCATACAAAAATTCCCTTGGCATTATGGGCTTATCGAACAAGCATCCGCATGCCTACTGGGGCAACACCATTTTCATTGGTCTATGGAGCCGAAGCAATCATACCTCTTGAGCTTGAGATCCCCTCCTTGCAAATTTCTTTGCAGGAATTCATAGATGATGACACTGCTAGACAAGCACATCTTGACCAACTCACACTTCTTGATGAGAGGTGAGTCAATGCTTTAGAGCATCTAAGAGTTTATCAAGACCACCTAAAGCGTGCTTACAATGCCAAAGTTCATCTACATGAATTCCAAGTAGGAGATCTTGTCCTTAAAGAGAATCAACAAAACACCAATGCATTACCGCATCTTCATGATAAATTCATGGCTAATTGGTTGGGTCCATACATTATCACTCAAAAAGTGGGTAAAGGTACTTATAGGCTTGCCAGTCTAGAGGGAGAGGAAGAACCCGAACCACTTAATGTTATACACTTGAGAGCATTCTATGCATAATGTGATTTATATATATGTATATATACATGGCTAATACACAAAAACATTACATTTTGCACACATTTTGCATTTCATTTGCACACATTTCATTCAAAAACATTGCATTTCATTTGCACACATTTCATTTAAAAACAATTGCATTCATACATTCCATTTCACAAATAGCATTTCACAAATTCCATTACCATTTCACATTTCATAGTAGGGATCATTTATTAAGTTCAAGGTCTTAATTGGTCCAATAAAGTCATGTTGCCTTAATCAGGGGCACCTTCACAACATCATCCACAACATTCCACCAAGCCAAATTGTCATTTGCCTCCATATGTCCATAATTCCTAGGTGTTTTTGGTCACTCAACCACTCCTAGTGTTTTAAGCAAACCACAACTACATGTCGAGTTCTTTTTAGGACCATTACACATCTTCACTAAGAAAATCTTGAGTTCTGGGAATTGACTCCAAAACATTCTTGAACCAACCACAATTTCACATCTTAAAAATATCTTGTGTCAAAGAGGGATAACACCATACTTGGTTTGAACCTCGAAGTGAAAAGGGTAATCCTCGCCTGTCCCATCATGCAACATAGTCCACAAAAATAGTGGTTTTCACCACTATCACAATTCCAAAATAAAAGAAAGAGTAGGGAAAAATCCCTAACAAAAACTCTAAATATTTTACATCACACACCACTGATCATTGGGTTGTAAGGATCGTACTACATTTCCAATCAGACGGTTAGGTAGTCATCCCCAAAACTTAAGAGATCAAAATTCTTGGACTATGGAGTTAGCCTCCACTAGAGCTATAGATGCTTGACTGGTAGTGGAGTACGCTCATGCATGGTGACACATCTCTTTTAAAGAGACCTCTGACCGCACATACGGACAAGCTAGCTTCTTGGTCTCATCCATAATAGGTCACACCCAATTTACTCAAGATGAGTTAATGAACTCACTTGCACACACATTGGTTCTTGATTGCCTCGAGTCATTACCATGCTCTTGATTCGGTAAATGAATTCACTGCACACACATTTGGTCCTAGAGGAATTAGGTAGTTTTAGTGAGTTTGTTTGATGCCACTAGTATGTCTGAGTCTCTACAAAATAATTAATTTTCCATATCAACATCCATATCTTCTTCCATATCAACATCCATATCTTCTTCCATGTCAACATCCATGTCATTTCATGAGTCTTTCACTCCACATAAGCCACCAAGTTTGGTGCCCCTGATTAAACAACAATGCTAGAACATGGCCAAGAAAAATCTAAGCTATAAATGATCATTAGAACATTTGCATTCCATAACCTTGCATTAATCATCCATATAAACATGCATTCCACAAAAAGCATTCACACAAACACATAACACAAAAAGTAAAAGCCATGTATATATATGTATAAATATCACATATACAATGAGTGCCAAAAGGCTACATACAATGGAGCACCAAGGCTCATATACAAAAAGTGCATCTAAGCACTAGCTAAGCCCTCCAAGAGGACCCCTATGACCTAGAAGGAGCCCTAGACCTAGAGCTATGCCTAGACTCGCTATGCCTAGCAACCTCGAATACAGATGAAGGAGGACTAGGAAGTGGAATATGATGCTCCATCAACCTATCCTCCAAAGCCTCGATATACCTATATCGAGATCGAAGGCATGCTATGTCAACATTATGATAATGCTCCCTCTCTAGCAGCTCTACTTGGAGCCTCATGATCCTCTCATCCTGAGCCATCACCATCACCTCTCTACCACCTACTACTCCAACCTCACCCAATCCTCCTCACTCTAACCTAGAGGTCCATCCAAAGTCTCCTCCACATCATCCCTATATCTACCATCTCCTCCACTCCTTAGAGCCTACCTCACTACACCCTTAGTCCTCCTCCTTTGACTATCATATCGAAGGTGCCTCTACCACTTAGGAGCCTCATGGGTCTCCTCCACCTCAGCCTCATCCTCACCAACTACTACTAGAGTCAGTGCCCATGGAGGCTATGCAGCGAACCATGCATCATACTCCATAGTAGTACCTACATCATCCACATCAAGGAGATCTATCTCCTCATCATCCTCATAAGCCTCCCTCCATGGCTCAGCACAAGGTAACCCTATCTCCTCCTGATACCTCCTATAGAGCACTAGCTCATCAAGAACCCCCTACCTCAAGCTAAACTGATAGAGTACCCATGAGAACTGAATATACTCAGCCTCACTCTGATACCTCCCAACCACCCACCTAGCCTACCTCACCCATCATAGATGCTCTCCATAACCTATCCACATAGCACCCTACCATGGCCTCCATATCACTTGGGTAGATGTCAATCCAACCCACAAATCCTTGTACCACTAACTCATCTACATAGGATGACTCAATTGTACCTCCTCTACCACTACCCATCTCCTAGCATAGGGTTGATCCCTATCCCAACCTACAACTAGTAGACCCTCCGATTGAGCCACACTAAAATGCTCCCATCCCTAACACTACAGTAGCAAACTACACCCCAAACCCTTCCTCTTCCACCTCCTCACCTCATAGAGCTCTTGATACACCTACACCAATAAGGTAGGAGCCCATGCATACACCTATGATGTAGTGAGCATATCACTCACCAACCCTATCAGGTTCCAAGGGAACCTATAATCGATACTATTTAGGGCCACGATGTTGGCCAACATGAACATTACCAAAGCTCGAAGGGCATCCAATTCCTTGTCCACATACATGGACAAGTATGGAATGCCCCCACACTCCACCCTCACACTCTACCAGCTATCACCAAACATCTTCTTCATATTTACCCCCGATCGTGTCCAACCTCGACATGAATCCCCTCCACTGATAGCTTGAGGATGTGGTATACATCCTCAAGTGTAAGGGTAACCTCTCCAATAGGGAGCTGAAAGGTCCCCCTCTCTGGATCCCACCTCTCTACCAAGGCAGAGAGGTACCCCTCATCCGCCCTCACCACATCAATGCAGGCTACCTCCTCTAGCCCCATAACCTTCAACAAATCCCAATCCTCACTCCCTAATGCCTTCCTCATCCCAGGGATGAGAGGTGAGAACCAGTGTCGAGCCTCCAAAATCCTCAGCTATAGCACAACACAAAATATTTATTATTAATACATGTTAAAAAAAAAAATAATTTTTGCACAAAATAAAAGAGCCTCCAAGTGGGACTTACCTTAACAAATCATAATCTAGCCCCAACTCTAGCCCTCGCATCCACTCCCTCCACCACCATAGCTTATGCACTCACCTCACTTCACCTCACTCCACTCCACCTCACCTCACTCTCCTAGATGCAACTTCACAAATTTAAAAATGCACAAATGAGCTCCATATTCACCCTGAAAGCTATTTATAGCTGCTTTAGGCACCTTGAAGTGCCCATGGGTATTTCTTAGTGCATTGAAGTGCATCGAGGCATTTGTAAAATGCCCAAACACCGATGGGCATCTACGCATGCTAAAAGTGCCAACCGACATTTGGCATCAACATTGACAAAAAGACAAAATCAATGCAAAATAGTGGCTTACCCCCACCAAATCACTCCAAATTTCATACATGCATCCATTTCATCATATTATCAAGTTTTGTGAAGGTCCAAACCGATTTGGATGCATAATTTTTGTTTACACCCAAAAAGGAGCAAAATCACTTATCAAATTCAAAAGCACTCCAAAATGGTCCAAATTTTCACAAAACATCCATAATCATCATTCTCATCATCAATAATTCACTTTCACATCATTTCCAATCATCAATCATGACATTTGCATATTTTCCAAGTTCAAACAACATTCAAGTGAACCTCATATCTAGTGGTTTATTCTATCTACTTGGTGATTGCAGTGATTTGCATCCATGCAATTTGATAAGATGAATAAATTACCATAAGGACACTTGGCCATCTTCATCATCCACTATCTCATTGCTCGAAAACAACATCACATTTGGTACTTCACATTTTGCATGAAACCTTGCCAAGAACAATTTGCACAAAAGTTGTCATTGATGGCCTAGTTCATGGGGCTTAAAACATGGACAAAATCACATTTCATCATTTCACATCTCCTTGACAGTCATCATGGTGATTGGCCTTAGCTAGGGTGATTGGTTTCGATCATAGGAATTATCTGACAATCACTAGTTGGCCCTTCGAAGTTGACTATTTTTATCTTTGCATCTTCATCTTTGCATATCAATGATGCCCAAAGGCACATTCTTCAGCAACATCGAATCACCCCAAATTTGGGGTAACCACATTTGGTTTTGATTTTCCCACAATGGGATACATCTTACATGATCATGGCATCTACACTTGGCAAAAATCCCTTCATATATTGGGGCAAAAATAGACACATTTTCATCACATCTTCACAAAACCCTTCATCTATTGGGGAAAAAATAGATGCAATCATTTCACATTATCCACCAATCCCCTCTCCCCATTGGGGAAAAATGGTATCACATTTACATCATTCATATCATCCACAATCACACCATTCATTCACACAATCATTTGCACTCATTTATCAATTGGCTCATGAGATTCATCCGCAAACTCATTCACCAATTGAGGGGGTAAGCTACACAAATCAAAATTCTTTTATCTCCAAGCTCATGTCCACATCTCAACAAAGTTGCTTCTACATCAAGCCAAAATAGGTGTCTTGTATTTTTGCATTGCATTGTGTTTCACGCAACGCAGTACAAAAAGGGGCATCTATAGACACCAAAATCTAGCCACTTGTCATCCATCCAGGTCTTCCCACCATTTTTACCCATTTATTTACATATATTTAGGTATATTTATTTAATATATATTAAAATATTAATATTTAATATTATATTATATATATTTAATAAATGTATATATATGTGTGTAAATTAATCCCAGCCATCCATCTTGTTTTAATCCCAACCATTCATCCACCTTGATCCATGCCACATACCCAGATTTAATCTCTACCCTCCATCACGTTTTAATCTTGACCACACAAATTGTGTCATTGAAACCCTAATGTGCCCTAGGTGAGATTATAAATAGGAGTCATTTTGATGGCTCAACCCCTAAGTCTTTTGCCCTAGGTTTTTCCTAAGTCACCTAAGTTTTTGAAGTTCCCTAAGAAATATGAGAATTTCCTAAGTCTTTTGCCTTAAAGTTCCTAAGGAGTTCATCCATCGTCACCCTCACCTTTGCATCTACCATCGCATCCATCATCGCATCCCTTGCCTAAAGTAGATATACTTTTGTAGACCTTCCCTCACTCCTCGAATGCCCCTCTGCTACTCTTGAGAATATCTAGGTGCTTTCCACCACTCTTGAGTACCTTTGGGTGCTTTCTACCATCCTCGAGTACCCATGGGTATTTTTTGCTACCACCGAGCACCCATGAGCATTTTAGACTAGAGTTCTATAGCCCTACTAACCCTCGGGTGTCACTAGGGCATCACTGCACCATTTTCCTACAATAACTACTACAGATCGGAGAACAACAAGTGAACAAGGTAAATCCAACATTGATTTATTTCATTTCATGTATTTTCATATTCTTCTCACTTTCTTTATATTGCATAGCTAGGGTTTGTATTAATTCCTGAGGGTCTCACACTATGGAGCCCTCATAGTTGCTACTAACTTATTTGTTATCTTTTGTGTGCAGATCTGGAGATACTACACCTACATTGTGTAGTTGCTTAAGCTGGAGTGGCCCAGTATTGGATAGCATGAAGCCCACTCACCTCTGTTGGGATCAAAAGTGAGTTTGAAGACACCACCAGCACTATTCACTAGGGTTTCGGAGAACCCTAGTATTGTAATATTTTGTATCAAAAGAAATCAAATTCTTTATTGTAACATTGGAGATTTGAGGCTCCCCCCATATCAATAAAATTATCTCTTTTGTGCAATATTGTCTCTTGGTTTCATTTATCTATTATATTTGGTGTTTCGCTTTTGCATCTATAGATGTCCACATAACATTATCACAAACTACTTCAACATGGCCACCTTCCTAACCAACCTCTTTTTGAATTGTAGGAATTCTGATTCTATGATATCTATGATCAATCCTAAAATTTCATAGACTCCAAGTGGAATTATTGATATTTTAGCTCTTATATTAATTATGCAATTGTGTAATACACATTTCTCCAGAAATATAGGTAAATAAAATGGGCTAAGATGCTCCTTTTCTATTAATTTTTCCAAGGAGATAACCAATTTTACTTTTGAAGGTACTAGAAAATCCTCTTTTGAATATTCCTCTAGTGGAAAAGGATTTTTTAATAAGATTTAGAATTGGATTACTTTTCCTTCCTCTCCTCTAGGGTCAAATATGGAAAATGTAAAATTTTATATGCTTTCAACCTTTCTTGATTTAGGTCTATCACTTTTGGTAGTTGTTCTTGAATATATGTCTGATCCTTCTTATACTCTTCTTGGGATTCAAAGGCCAATAAATATTGATCACTATTTCCCTCCTATTGGGGAGCTACTATGTTGAATTCCATCATACCCTGAGATCTTCTTAGGCTTGGATCCTCTATCTGGAGGAGACAAGGTGATGGGACTAGGGGTGAGGCAAGCACACTATCACATTATTTTTTGTTGTATTATGTGTTCTATTTTGCTTCTCCTTTTCTATCAAAGTTATCTTTTATGAGTTGTAGCCCATAACTTTGATGAGGTGGTTTCCACAAAAGCATATCATTGTTGGTTTCTCTCCCTTTGGCTTACCTAAAATGTGGTTCTCCTTCTTTTACATCTTGCTCCATGTGTTGCATCACCATTATCAACTCTTGTTCTCTCTAGACTTGATTAGCTTGACTATTAGGAATAACACAATTTATAATTCATAAAAATGGCCATGAATTTACCTTCCCTAGGGGTTTACAATGGAGGTTTGATAGGATTATCAAAAGATGAATCTATTACTTGGGGAGGCAATTGACTAACTATGATCAATATATTTTCTATCTAGATGGCCTCTTGAAAGATATGGAGGAATATTTTCTCTTTAGACTACTGAATGAGGATACTTAAATTAGGATGAAATGCATGGATATAATAGAGATATGCTTGGGGTTTAGAGGGTTGGTATTATCAGGGAATCCTCTTCTACATTCTCTTAAATTGGACATTAAAATCAGGAAGGCTTTCAAGAGAAAATTTCTTAACAAATGACAATTGAGTGGGCAGCAACAAGGGGTCTCCAAGATCATCAAATTCATCAATAAGAGCTTTTGCTAAATCAACCCAAGTAGAAATACTTTTATCCTCTAAAGAATTGTACTACAATAACACTTTGTCTTTGAAGGACAAAAAAAGTAGCCTAACCATGACATATTCAAATATGATGTTATAAATAGAGGGAAAAGATGCTATATCTAGATAACGCTCGGCTGTAGCTTTCTCTCTCCCTTCATAACTAGGTAGGTTTCTCAAAGCAATATTGGGAATTTCATGTATAATTGGGATGTTGAGGGGACTCATATCATATTAGAGGGGATAATTCTGGTGAGCCATAGGACCTAACCTCTATTCTTTCCTTGTGTCATATGATGACAAGAATCTAGGTAGGATTGCCAAGTAAACATATAAACCAAAAACTGATCTAAAATTATGGAAACAACAATATAAAACAAGGCTTATGGGATATTAATCCTACAAAGTAACCAAGTGCATTTATAATATTCACCTACTAAGGTTACGTAAATTCACTAAACCTTGATTCTTATGGGTAAATGCAAGAAAATATTTAGTCGACAATCAAATATTTTGTGAACAATATCCCATAGAGCATGGTAAAAATTGTTGGGGTCTGAATTGACATAAAGATAGAATTGAACTATGACTATCATCTACAATAATTTTGGAAGGTGAGCCCTCACTAATCACAACTAAACCTTGATATTGGATGGGTCAAAATTGCTTCAACCTAATATATAGAGTAGGTTGGTATACCTTGTCAACTTAATGAATATTGACTTATTTAAGCTCAATTAAATGCATAAAGTTAGGGATAAAACGAGGAAAGGGGTTGATAAATTATTTAATTAATAATGGATGGGTAAATCTAACAACATAGGCATCTGCAGAGAACCTCTGAAAAATAAATTTCTAGTAGATAATACTTTGGATTAACAACATTCAAAACTAGTCATCTTCATCATTAAGACATAATAACATGCTTCAAGAATTATTTCAAACATCTAGGGTATTAACAATCCAAATAGTAGAATTAGATTAATACTCTAACTAATAGAAAAATAAATCCTTTCCAAGCATACATTTAGACATGAAGCATTCCAATTTGCTCTAAGTTAGCAATCCAAATTAGCATAATAGACTAACCATAGTAGCAATAGTAGAAATGACTTCAAGAGTTGGTAATCCACAAAAAATAAGATACAAGTCTAAGGTAAATATCCAAGTAATGCTCCTTCTATTTATTTGTAGAGAATGTACAATATTATCACAATAAAACACTTTAGAGCCGACCATTTAAAATGAGGGTTCAACATCTATTTATAGTTTTTACTGTAATTTGAACTATTTAAAAGTATTAGGAACATTACAAGGAAGTTGGAGTACTAGATCAACAATATGCTAAGTTGGCAGTCTCCTATTTGATTTAAAAAAGAAGAGAACTATGTGCTCCATTGATTTTCTATAGCTTGGCTTCTACAAGTTGTTCTACCTCCATTGCTTCCAGTTGTAGATCTTACCAAGAAAAGATCTAGATTATTTCCTATTCTTGATTTGCTTCTTCATCGTAGATCTAAAACTAAAAAAGCTCACGGATATTGGATTTTGTTGCTTCATCTTCTTAGATCATCCACTTCAGCTTACAACAAACTTAGATAGAAACCTACAACCTTATGCCATGTTGAATTAAGATTGGTATGCTTTTACTATTCACGATTTGGAACTTCTCGTGTAGGGTTATGCATAAGGAGCCAGACCCGAAATGTAATTATAAAAAAAGACAATTTAGTTTTGAAATCTAGGTGAATCCTAGCCAAATTCATGTAGGATATATGGTGAATTACCTTAATGGTTCACCAAAAATTATAAGACAATGGTGAATTTGACAGTTTTGGTCGAACTAGGTGCAAAATAGGGCTTAATTGTAAACTGGTTGTAAAATAGGGTTTGGTCATAAATTGGGTGCAAGAAAGAGCTTGAATGTGGACTAGGTGTAAAACAAGGTCTGGATGAACTTGGGTTATGACCTAGGAAAACTTTTTAGTTTAGAGGGTGCAAAATCAAGACTTCCCAAGAGGTCACCCATCCAAATACTACTCCAGTCTAGCATGCTTAACTATGGAGTTTTTGATGGGTTGTAAAACATCAAGTCATATTGGTTTTTTGAATCTTTTGTTGTGGTTGTGAGGTCTTAAAAAAAAGAATGTGAGTCATTTTTTTTTGCTTACCCTTGCCATCCTTACTTTCCAAAAAAACCAACCGCTTTTCATTTTTCACTTTTTTCCTTTATTCCTAATTCATTTTGTTCTTACCCTGGACACCCTTGCTTTTTAGAAAACTAGCCACTTTTTTTCTTTCTTATTTTCTTATTCTTTTCTTTCATGAAATGACCCCCAAACATCGAATTTGAGTCCTCCATCACCACAAACGATACAACCAAGTTTTCACTCCCTCCACAAACTACGAATTGTTGTCTATCGATTCCATGAACAAGCTAGAAGTCTATTGATCCCAAAAAAAATATGATGGTGCTACCAGTGCTGATATCATGAATATGGTATAGTAGACCCTTTCCAAACTAAAAAAAACCTACAAATTTCTATCTGTTGACTCCACAAACAAGCCAAAAGTCTAACATATCCGAGAACAAATATTAAATTCTATCAACTCATAGAAAAAATATGATAGTGTTGTTGGTGGTGCTATCATTAAGACAACAAAGGAGACCCTTTCCACATAAAAAATAGACTATGAATTGTTGTTTGTTGACTCCATGAACGAGCTAGAAGTCTACCATCTTCAAGAACAAATATGGAAGTCTATTGACACCTAAAAATAAGATGCCATAATAAATCCTATCAACTATAGACAATATATGATAGAGGAAATCCTCCATGCATTAGCCATAAAAAACATGATGCTCAATTATGTTCCACACATCGATCACATGGTCAATAATGCCATGTGTCAACATCTCGTTTATCACTCTATGCAACACCTATAAAAGACCATCAACACTCATTTTTCTTATTTTATGCAAAGCCCAAAAACCTCCACAAACCTCCATAAAACCTTTGAAAGTTTTCCAAGTCTTGCAGCAATGGCCGCAATGTCTTCCATTCAACAAAAATTTACTTTCAAAATCTTGTTTGCCCGTTCATCTCCCAAATTCTTAGTGATCCTCATTATGATTCAACATAGATGAAAAAACTGGGCTTTCAGGGCTCACACTAATACCTCAATTCAACACAAACATTTATTTGTTGGATACAATTGTTTAGTCCTATGAAAATGATAGGTTGATCATTACAATGATGATCGAAAACCAAACCCTATACTTCTCTGTTAAACCATCTGACATCCATCAATTTATAGGCCTTCCCTACCAAAATTGTGAACCCATCTCATCAAAATTCAATTTGACTGAAGAGAAAAAAATATATCTAGAGACTTACTACAATCTCTCATCGGTTGCATTACAAGGTAAGTCTTTGAAATTGTAAGTTTTATCTTTCTTGTACAATATTTAAATATAATCTTGTTATAATATTTCATAGTGCAATCAAATACATCTAGAGGGGCCTCAATTTTTCATCTTTTTCCCACAACTTCCTTCGCATCATGGAGTTCTTCCAGGCACGTATTATTTTGCAGGGGAGAACATCAGACACTCCTTTATGGGCTTTGGCATATATTATGCATTGTGTTTAAAATAACAAATACGACTGATCCTCATATGTTTCTAGTAAAATAAAAAATGATTTTCATCATGCGTGCACAAATACTATTGTTTGTCCTGCCATTGTTGCTACTACCAATTAATTGATTGTTTTTTTTATGAAGCATATTATAATGTAAACAATGCCCCTATCCCCACCTAACTTCATGCAAAATTGATGTTAGTTGGCTTAACCTTCGAAGAGGTGCAAACAATTTTTTTTTAAATTCAAATTTGCAATAAATTTATGTTTGTTATATTATAGTGTTTATATTTTTTATTTTAAAATTTATTTTAATGTAGAAAAGAGCGATGTCAACTTTGAACAAAAGAGAGGCTGCAATTAGAAGGAATGCACCCAAAGGCTAGTGGTGGTTCTGAGACTATTTCACCACAACCTCCACTAACAAGGTCTATAAAATGCAAAATATCTTCTGCATCTCCTCTTGTTCATGCAACTACCTCTTTTGTTACATGTCAAGAGCTCATCGATGTTGATGAAGTTAGCCAACCCATTACAAGTAAAGTTTCTTTTTTTGAAATTGGGTTCTATAATTTATTTCTCTTTAATTTAGTTATCATTAATTACTATTTTTTAATGTATTCAGGGCAACATTCCAAACATACTTTACAACTGTCCCAATATGAACAGGCCACAATGACATCTCATATGGACAATTACAGTTAACTATTCATTTGATAATAAATATTATTATAATTTTTGTAGGGTTAACTCAATCTCATCATAGATAGTGAATGATGGCACCTCCGCTACAATACATAGAACCTTCTGAACAACCAATTGAATTAAAACAAGAGACCAGATCAACACACAATATGCATAATTAAAGTTCTGAACAACTTGTTACAATATTTTCTTAAAATATTTATTTTATTTTTATTTGGCTTTAGGTCTATCACAATGGCTGATGCAACATTGAATGCCATTACCACCTCCACAATGACAAAATTTGATGAGGGGTCATCAAATGCATGGAAAATAATAATTTTTTACAAGGATTTTAGAAGAATAGATATAAACTATTTTAGACTTTCCCACTTTTTTGGTGGGGAATGCTTCCAATAGTATGCATGAGTTTCCTGGGTTGCCTAATCCTCCCTTGGATCAGGATTATATTTTCCAAGGTTTGCTTCCTGAGAGTTTTAAATCTTCTAATGTGCTTCAAACTGAAGTATTGTAAATTGGAGGAAGAGCAACCATTGCTCATAGCCCCCATCAAACTAGTCAAGATACTCCTCTTACTAAGGATGAAAATTAAGTTTTTTAGAATCAATTTTACTAACAAAAATTTTGAAAGCCACAATAAATGATAGTGTGCTTGCGAATATTTTAGAACTCAAATATTGGAAGTATCGGACCAAAGTTCTAATCAAAGAAATTAATGCCCGATACAAAAAAATTTAAAATAGATAGAATTTTTTTTCTTTGGTTCAGCAACATCCTGAAAAGATTGATGCTTTATTACATCAAGCAAATCTAGGAATTGTATAGACTACTAATAATTATGGTGATGAAATTATAGATATCCTTTTAAATAGGTTGGAGAATCTGAATGCTAAAGCTTAAGCATATTTCAATAAGTGGATAATTGATAAGAAAAAAGTTAAAATGGCAAAGGCTTCCCAAGTAGTTGCAGAGGTAAGTCATCAATATTATTTAAATTAATTTATTTTTAACACATTTTGACATTTATCAACTAACCTATTTTAAAAAATTTGTTGTGCAATTCAATTTTTAGAATATCAAGAATCAGGTGCAAAGCATGAAGGTGTTTTTGACCACGACAAAGCAAAGTCTAATAATGCTATCGAATTCAAACAACAATTTAATTAGCTGATAAGATAAAATAATTCCCTTAGAAGAATAATTATTAAACATAATATGGATCTGGACATATTTCTCGAGGAACATAAGAAAGAAATACCTTTGAAAGAAGATCCAGCTAAATAGGAGAGGGCATTGGTAGATAGTTTGAAGATTAGTGAGGCAAATCTTGTTGGCAATTTTGGGTTTGAGATCCTAGCTTCTTGTCTATGAGTTGTCATTGATGTCAAAAGGAAATGACATTAATGTTAAGAGGATGTGTTGGCTTCAAAGGTGGAAGATTCCAAGAGAATATTTTTAAGAGAATCCGGAGAGATTCCATTGGCAATGGTTTTTATTAAAACCAATGGAGGTTCTCTTTATTATTTATTTAATTATTATTTAAAACCCTTCAAGGTTTTAATTAATTAATTATTTAAATAATTAAGGGAGAAATTATTTTTAATTTATTAAAAATACTTTAAGGGTTTTTAAACCCTTTAGAAAGCAAATTTTGATTAAATTCGAAATTGCTTTTCTTTGCAGCCGACGTGTTCTAAAGTCCATGTATGGACTATAAATATGAGAAGGTTCCTAAGGTTAAACCCTCTTGGAAAATCGAAGGCAATTAATTGGTTTGGCTGCGATCGAATGTTCTGTTTATGCTGCGAAAGAGGAGAGCTCGTGGTTTGAAAAGCTTTCGGAAAGCTTGATCGTTTATGTGGAAGGAAGTCCATCTTGGACTTCGTAAGCCCCTTGTGGGCTAGTGGCAGCGAAGGCTGTGTTTGGGCCTTGCGTAGGCGGAGGTCTATGTTTCGATCCCTGTGGAGGGAGCTATGCATGGATTAGTCATGTTTTTATTAAAACGTGTTTTGTGCCACGAATTTTGGATTCTTCAAGGGTAGCCATTATAAGGTGTGATTATTTTCTTGATATGATTTTTGGCATTGTTTAGCATTGTTTAAAAGACATAGGAGAAATAAGGGGATATTTCTTTGGTTGTATTTTTGAGATTAGTCTTTTGCTATGCTAAATTTAAAAATGGAGATATAAGGTGTAAGTTTTGGTTGTTGTGTTTTTGGCTTCTTTGGTGGTTGTTTTTAAATAAGAGAAGCTAAAAGGTGTATTAAGGAAAGTTTTTATATATGCTCATTTATCTTGGTTCTAACCCTAACTTGGTTGGAAGTTTGAGGGTTGTGTGTGGTGATAGCTTTAAGGATCAATTTTCTTCTACTCCAAAAAGGTATGGGCACATTTTCCTTATGAGTATGATTGGTGTATGTTTTCTAAAATAAGGTTGGAGTGAAAAGGTTTTCAACTAGGTTTCCTTTGGTTGGGTGTAAATCCTATTTTTTGGTTTGTTGAAGACTTCTTATGCATTGTTATCCTTGATGAGAGTTTTGGTGAATGCATAATTCTGGTTTGAGGTAGTGGAAGCATTGTGCACTAGGGTTTATGTTTGTGAGTCTTGCTACTTGCATTGAGTTGGTGGAACCCTTGGTTGGCTGTTTTGAGTTTGATGGTTGAGTTGCTTCCATAGAGGTTGTTTGATCAAGTTATTGCTTTACTTGATTCATGATATTGGGCTTACTCCATTGAGTTGATTTGAGCAAGTTATTCTTTACATTTGGTGATATTGTGTTGGTGGCTGTTTTGTTCAAATATCTTTGGAGGGAAAAGGATTTCTACTTGTTTCCTTTTCTTGTGATGATTGGTTGAATGCTTCAAGGTTGATGTTGAGTTGAGTGGTGTTGGTTGACTAAACCTTGTTTGATGAGCATTATTGTTGAAACCCTAATTGATGATGAAAAGAACATGAGTATCATTGTTATGTGATTCTTTGCATAGTTGGCAATTGTTGGGGTTTCATGTTCTTGAAAGAAAACATTCTATCCTATCCATTTCAGATATTGAGTTGAGTTTTCATATTTGAGATTGAGATTGAGCTGAGTTGATTTGAGTTGATTTTTGAAATTGGGATTTGAGTATAGAACATATTGAGTCTCTAACAATTCTCTTTATGCTTCTATGAGTTTGACAAATCACATTGGGTCTCTAACAATTCACTTTGTGATTTCCTACTAAGAAAGTTTTTCTTGGTGAGCTTGCTGAGTTTTTGGACAGATTTTCGGTGACGACTCGTGGAGCGCTTTTGGACAGGTTTTGATGGGGACTTGTGAGCGATTTTGGACGAGGTTTCGATGGGGACCTGTGAGCAGTTTTGGACGAGTTCCGGTGGGGACTTGTGAGCAGGTTTTGGACAGGTTCCGGTGGGAAATCTTGAGCAGGTTTTGGACAGGTTCCGGTGGGGACTTGTGAGTAGTTTTGGACAGGTTTCGGTGGGGACTTGTGAGCAGTTTTGGACAGGTTTTGATGGGGACTTGTGAGCAGTTTTGGACAGGTTTCGGTGGGGACTTGTGAGCAGTTTTTGGACAGGTTCCGGTGGGAACTTGTGAGCAATTTTGGATAGGTTTCGGTGGGGACTTGTGAGAAGATTTGGATAGGTCCTAGTAGAGGACTTGTGAGCTGAGTTTGATAGTTCTATCAGAGAACTTGAGGATAGAGGTGCATTGGTTCTATGAGAAGAACCTGAGGATAGTTGGTAAGTCTTTGAGAAGGCTTGTATGCAGAGGATTTATTTGTTCAAGAGTTGGACAGATCTGACAGATAGAGGAAGACTTATACTAGACCGACTGACTATTTTTGGTATAGGTTGTTGAGCTACTGTGGATGTGATCATAGAAGGCAGAGGTCTCTTAGGCTAAGAATTAAGGACAGGAGGTCTTCGGTGGAAAGGAGTTCCATGTGCTAGCAAGAGGTAGAGGCAGTTGATCTTCTGAGGGATCATTTCTAGAGCGAGAGGGGAAGGTATCTCCTTTGAGCAGAGGCTCATAAATTCCGATTGGGGGAAGGTATCTCCTTTGAGCAGAGGCTCATAAATTCAGATTGGGGGAAGGTATCTCCTTTGGGTCGAGGCTCATAAACATTGTAATTGGGAAGGATTCCCAAAGAACTTTGAGATAACTTTTAGAGAAAATTTTTGTGGACGTAGCCTAGCCATTCTGGATGAACCACGTTAAAATTGGTGTCACTTTGTGGATGATATTGTGCATTGCTTTGATTTTCTTTAGGTATATTGCTTTATTGTTTTGAAGTATAAAGGAAAAAGTAAAAAGAGGTCTTATACTGTTCACCCCCCTATCAGTATAAGCTTGTGTTCTTCAAATCTGAGGAGAGTTGGCATGCTACAAGGAGAAACTTCTAGAATAGGGGGCCATGAAGAAATTTTGATTCAACCTACATTAGAGGGGGCATCTAAGCAAGATCATGAGGAAAAGCAGTCAGATCCTTCAATTGAGAAAACACCTAAAACGGACCCTAGAACTGATAGTATGAAAGTGGATGCACAATTCACTTATTTTGTAATGAAAATTTATTCGAAATAAATAAAAAACTCTTTCTAAATGTGTGATATTTTTGTATCATTGTTTTGTTTTATTAAATATTTGTAAAATATTTACAATTTCTTGCTATTGTAACTATCAAAAAAAGTGTTGAGAGTCAAATAGTTCATTTGCTTATTATTTTCTAAAAAAGTTAGTGATTGAATAAGATACAATTTCAAATATATTTAAGGATTCTTTCAATTCAGCACAAACACATGTGTCATTAAGAAGCTTAAGTTTCACTTTATTATAAATATTCCATCCAATGTTTAAAATATTCAATAAATCAAAGCAAGGCTCTAATATAAAACATATAATTTTGTGAACAAAGGGTATGATATAAAATAAAAAATTTCATTACAAGTATGACATATTACTTGAATATCAGATTAATCCAATAAAAAAATTAATAATTCAGAACAAATGGTATGGCATTATTTGAAATGCTCATCAATGCAATGAAAAATTCATAATCCCGAACAATCTACATGTATGACATTATTTTCAAAACTAATCAATCCAAAAAAAATTCATAATCCTTATTCACAACATTAGGATTGTATTAGAACTATACAATGTGTAAAATTCAACTATCCAGTAAAAATCCTTATCCTAAAGAAATTTGTTGTAAAAATAATGCAAATATTACATTGGAGGAAGTTGAAACAAACAATTCCCATCTTGTCCTAAACCACTTGTATGCATAGTTGATCTCTGTTTCTCGATAATATAATCACTACAGTTACCATTTTTCTCATTATCATCATCAATATCTGTGATACCTCTTCTATCTACTATAGGTTTCCAATAGTCCAAAGCTCTCTTATAAGGAAAATTATCAACCTCATAAGATGAGACATATATTCTCAAGCAGTTTTCCAAATTTCTATCCAATTTGTTATGAACTTTAGATTTCATAAAATATAATGCACTAAAAACCCTTTCATCTTCCACTGATCCCAAAACCATTGTTTGACACAATTCATATAAGTAGAAATATTCACTCATTGTATGTTGTAAAACACTACTAGGGTACAAATTTTTCCATAAACATATAATAGAACCTGGTTCACTAAGATTAGTCAAATGTAGAATTTGATCAACCATTTTTGTTCTAAAATATGAGGATTGACTGATCAAAAGTTATTTATTTAGAATGCCATTGATCTTAGTATCGTTGACTTCCACATGCTTAGCAAAATTTTGGATAAGTGTACCCATATATTTTATAAACAAGTTATTTTTACTATTATAGTTTGTTCCTAAATCCCAAAACATAGGGTTAACCACACCCATTGCTTCAAGCAACTCATCTCTTTGAAAATAGTTTCTAATTTCTTTTGTCAATGTTTCTACTATTTTTCGCAATTTAATCCTTGTATTCAATCAAACTTCATCAAATCTGTTGTATGTGATTGGAATATGTTCAACATATTTAGTAACTATATCCAATTGCTTATCAAAATAATATAAAGGTATCTTTTTTCCATGAATATTAATACAAATATGATCATTAATGTTGAACTTCAACAAACTATTTTATTCATTGACATTTGTTAAAGTTTTCCAATCATCAAACAAAGGATCCATCAAAATTTTACTTGACAAGTATAACATATAAATACACATACAAATTTGTTTTCTAACCCTGATGAAATCAACAATATAAATGAATCTTCGTTGTGCAAGTTTTATCAATGTATTCATTTCATGCAAAATTGAAATAATACCATATAAAGTGAGTAGCATTTCCAGATCTCTCATATGATATAGCAAATATTTTGCTTTATCAACTGTCCTATGATTATCATACATAAAGTCTACTAAGGATTTTTATTTTTTGTAAACTCTTGTTGTAGGTTGAAACAATGAAATCCACCTAGTATTTACATCTTTCAACAATTGTTTACCTTTTGTAAGTCCTAGTGCAAACAATTGAAACTTTAGATATCTTTTTGGACTACATGAAAAATAAGCGAGTTCAACTCTTACAAAATTTTAAAATATTCTCACAATTTTGTATGCAATATTCATTCTATGAGCCATGCAATGAATCGATATGAAATATGTAGTAATAAATGTTTGAAGTCAAACAAAAAGATCATTTCTAGTACCTTGCATTACCTGGTATGAGTTCTGGTTCTGGCACATATTCTTCCTAAGGTGAATGGATGACCTGGTCGCACTCATCAGTTCCTTGACCTTAATCTTCTTTCCTTTTGAAGCCTCAACTTCCTTGTCAGAGCTCATAAATTTCCTTTTCCTAAATAGTGGGGTCAAAACAGGGCTTATGGATACATCATCCTCCAAGATGACATTAGGTAGATTGGTATTATCCTGGGTAAAAGCCTCAGAAGGATCAGGTTTGGCCGAGGGAATTTTAGGGCTATTCCAGGAGATGGTTGTAAATAATCTTAAAAAGGCCTTGGTGGGATGGGAGTTCAACACTCTTTTTCTTCTTGCAATTCTCAATTGAGTAGTTCATTGAACAGAACAGAAATTCAGGGATATTCATGACATTGATATCCCTGAAGTGATTTACAAAAGCTATGTGGAAGCTGCATAAGGATTTGTTAGGGTCATCAACCGTGAGGAACTGCATGATGGGCTTCATGACCTTGTTCTATGGTGATGGTAGGTCAGCCCTGCTCATTCTTGTTTTAGCCAACTTAAGCATTTTTACTTTGTTGGTGAACTCCTTGAGTTCCACCTCCCAATTTTTTTTCTCCTACCGCACACACCTCCCTATCATAGGCAGCCCAAAAATATCCACCAACAACTTGGTATCGACAACAAACTCTCTGCCTTTTATGATGATTTGACCTTCATCCCAACTATTCAAAAAAACCTCAATGACCTCATAATCATTCTCTAAAAACTTTCTTAGGAACAAAGGGTATTATCTCTCTTCGAAGATGGACTCAACGATAGCATCCACATCCAAAGTATCTGGTTCCACAAAACACATATTTAGGCAAAACAAATACTGGAACTAAAACCATAAAATAGAGTGGAAATTTTAAATCGGGTTAATGGAATTGGGCTTATGAAATAGAACCTTTGTAGGAAGAAGTTCCTTATGCTTCGAGACACAAAAATAGTGGGCCTCAGGGCAGATATTCAAAAATATCTCCTCGAGAGGGTGACTGTAAGTGAAGGAGTCCAAAGGACTCCTACTAATCACGACACTTTCATAAAAATCATAGATACAATTGACTTTCGAGTGTATGCTCAAACCCTAGCCAATAGGAAATGAGCACCTAGGGCTTGAACACTAAAAGAGATGTGAAGGAGGTGGGTGGATTATGATGGAAACTTTATAAGTCTTCCAATAAGTCTAATTCTTTATGGAGATATTGTCTTTATGATTATTTATACAGGGAAGTTTTATCTTGGTTTGAGAATTTTTCTCATGCCCATAATTTTATAATTACATAGAAAGAATTTGAAGTTGCATTTTTAAGAAAATTGGGAACAAAGGAAAATTATAATAATGTGCAATCTAAAGAAACTACATCTTTTGTGTCATGGTCAAACAATGGTAAAAGAATTTTTTTTGGTAAGTTAATATTTTTATTAAATAGGGGCATTTTAAAGGCACCCCAATGCCTTTTACAACAGCAAAACAGAAAGTAAAACCTTCGGAGGAACAAAAACTAATAGGTATTCAGCCAAAAAAACCAAAAAGGACTAAATCCTTGCACAGGAAGGAACAAAAAGTGATAAGCATTCCACCAACAGAACCAGAGAGGACAAAATCCTCCAAGAGGAAGGAACAAAAAATGAAGAAGAAAGATTAAAAGGGTACGTCAGTCTGCATTGGTGATGCAACAGTAGCCTCCAACATGGCATCCTTCACATCGTCCTTTGGTGCATCCTTTGGGGCTTCGATGCAGGCTTCCTTCATGATTTCCACCATGTCCTCATCCTTAGCATCAACCTTAACATCAGAAGGTACCTCTACAATAGAAATGGTTGGAATATCCTCAAAAGCATCACAAAAAAATAGAAGGCTGAGCACTTGATGTTGTTCCTTGAGCTTCGAAATTGCCTTCCCAATGGCCATATGGGTAGTCTCCAAATGGTCAATGGTAATAGAAGTGGCATGGACAGCAATATTGTGGAGGTATTTTTCAACAATATCAGAGGATTTAGAAATATCCTTCAAGGGCTTCTCAAAAGTGGAAGGAGGGGTTTCAGTAACTTCCTTGAATTTGAGCCTCTGGGAACAGCGAACAGGTGTTTTTTTTATCTTAGCCTTTTTCTTGATATTGGATCCAGAATGAGGTCTATCACTCTTGTCTTTTCTCTTTGGTTTAGAGGCTTTAGGGCTGGGCATCGAAGAAGAGTTTTCTTCATCTGAATCTGGGGCAGGGATATTTCCTTTGGGAAACTTTAGGAGAAGAAACCTATAAAGGATTCTAAAAAGTCCCTGGTGATAGGGCAAACCCTCTTCCTTTTTGGTATGGGTGGAGGTTATTGCATAATCCATGGACCAATAAAGTTTTTCTAGGATGTTCATAATTTTAGCTTCATAGAAATGGTTAATGAAGGCCAAATGGAAGTAACAAAGTTGAGACTCAGGATTTTTAGAAGTTAAATATTGTATAATGGGTTTGTGGATTTACTTCCAAGGTGTAGAGAGGTTGTGGCAATACAAACCTTTCTTGTGTAGCTTGTGGATCACCGAGTTCTTCTCAAAGTGAGCTAAATTTGCATCCTAATTGTGCTTGTTCCTCCTGATTACCTTACCATTAATATTTTGTCCCTTCAGTTTGCCCAGCAACTCCATAGTGATTTGAAACTCCACGCCATGAATGGTAACAACACCATTGTCCCAGGAGGTAGCAAAAGCTTTAGTCACCTCCCCGTCAACACTAGAAAACATCTTAAAAAAGCTAATGAGCCCACCTTTGTCCTTCAATATGTCATTAGCAATAGCTTCTAATTCAAACATCTCAGGCTCGATAAACACAGGTTTTCCCTCCTTCATGATTAAAAATAGAGAGCAACAGAGTGGAGGAAAAAGGGGAGTGTCATAAATAAACAGGTAAAGCCACCTAGATAAAGGATGAAATAAATAGAGCATGCAAAGGGAAGTATAAATGGAAAGTGGTGGTGCAACTCCAGAGCCAGCAAGGAAACCAGTAAGGATGCCTCAAAAAGGGAAAAACCTTCACAGAGGAAGGGGATTGGCTATAATTGGTAACAAGGAGGATTTTATAGCATCAAAAATTGCAATAGGTAATTGGGAAATTCAAAATCCACAGAGAAGGTTGACTCTTGGGGATGCTCAAAAAATGGAGCCAACAGGGGGAGCTGACACAAGAAACGTAAAGGATTGGAAAGTTCACCAAAATAAATCTCGGAATAATGCAAAATGAAAAATGGTAATAGATGATTCTCAAAAAATCCAGATGGCGAAAATCAAAAGGCACGAGGAAGGTATGATTAAATATCATGTTGGGCTTTGCATTGGGATTCAAAAAAGAATCGGTTATCAAAAAATAAGCATAGGCTAGAAAAAGAGGCAATGGATAACCTAAAATTATATCAAAAAGGGTCATGTGAACATGATCCGAGGCAAGACAATGCAAGTGATGTGAAAATATCATCAATATGGAATTAAAATATTTCTTAATTATTGGGAAATAAACCCAAGGCTTCACATGCACAAGGAAGCATCGAACAACAAATTGAACATGGTTCTCAAGATTCATCATGATTACCAACATTTTGATCATGCCTGATGAGCTCAGCAACTTCAAGAGGAAGAATGTCAGTCCACATCAGCAAACCACGGGCATTCACTCCGATGTTAGCCAATCTGTCAACAACGAAATTGGCTTCCCTGAAGGCATGTTGAACAATGGTGTCATTTTGTTGAAGTAGGATTTGTTTGCTTTCTTCCATTATGGTTCTAATCCTCCAACTGCTAGGTTTTGATGTTTTTAAATAATTGATTATGTTTAGAGAATCTCCTTCCACAATGATATTCCCTGGAATATTTTTGATGAATTGGAGGCATCTCCATAAAGCCTTGGCTTTAGCTGAATGATTGGAAAGAACACCCAAAGGTTCGGAGTAAGCAAAAATGGAATTGCCAAGATGATCACGCAGAATTCCTCCAGCTCTAGCATTACCAGGATTACCTTTTGTAGCTCCATCAAAGTTAAGCTTAACCCACCCTACCGGAGGAGGATGCCACTTGATGTTGGTTCTAGAAGATGAAGGATTGATTGGTCTTGAAGTATCTAAATCAACATGACAGGAATTAAGGATAGATTTCTCAAAATGCGGATAAGGAAAAGGATCAAAAGGGGCTATGAGGACGTTTTCTTTGGCATACAGGATGATCTTATTGGCAATGAGGTCAGTATCCAAGGTTTTTTTATCGAATACTCTTCTATTACGTTCAAGCCAAATTTGCCAAAGGTAATATTGTAAACAAAATTTCCATAATCCTACAAGCACAAGATTCTTGAAAGGATTTTGTCGCTGGAGGAACAATTTGACAATAAAAGGAGGATAGGCCCAAACTAAATGAAATTTGAGGAAAATATTGTTAATCACCATTCTTGAAAAGGAACAAAATAGAAATGGGTGAGAATTAGACTCCTAATCAGAAAGACAAAGCCAATAGAAAGAGGTGATTTTGGGAGTCAGATACTTGGTCCATACCATCTTAAATGGAATAGGAGTTTCAAGAGTATTTATAAACAATAGATAAGCTGATTTGACTGATAATTCTCCATAATTAGTAGGTTCTCAAATTGGATGATCCAAAGAATCTCCTGTTAGAATTATGATAGAAGATAACTGAGCTTGCAAACATAAAATATCAGCCTCATAATTAGGAAAATCAAGTATTTTCTAGCTCAAGGTTCCGTTGATTGAAGAAATGTAATCAACCACTAACGGTCCAACCAGGTGTTTAGTAATGTTGATTATCCTTTGAAGCATAGGAATCTGGATGAGAGGACGATCACCAAGCCACTTGTCTTCCCAAAAGAAAATGGACTTGCCATTTCCAAATTGCCATCTTAATCCTTTTTTTAAAATGGGGCGAGCCATACAAATGGATTTCCAAAAGGTGGACCCAGTAGAAGGAACCTCACCAAAAAGGAATTTAGAAGTCTGAAGATATTTCCTTTTCATAATCTTAACCCAATTAGCATTTTCATTGGAAATGAGTTGCCTGGCTTGCTTAGCAAGAAGAAAAAGTTTGATAATATGGATCCTTCTAAGCCCTAAACCTCCCTGTTCTTTGGGTTTGCAAAATTTATCCCAAGAATCTAAATGAAATCTGTGTTTATTTTCCGACCCTGTCCAAAGAAAATATTTTTGGATTTTTTCTATTTTTTGGTAAACATTTATAGGAGCTTTGAACAAAGAGAGGAAATAAACTGGAATGCTTTGGATACAAGCCATGGTGAGAATAATTTTACCTGCTTGAGACAAAATATTACCTCTCCAGGTAGATAACTTTTTTTGCAGTCTTTCAATGACATTATCCCATAGGCTTTCTTTGGCATTTCCAATAAAAAGGGGTAAGCCCAAATAGGATGAAGGAATATGGGCTATGGAAAATTCAAGGATATTGGTAATGATATTACGTCTTCTTATAGGAGTATTAATAAAATATAATTTAATTTTTTGAAAATTTATCCTTTGGCCAGTAGCTTCTTCATACAAGAGGAGAATACGCTTGATGATTTTGGCCTCATTGATGGAGGCAAAGGTAGACAACAGGGTATCATCAACAAATTGTTGGTGAGTGATAGGATTACATTGAGAGGTAACCTGAAGTCCAGAAATTAGACTTGCATTTTTTTTTTGCCAGGATTGATATACCTAAAGCCTCGAAAACAATAATGAAAATAAGAGGAGATAGAGGATCTCCCTGCCTTAAACCCCTACTACTCTGAAAGTATCCTACAGAAGAGCCATTAATGAGGACAAAAAACCAGGCTGAAGAAATACATCCTTTTATTAAGGAAATCCAATCAGAATGAAAGCCAAACTTTTTCAAGATGGCTAGAAGGAAATCCCAATTGAGTCTGTCATAAGCTTTTTTCATGTCAAGTTTAAGAAGGAAGGCAACTCGTTTATTGGAGGATATAGAATGAATTGCTTCATGAACTAAAATGATGCCATCCAAGATGGATCTTCCTCTAACAGAACTTCCTTGACATTGATTAATTATTAAAGGCATCACCTCCCTCAAGCGGATAGTAATGGCTTTTGTTAAAATTTTGTATATAACATTGCAGAGGCTGATCGGCCTAAATTTGTTAAAATTGCTTGCATTCAAATTTTTTGGTATGAGCACAATAAAGGTGGAATTGAAGCCTCTAGGAATAATTTTAGAAATTTGGATTTCTCTTATGGCATCACAAACATCCTTACCAACTAAATCCCAAAATGCTAAAAAAATCTTGGAGGGAAGCCATCAGGACCAGGGGCTTTGTCAAGTTTCATTGAGAACAGAGCAACTCTAATTTCCTCATCAGAAAGAACAACAGTAAGTTTACTATTAATATCATCAAAAATAATATGAGGAATAAATTGAAGGAAGAAATCCATGGCAACATGAGAGTTAGGTCTGCATGAAGAACACAAGCTTATACTGAGAGGGGGGGGTGAACAGTATAAGACCTCTTTTTAGTTTTCCTTTATACTTCAAAACAATAAAGCAATATATCCAAAGCAATATCAAAACAATGCACAAGATCATCCACAAAGTGACACAGCAATTTACGTGGTTCACCTCCATAAAAATTTTCTCTAAAAGTTATCTCAAAGTTCTTTGGGAAACCTTCCCAATTACAATGTTTATGAGCCTCGGCTCAAAGGAGATACCTTCCCCCAATCTGAATTTATGAGCCTCTGCTCAAAGGAGATACCTCCTCTCTACCTCCCCTACCTCTCTCTCGTCGGTGATCCTCTAGAAGACCTCTCGCCTCCGCTGCCCTTAGCAAATGGAACTCTATCCATAGAAGACAACCGTCTTCCCCGATCTGGTTGGAGACCTTTGTCCTCAACTCTATCACCTCAAAGTTGGTCCTCGAGTTTGCACTAAACACAGTCCTTCGATCTAGCACAAATGTCCTCGGGTTCTTCTCATAGAACCAATGCACCTCTGTCCTCAAGTTCTCTGATAGAACTATCAAACTCAGCTTCACAAGTCCTCTGCTAGGACCTGTCCAAATCTGCTCACAAGTCCCCAACGAAACCTGTCCAAAACCTGCTCACAAGTCCCCAATGGAACCTGTCCAAAACCTGCTCACAAGTCCCCAACGAAACCTGTCCAAAACCTGCTCACAAGTTCATCAAGAACAACTTGCTTGGCATAAACCCACAAAGAGAATGGTTAGAGACCCAATGTGATTCATCAACCTTATAGAAGCATAAAGAGAATTGTTAGAGACTCAATATGTTCTATACTTAACTCCCAATCTCAATCTCAAATCTCATAAGAATAAGATAGATGTAATATGCTTTTCTCAAGAACATGAAACACAACCCAACAATTGCCAACCAAGCAATATCTCATATAACAATGATACTCATGTTCTTTCCAACAACCAATATCTTTTCTCAACCAATTAGGGCTTCAACAAAAATGCTCAAAGACAAGGTTTAACCAACATCATTCAACTCAACATTAACCTTGAAGCATTCAACCAATCATCACAAGAAAAGGAAACAAGTAGAAATCCTTTTCCCTCCAAAGATATTTGAACAAAACAGACCACCCACACAATATCACCAAATGCAAAGAATAACTTGTTCAAATCAACTCAATGGAGTAAGCCCAATATCATGAATCAAGTAAAAGCAATAACTTGATCAAACAACCTCTATGGAAGCAACTCAACCATCAACCTCAAAACAGCCAACCAAGGGTTTCACCAACTCAAAGCAAGTAGCAAGACTCACAAACATAAACCTTAGTGCACAATGCTTCCACTACCTCAAACCAGAATTATGCATTCACCAAAACTCTCATCAATGATAACAATGCATAAGTAGTCTTCAACAAACCATAAAATAGGATTTACACCCAACCAAAGGAAACCTAGTTGAATACCTTTTCACTCCAATATTATTTCAGGAAAACATACACCAATCATACTCATAAGAAGAATGTGCCCATACCTTATTGTGAAGATGAAGAAGCCTCTTTGTTAATCTGCCACAATTAAAATCACTCCTTTTGTGCCACTTAAAAGGTTAGCATAGCAAAAACAAATTATCCACTTAAAGGTTCCCTTTTAAACTCCAATAACACAAAACCCCTTAACTTCCAATTTAATACATTCCCCACAATTATTTTAAAACCTTTTTACTCCTCTCACAATTAAGATTATAAAACTTTATGTAAAGAAAAACTTCCTCTAAACCCTTATGTCTCCCGCGTTGTCATAGTTCGCATTTCCAAAAGGTAAGCATCCCCAACATTAAATATAACTAATAAAACAAGCCCTTATGTCTCCCAAGGTCCATGGTACTAACTACTCACGAAAGCACCACTACTACCTAAACATCACCTTAGGCATCAAACAAACATTATGAACCTAGCACCAAGCCTTAGGCCTCAACAAAAATAATATAGGGCACTTACCACCAGAATTGCTGAGGAGAATTGATCCCAACACCTCTCGCTAGCTAACGCACAAGCACTTGAAGAGCCACCAATAGGCCAACCGCCCACATGGGTATGAAATCGAAAGGGCAATCACTTTGTTTGACTTTATCCTTCTCGGGAGATGCGAAAACCCTGCATCACCAGATTATCTCCTGGCACTTCGTGCTCAATTATCGTGTCATTCAAAATGTGCCAAAGCCACTTCTCCACTGCGGGTAATGTCGGATTTAGTGCTCTTAGAATAGAACAAAATTTATCAATTACTACACTCTCCTTTTTGGTTTTCGAATTGCGTGCGCCCTCATCAAAACTTGCTCTCCTTCGCTGGCGCAGGACGATGTCGAAAACGAAATGCACGGAAATTGATATCAAATCCTTCACACAACTTTAATGAAATCCATTGCCACATTTTATATGCACTATGATGCATTGATTAACACGTCGGCACTTTTAATTTAATTTAAAATTTTAATTTTAATTTTAAATAAATAAAATTTAAACTAAATATTTAAAATTAAATATCTTCATCACCGGGGCACCTTTTTCAACGAAACGAAGAGCCAACTTGGGTTTTAAGAAAAACCCATTTCAAATATGTTGTCCATGGTTTTAAATAAAACCTTTTATTTTGTCTGCCTTGGTTTTCACAAAAACCCTTCCGCTTCTTGACATCAATGACAACATCAACACTTGAGCAAAGGCAATGTACCCAATGTACCCAAAATTGCCAACAATCTCCCCCTTTGTCATTGATGGCAAACCTTTACTAAAAACACATCTTCAAGAGCCAAAACTGAAACCCCATGAATCTACCTTTGAAGTTTTGCTCCCCCCGACTTGAAGCTTTCCTCTTCACTTGAAGCTCTCCCCCTTACTCATATCTCTCCCCCTTTGTCATCAATGGCAAAGGGCCACCTTTGGGGCTCGGGACTAAGAATGAGCCTCTTAGCTTAGTCCCTCCCCCACCTCCTCGATGAGGTGATTAATTCTGGGGTGGGAGTGAAACTCCCATTAGGCAACCGATCATCATCGGCGTCTATAACTTCCTTGTCGGGCCTTCTCTTGAACTCTTTGTCCATATCCCTATTCTTGTCATTGTTCTTGTTCTTTTTCTCATCCCTGTTCTTGTCCATGCCTTGATCCTTGGACCTGATCATGCCACTGTTCCTATTCCTATATTCTGGAATTTCAGCTCTACACTGTCTGATCGTGTGACCTTCATTGTTGCACTTATAACAAGTAACAATGTTATTTCTTTTAGGCATACCTCGTTCTTTGAATCCACAAGTTTTGACCAAACCACTTCGACCAAACCTGTTTTGACCAAGTATGTTCTGACTAACCCAGCTTCTCGATATTTGCCTTGCAAAAAATTGCTTTATGCCCAAACTGATTGCAAGAGTAGCAATACCCATGAAAGAAATTACCACTTTTGAAACTCGTCATTTACCTTCTTTACTTGAGCCATGCAATGTACAGCCATGTGACCAAATCTATGACAAGCAAAAGATTTGCCTTGAAACTTTCTTTTATTTGACCTCTTGGGTCCTAAAGACTCATTCTGAATTTTTTTTTCTATTTCTATGCATCTATCATTCAAGGACTCATGATCTGAAATACTTTCCTCATTAGAACTCTCTTCCTTTTGGAGTCTCTTACTAGACTCTCCAACTTGTTCCTTGTGAGGCTTAACAAAACCAAGACCTGTTTTATCTCGTTGTCTTTATTTGTCCTTTGATGAGAGATTTAACCTTCTTGGAGCTATCCTGAAATCTGTATGAGCTTATCCTTGTACTCTTTATTTTCCTCTTTCAAAGAAGCCATTTTTTTATCTAATTCACTATACTCAAGCACCTTAGATTCTAACTCATTCTTGAGTTCTTGTGCCTTAGCCATAGAGACGTCAAGACTTTCTATAAGTTTATCTCTCTCCATGCAACATTCATCTAACTTATCCTTGAGTCTAGCATTCTTCCTTCTTTCCTTTTTCAAAACACTAAGAGCATTAGTAAGTTCACATTCAAGATCCTCTATTTGATTGCACTTTGAATTATCAAGGCCTTTTTCAGATTTCTTATCACTAGAGGTGCTACCCTTTTCAAAAACCATACATGCATCTTCCTTATCATTTTCTGAAGCATCCTCATACATACTAGCAACCAAATCATTATTTTTGCAATCATCCTCAAGGTGACCAAAATTTCCACATCTAAGACATTTCATGATAATGAATCTATGTTTTGGTTCTTCCTCTTTTTCTCATATGAACAACATCTCATTTTCATTATCACTTGAAGAACTTTCACTATCACTACTAGAACACTTACTTGCTTTGTCTAGGTAGAAACTCTTCTTGTGCTTGTGAGAGTACCTCTTTCCTTTATTGCTTTGCTCATCTTTGTTCTTCCTTTGATGCCTATGCCTTTCAGAATCTTTGCTCTTACAATCATGTTTATCTTCATCACTTTCATCCTTGGCAACAGTATAGTTAGTAGCATAATGACCAATCTTTCCAAAACATCTTACGTTTTTCATAATTTTGTGCTTTCTAGAGAACTTGCCTTTCTTGCTGAAATATGCCTCTTCATCACTAGAAGACTCATCACTCTCTTGAAACTGTTTACCTTTGGAATAATCCATTGTGTTCTTTACTAGCTTTTCCTTCAAGCTATTAAACCTTTCCGAAGGAACCCGCTCTGATACCAATTGAAGAACACAAGCTTATACTGAGAGGGGGGGTGAACAGTATAAGACCTCTTTTTACTTTTCCTTTATACTTCAAAACAATAAAGCAATATATCCAAAGCAATATCAAAACAATGCACAAGATCATCCACAAAGTGACACAACAATTTACGTGGTTCACCCAAGGTGGGCTACTCCACAAAAATTTCCTCTAAAAGTTATATCAAAGTCCTCTGGGAAACCTTCCCAATTACAACATTTATGAGCCTCGGCTCAAAGGAGATACCTTCCCCTTTGCTCTGAATTTATGAGCCTCTGCTCAAAGGAGATACCTTCCCTACCTCTCGCTCCGGTCGGTGATCCTCTAGAAGACCTCTGCCTCTGTTGCCCTTAGCAAATGGAACTCTATCCACAGAAGACACTTGTCTTCCCTGATCTGGCTAGAGACCTCTTTCCTCAACTCTATCACCTCAAAGCTGGTCCTCGAATTTGCACTAAACATAGTCCTTCGGTCTAGCACAAATGTCCTCGGGTTCTTCTCATAGAACCAATGCACCTCTGTCCTCAAGTTCTCTGATAGAACTATCAAACTCAACTTCACAAGTCCTCTGCTAGGACCTGTCCAAATCTGCTCACAAGTCCCCAACGGAACCTGTCCAAAACCTGCTCACAAGTCCCCAATGGAACCTGTCCAAAACCTGCTCACAAGTCCCCAATGGAACCTGTCCAAAACCTGCTCACAAGTTCATCAAGAAAACTTGCTTGGCATGAACCCACAAAGAGAATGGTTAGAGACCCAATGTGATTCATCAACCTCATAGAAGCATAAAGAGAATTGTTAGAGACTCAATATGTTCTATACTTAACTCCCAATCTCAATCTCAAATCTCATAAGAATAAGATAGATGTAATATGCTTTTCTCAAGAACATGAAACACAACCCAACAATTGCCAACCAAGCAATATCTCATATAACAATGATACTCATGTTCTTTCCAACAACCAATATCTTTTCTCAACCAATTAGGGCTTCAACAACAATGCTCAAAGACAAGGTTTAACCAACATCATTCAACTCAACATTAACCTTGAAGCATTCAACCAATCATCACAAGAAAAGGAAACAAGTAGAAATCCTTTTCCCTCCAAATATATTTGAACAAAATAGCCACCCACACAATATCACCAAATGCAAAGAATAACTTGTTCAAATCAACTCAATGGAGTAAGCCCAATATCATGAATCAAGTAAAAGCAATAACTTGATCAAACAACCTCTATGGAAGCAACTCAACCATCAACCTCAAAATAGCCAACCAAGGGTTTCACCAACTCAAAGCAAGTAGCAAGACTCACAAACATAAACCTTAGTGCACAATGCTTCCACTACCTCAAACCAGAATTATGCATTCACCAAAACTCTCATCAATGATAACAATGCATAAGTAGTCTTCAACAAACCAGAAAATAGGATTTACACCCAACCAAAGGAAACCTAGTTGAATACCTTTTCACTCCAATATTATTTCAGGAAAACATACACCAATCATACTCATAAGAAGAATGTGCCCATACCTTATTGTGAAGATGAAGAAGCCTCTTTGTTAATCTGCCACAATTAAAATCACTCCTTTTGTGCCACTTAAAAGGTTAGCATAGCAAAAACAAATTATCCACTTAAAGGTTCCCTTTTAAACTCCAATAACACAAAACCCCTTAACTTCCAATTTAATACATTCCCCACAATTATTTTAAAACCTTTTTACTCCTCTCACAATTAAGATTATAAAACTTTATGTAAAGAAAAACTTCCTCTAAACCCTTATGTCTCCCGCATTGTCATAGTTCGCATTTCCAAAAGGTAAGCATCCCCAACATTAAATATAACTAATAAAACAAGCCCTTATGTCTCCCAAGGTCCATGGTACTAACTACTCACGAAAGCACCACTACTACCTAAACATCACCTTAGGCATCAAACAAACATTATGAACCTAGCACCAAGCCTTAGGCCTCAACAAAAATAATATAGGGCACTTACCACCATAACTGCTGAGGAGAATTGATCCCAGCACCTCTCGCTAGCTAACGCACAAGCACTTGAAGAGCCACCAATAGGCCAACCGCCCACATGGGTATGAAATCGAAAGGGCAATCACTTTGTTTGACTTTATCCTTCTCGGGAGATGCAAAAACCCTGCATCACCAGATTATCTCCTGGCACTTCGTGCTCAATTATCGTGTCATTCAAAACGTGCCAAAGCCACTTCTCCACTGCGGGTAATGTCGGATTTAGTGCGCTTAGAATAGAACAAAATTTATCGATTACTACACTCTCCTTTTTGGTTTTCGAATTGCGTGCGCCCTCATCAAAACTTGCTCTCCTTTGTTGGCGTAGACGATGTCGAAAATGAAATGCATGGAAATTGATATCGAATCCTTCGCACTTCTTTAATGAAATCCATTGCCACATTTTATATGTACTATGATGCATTGATTAACACGTCGGCACTTTTAATTTAATTTAAAATTTTAATTTTAATTTTAAATAAATAAAATTTAAACTAAATATTTAAAATTAAATATCTTCATCACCGGGGCACCTTTTTCAACGAAACGAAGAGCCAACTTGGGTTTTAAGAAAAACCCATTTCAAATCTGTTGTCCATGGTTTTAAATAAAACCTTTTATTTTGTCTGCCTTGGTTTTCACAAAAACCCTTCCACTTCTTGACATCAATGACAACATCAACACTTGAGCAAAGGCAATGTACCCAATGTACCCAAAATTGCCAACACCGCAATCCTCCTGGAGCAATTGCATGAAGTGATCTATCCCTTAAGATCTAATTTCCTTGATATCATTAATGATCTTTCCATCCTGGCTACGAATTTCTTTGATCCTATTGTTGCTTCGTTGTCTCATAGTAGAAACATGAAAGAACTTTGTATTGGAATCTCCTTTTTTTAGCCAAATATCACGAGATTTCTATCTCAAAAAGGTTTCCTCACATTTAAGTATATTGTGATATTGATCTAATAAATTTCTCTCTTCACTTCTCACCTCAGCATAATAATCTCCTCTTTCCTGGCTCTCTTTTTCAATTATAGCTAGCCTATTCTTGATATCTTGTTTGTCCTAGAAGAGATTTCCAAAGATATCTCTATTCCATATTTTTATATTTTCTTTGATGGTCTTGATTTTTTGGGCTAAAATAAAAGGAGTTCCTTGAACATCATATTACCACCACTAACTCATCCTCTCTTTGAAATCAGGATGTAACATCCACATGGCTTCAAACCTGAAAGGAGTTTTGAAAATTTTGGGGTTGTTGGTATCTAAAAGGATAGGACTATGGTCGGAGCCAATCTTGAGAAGATATTGAAATTTTACATCACACTAAATGGCAAGAGCTTCCTGAGAAAATAAAACCCTATCAAGTTTGACTTGAATTAGGTGAGACCCACACCTTTGATTTGACCAGGTAAATTGATTGCCTTTCAAATATACATCCATCATATTGTGATCATTGATAAACTCCTAAAAATCCTCCATACTTTTGGAAAAATAGGCAACCCCTCCCTTCTTTTCAGAAGGAAACAAAGGGGTATTGAAGTCTCCCGTGAGGATCCATGGGAGATTAGGAAAGGTGCTTCTGATAGAAGACAAGATATTCCACATGCGAGCCCTCCCATATATGGAATTGGGTGCATAGATATTAGTGAGAACCCAAGGTGAGTTATTGTCTTTGTCAAAAAAGAGGATGCTCATCATCTCATCATTGGAATGGATAATATTTCCTTCTACAATGTTTGGGTTCCATAAGCACAGCAGGCCTCCTGATGCACCTTTGGCATTGCAAGCAGTAAATTCATAATTCTTCCAAATATGATTGCAAATATTTTTATCCCGAGGCTCTCTAACCTTGGTTTCTTGGAGCACAAAAATGGTAGGTTTTATTTCCTTCCTTAATGATTTAGCTAACCTCTGTTTAGCTAGACCATTAAGGCCTCTCACATTCCATGAGAGGATCTTCATTTTGAAGATTTATAGGTTTGTTTTCCTCCATTTCCATGCGTTTGTGGAGGTTTGGTGCACTTTGATTCTTCCCTGGAAAGGTTAATTCTAGCAAAAAATAGAGTCTTTTGTACTCCATTAGCAATATATTCATTTACACCCTACTTCCATTGATCAAAATTAAAAGGTGTTCCTCACTTTTTTTCAACTCCACAATCAATGGGAGATTTCTTCTGGCTTCTGGTCATTTTTGGGCTGAAATTGTTAGCAAAAATTTTTTGAACCATAGGACTAGATGGTTCAAAAAAGGAGGAAGGGATGGAAACCTCATCAACTAGAGGTTGGTCTTCATTGAAATCAGCCGAGGATGAGGGATTATCATTCAAGGGTTCAGAGAATGGTTCTTGCTAGACTTCCATTGGATCCAAAGAGGGAATTGACTCAAGATCGGGATTATTTATTTTGTCAACAACAATATCAGGATCTAAATCTCATAGAATTTGAAATTGATTAGGAAGTGCGAAAATACTAACCTCATTATGAGCAGTCGCAGAGGAAGCCTTTTTTCCTTTATCATTTGGAGACTTTCTAAAAGAAGATTTGCCTCGTTCATCCTAATTTTTTTATCCTTGACGGGCTTGAAGGTGATTCCTTTGGAAGGAGGAAATCTTCTTTTATCCTTTTTGAAAGGTGTCTAAAGTTACTTTTATTTTCCAGTGATTTGAGTATCCTGATTTGGCTCAGCATTGACTATATGTTTTTTGAGTGAGGGGCACTGAGCACAAATATGACCTTGAGTCTGACATTCAATACATAAGGGAGGTTTGTTCTCATATTCAATAGCTTGCTTGTGGAGAAAGGTCCCATGTTCCAGCTTGACAAAGGTAGGAAGAGCATAATCAAGATTAGCATTGACACAAAAGTGAGCAACGTGCATTCTTGATCTAGACAACATGACCCTATCAATAAGAAGTAGATATCCAATAGTCGAGGCAACAGCTTTGATGATAGATTCCCACCAAATATGCCAGGGGAGATTTGGAAGTCTAACCCAGATAGGAGCTAAATTGATGCTTTGAGTTGCTGGGTCAAAACCAGGAGTCCACTTCATCAAAAAAACACTTTTGGACCCAAGGAACCAAGGTCCTCTAGACATAATTTGAATGGAATCTTCTTTGGCATTAAGGCGAATGCCAAAAAAAGCATTAGATAGGCCAAAAATTTGCAGGGACCCTTGGAATTTCCATCTGGAAAAGGCCCAATGCCTAATAGTGTCAAGATTGGGATTTCCTCCAACCACTTTCCCAACCAGAGAAAAGGATTCCTTGGCTAAAAATTTATTCACCACACATTCAGGGATCTTAACTCTATTCCTAGAGACTTCAAAATGTGGGGGTGAAGGATCGACAGAGGAAGAATAAAAGCCCAAAATATTAGCAAAGGAAGGTTTAGGGGTAGATAGAATGTCATCCCCCAAAATGAAGTGATCTTTCCAAATGAATAATTAGGTAGGCCCACCTTAGGATAAGGAATAGAAGGGGCGGACGCAGGAGCAACGAATCCTGTCGAAGGAGAAGCTTTGACGAAAACCTTGGAGACGACAAAATCAGGTGGAGCAGAAAAATTATTATGATCGTCCTCCTATCCAAATGAAAAGGATTTGACATCAACCTTAGAAGCGGTGGTGCCTTGCAGAACATAACCGGTCTTGAAACCTTCCTCCCACCCTCCAACATTTTGAATAAAATCCTTCTCTTCTTTAGAAATATGAATAACAGAGGATTTGACAGCATTCTCAGAAGCAGAAGTGCCTTGTGGAATAGAACTGGTCATGAAACCTTCCTCCCACCCTCCATAATTTTGAATTAAATCCTTCCCACATTCAAAAATTTGAATAACAGAGGACCTACTACCACAGTTGCAACAGCCAGCCATTTTCCTCAGTCCTCACAATGGTAAAAGAGATTTGTTTGAATGTAAAAATTTTATTTTGCAAGTTCATGGGTGCATTCAAAATCAAAAAAATATTGTCTCCATTAACCCTAGCAGCAAATATAATTTTATCAATATGTCTTTGACTAAGAGGTTGCAAGTTCAAACAAAAAAAATCAAAGACATACAAATTGAGGGAGACAATGTTCAAATTTTTGAAGATTTAAAGCTCACCATGGATAAATATGTTTTACATTTAGATTTTCATGCTATTGAGATGAGTGATGTAGATATTGTTCTTGGTTATCCTTAGTTGCTTTCTTTGGGTACTACTAACACTAATATGCAAAAGAAATTCATGAAGTTATGGTATCAAAAGAAGAAGATAATATTATAGGACATTTTGGATAGCCTACCCAGATTCGTAGCGGCTACCAATTCCACCATGTAAATTAAAAAATATATATTATAGGAAATTTCTCAATGTAAGGAAAAAATAGGTAGCTATTGCAGGGGAACAAAGTGAAGAGCAAACAATAGAACCTAAAATAGAATCTCAAGAGGAGGCAGTAGCAAAAATCAAGGAAGCAAAAGTAAGAGAAGAACCAATGAAAGCGAGTAAGAGAGAAGAGCAAAAATAGGTTGAACATCAAGCTAAGGTTGGAGTATATCACCATCCACACCACCATGAGAGGCAACAATCATGGAGACAGGGCTTGAGGTAATATAATAACGATGAGGAACATACAAGGAACCAAAGGAGCCAACCCTTTGGATATGCTACAAGTCATAAATACAAGCAGGTATGGATGAAAAAAAGTGAAATTTATGCTTCCAACACATGGCATTGGCATCAACGAAGACCACCACCAATCATTGTTTCATTGGGATGGATGGATGATCGATATTGGTACCAATACACAACATGGCTCAAAATAACTTATTATTTAGCCTCTTCTAATGTTTCGAGGATGAAACATTTGTAAGGGGGTGGAATGTTAGGTACCAAGATAGGTACTTAATATTTAATAATTTAATATTGTATTATATAATGGTATGAGCCATTAATTAATTATTGAGTAAGGAAGGCCACATGTCAAAATAGAAATAGGTATGTCATAGAATCATATTTGTAACCATTGGGGGAATATTATCATATGTAACCGCAAGGAATATTGTCATATTATTATGCACTTTGTAACTCATGGAAGGTGAACCTCCACATGTGTGATCTTGTAACTCATGAAATGTGAACCATCACACTCTTGTATAAAGATAGATGTACCCCCATTGTGAAAGGTATCTATGATGTATTCTTAGAGAAGTCTTGGCTTATGGAGCTAGAGATCTTGTGGAGTGGCTTCCTTCCTAAAGGAGCATTGTATGGTGTTGCTCTACCTTAAGGGTATAATCAATCTCTATTTTATTGAGCAATTTATTGTGCAATTAATTTATTTGTGGATGCATGTTGAATATTTATGCAAATTATTGAAAGATATATGGAATGAGAAAAGAGGTTCATTACAAAGACCTTTCTTCCATAGTTAAGTTGCTCCAAGAATAGATGGAACAACAAAAAATGATAGAAACCTTGCTTAATAGGAAAACAAATAACAAGGATATAGAGGGTAGATGAGAAGGGAATCTTGTTACAATAAACCATGAAAGCAAAGCTTGGATCGAGGCTAAGCTTGCCAAAGACCTTAAGAATGTTAAGGTAGCAAAATTTAATGGAAGAGAAGGAGGTGATGTTGCAAATTTATGGTTAAATGAGTTGGAAAACTTATTTTATATGAAGAATATTCATTCAAAACCTAAATTATATGGGCTACCCTTCATCTTCAAGATGTAAATTTAAAATTGTGGAACACATTCAAGGTAGGCAAAGGAATCCAAGTTGTCGATCTTTAATGGGATAGTTTTTTTGGGGAATTTAAAAAGAGATTCCTATCAAAATAATTTTATGTCAAAAAGTTTGAGGAGTTTTCTAGGCTCCAATAGGGTACTATATTGGTGGAGGTATACCACCAAATATTTGTTAAACTATTGAAATATGTTCCTGAGTATGATATCAATGAAAAACTGAAGGTGCATAAGTTCATCTTAGGGGTGGATCCTAACATTTGGATAGTAATTAATTTTATCAAACCCAAAACTAATGAGGGAACTGAAACTAAAAATTACACTAACTCATATTATTCACACAAGGGGATTTTATAATTCATTTTTAAAACCATAATCTCCCAAAATAGGAGATGCTAATCAAAATCTCTAACTAAGCATTCAAACTCAACTTCTTAACTCTCACTAAGCTAACAAGTCTAATCCAAAGACTATGTCATCCAAATGTGTTGACATTTACAAGTTAGAATTAGATGTTTATTAAATCACTCCTAGACTTAGGACTTAATACTCAATTAAGTAAAGCTAACACCTAGTCTAGAACACACATTCTAACTTAGACTTAGGACTTTAGGCTTTGGTAAATAATAAAATAAATTAAGCCTAATAAATATTAGCCTGGATCTAATGATGTCCACATAATCCCTCTCCACCATAGAAGCATTGAACTCCAATTTTTCTATAATAGGGGTGAGAGGGTGAGATATAACATGTTAAATTACAAAGCTGACTAAGATGTTGAAAAAGATCATGTAGGCCATGATTCACGGTCGATGCTGGACTAGAATATCATGGTACATATTGGTCACCAATATGTGTATGATCTCGATGAGGTAAGGATGAAGCGCTAATAGTCTACTATGGAGCTATTGAAGTCTGCTGAAAATAGGAACCGTTGAAGATGGCAATGGAGAAGGTTGCTCTAAAATAGGTGGAAGAAGAGTTGGAGCATTAGGATGAGGTGTCGATGAATAACTTACCTTCGTAGTAGGAGGTAATGCAGCGGAAGAGGAGGATGATGCCACCTTGAAATGAGATGGTGCAATGGAAGCAAGTGTGTCATGAGGTCTATCGAAGATAAGGGCTATCTTCTCTGGATTGTAATGGTATTTTGGTCCTTTTATCTATCCATGATGACCAATTTTTCTAACCCACTCAATTTGAGTTTAGCAAATGAAACTTGATCATTGACAAAAACTTTTGTGTATGCAAACCAGGTTTCCATGTCCATGATCCAGTTATTCAATACATCGGGGTTCTGAGACCCTTCATACAATTTGACCTCACATTTTCTATGGGCCTTAGTATCTCGAGTGGCTTTTTCTTCAGGATCATAGCGAACTAAAATGGCATCCACTTTGTTGACCAATTTCCCAATAGTTTATACCAAGGAAAGCATTTGGTCCTCTAAATCTGATGTCATTTGTTATCTAGTGTAAGTCAGATCGATTACAAAAATGTGAGTACAATTGCCTTAAAAAGATCAAATCAAGAAGGCTTAAAATTTTACCTTGTAAAAGAGGGATTACAAAAAATATAATTTGCCAACAAGTGCAAAAATAATCTCCCTCTTTTACAAATTTTGTGTCTATTTTACCAAGCAAAAATAAGTATTTTTTCTTTTACAATTTATAAGAAATAAAAAAATTAATTAATTAATTAATAAAAATTAATTAATTAATTAATTAATTTATGCCCAAAATAATACCAAAAACTTTTGGCAACTATTAAGTCATGATTAGTAGGCAGCAAACAGGTAGTGCACAACACGTAGAATTCAACAAGTGGGCAATGATTGTTCAATCTACTAAGTCAATGTCAACATCACACAATACAGCACTAGATAACCCCCCACGGGCTAAATACCTTACTATAGGCACCTTGCACCTTATAAATAGAAATAGTTCCCACACCCCGTCGATGTGGGATTATTCCTGCATAACACACAAAATAACAAAATTATTCTTTTAACCACGTGTCATTGGTCAATTGACAAACAAGCAATCAATCATAGGTGAGCACCATAATAATAAGACAACCAATCAGACATAGTGCAGGTCAACGTCAGGCACGTAATATAACAACGTGCTAGCTAGCTCCCGTGGGTTGGCTATGCTTCACTAGGTGCTTTACGCCTTATAAAATTCCAATCAATTCCTACACATCAAATGTGGGATAGTTAGCAGTGAAGAAAAAATAGAATTTATTGTCTACTCATCGAGAAGTGCAAAATATTGCTAAAAAACCATCAAAAAAAACCTGCAAAACATGCATCTTATAAGCATTTAACCTGCAATCTCCATATGAAAGTGTGAGCGACTGACACATAACCTAAATTAGCTCTATAAATGTCATGAGGAAATAATTTGGATCATCCTAGGGATAAAATAAAAATCACCAATTGATCGGTTGTGTAGGCGTTGATCAGAAGGTAGTCGATCCATCGATGAAAGATTACAAGGGAGAGATGAGTTGGTGGAAAATGAAAATTATCAAAGGAGACAAAATTGACAATGTCTGATTGGTCAGGAGTGTTGTAAAGTAAATAGTATCATCCCTTGAAGCATTACCATAGGAAGAACATAGGGATGGTTAGTCTACCGATGGAGGATGTGTTGACCATCGATAAGCGAGGCAATGTCGATTAGTAGATGGTTGTGCCAATGGTCGATCCTATTGGTGAGCCAACCACCAGATGTTGGTTGTCAACTAGATAATGGTCAGAAGGGCCTGTCAACCTATGGTTGGTACCAGGAAAGGCCTGCCTGACATTGATCAATTGATAATAGTTGAGGTCAAAAAATCGAGGGTGGCTAGCAGAAATCGAGGTGATCACCAGTTGATCGGGTAGTGAGCGCCTGATTTTTTTTTCTAAACTAATGTGAAGACCTTAGCTAAAAATAAAATAAAATTAAATAAGTATTAATATTTTAAATAAAATATTAATATTAATTTTAATTTGAACAAGGAGTTAACTATTGCAAGGTCATTACTTGACAAAAACTAACCCAATTTTCACCAAACTTGATGCATAGTGTCTAATTGACTGAACAAAAATCTCAGTGGGCCAACTTGAAACCTAGACTAAGAAATTTTGTGGAAAATTTACAAATAATTTGGATGAATATTCATATGCAAACTAATTGCTTCCTAGACCAACTAGGAGTCCAACTAGCACAAGCCTAATCACAAGCTCTGATACCAGTGACAAGGGAACTAAAACTAAAAATCACACTAACTCATATTATTCACATAAGGGGATTTTATAATCCATTTTTAAAACCATAATCTCCCAAAAATATATGTTAATTAGAATCTATGACTGAGCACTCAAACTCAACTTCTTAACTCTCACTAAGCTAACAAATCTAATCCAAATACTATGTCGTCCAAATGTGTCGACATTTACAAGTTGGAATTAGATATTTATTAAATCACTCCTAAACTTAGGACTTAATACTTAATTAAATAATTAAAGCTAACACCTAGTCTAGAACACACATTATAACTTAGACTTAGGACTTTAGGCTTTAGTAAATAATAAAATAAACTAAGCCTAATAAACATTAGCCTAGATCTAATGATGTCCACATCAAAAACCCTACAAAAAATCTTATGATTTGGCTAGGCAAGAAGATATCAATATTTAAATCAAAAATACCTTCTTTAAATATGTAGGGTTGATAGAGGTAGAGAGGTAGGAACTCAAGAAGAGTAAGAGAGTGGGTTTTATGAAATGGAATAAGGAGCAAAATAATAAAAGTAAAGGGAACCCTAATTCTGGTAATAAGAACAATGGGAACCAAGGAAATTATAAGAAGAAATTCTATGACATTTCCAACCCGCAACCTCAAAAACAAAATGAATCGGCATAGAAAGAGGGAACAAAGGAGAAAAGATAGGAAATATCTCAGGCACCTATAATAGGTTACTTCATTTGTGGGGATCTTAATTATACAAATAAGTGTTCCCAATGGCTAGAATTGAGCAACAGACCAAGGAACAACTACACCAAATATTTGCTTCCAGAGGGAGTCAAAACTTAGATGGGCAAGCAACTTCTATGCTTTTTAATAGTAAGTTATTTAATAAGGATGTTAGTCTTAATTGATACTACAGTTAGTTTTATTTCCACTAGTATTATTATGCATTTGCTAAAAAGACCTAGATTTTTGGCACAAGGGTGGAAAGTTGAGTATGGGTTTGGATAGATCTACTCAGTGGATCAGTGTTTATCTATGGCTGAGATTACTTACCTAATGGATCCACTATATGACACTTATATGTAGCACCACTCCATGCTTTTGATATTATCCTAGGGATGGATTGGTTGAAGGCTTATGGAGCCTTAATAAACTTCCAAGAAAGGTGGATGGATTACACCGATAAGGATAAAAAGAGAGTAAGGGTTCAAAGTAGACAGGGATATTTTTAATCACATTTGTTGTCAATGATGTAGCTAAAGAAAGCTATAAAAATAGGTAGTATGTTATATATAGTCAAGATAAATGGCAAGACAAGCAAACAAGGGGATGCGGAAATATTTAAGAAACATTCAATTTTGCATGGATTTATGGATGTATTTCCAAAATATCTACCAGGCCTACCACCTCAGCATGAATTTGACTTCACCATTAAACTAATACCTGGGACTGAGCCCATTGCAAGGACACCTTACAAAATGACTATTATAGAGTTGCAAGATTTAAAGGTGCAACTTCAAGATCTATTGTAAAGGGTCTAATCAAACCTAGTGTGTTGCCTTGGGGTACTCCAATACTATTTGTGAAAAAGAAGGATGGTTCCTTAAGATTGTGCATAAATTATAAAATGTTGAATAAGGTGACCATCAAGAATAGGTATCCTTTGTCAAGGATTGATGATATTTTTTATCAACTAAAGGATGCCACTATATTTTCAAATATTAATTTGATATTAAGATATCATCATTTGAGGATTTGAGAGGAGGATACTCAAAAAATAGCCTTTAATACTATATATGAACACTATGAGTCCACAATTTTACCATTTGGGTTAGCAAATGCACCAACATCTTTTATGAATTTGATGAACAGTGTGTTCAAGAAATATTTGGATGAGTTTTTTTGATATTTCTAGATAATATTTTGATATTCTTGCACCAAAGAGAAACATGACCAACATGTGAGGTTAGCGTTAGAGATGTTGAGAAAAACCAACTTTATGGGAAGTTGTCTAAATGTGAGTCTTATGCCTCACAAGTTCAGTATTTAGGGCATATTATATCTACATAAGGGATTGATGTGGATCCTAAGAAAATTGAGACCATTATGTGTTGGTCTACACCCATAAATATGTTAGAAGTTATAATCTTCACAGGGCTCATGATTTACTATAGGTGTTTAGTGAAGGACTATTCAAAAATTCTCTATTCTATAACCAACCTTTAGAGAAAGGAAAAAGAGTACAAATGGATGGATAAATATAAGACTGCCTTTGAAAATTTGAAGAATAAGTTGACTACAACATCAATTATCAAGATACCAAATCCTCTTGAAAATTTTACAATATGTACAGATGCTTCCTTAGAAGGTTTGGGTGGGGTGTTGTCCTATAATGAGGCTATAGTAGCATATGAATCTAGGAAACTTAAGAAGCATGAGTTGAATTATGCTACCCATGACCTAGATTTGGCAACGATTGTGCATGCACTAAAGTTCTAGAGGTACTATTTATTTGGAAAACCATTTAAGCTAAGGATAGATCACCAAAGTCTAAGGTATATTTTTACACAACCTATATTGAATGCAAGACAGTGAAGGTGGATAGAGTTCTATATGACTTTGGTATTGATTATATCAAAGGAAAATAAAATAAGGTTGTAGATTCCTTGAGTAGGAGAAGGCACATAGCAGCATTAACCTAGAGTCATATAGACTTGATAGACTTGATGGACAAAGTCATAGAAATACAAATACAAGATTAGGTTTGCATCAAAACTTGGGTAAAAGTGGAGAGAAATCCTAAGGGAATCAAATATTTTAACATAAAGGATGGACTCTTATGTTTCAATTAGCTTAAACCATTTCAAATATTGCTTAGAGTGTAATTCTAAACACCAAATAATAACAAGGCAATGATAAATTAACAAAGGGGAACTCCTTAAAGTCTATACATAACCAGTGTGTGTTACCTAAAACTAGTGATTTAAAGAGAATTATTATGCAATAGGTGCATAGTTATCCATATTCTACTCATTCGAGAGGGGAAAATATAAGAGAAAACATTAAAAAGACCTATTGGTCAATACTGAAGTAGGATATCACTATTTTTATTACTAGATGCTTGAAGTGCTAGAACATTAAGGCATAGCATCAACACCCAATAGGAAAACTATATCCACATGATATACCCATTCAAAAGTGGTAGGTTATATCAATGGATTTTATTATGGGTTTACCTAAGACTAGGTACCAGCATGATGCAATACTTATGGTGGTCGACAAGTTGACCAAGGTTGCACATTTTACAGTGGGAAACATCAAAGATGGTGCATTGGTTATGGAAAATAAACTTTCCAAGGAATTTTTAGGTTATATGGTTTTCTTGAAGTGATCGTATAAGATAAAGATTCTAGGTTTACATCAGAATTTTGGCAAGCTCTTCATCGTGTAGTTGGCACTAAATTGAATATTAGTTTTGCTTACCATCTATAAATAGATAGGAAAACAGAGAGGGTTAACCAAGTTTTGGAAGATATGCTTTGCATGTATTGCGTGGATCAAAATTCTAGATAGAAATACTTTTTATATATTATTGAATTTGCATATAATAATGGATACCATTCATCCTATGGTTCCATTTGAATCCTTGTAAGGGAGAAGATGCAAAACACCTCTATCATGGGATAATTTGGAATATTGGGTGATAATTAGACCAGATACTATCAAAGAGATGAAGTAGCTCAGAGCAATTCGGCTAAGGCTCAAAGAAGTAGTTGATCATCAGAATATCTATGTTGATATAAAGATATCTGTAGACACCAAAATCCAGCCACTTGTAAGTCATCTATACCTTCCTGCCAGCCACGTGTCAGTCATCCATCCTTCTCGCCATTATTTGGCCCAAATCCACACTTTCCCACCATTATTTGGCCCAATTTCACTTTTCTCGCCATTTTTCATCCCCAAATTTATTTAAATTAATATATATATATATATATATATATATATATATATATATATATATATATTTTTTTTTTTTTTTTTTTTTTTTTAATATTTTAATATATTTTAATATATATATAAATAAAGTTTAAGTGATTTAATCTGAGCCGTCCATCCTTCATTTAATCTCATCCGTCCATCCATCTTAATCCGTTTCACAACCTAGATTTATTCTCTACCCTTGGATCCACTTTAATCTTAGCCACACGTTCAAAGTGTTGTTAAAACCCTAAAGTGTGCCCTAAGAGTAGATTATAAATTGAGTCACCTTGATGGCTCAAACCCTATCTATCTCTTCGGCTAAACCTACCTATCTTTCCAATCTAAGTTTGGAGTTGGCTATTGCTGTTAATCCTGAGTCTTCTGAGTCTTCTACGGCCCTAAGTCTGAACTAAACCCTTTTGCCGCATCCATCGCCACCGCCTGGTCTCGCCGCATTAACAGGAAAAGGTATAGATTCGTCTAAAGCAAGTAATCTTTCTTTATGTATTAATCAGCTGTTGAATTCTGCATTCTGTTTATTTTTATTTCATAAATCTAGGGTTTTAGATCTAGCTTCTGAGGGCTCACACAGTGGAGCCCTCTTATTAGTTTCTAACTCTTTGATAATTTTAATGTGTGCAGGATTCTAGTGGTAGATCTGATTTGTTGATAGCAACTGCTTAAGTTGGAGTGGTCCGAGCCAAAGGATACAACGAAGCCCACTCATTCTGTTGAGGTTAAGGATACATTCTTCGGAGACGCCACCACATTGTGCCAGCTAGGGTTTCGAAGAACCCTAGCACAAATTGTAACTTTGTATCACGAAAAGGGTTACAGGGCCTGTTGTACTTAAAAGGAGTTTCTAAACTCCATTGATTAATAAAAATCATTCATTTTGTACAACTGTTTTGCATTCCTTTATTGTGATTTCTTTATTTCTGTTTGGCGTTGTATCTTTAATCTACAATATCACTAAGAGAATTCTCTATGGGAGATAGAGTTTTCTTGAGTTTAAGACCCATGAAAAGTTCCATCAAGTAAACTAAGTTGGATCCTCATTTTTTGGGCCTTTTGAGATCATTGATAAGATTAGTCCAATAGCATATAGGCTTGCCTTGTTGCTCAACTTGTTAAATATCCATGATACTTTTCATATATCCCTATTTATAAAGTATGTTTTTAATCCTTCTCATGCTTGAAATGTTTTAAAATTATAGATGGTATATCCCTCAACCATTGAGGTACGATTGATAAGGATTCTAGGGTTTCATTCCAATATGTTGATGAAATGAACCCTCGATCAATGTAAGGTCTAATGGGATCAATATTCTAAAAATTGTGCAACTTGGGAAGATGTTGAGGAAATGAGGAAGCAATTCTCATATTTATTGAAATGAAATATGTATGTTTTATTTTTAAGAAACACAGAGGATTGTATTTAGTCCAAGGGGGGAGTATGTAACAACCCTCCTTGGCAGGACTCATTCTTGGCATTTGCTTTATCTATTGATGTGTAGACATATAATGCATAAATTTATTTTATATTATCAATATGTGTTGGTGAAAGCATGTCTACGGAAGCACGGCGTACCAGGTGCGATGCAAACAAAAGCAAATGTATAATGAAACGCTAAGTCCTACAAAAATGCGAAGAACAAGTGCATGAAAAGGGAAAACGACGCGATGAAATGAGATGTAAAGAAAAACTAAAGTGCAGCCTCTTTTATTAATGTTGCTTGTGATCTAGTTACAATATGTTCCCCCCTATTTTAGGGTCTTGAAGCATTCGATACAATTTTGTTACACCAACGGATGGTACACTTCCCTTCGAGATGTTTTGTGTGCCCACATTCGAAATGGGTAGGCCAAATGTCATCGCCGCTTGCATGAGTGCATCCATAATTCCTTTCCACCCCTTTGGTGTCAATATCCTATGTACAGATAAATAGCAAACAGTTAATAGCATATGCGTATGGAAGGAAACGTGCAATCCCCAAGACCTCCGGCTAGTGAATACATGAAATAATAAAATAGAGATCAAAACATGTCAGAATGAGATGAAACTTGGACAGGAGCATCCAAAAATAATTATGGACACATTGCAAAAATAACAGTCAAGAAATCATGTGTGGATTTCTAATCACTCCGGGGTGGGATGCTGGTGACTGTCATAAAATGTGCGAAAGTAACCTCCCAAATTTCCTATCCAAAGACCTCCAAAATACTTGAAAACTTGGGGTTAGGCAAAATGGGGCATTTTGAGATGACCCAGAATCTTGGATTTGGCATATTCTACCTATATCGCCCTATATCTTCCCTATATCCGAAGGCACCCCCTGTAGGTTAGTGAACGCGTAAAATGATAAAAACACAGTCAAAACAGGTCAGAATGTAGTGAAAATTGAACAGCAGCATAAATAAATCACATACAACATGATTCAAAATAATTAGTAAAGAAATCTAATGTATATTTATAATCACTCTGGGGTGGGGCGATTAGGACTGCAACAGTGCGAGGGGCGCCCAAGGGCAGGACGCCCATCGTTTGGGGCTTGGTTTTGACACCAATCCACTTGAGATGGGTCTAAAACCTCCTAGGGGGTTGTGTCAGCAAATTTTGTGTGGTATTGTGGTCGATTACTCAGGTTTTGGGTCCAGATTGTGCTCCTAGTATTCACCCGATAACCTCCCTTCCAAAAGAGATATCAAGGATGTAGGAAGCACAATGAGGGGTGAGGGTATAATTTGGCAGCACTCTGTTGCTCCAAAATGCTCTTGCTCTATCCTTTTTTTGGGTTAGAAGGCTCAACATTTTATATACCTGAGGGTCTCCTTTGAATGCGCATGCAGGGGCGCCACTTGGCCATCATGCCTTGCCAGGGGAGAGAAGATTCCTCCCTGATTAAGGGCTCCTTGATTTAGGCCTCCATGACTACCTCTTTGAGCTTTGAAATTCTCACTCGCACTCCCATGCCTTGGAGATGGAGTTGAGTGGCGGATCTGGGCTACCATTTTTCAAGGTTTGACTTGTTTCCCGTCAAACTGGCTATTCGTCCCACCCTGGAGTGATTGCTTCTAATCGTCCCGGGGTGGGGCGAATAGCATTCTAATTGTCCCAGGGTGGAACGAATAGGGAGCATAGTGCTTGAAAGGTTCCAAATTGACCTCTGACCTTCCAAAATTGCTTTGGGAGTGGTTAGGACCACTGTTTAACCTCTGGGGACTGCCCTAGGGGCTATGTATGTCAATTCGATCAGTGCTTGTAGCCACATAATCGGATTGGTGTTGTTTTGGTGTCTACAATTGGTAGTTATATTTTATGCTTAATTCCACTATTTTAGAATATGATATTGCTTATGGAATTTATGGTTGTAGAACCAAGTACTCTCACTGGTGGATTGGTATAGGACAACCACCAGAGTTGAGAGAAAATGTGAAATGATGGATGATAACCTCATTGATATCTCAAGGGTAAAATAATACCCTTCATATAGATGAATTTCATATTTGGATTATTGAATGAATACATCATTGAACAAGAAGGTTGTTAATTGGTAGAAGAGCCATCGTTAGTAGGTAGGTAATAATATTTTATTTATCTTTAAAAGACCACCTACTTAAGGAAAAACAATGATAAGTGCATTAGTGACTGCCTTGGAATCTTTTTATGCTTGTGTTTAAAAGCATATGAATTGATTATTTCACCCCGGTTGAATAAATATGGCTTAGCAAAGAGCTTTTGTATGTTGTTTGATATCGATGTTAATGGTTGATATTAGCACTCGATAGTATTTAATTAAGTGAATGATTATTTCTTTAGTTTACTAATGTTTAAAAAAGGTACTGAGGAAATGGATTAATAAAAGGGAATTGATTTAATTATTATTAATCCAAATAACATTAGTATGGAAATAATAGTGTTAGCATGGTTTTATTTTTTTTTTGGTAAATAAGGTACAAATTCATTACAATCGGGTTTTACAGGTTGACCCAAAACCTATTACAACAACAACACAAAGCTGAATCGGGACAATGCCTCAATAGGGACAATCTGGCCTTAGCCCCCTACTGAGGTTACACCACCAACAAAGAGCAACATCCTTACAAAATATGACCCACACCTCAGAACACAGGCGGACGACACTTTCGCCTCCTAACACTTTCTCTTCTCTTTTGGTCGCGAAACTGCGACATGTCGTGATATCGCGACACTTTTCCTTCCTCCTCTTTCTTTTCTCTTTTGGTCGCGAAAAAGCGACATGTCACAAAATCGTGACACTTTTCCATCCCGCTCTTTCTCTTCTCTTTTGGTCACGAAAATCTGACATGTCGCGATATCGCGACATATTTTCCTCTTGCTTATTCTCTTCACTTTTGGTCGTGAAACAACGACATATCGCGATATCGCTACACCCTTCCATGTCGCGAAATCGTGACACTTTTTCTTTCCTCCTCTTTCTCTTCGCTTTTGGTCACGACAATGCGACATATAGCAATATGTTAGCATGGTTTTATAATTAGTAAGGGACTAATATTATTAAGAGTAATCTTTTACTTAAGTCATGCTAATTTATTAAATAAAAGTGTTGGGATTTATTTATTTTCATGGGCATTCAAAACTTGCTAACATTCACTAAAGAATGTTACATGTTGGACGATATGATGCATGGCCAATTCAACTGAAGAGATATCAAAAAGGTCTCATTCATAGACGAGCTACCAAGGCTATTTGAGAAATGGATTATTAGAAGTTTTTGGGGTTACCAAAGAGAGGATTGACTACCGATAGCAAAGGAGGATAAAGGGAAAACATTGGGAAGGACGAGAAGCTTTGGGAGCATTGTAGAGGAGGTAACCCCTACGTGATTATACTTGTTTGAATTTGCAAACCTACTTGTTAATGTTAAAATGGTTTTATGCTTTTAAGTTCTCTTGTTTACGTTGGTCATCGAGTTCTTGCTACATAAGCTTGCACTTGTATTGAGCTCTGATTATAGTTTTGTGGAGTTCTTATTATTGCTTATAACCTAAAGCTTTAGTGCCAATGTTTAAAAACCATTTGATTCCTAATTTTGTTGCCTTCTTGTTGGTTATGTCTGATGCTTGAGTTGTTATCCTTTTGCTTACTAGTTTTTTTTATGATAACCTTTAATCACATGTTGTTTGAGAGTCTAGTTTGTAGTGGACTATGAAGTATTCCTTGTTGATAACCTAGGGTTTGTAATGTTCTAGAGTTCTTTCTGCTCTATATGCATGATAGTAGAGGCATGTTTATTTTACATGAAGCCTTTATGTTGATTCATGGAGTAATGTTGTATGGTTGTTGTGCTTGATATCATTGCTCTGTGAATCGTCTAAGATTTAATTAAAAGGTATTTTCTTTTATATATTGATATTTTGTTTTATCTTTTAGTAGAAAGCCTTGTTTGAATGTTATGGTTGTATAGCATTATTATTGTTTTGTTGTCATATTCTTTGGAAAGTGTGTATTCTAGGGGAATCACTTTATGAACGGCTATGGTGTTGTTGGAGGTTTTTGGTTCTTTTCTTTCAAAACCTTCTTCATAAATATTAGTTTCCTTTTAAAAGTTGCTATATTGGAAAGAAATAATATTTTTGGAAATGAAATAATATTTTCTTGCTTTGGTATGTTATTAGAAAAGAAAGAGTGCTTTTTTTAATGTTTTTTTTATGTTTAAATGTTGATGTTGGAAAAGAAAAAGTTTTATATAAATATTTTTGTTATGATGAGCTATATATGTATATATAATGCTCCATTGTTATGTAATATTTTTATTTATTTATATATATATATATATGGATAGATTTTGTATCACTTTTTGTGAAATATTGGAAGGCTTAATCATGAGTAAAGTATGTTAGTAATGGTTTCTGGAGGCTTGAGTAGATATGGAAACCATTACTATGGGAAGTATGGGATTCCCTCCTTGTTGTATGGAAAGATTGTTTTGGAAGAACAAAATACATGGTTGTATGTTTTATTACTTTATGATTTGTCCTAATCCCTAGACTTTGTTAGTCTCACAATGACACTGAGAGGGGGGGTGAATCAGTGTGGATCTTTAAAACTTCAAATCTACAACTCTTAAAGCTAAAACAATGAAATCTTAAAATCAAATAAAGCAAGTATGATGAGAGAGCATCCTACAACACAAGATGTAACGAGGTTCACCAGTTTTGGCTACTCCTCAAAAATGACTCGCTTGGACTCCCTTCCAAATCCAACCTTTGCAAAATATCAATTTTACAATCAATTTACCAAAGACCCACTGGAAGGAGCACCAACCCCTGATTTATCTGCACCAACAGAAAGGAGCACCAACCCCTAATTTATCTGCACCAACAGAAAGGAGCACCAACCCCTAATTTATCTGCACCAACAAAAAGGAGCACCAACCCCTAATTCCAAGCACCAACTTGGACTGCAATTTTGAAACTATAATTTTGACATAAAGATGCCTTCTCTTATACAAGACCCTAACTGGTCTATTGCTAATCCAACCTCTCTTGCTATTCACCAAAATAGCACACACTCTTACGGCTCTGCTTACTACACTTTTATGGCCCTCTTATAGCCCTCTTGTTGCGCTTCTTACTGCACTCTTTTGGCTCTCCCATTTTGTAGCACTTTCACTCTTTTTGGCAGTGCTTTTTCTCTCTGTATTAGCAGCACTTTAATTCTCCACGTAGACCTCCTTTTATAACAAAATTTTGACTCTATTTCGTATCGACTTCTATTCGTAACTCCTTTCATGTCTCATGTGCCACTTGTTAGTTGTAACGCCTTTGACTATAACTCGCTTTTGTATATATATAGAGTAGGCTTTTCATCAAACGATGCATTTACGAATTTACACATATACCCCTACCATGATTGTTCATCTTCTTGGTCATGACTGTTCGTATTCTTTTTTGTGCATGCATGTATATTCGATTCTATATATACGATCGTTCGATTTCTCCTTCTTTAACTCTTCTTAAATTAGCTACATGATTTTCTTTTATAACGCCCTTAATCGCTGCATAACTTCAGTTAACGGTCACATATCTTATTTCGGTTGGGTTCTCTTCTTCGCTCGCACCAAAGTGACCTGTCGCGAAATCGTGACACTTCTGCCTCTTTGTCCTCTTCTCGGACTTGTACCCATGCAAACACATGTCGCGATATCGTGACACTTTCGCCTCTATACTCTTCCTCTTTACTTTTGTCACGATATCGCGACACTTCTCTCTTCTTACTTTCTCTCTCCTCCTTAAGTCGCGAAAATGCGACATGTCACGATATCGCGACACTTTTGCCTCCGTACTCTTTCTCTTGCCTTCGGGTCACGAAAATACAACATGTAGCGATATCGCTACACTTTTGCTCCTTGCGCTTTTTCTCTGCTTCGGCCCACGATAATACAACATGTAGCGATATCGCTACACTTTTGTTCCTTGCACTTTTTCTTTGCTTCGGCCCGCGATAATACAACATGTAGCGATATCGCTACACTTTTTCTCCTTGCACTTTCTCTTTGCTTTGGCCTCCGAAAATACATGTCGCGATATCGCGACACTTTTTCTCCTTGCATTTTCTCTTCTCTTCTGGCCGCGAAAATGACATGTCACGAAATCGTGACACCTTTTTCTCTCTCCTCTTTCTCTTCGCTTTGGACCGCGAAAATGAAACATGTCGTGAAATCGTGACACCTTTTTCTCTCTCCTCTTTCTCTTCGCTTTGGACCGCAAAAATGAAACATGTCATGAAATCATGACACCTTTTTCTCTCTCCTCTTTCTCTTCGCTTTGGACCGTGAAAATGAAACATGTCACGAAATCGTGACACCTTTTTCTCTCTCCTATTTCTCTTCACTTTGGACCGCGAAAATGAAACATGTCACGAAATCATGACACCTTTTCTCTCTCCTCTTTCTCTTCGCTTTGGACCACGAAAATGAAACATGTCATGAAATCGTGACACCTTTTTCTCTCTCCTCTTTCTCTTCGCTTTGGACCGCGAAAATGAAACATGTCGCGAAATCGTGACATCTTTTTCTCTCTCCTCTTTCTCTTGCAATATGTCGTGAAATCGTGACACTTTTTCGTTCGTACAACCTTCCTTGCAATATGTCGTGAAATCGTGACACTTTTTCGTCCGTACAATCTTCCTTGCAATATGTCGCGAAATCGCGACACTTTTTCTACTTGCCTTTTTCTCTTCGAACATGTCACGAAATCGCGATAGTTTTTCTTGCTTGCGCCTTCTCCCCGAACATGTCACGAAATCGCGACAGTTTTGCTTGCTTGCGCTTTCTCTCCGAACATGTCACGAAATCGTGACAGTTTTGCTTGCTTGCGCTTTCTCTCCGAACATGTCGCGATATCGCGACAGTTTTTCTTTCTTCTCAACATGTCGCGATATCACGACAATTTTTCTTTCTTCTTCTCTCTCTTCCAACATGTCGCGATATCGCGACAGTTTTCTTTCTTGCCAACATGTCGCGATATCGTGATAGTTTTCTGCCTTAGTGATTTTCTTTTGATTTTTAGTATATGGGCCACTTCTATCTTTTGGAAAACCACTGTACATACTCTGATGAACCTCTTAACTCCTGTCCACTGCATCACTGAACTCCTGTCCATTGCATCAACTGATCTGTCTGACCGTGTTGACAACAATGACAATATCGTTCTGCACCTTGCTCAACAATCTCCCCCTTTGGAATTGTTGGCAACACACATGCAATTTCCTATAATTCTTCTCCCCCTTTGACAATAATACCAAAGGGCTGCTGTAGACTCCCCCTGAGTCCATGCACATCATTCTCAGGCACACGTTATGACAGTTAGCAAAAATTACAAATATGAGCAAAAAGATAATCAAATATATAAATGCTCCCCCTGAGAATGTGGTCCCGATAGCTAGTTAGTTCTTGGGAAACATGACCACTCCACATGTTGTTGGAATAAAAATCCAACTTAACCTCACTTTCTGTAACTTTCTCCTATGTACAACACGTTGTCGCTGCAATATATTCGCCTCTTGTGGATAAGTAGATTGACTCTTGTTCCTTATTGTGCCACACGACCAACCTGTCTCCAAGATAGAATGCACCTCCACTGGTACTCTTTCTATCATAAAGTCTTCTTGGATAAGAACTCTAATCTCTGCTCATCATATTATAATTATTCTTTGTACCTTGCTTTTACTTATTTAGTATAGTATGAACAACACTCAACTTTCAGCTGCACAAAAGTTACTCCCAAATTAAAAATGATCGACTCTCCAATTGTTATATTATAGAAGACTTTGTCTCTCACCGCCTCCCCACTCACTCGGATCTATCTTCAACCGTGTTGGCCATGGATCTCTATCCATTGAGACTCTATCCTCTCTCCATCAATAGGCTCACATAGAATCTATCCAATCTTATAGAATCATAAAGAGAATTTTTAGAGACAATTCTAACTTAATGCTCAACAAACAACAAACAAACATAAAGAGAATTGTTAGAGACTCAATATGTTCTATACTCAAATCCCAATCTCAACTCAAATCAATAATAGTTTATTTTATGGAACTTGAACAACCACATGCATCCAATCACTTGACTAGGCTTAATCAACTCTACTCAACCAATCACCTCAAAGAACATCCCTTTATCACAGACCCTCGTCGAAGCATGTATCAACCAACTCTGTGCAAGCATCAAACACTGTACCACAACACCAACCAAATCCTTTTTTTTCATTTTCAACTTCGTCTATGTTTTCTACAATCACCGCTGGTCACACCTTACTTCCAACTGTTCGAATTAGGAGACAACATTTTGTCAAACACTTCACGGCCAACTATAGTGCACCTTACTCAAACTCATACGACTGGACCTCGGATAGGTAAGATTCACAAAGCAAAGTTGCTCATCTTGATGAGCTAAATCAGACTTCAATATTTTTTCAACACAACGTCATAATAGATCTGACAATCTTCACGTCAATGTGAAGTTCAAATACACACTGCTTTTATCGAAACACATATATGCGGCTCGGCAACATTCTTTCACTAACCACACTATCTAAACTGTTATAATCCTTAACTTTGGACAGTGGCAGTAAGAACCATCAACAATACAACAATGACATATAGCAATATTACCAATAAAGACAACTCTCAATTTAATCACCACCCTTCACGACACTACCACAAACAACTGTATGAACAGAAAACACACTTTGACAGCTATACAACAACTCCCCGACTACTTTCCTTTCATCCTCAGATAACTACACAAATACATAGGAGCATTAAAATAAAACTTTAACATTGCTCCCCCTGAGGATGTGCTACCTGGAGTCGCTTAGTGCAATAGAGGAGTAATCTCCTTTTGTCCAAGGAGACACGATTTCCTCTCTTCTTTCTTTCTCCAGTATTTCTTGAACTTAGGCTGAAGGTTTTCACCTGCATCCCCATTTTGAACCTTTTCGTGAACTTGAACATTTCTCTTGGGTGGTTGTCTCTTGTACATCCTTGATGGATGATTCTTTTCCTTTCTTTGATGCACATGATTTCTTCCCTGTCTATGTTGCATTCTTTGCGTCTGATGAAATCTACTGTCTTGCCTTAGATTTGGACAAGACCTTGCTATGTGCCCATGACCATTACATTTAAAACATTGCACATGGTGTTCAACCAAAATAACAGATGTATTTCTACCAGCATAACTCTTTGATCTATTATTCAATCCACAATAAATTGCCTTGTGACCATAATGGTTGCATCTAAAACAATAGCCATTAAAAGCATTATTATGAATAGAGTGAGAGTGATAGAACCTCTTTTGTTGTGGTTGCTTTGTTGTAGATCTCCTTTGAGATTTTCTTCCTTTTGAGGATTCAGATTCAGACTTTTCTTGCTTTGATCCTTCAACAGTGGATTTCTTCTTCTCTGTAGATTTAGAAGATGAAGGTTGTTCAACTTCACATCCAAGACCAAGCTTACACATGGGGCTTCTTTGTTGCCTTATCATTTTATCTAGCAGCTCTGTGCTCTTCTCAAATTTGAGATTTGTATTGGCCTCTTCTAGTTGTTTCCTCAATAACACAATCTCCTCTTCTTGTTTGTAGCAAACAATCTCTTTCTCATTGATCTCTGACTTCAAGGCTTCTTCTATTTTCTTGGCTTTGTGAATTTGTAAGAAGAGATCTTCAATATTACCCTCATATTCTTCCAACTTCTTGGACAGTATTTTGTTCTTTTTCCTTTCTAAACCCAACTCTTCAAGTGCAGAGATCAACTCACCTTCTAGATCTACTTCAGCCTCAGAGTTTTCACCACATACTTCAGAGTTCACTTCTTCTTCCTTTTCTGATTCTACTTCTTCAAATGCCATGAAAAGAGCTTCACCTGTTTCCTCTTCAGAATCCTCACCGGAGCTGTCTTCTGTTGAACTGGCATTCCTGGAGATGAAACTTTTCTTCTTGAAGTTACCTTTTCTGAAATTTGTTTTCTTCTTCCAGTCACTTCTTTCTTGGTGCGATCCTTCATCATTTTTGTTCTTCTCATCAAGTGGACAATTAGTCACAAAATGCCCAATGCCTCCACAGCTGAAACATTTAAATGGTAGCTTTCCTCTGTATTTTCCTTTTCCCAATTTTAGTTTTTGAACAAAGTTTGCTTCCATTTCATCTGATGTCTCTTCTTCCTCGGACTCTTGTTTTGCTTTTTTATTTTTAAGGGCTTTAAAAGCCGCTTCTCTGTCTGTGGGTTTAGTTTTTCCTATTCTCATCTCATATGCAGTCAAAGAACCATGCATCTCATCCATACTAAAAGTATTTAGATCTTTAGCTTCTTCTATTGCTGAAACTTTAGAATCAAATCTTTGGGGAAGAGATCTTAGTACCTTTTTCATGACAACAGCATCTTCCATTTCCTCGTCGAGTCCTCTAATCGCATTAATGATTCCATTAACTCTCAGCATGTATGCCTCTATGTTCTCATCGTCATTCATTTTTAATGCTTCGAACTGAGCTCGATGTGTTTGTAACTTGGCCTCCTTGATCTTGTCGTCTCCTTCATGAATGCTCCTTAGTTTGTCCCATATGTCTTTTGCCATTTTACAACTCATAATATTTACTAGTTCGCTATCTACTAAACCGCACATGATAGCATTCTTTGCTTTAGAGTTATTCTCAAATAGTTTCTTACCGGCAACATCGGTTGGAGGAGTGGTGGGTATTGTGTATCCACTATTTACTGAATCCCAAATGTCATATCCCAAAGCACAAAGATATGTCTGCATCCTGAGTTTCCAAAATGAGTAATTAGTTTCGTCCAACAATGGTGCTTTGTTTGATGAGAAGCCTTCACCACCTGCCATTGCGTACTAATCCAAGATCACCCTAGCTGGTTAAGCTTTGTTCAGGAACTTGGCTCTGATACCAATTGTTAGTCTCACAATGACACTGAGAGGGGGGGTGAATCAGTGTAGCTATTTAAATTCAAATCTACAACTCTTAAAGCTAAAACAATGAAGATTTAAATCAGATAATGCAAGTATCACAAGAGAGCATCACACAACACAAGATGTAACGAGGTTCACCAGTTTTGGCTACTCCTCAAAAATGACTGCTTGGACTCCCGTCCAAATCCAGCCTTTGCAAAATATCAATTTTACAATCAATTTACCAGCACCCACTGGAAGGAGCACCAACCCCTGATTTATCTCGCACCAATAGAAAGGAGCACCAACCCCTAATTTATCTGCACCAACAGAAAGGAGCACCAACCCCTAATTTATCTGCACCAACAGAAAGGAGCACCAACCCCTAATTCCAAGCACCAACTTGGACTGCAATTTTGAAACTATAATTTTGACATAAAGATGCCTTCTCTTATACAAGACCCTGACTGGTCTATTGCTAACCCAACCTCTCTTGCTATTCACCAAAATAACACACACTCTTACAACTCTGCTTACTACACTTTTATGGCCCTCTTACAGCCCTCTTGTTGCGCTTCTTACTGCACTCTTTTGGCTCTCCTTTTTGCAGCACTTTCACTCTTTTCGGCAGCGCTTTTTCCCTCTATATCAGCAGCACTTTAATTCTCCACGCAGACCTCCTTTTATAACAAAATTGACTCTCGCATGCAACCCATAACTCTAACTCACTTTATTTTCTTATTTTACCCAATCCCCCATCTACTTCTTCTATAACTCCTTTCATTTCTCATACGCCACTTGTTAGTTGTAACGCCTTTTGACTGTAACTGCTTTTGTATATATATAGAGTAGGCTTTTCGTCAAACACGATGCATGTTACGAATTTACACATATACCCCTACCATGACTGTTCATCTTCTTGGTCATGACTGTTCGTATTCTTTTTTGTGCATGCATGTATATTCGATTCTATATATACGACTATTCATTTTCTCCTTCTTCGACTGTTCTTAAATTAGCTGCATGATTTTCTTTTGTAACGGCCCCTGTAACTGCTGCATAACTTCAATTAATGGTCACATATCTTATTTCGACTGGGTTCTCTTCTTCGCTCGTGCCAAAGTGACCTATCGTGAAATCGTGACACTTCTGCCTCTTTGTCCTCTTCTCGGACTTGTACCCACGAAAACACATGTCGCGATATCGTGACACTTTCGCCTCCATACTCTTCCTCTTTACTTTTGTCGCGATATCGCGACACTTTCGCCTTCTTACTTTCTCTCTCCTCCTTTAGTCACGAAAATGCGACATGTCGCGATATCGTGACACTTTTGCCTCCGTACTCTTTCTCTTGCCTTCGGGTCATGAAAATACATGTAGCGATATCGCTACACTTTTGCTCCTTGCGCTTTTTCTCTGCTTCGGCCCGTGATAATACAACATGTAGCGATATCGCTACACTTTTGTTCCTTGCACTTTTTCTTTGCTTCGGCCCGCGATAATACAACATGTAGCGATATCGCTACACTTTTTCTCCTTGCACTTTCTCTTTGCTTTGGCCTCCAAAAATACATGTCGCGATATCGTGACACTTTTTCTCCTTGCATTTTCTCTTCTCTTCTGGCCGTGAAAATGCAACATGTCACGAAATCGTGACACCTTTTTCTCTCTCCTCTTTCTCTTCGCTTTGGACCACGAAAATGAAACATGTCGCGAAATCGTGACACCTTTTTCTCTCTCCTCTTTCTCTTCGCTTTGGACCGGGAAAATGAAACATGTCACGAAATCGTGACACCTTTTTCTCTCTCCTCTTTCTCTTCGCTTTGGACCGCGAAAATGAAACATGTCGTAATCGGCACCTTTTTCTCTCTCCTCTTCTCTTCGCTTTGACCGATGAAACATGTCGTGAAATCGCGACAACTTTTCTCTCTCCTCTTTCTCTTCGCGCAAAATGTCAATTGAAATCGTGACACCTTTTCTCTCTCCTCTTTCTCTTCGCTTTGGAGAAAATGAAACATGTCACGAAATCGTGACATCTTTTTCTCTCTCCTCTTTCTCTTGCAATATGTCACGAAATCGTGACACTTTTTCGTCCGTACAACCTTCCTTGCAATATGTCACGAAATCGTGACACTTTTTCGTCCGTACAATCTTCCTTGCAATATGTCGCGAAATCGCGACACTTTTTCTACTTGCCTTTTTCTCTTCGAACATGTCGCGAAATCGTGACAGTTTTTCTTGCTTGCGCCTTCTCCCCGAACATGTCACGAAATCGTGATAGTTTTGCTTGCTTGCGCTTTCTCTCCGAACATGTCGCGAAATCGTGATAGTTTTGCTTGCTTGCGCTTTCTCTCCGAACATGTCGCGATATCGCGATAATTTTTCTTTCTCTCAACATGTCGCGATATCGTGACAGTTTTTCTTTCTTCTTCTCTCTCTTCCAACATGTCGCGATATCGCGATAGTTTTCTTTCTTGCCAACATGTCGCGATATCGCGACAGTTTTCTGCCTTAGTGATTTTCTTTTGATTTTTAGTATATGGGCCACTTCTATCTTTTGGAAAACCACTGTACATACTCTGAAGAACCTCTTAACTCCTATCCACTGCATCACTGAACTCCTGTCCACTGCAACAACCGATTTGTCTGACTGTGTTGACAACAATGACAATACTGTTCCTGCACCTTGCTCAACAGACTTCTTCTCAAAGTTCATGGAATATTTTTCCTTCTTAAAGATTTCATGGAAAGAAGATATATTAGAGATATTATGGATGGATTCTATCTTTGTATTGATGATGAAATATGTATTGAAAATGGAAATATTGTTATGTAATTAGAAGAAATTTTCTTTCCAAATTGCTTTTGTTATATTTGAAAGTTTGAGCGAAGAATTAAAGGATTAAATGGTATTGATTTCTTATATGAAGTATTTGATTACTTGAATGAGCAAATGAAAAATGTTGAGTTAGTTTTAAATTCATGAATGATGGATTATAATATTATAGATGTACATTCTTTTATTGTAAAATAAAGGAATAGCTAAATGTTAGTAGTATGGATGAAAGTATTTTATCAGAGTCCTAACATTGTGTTATATTCAAGCATGTTATTTTTGTTATAGCACTTAAATTCCTTTAATGCGAGATATATTATTTTCTATTTTATATATAAATCTAGGGGTTAGAGGGGGTTCTTGGGTGTGGATCTAAATCCATTTTAGGACCCTTGATTCAAGAAGGTAATCCAATCCAGGAAGGAGTTGTGATGATGCAATAGCCATATAATCACAAATCTAGGAGTTACAATGATGCAATAACTAGATATTTGTGAAATGATACACCTTTAATGGTGAGGCTCGAGTGTCCCAAAGTACTGAGATTTTTGAAATCATTCACAAGATATTATTGTGGTGGTACCTTGAACAATGAGGATCGGGTGACCATGTTATTATCAGGTGAGTGGTAATAGACTTAGTTAGCCCATGGTGGTGTGGTAACTAAGCACTAAGGCATTATACCAGAACAAACCTATGTAGGACTAGGAAAAAGGCATTCTCCTTTAAGTTTTATGGGCCTTGAAGGATAATCCCTCCACCATGGTCAAGTTGTCTATATTGGTGAGGGTATAGGAAAGGTGGGGGGACCATTATTGGCATCCTTTCTAAATGGTGAGGTTTAGAAATGTGAATTCCAAAAAGCACGGGATGTTGGCCATTCCTGTCCACTTGAGTGTCATCTATAGTGACATTAACTCAAATGTGATTATGTCTTACAATACTAAGAATTATTGGATCTTCTTTGTGAACCTTGCTTGTGTTATTTTAAAAAAGTTCTCTCTTGGGTTGGTTTTTGTGGGTTGTTACAAAAATTTTGACCTGCTCTTCAAACTTAACCAAAATTTGAGTCCAACATTGGAGTAAAATGTTAGACTCTCCTACCTTAGCCAATTTTGAGGTTTAGCTATGCTAGATGTCAAATGTTTTTTATACCCTTTGTTTATGTCAACTTTAGAAAAATCTCGTCACTATCTCCATACTTAGCCAAAATTTTATTTTGGTGCTATGGCAAAATTTGAGCTTCTTTTCCTTAGTCATTTCTTTGATCCAATGGTTGTCTTGTATATTTATTGTGATTTTGGTCCTTCGATCTAGTATCTATTATCTATTTGATAAAATATTCTCTTGAAGAGATATTATATATAGGTGGGTTGATATTTTCTTTACCTACATTATTGGAGTCTCCCAAGGGGTTTTTGCTTGTAAAAATAGAGAACCTAGATAACCTTGTCTATTGGGCATGGAGTCAAAAAAGAGAACAAAAAGAAAAGCTAGTATACATATGGAGACTCTATCTATATGCTTTGTGTATCCATAGTCCCAATCATTGTGCAAATAGACTCAACTTGTCCTTCTTGTATTGTTGCCCAAGATGTTTCACCCTACTAGTCCCCACTAGTTCTTTGGGAAGTTGAAGGGGCTCCCTCAAGCTAAAATATTCTACAAATATTATTCCATGACTTTTGATAAGGGACATAAACTCTCCTAAACTTGTATAGAACATCCCTTAGGTCAAAATATTTATTATAAGATGGATTACTATACTTTTGAGCTAATTCTTATGACTTTGAAAGCAGCATAGACAACTTATGAAAGAGTGCAATAACCTGACTCATTTCAAAGGGCTCGGGCCATGAATCAATTTCACTTTCATCAATTATTATTTGATACATTATCTAGCTAAGTTGTTCCTTAGTGTGAAAGTTACCATATTTGCCCCAAAATATTGAGAAACCAAGGTCAATGAGTTCCTCAACTAAGACTCTTATTTTTTATGTTCTTGCTCTTAGTAAAGTTATCACATCATCTCCTTGCAACATTAAATGACTACCATATACCACTTGCTTTGAGAAGAAGTTCACTTCACTCAGATATATTTTAGTACATGTTGCTCATTATGGGTGTTCTCTTCTATTATTCATGATTTAGATTACTACCTCCACTTGTTGTACCTTATCTATTATATCTTCCCTTGCTTTGTTGAATTCCCCCTTGACATCTTGGATTAACTTTGTAATGTATGCTATCTTATCTATTAATGGAAAAAAAAATGATAGTTGTCTCTTTGATCTTTAATCCAATATTGACTTTAGATTTCTTTTAGTACCTCCAAGAAAGGATGGTATTTTGTGGCTTCTTCTTCTCTTGCTCCAACTCTAATTGTACTTCTATCAAATTTTTTTCATGATATTGGAGCCTTGATCTTAGCTCCTACAATTCCTTCTCCTGTGTCTAGATCATTATTTCCCCTTGTTGCAATTGCTCCTCTAGAGTTTGAATCTTCTCATCTCTTTGTTGGAGGTATTATTTAGTTGGGATTTTTTCTAATTGGAGCTTTAGGTCTTTAACTTCTTGTTTCAAAACCTTCTTTTTTGTTTCCTTCTTTTCCAACTTTTGCTCCAAGCTATTAGCTCTACTTGTTTTCCTTGACCTATCATTATAGACTCTTTGTTATTGGATGGTACCTAGATGTGCTTGCCTTTTTAGGATATTTATTTTGCACCCTATATCCAATCATTTATTATGGTCTAAATATTCTTCTAAATATACAAATATGACAAGGGGTTGATCTCAAATAGGACTCAATTTCATTGTTTCTTCTATCTCTTCAAAAAACTATTCTTCCTCCTCATCATCCTCTTTTTTGATCAAATCAAGATATCTTTCTCCTTTATACTCAACCATCCATTTTACATATTCTTTCTTGAAATTTCTTTCAAAATTTACATCCAAAGAGTTGGGGAATGCCTTTTTCTATTTATTTTTCTCACACTTTAAGATCCACCATTCCAAAAAAAAAATTTTTACTCCACTCCAACTTATCTCTAATTCTATCCATAAGCTTGTCACTTATCCATTGATCTCTATTTTTTGCTAGATCATAAGGTTGTACACAGGGATAGCAACTTCTCCATGGATGCCACCCTTGTAATTCATTGACATAGAGATAAGGAGCTTGATCTTCTAGTTTATTTTTGAACTGTTATATGTCTGGTCGAGGAAGATGCTCAAACACTAGAGCCTTAGTGTTTAATGTTATAAATCTAGCTTTGAATTTAACTTCCAGATCATAATTCCATATATGTGGCACTATTGATAGTTGTAGGTCATTGAGCTTCTCATCTAGAACTTTGGCTTGGCCTCAAGTCATCATTGTTATATCACCAAAGTTAAAATGAAAATGGTATGTGCAAACCTTGTTGCTTTTATATCTAAATCTATCATCTACTTCATCGACTTGTTGACATAATTCCAAGGTAAAAATCCATTTGATCATGTAGTAAAGGAGTAGATAAGGATTTCTAGGGAAACCATAGACTTTGATAATAGTACCACACTACAAGAAATACCAATCTCCCATCTCATGTTTTGTACCATACAACTTATCCATAACTTCAGGAGTTAATTAGGAAACTTGGCCATAAATGCAAGCTAGTGCAAGCCCAATAAATAGTCTATTAAATTATAGATATGAATTATTTTCCTTGATGGTTAGGTTCCAATCATCTATCAAGAGAAGTCTTCCATTCTTTTCTCACATATGAACTTGCAAGCTTGACATGTTACCTACCATAAAATATAGAAACAACTAGGCTAAATATAATGGGTAATGAAAACTCTCCTTCTCTTTAAGCTTTAGGGTGGTTAGTTGGATACAAATTTTTGAGCTTCAAATTAGGCCCAATCAAAGAATAAAGTAACATTCAGATCATTACCAGCATAGCTATGCACATTAGTAACTGCATAGGTCATAGATACTTGGTAATCATACACATATTGGTCAATATCTAACCTAAGGATGAAAACTAACATAGAAAGTACTTCCTGATAGATTTCTTTGAATGTTGAGAGCTTAATTGGATATTCTAGGAAACCATCCACAAGTTTTCCAATTCGCTTATTTAACCAATTTTTAACATTATCTCTTTTATAATACCTTCTGTGATCCTTAATATCAATCATTTTAGGATTTGTACCTAAGTGAGCTCCCATCACAAAAGTCTTTATGATGGCATTGGTTGTGATATAAAATGACTTATGCCTTGTTACAATGCATATTGTTGTTGTTTCTAGGTTATAATTTTTTATAATCACTTTGACCAGCTCTAGGCAAGGATGCATGAATCTAGGCATATAAGAAGATGGGAGATATTTCCATGCAACTACTTCAATCCTTTTGGGTAAGATTTTTCTTGATTTTTCTTTTGCTCCATCTCTAAATCTTTTGAACTTCAACTTGACCTTGATTATGGGGTCATGAACTTGGCTTAATTGATCTTGGAGCTCCTTGGTGGTCTTTTGCACTTTCTATCCCCTTTTCGCTCACACTATAGCCATTGAGCTAGGGATATTTAGAAAAAATGTAGATATACGAAAGAATGTAGCACCTTGCACCTTTATACAAAATAGTTATGAAAGTTTTAAATTATCTATTGCTCAAATGACTAACTGATCTATCATACATTGAGTTTTCATGACCCTATTTTTATAATATGTATCCATCATGAAGCTTAGTCGTTGCTACATTAATGCCAAATATTTTATATGATCAACTTTTAGTATGAAATATTTCCTTAAAACTAACAATTCATGCTAGCGCTTGGGATGCATGTTGCTTTCAAGACTTCTTCACTTCTTAGCCAATAAAATTTATAGGATTTTAAAATTTGGTGGTTGCCAGGTTTATGTTTCAACCAATCAGCTCCTGGCTACTCAAAATTGTTGTGGCCGCTACTTTTATATTTACACATGTCGCTATTTACATATTTACAACTTGGGGTACACATTTCTAATCATAATACTTTAAATATTGGTCATTGACAAAAATTTATAGAAGACAACCATCCATATATATCATCTCGAAATTCAATTCATGCATTTATGATATTAGGTAAGGTCCAAACCATAATGAATCTAACTATTCATTGTTTTCCAGTTTAGCTTTATTTTTGTTCCATTATAAAACCAAGTCATCGGCCTTAAATAACTTTGGGAAGCTTACTTATTAGACCATATTTTAACCACCACTTAGTGTTGTTGGAAGCAATTGTACATTTTCTTCCTTTTCTCTTCTAGCAGAAGCAACTTCATCATTCTCTTTCAATCAGCCTTACATATTCTAACTTTGTATGATCCATACGCTTCATAGCTAGAAATTCTAAATGTGGCAATAATACAACTTCTTTTCCATTGACCAAAAAATATGGAGTGGTTTTTAGAGCCTTTTCTATCCACCCATAGTGCTTGATTAAGCATCAAATACTAGCTTTTTGGATTATCCCTAATATTTCTCTTGATTATTTTCATTAGATTCTTGTTGGTGTATTCGGCTAGCCCATTACCCTATAGGTGATAATTGGAAGAATTTTTCCAATATATGTCATATCTGCTAGTAAAATTTATGGTCTTAGCACCTATGAAAGTTGAACTATTATTAGATACTATTATTATCAGGATCCCAAACCTGGTGACTAATCTTTCTAGAAAATTGATAGCAATATCCTTATCAACATGCTTAGAGGCTTCTCCTTCGAACCACCTGGTAAAGAAGTTACAGTTAGGATGAATGTATGTCCAATGTATGAGTTTGAATTAATTAACCTAATAAAATCAAGACTCCGCTATTGGAAAGACTCTTCTACAATAATTGGTTGAAGAAGTGTCAAATTTTTTTTTTTTAGCAAACCTCTAATACTTGTCACATGCCTTAGCATATTTGAAAGTGTCATCAAATAGAGTAGGTCAATAATATTTGATCCTCTATATTTTAGTCATTATAGTTTGACTAGAGTAATTTCCACCTAAGAAGCCTAAATGAAATTCATCCAAGACTTCCTTTACTTTATCCATATGTATACATTGTAGGAGAACTCCAAAAAAAATTTAGACAAAATACCATCAATTATGACATAGTTCATAGCCAGTAGTTTGTACCTTTGCCTATGAGAAGTTGTAAACCCATCCAAAAACTTGTCGATTTGATGAAAATTGATTAACTGATCCATCCAATTGCTTTGTTCCATTTGACTATATATTGCTTATAGTTTATATTATTCGATAGCAGATTTGTATCCAGTTTTGTAGATTTAGCCAGATGTTCATAGAGAACTCTCCCTCTGATCAACTTGGCATGTCAAATTTTTATATCATATTCTTGAATTTTGGTGATCCATCCAACTCTCTTTTCGCCTAACTCCCCTTGCATAATAAATTTGTTGGCATCAAGGTGGACAACGTACACCAATGTCTTTCACTAAGAGATATAGTTCCTTAAATTCTTTAAAGATTTCATAAATTAAATACTTGTTTTTTGATGAAATTATAGTGCTCTTCATAATTATTCAGTGTCTGACTCAGAAAGGCTATGGATCATTCAATATGATATCTATATTTCTTATTAAGTATAGCTACATAACTTTCTTCAGCACCATATACATACAGGATGAAATTCCTCTAATAATATGGGTTGGCTAGTAACATAGCTCTAGTTATGGTTTGCTTGATATTTTTAAAAATTTTCCTTCTTGCTTCAATCCATGTAAAAGCCACATCTTTTTTTAGCAATTATGTCATCAATTTTACTATCTAAGTAAAGTCAGATATAATTTTTTAGATAAAATTGATTTGTTTGAATAAATATTGTAAAAATTTCTTGTTTTGTGGCATTGGGAGAGCTAATAATACTTTAACCCTATCTGGGTCAATGGCTAAACATTCTTTCAATACATGTCCAGCAATTTTCCCTCATGGATAGCAAAAATTTATTTATTTGGGTTCAATCACACCTCAAATTCTCTACACTTTTGGAGTACAAGTTGAAGATTATCCAATTGTTCTTCCTTCTAATGTGATAAGACTATGATATCATATAAATAAATTAATATAACTTTATTCACCATTTTTCCAAAAGTAAGGTCCATAGCTCTCTAAAAGGTGACTCCATCATTGGATAGTCCAAATGACATCCTCTAATAAGAAAATATTCCTTGTTTTGTGGTGAATGCAATTTTGTATTGATCTTCATCTCTTACCTAGAGCTGATTGAAACCAAAGAATCCATCAAGTAAAAAAAACCTCTTTTCTCTAGAAATAGAATGTATAATTTGGTCAATATGAGGTATACGGTAATGGGTATATCTTTTATTCCTCTATTAAATATTTTACCAAAGTACCATCCAACTGCAGCACTCCATGACTAGATTGGGTATATCCTGAAGTAGATGAAAGTTGCCATTTGATCAAACATAATACATAAACACATATAATGCCCAGAATGTTGCTTTTTATTCATTCAAAATGCTCATGGGTTACAAAAGTGATTTTCCCAATATTTCTTTATGAATATCAAACACCCTAATGACTTCTTTCGAGACTCCTCAGTGAAGGTGGGCTTGCAAACCACCGGTAGTTTGTTGGTTTTGTGATCTCTTGCACCTATTTTTGAAGGCCTGCAAAATATGGTTAGAGGGTTTGGGGGCCTACCTTAGTCAAGCCCCTTGTTGATGAAATACAAAAAGACATGAAAGAAAATTATGCTGAAACATGGTAAAAATTGCATAAAACACTATAAAAGCATGAAATAAAGCATACCTACTAAATTTGTTGAGGTGGATCTATTGCACGGTCAATTCATATGGTAGGGGGTGAATTGGAACCTAGATTCATAGGTCAGGGGGTGAATTGGACTTTTGCTGACTGTGGGACCAAAATTTCTATCTGGATGGATGTCTGAAGTTGTCCTTTGCTGTTTGTACGGTGTAGAATTCTTAGATGTGATTCTAGACTAATTTTGGTAGAGTTTTTGTATGGTAGCTGAAAGGGAGAGAGAGGTAGAATGGGAGGGGAGCCCTCTATTTATAGAAAAATATGAGGTCAGGAGAAGGGGTTAGATAGACCAACCCTTAGAGTTACTCCATGTTGGAGTTAGGTTAGGGTTTGAATAGGTGTCAAACCCTCATGCCTTAGGGAAATATCTCCTCCTCACACATGTGTGAGGAAGAGTTAGGATTAACTAAGGTTAGTTAGATCCTAGGTTAGGTTAGGGTTTAGTTAGGGCATTTGGAAATATCCTAACTAATCTCATGTGCACACATGTGTGGAAGTGTGTTTAGGGCTAATTTGACTTAGGACCCTAATTAAACTCACTTAAGTGAAAAAGTGCATTTAAGTGAAAGTCAATGAAGAATTAGATCACTAATCAACCTAATTAGGATTTTTGATAGGGATAAGGTCCCATGAGGGCTAATTAGGTGTAGGGGAGGGCTTAAGTTACCTTAGGGGGCTAATAGGTGGTCTCCTAGTGGGTAGGAGGTATTTTGGAGGTGTTTTACCTAGTTTTGTAGGTTTAGGAACCTACGAATGACTAAGATAGCCTACGGATGACTACGGTGGTCTACGATGGCCTATGATAGCCTATGTCAGTCTACAAGTGTGTATGTAGATGTACAAGTATCTAGAAGTGAGCATGTACAACTTTTAGGTGTCTACATTTACCCCTTTTTGTACTATGTTGTGTGGAACACAATTTAGTGCAAAAATATGATATGAGAAGGTGATGAGATGTTTTGAATTGGAGGGGAATAAGGGAAGAGAAGAATGGAATCTAATCAATGGTATGTAGCCACTCGAAGCGTGACCATACAACATTGGTCGATAGCCAAGAAAAGAGGGAAAGGAAGAAGAAGGGGAAATAATGGGATCCAGACAAAGGTTTATAGATGCTCGAAGTGTGACCATACAACACTAATCGATGGCCAATAAAAGGAGGGAAAAGAAGAAAGGAAAATAATGGGATCTAATCAAAGGTATGTAGCCGCTCGAAGCGTGACCATACAACATTGATCGATAGCCAAGAAAAGGAGGGAAAGGAAGAAGAAGGAAAATAATGGGATCCACCCAAAGGTATGTAGCCGCTCGAAGCGTGACCATACAACATTGATCGATAGCCAAGAGAAGGAGGGAAAAGAAGAAGAAGGGAAAAGAATGGGATCTAATCAAAGGTATGTAGCCGCTCGAAGCGTGACCATACAACATTGATCGATAGCCAAGAAAAGGAGGGAAAAGAAGAAGAAGGGAAAGCATGGGATCTAACGAAAGGTATGTAGTCACTTGAAGCGTGACCATACAACATTGATCGATGACCAAGAGAATAAGAGAAAAGAAGAGGAATAGAATATAAGAAGAAGAAAAGAATGGGTGAATGCAAATGATGAGATGGAGGTGAATGGATGCATGTGGATGACTGCAGATGCAGCGTGATGATTTGCTGATTTTGTACAACATTTTGCAATGTCATACTGGTTGCTTGTGAGGGCAACTTATGACCTCCCACAGCCAAAAAAAAAATTGCTTTTGATTGATTGATGAGTGCAAGGTGACACTTGTCAAACCATTTGAGCTAGGTGGCATGGATTATTCAAATGTACCATTCATTATGTGGTCAGGGTCGACATACATGAATGCTAGAGTGACATCTCCATTATTGGATTATTCAAATGTACCATTCATTATGTGATCAGGTCAACATACATGAATGCTAGAGTGACATCTCCAATATTGTGTGTGGCTCTCATGACTTGACAAATGTCTGATTTGGGATGGAGTTTATCTTGAGATAATCTTCAACAAAAAAATTTGTAGACAGATGCGATATCCGTGATTTGGATGTTTGATTGTTTGGTTGTATGCAAAGCGGATTTTTGATATGAATACCCCCTCAAACGAGGAATCAGCAATGAGGTGAATGAAATGTGATGAAGTGATGATGAGGCGATTGATAGAATAAAATGGATGATAACAGGGATGAAAAATTAAATGGACAAGAAGAGGGAAAGGTAATCTAGGGGTTGGAGTGAAAATTTGGTGATTTTGGAGTCAGGAGCTTCAATTCGCATGGTGGGGGGTGAATTGAACCTGAATTCATAGGTTGGGGGTGAATTGGACCTAAATCATAGGGTGGGGGTGAATTAGGGTTTTTAGGTGTTTTTATGCCTTTTTGACGCACATGGGGGGTCATTTGCAATGTGTGAGTTGGAGAGCGAGGAGCGAGCGATATTTGGCGATGTGGAGCGCTTGTAGTTTGTGGAGTTGGACTTAGTTATGGTGAGGGGACAGACTGGTGTTGGAAGCCAATGTGGGGACCCACCGGTAAGTGGTCGCAACTTGCTTTTGTTGGATTTTTTTATTTTTAGAAAAGCGTGAAATGAGGGGGGAGGTTTTTGCATTGTTTTTTGAAATTTATGCAATATTTTATGAAAATTGAAACACAAAGTGTTAAACAAGCCAAATGGGTATCCAAAAGTGTGATCAGATGTTAATTTTGACCAATTTTTGTGTTAGTTTGACCGATTTGCAGGTAGTGTAGTTGAGTGAGTGGGGTTTGTTGTTGGGAGCAAACGGTGTACTATTTTTATGATGTGATTGAATTTTATCTATAAAAGTGGAAAATGGGTATCCAAATGTGTGATTGTATTTTTGTTTTGCCCTCATTTGGCATGTGATGTTGATGTGTGCTTTTTGGGTGTAAGTTGGTTGAACTTGACCTTGATGTTGGCGATTATCGGTGTGCTATTTTTGAAATCTATTGAAACTTTCACCGTAAAAGGGTGAAATGGGTATTCAAAAGTGTATTTTGTTTTTGTGTGTTGTGGCATTTGATGTGTTTTTGAATTTTGTGCCATGAGGTGTATTTGAGTAAACATGGAATTGGCTATTGGGAGCCAGATATGCACTGTTTATCAAATTTGTTTGGACTTTTACCATGAAATGGAAAAATGGGTATCCAAATATATGATTGTGTTTTTGTTTTATCGTGTTTTGTGAATTGTACATGATTTTGCATCTCGAAATGCATGAGAAAGTAAATGAATGATTTTGTAGTTGTGAAATGTGTTCTAGTGAATTGATTGAAATTGAATTAACTAGAATGAGTGGAATTTTTAGTTTGTATGTGGAACTGACATGAATTTTATTGTGAATGAAATAGGTGAAGAATATTGAGTCGTGACATCGTGTGCGGATGATGAAGGCTGAATTGGAGGAGGTTATGAAGAAGAATGATGAGGATCAGGCATGGTTGGAGGTAGTGTGGCTGAAAGGAGTTTGGGAATGTGTAAGCATTCATGCTAATAGAGCTTACATATCAGCATTATGTGAGAGGTGGGATCCGGATAGGAATACTTTCCACTTTTCGATGGGTGAGATGATGATCACCTTGGAAGATGTGTACAAGATTTATAAGTTGCCCATTGAGGGTGTTCTAGTGAGGGTAGCTACGGATGATAGTCAGGAGGTTGTGATGGAGTGTGCATTTGGTGCACGATGGAGGGAGGTAGATATCAAGAATATGGATTACGAGTATCTTTGGCATCAGGGCATGTTGTTTGATCATCAGTGTGCAACGATGATGATGATTTCGACCTATGTGCTACCAGATACTTTCAAGGTGTTGTTTACCTGGAATATGCTGGATGTGGTATGCGACATGGTGGAGCGTAGGGTTGTGTTTGCGTGGGCACCTACACTATTGGCCCAGGTGTATAGGGAGTTGCATGATGTAGTGCATGCGGGGTGGAAGGGATTGAGTTGGACTCCTTTGCTACAGGTGTGGGCATGGGAGCATATAGCGATAGAGTGACCATCATTGTTGCCCTATAATGCTCATGTGGAGGGGAAGACTCACTTGTCGTATGCACTGAGATGGAGGACAGATGAGGAGAAGGGGATGAAGAGGCCGCATGAGGGTGACCCTTTATTTTGGAGGGTGAATTTTGGGGAGTTGATGGCTAAGGATATTTGTTGGAGGCCCTGGAGAGGTGGAGTAGTGTGGGAAAAGGATGAGGAGCAACTAGGAGCTATTCATTGAGGGTGATGGGTGGTGGGTTGGTATACTTGGTAGGCTAAGTTCTTCCAGTTTAGTAGGGTGATGCGGTAGTTTGGTTTGTAGTAAGATGTTCTAGAGGTACCTATTATGATTTATAGGCAGTGGGGTGATAGAGGGAGTCACCCTGTGGTATTACCTTGGACTGGTGAGAGGGATCCACCGATGGTCATTCTATATGTGGAGGATGTGGGTACGACACCATAGTATGATGCCTAGTGGGTGACTTAGAGTTGGGAGGTAGGTAGGGGAGTGATTGATCAGTGGATCCAGCTAGGTAGTGGAGTGCCTACTCCAAATGGGTGGGTAATGAGAGTTACCCAATCTAGGGCATAGAGGGGAGTGAGGGATGATACTGAGGTACCTCTTCATTGATCGAGGCAATGGCTAGGTAGCACATCTAGTGCAGTCATAGAGAGAGTAGCGGAGGCACCGATGGGTGGTGTAGAACAACCTACGAAGGAGCTCATGATGATGGAGGATGTGAGGGAGGATGTTGGAGCTAATATGGGTGTTGATGATTTGATTGATATGAGAGATCTCGATGACATTGGAGATATGGGAGAGATACCCATTGAGGAGCAAGAGAGGCTAGAGGCTGATGAGGAGTTGTTGATGTTGTATGAGAGGGTAAGATAGCTAGAGGGGTAGCTTCGTACGAGTGAGGAGGGTTGGGTGGTAGATCGATAGATATGGAGTGAGGAGCATAGGGACTTGGAGGAGAGATTGATGGCTGTAGAGGTGGTAGGTGCCACTAGGGAGGAGTTGGAGCTTTAGGTTGTTGAGCAAGCATAGGTAGTTTGAGGTGGTGGAGGTGAGGCATGCAGAGATAGTAGTGAATTTGGAGCATCTGACTAGAGAGACTATGGAGGCCGGAGAGAGGTTGAAGGTCGAGATACATAAGATGACGTATGTGATAGAGACGAGGGATGCAGAGCGAGCAGCCCACTTGATAGAGATTATTGAGTTGTACATCAAGGTTGAGTGGCAATGATAGGCATGAGAGGATGTGGAGTGGGTGAGAGTGATGGAGCAGGTCCCTACGAATGTGGCTTCATTGAGGGTAGAGATAGAGTGGCTATGAAGGGGTAGCAAGGAGGTGGGGGATCGGATGAGGGAGGAGATGGTGATGCGATCATATTACGAGATCCTCCTGATGATGCATGGGATTCCACTACCATATTATGGTAGGTCGTGGTCACGATCGAGGTCATGATCATGAGCACAAACACATTCATAGTAGAGTCATCAGAGTACAACCTCGATGGCATAGAGGGGGGTGGGGACAGAGGTGCCAGCGGTATTGCAGGGAGGGAGTGTTGCTCCTATGGTGACTCAGACATCTGGGGTAGGGGTAGAGTCTAGTAGGGTGGTAGTGGCATGCAGAGCAGCATAGGGTATGATGACTCGTGAGGGGAGTGGAGAGACTCTTGGTGATCGATAGAGCTGATACTTTTGGTTTGTGGTGATGTATTATTGGATTTTGTAGCTTGTAGGTCGATATGATTATGGGTTGTGGACTTTTACCCATTTTGTAGCTTAATGGTATTTTTTATCTTGATATATATAGATACCTATTGTGTTGTGACTCTTATATATATGTGTTGTGATTTGATTTGAATGTGTGTGTGATTTCTTATGTTTTTATTGTGTGAAATATTGATAGGTAGATGTACCATAGATGAATATATGTGCATATGGTAATATGTAAGAAAAAATGCATATAGATAGATTTGTTGATGTATTATCTAAGATAGATGTGATAATAGGTAATGTAATGTAAATAAATGTATGTAAAATAGATGTAAGGATGCATGTATATGAAAGCTAAAATGCACGTAGAGGAAGCACTTGTATCGTAACATAACCGGTTGTGATGTGATCCATTTTATAATCTCAAGGATGTAGGAAAGTGTAGTGTGTATGCAACAATTTTGATAATTATAGTTGTAGCAATCAAACCTCATAAAAAATTGAGCGAGATCTATCGATAACTCATAACTAACCTGGCTAGGTCAAAGTCTATCAAGGACTTATGTGTGCAAATAAGTGATGTTCATTTATCCATTTTGAGGGAGGTAGGACTAACCCATTGTAAACATAGCCAAAGTAGCTAGCTCATCCACAAGCATGTAGTGATATATACAAAAGAAGGTCGCTAATGTGACAGATGTGTCACCACTTGTAAGACTATTCCACTGGTAAGTAGGACGCTTAGGGCCTATAGCTGGCGATGGAAATCATCCCATGATGTTATGTTAAACCTAAGGACCAAAGGTGATGAAGCATAACAATTATGATATCTTGAGGCTTTTCCTTTTGTTTTTTCCCCTCATTTATTGCTTGTCTCTTTTTTTGTGGTGATATTTTCTCTTATTTTGTTGTGGGCGTTGACTTTTATTTTCTACCCTTTTCTAATTTTTTCTTATGCTTATCCCTTTGTTTATCCCTAGGTTGTATGTTGACCATGCAAATGATAGGATGAGTAGGGGAAATCATTCGCTAGATGGCGATATCTACGCAAGGTGTTATCTTCCCTAGACTCAAAATTTGTTTAAAATGTGACCTGTGTGAGTGGTCCTTGAGAGAAGTTGAACTAACCAAAGAAAATTATAAGGAGTGTAATAACCTATCAGCTAGAGGTGATATTTGATTGATTGAACTAGTGAATGGTCAAGAAAATGCAAGACACCATAGATCCTGTAATCCCGAGAAAGGGGTGGACATCCAAGTGGTAATGCTAACAAGTGTGTATGTTATTCTTGCTAGGGGTGCATTTCTATAGATGGAATATACAAACATGAATGAAACCATAGAAGAAGGATGGATATGTGCAATGAATGTAGTGAGAGATGCAGTATGAAAGAATAATATCTACAAGAGGAAATATGTGAGATGTAACTAGAGGAGATTTTAAACCATATGGAAAAATGGATGCTTAGGATGACGATGATGAGAATAGAGAGTCATGATAATGGTTGCCCCAATGTGTGGGGGGATGTAGCAAACAAGAGAAAAGCAAATAAGTGGGAAAGTACGTGTGGGACTGATGGGTGTGGATAGAGAATCCTGATGAAAGATGTAGAAGAACATGAAAGTGATGAAATGTGACAAAGATGAGGGGATGAAACAACAACATAAAGAAAAGGAAAGGAAAAGAGAAGAGAGGAGGGGAGAATTAGCATAGGAATGTAGCCACTTGAAGCATGACCATTCAACAATGCTAACGAGGAAGGAGGTGAGGATATGGAATGGAAGAAAACAAACAACATGAAAGCAAACAAGAACTATGTGAAATGATGCGGATCGGGTCATGAGTGACTTGGGGAAGTGACAAGGTGACTTGGATTTTGGTAGTTGGTATAGTTGGATGGCTATTGGAAGTAGCGAGGTGTAGGAGCGAATGAATCTCACGATGGGGTGGAGCGATGTACTAGCCGATGTGGGGGGCTTTGGAGGTGAGTAGGTGAGGGAGCTTGTTTAGGATGTGAGTGAGCATCATCAAAGAGCATATCTTGAACAATGGATTCAAATGTACAGCATGCATCGATGTCGTGCCCTGGCTGAAAATGGTAGACACAAAAGTGGTTTTCATTGTAATCACGCGGCTTAGGGCATGAGGGATCAATAGGGTGGATTTTGGGTAAAGCAAGGAGGCCCTGGTGAAATAGTTGGTGGAATGTTTGAGACAATGGTGCTGACCGGACTAGCCTAGGATAAATATACAGGTCAGGTGGTGATGAGCATGAAGGAAGTGGGGTAGGAATGGGTGGTCGAGTCAGGATGTAAGGATCGGATGTAGATCGGGTTCGAGAATGAAGGGTAAGCCTAGAAGAAGGTGATGTAGGTCGGGCCATGGTAGAATAATGTAAAGAGGATTGGCAATGATAATGGCTCAAGTGTAACTCGATATTATCAAGGCATGAGAGGATATTTTGAATGTCAATGGGGGGAGGTGATGGAATTGGGTAAGGTGGGGACCAAGATTCAGATGGGTATATGGAATGGAGGTATGGGTGTGAAGAAGAAGGTGAACGAGATGAAGAGGGAGGATAATGGAACTGTTGTGCTAGTGGTATGGCAGGCTAGAGTGGGAGGTTATGGAGTGGTGATAATAGCATCTGAAGGATAGGTGGTGCAGGGGATGGCTTTAGAAAGTGATACTAATGGGATGGAATAATATGAGTGGATGTATCATGGGTGGCATGATAGTGAAGGGATAAGTTGTAGGGTGACATACCAGTTGACAAGGGTGGAGGTAGTCCTATAGAAGATGCATGAATGGGTGTAGTACCCTTGTTAGGGGGTAGTAGGCTAGTGGAGGTCGGTGAACTAAGGAAGGTGGTAGATATAGATCCCTAGGATCGACCACGTGAGGTGGGGATGACTTCGACATGCGTGAAGCTAGTGGGTGGGATATCTCTTCGTTATCTACAAAGGAATATAAGGAGACTTGACTGTCTCTTGAGTGATGGGAGTAGGAAGCATGTCTATGATGGGGTGAGCGACGGTGGAGTGAGCTATAGTGGGATGAAGTATCATGATTGGAGTGTAATGAGGTGGAGTGTTGGCTTACATGAACTATATCAAGTGGTTGATATAAATAAACTGGGGTGACTGGTATGGAAGATAATATCTGGGTGTCCTGCATGATGGAGGTGAATGTAGGTTGGATGTGTATGTCCAAAATTAGGTCCTATCACTAAAGATGTCACTACTAGAGATGAAATACCTACAAAAACCAAAATACCCACAACATATAAATGACATAAAAAGTAAAGTACAAGTGGTTCTATTGTGTAACAAAAAGTGAAATATCATGTGTGTAGTGTGATGTAGTGTATGTGTGATGTAAATCAGGACTGTGTTGTGATGACCCTATATACACTCCATGTGGGTGCTCACCTAGATAGGCTAGGCATTGAATGTGTGAAGGTGAATGATGTTGATAGGCTCAGGTTCAGTGGAGCCTTTGAGGTTTGTTAATCGATAGGCATCAAAGCCAAATTTGTGTGTGATGATGTATGGGCCCAACCAGTTAGGAGCAAACTTGTCTCACTATTATTGGGGTTGGCTTGTGATTTATTGGTTTTCCTTGAGAACCAGGTCACCAATTTGGAATTCATGTTGGTGTACCTTACTATTGTAGGTACGGTGAAGGTGGTATTTATAGACATATGTGTGCTCAATGGCATGAATGCAATGCTCATCCAAGAGCATTAATTGATCAAGATGGGCTTGATGAGCAGTGTCGTCATCGATGAATTCTTTCATGGAGACTCACAATGAAGGTATCTCAAGCTCAAGGGGCATAATGGCTTTGGTGCCATAGACCAAGGAGAAGGAGGTTGCCCCAGTGGGCGTACAAATGCTCATATGGTAAGCCCACAAGGCAAGGGGCATCTGATTATGCCAATTGTGATGGGATTCTGCAACCATTTTTTGAAGGATGGAGCAAATAGTTTTGTTGGTAGCTTCGGCCTAGTCGTTACCCTATGGGTAGTACGGGGTCGAGAAGCTATGGTGGATGTTAAATTTGGTGTAGAGGGTGTGAAAAAAAAAAAATTGAAGGACTTTCCATTATCAGATATGATTTGAGAAGGGATTCCAAAGCGATATATGATGTGGTCTATGATAAACATCGTAATCTTGGCTCCTATGGTTTGGACAAGTGGGATGGCTTCGACCCACTTTGTGAAGTACTTTGTGGTGGTGATAATGAATTTATGATTGTTTTATGAGGTAGGTGTGATATGTCCGATGAAATTGAGGCCCTTATTAGCAATGTTGGCACCTTGCCACATTGGGAATTTTGTTAGAGTATTTTGATGCAATATTTTGATGAAGTTTTTTATTGTATATGGTGGATTTTATTTCAGAAATAATTTCATATGTCCCTTACTTGTTCACATATGCATTCTTTTTGCATCGATGTTATAAGTATTTTTGTAAACTTCATTCGGGATTCAAGTTCGCCTTGTTATGAATGTATAAAAAATGAAGGCATCTTTAGGCCTGTAGAGATAAAACAAACAATGAATGATTTAGTTGAAAATTTAAAAAGTTATAAGTGTTTTGGAGACGTCAGTGCGTTCACCCCAAACATGGGGTGAACGCCCCATTCGCCCCATGATCGGGTGAACAAAACAACAAAAGGTTCAAAAAACTCAAAGAAGGAAGCAAGAAGAGGCACAACAAACATTTTCATGTTCTCCCCAGTTGAGGGGCGAACGTCCCGTTTTCCCCTCCTTTGGGCGAACGTGTTCCAACACCCAAATGCGATTGTGTTCGCCCAAAAGAAAAATGATATTGTGTTTGCCCCAGTTGAGGGGTGAACATCCCGTTCACCCCTCCTTTAGGTGAACGTACCTCGAGAGGAAATTACTATCGCGTTCACCCTGGTTGAGGGGTGAACATCCCGTTCACCCCTCCCATGGGTGAACACACTTTTAAAGAAGGATCGTGCATGCATAAGGAAAGATCGGGCGAAGCGGATTTTTGTCAAAAGGTGAACGTAGTTTTGAGGTGAAATAGATCACGATCAAAATCTCCAAGGGTGCTAGATTTATAGACATTAAATAATGGTGGTGATGAGTAACTCAAATCATGGATCCCGAGTAGAAAATAAGTCGTATGAGAAGAATAGGAGAATTTTCATGATTTCCAAGGCATTGAGGCATTCCCAAGGTATTCAATGATTTCCAAATTATCTGTGCACCGATGCCCAAGTTGCTGATTTCCTAGAAATTGTTCCCTAAAAAATGGATCATTGTCCCAGAGGAATAGATTTTCAATGACTTCAAGGAGGAATTTCCTCATTCTTGTTTTCTGATCTGCGATCATTTTGTTCTCTTGTGCATTTAATGAAAGAGGCGAAATCCTCTATAAATACTAATCAAATTTCCATTGTAAAGGAGGAGGTTGGACATTTTGCAAGAAAACTCTCTAAGTTCTCTGCATCAATAGAAGAGACTTGGCTTCTAAAATTTGCAAGTGATCTTGTGTGATTTCCTTATGCTCTATAGCACTTCTATTTTATGCTCATGCTCTTTATTTATTGTTAGATTTAAAATTCTACATCCTGGATTTAAAATATTGCTGGTGAGTGAGTGAGTTTTGGAGTGTAATCTTGAAGGTTGTTCTCGCTAAGGTGTGAGCGAAATTCTACTGCTTTCTCTTTTGTTAGATGTTATTTCATGCTTGGGTGAATTTATTGTTGCTAGTCTGCTCCAAATCCTACACTTTCGACCTATGGCCATATTTCCCATTTCTTTCTGCACTTTTCTAATTTCTTTCCTGCATCTCTAGTCTTCAACCATTTGTAGGATTTAGTAAGGGAACCAACCCTCTCTGGATATTGGCACGGAGGACATTTCTTTCCTCCGACCTTTCAATGTTGGTCGTATCTAGGGTGCACAAACGCAGTGTTTGTTGATTAGGTAGATATTTGACCAACAATTTTTGGCACGCCCTATGGGACCCTTAGTTTCCACTTCCAATAGTATTAAGGTTTGATGTTCACCTTCATGTTGTGACATTAGAACATCTAGCGACTCGATTACACCCAAAAATCTTCAAACGTGAGAGCAGCAAAAGTTGTGTCTCATGAATACAAGATCAAAGGCCAAAAATCCAGATCATCAAATTGAGTTCTACGAACTTGATATTCAAAGGTTGGGGGAACATCCTCAATTAGCCACTTTTCATCGTACATCCTCACTACCCCATATATCCCATATACCATCTATCTCATCCTCACGATTAGCTGGTGTATTCTCCGCTCCTGTAAGCCCAGTTAGTATTGCCACCAGTTTCCCTCAACCTCCACCTCATACAACCACTAGTGTTCCTCATACTACACCTCATATACTAGTCCATATGGCTCAAAATCCTCCACCACATCAACAATAGCCACCAAGGCAGTTCCCTGCATGGAATAGCTCAGGAGCCTTGAACTTACAAGCACAAAATCCAGTGCCCCAAGCTGCTTTGAAAGCTTTGCCGACCTATGATGGTACTGGTAAAACTGCATATGAGCATATCCAAGATGTGGCTTCTTTGGCGACCATCCATGACATAACAGATGAGGATGTAATGATAAAATTGTTGGTATTGTCATTGAGAGGTAAATTGTTGTATTGGTATCGATCGTTGCAACCAGGCACTATTACCTCATGGGACTAGTTGGCAGAATTGCTAATTAAAAATTTTCATGAACAAGTCGATCCATATTCTTTGTTGCACCAATTCACAATGATTCAAAGACATCCGCAAGAGGAGATCGTGGACTTTAATGTCGGTTCGCACGAAGCTGGCAAAGAGTCCCTGATGGTTTACGGCCCACACATGAGCAAGCTGCGTTCTACTATCTCAGGGTGTTTAGCACTAAAATTGGTATGGTCGTACGGTAGGCCAATGTGACTACATTTCCAGACTTGTATACGCAAGCTCAGAAAGTCGAATCTGATTTGATTGTTGTAGGTAGGCTTCCTTCGAAGATGACTATGCCCATTGTCCCTGACCTCCCATAGTATTTGTATTCAAGCACATTTTTGCAACCCATGCCTTCCATGTACCTAGTTCCTTCATGGAGTTCTAGCCCACCTCATGTTGCTCTGATCCCTATCCCACAACGTCCGGCCTCAGGCTTTTCTCAGTTGCTGACTCAATCAGTTCCCTAGCTATTAGCATTTGTCCCTTTCCCAGCATTGCCAGCGCCTCCAACCCCATTGCCGCTACCTGCACCGCAAGCGCCCTTACCCTTTCTAGTACCAACCACATCTTCTAATCCAGATCCTCTCATGACATTGTTGCAAGAAGTAAAGTCTAACAATGTAGCCTTAAGGACAATATCCAATGAGCTTACCATAGTAAGGAAGAAGCAAGCAGAGGTTGAATTCAGGTCTAGGAGATTTCAAACCCTACCAATTACTAGAGAACAAGCTTCTACCAATAGAGGCCCTGAGAAGAGCACAACAATGTTAGAAAATGAGGAGACTAGTGCAACAGAAAAGGCATATTGGTGTTCGACATGCAATGATCCTCATGGAGAAGAAACCTGCATGGTGCATATGAATTATGTGCAAACACTAGTAGAGAGTTCGATTGGTGGACAAGTTAATATGATTAGAGAAGTCAAACACAATTTTATGATGCCATATTTGGAGCAAGTTTCGGTCCTCATGAGGTCCAAAAAGAAGCCAGTAACTGTGGATCCAGCTGAGCTCGAACCTTTGAAGGTGCTTGCAGAACCAAAGGTACAAGATGAAAAGTGGCCACCTCCAGCGAAAGCACCTGGTGTGAGGACTAAGGAGTAGGATTCTATCAAGTTAAGAGACTTATTGCCTAAGCAAGCTCAAGAGAGAGTGTAAACTAAGGCATCAACTTCGCAACCTATAGCAGCTGCTCAAACATAGAGTGAAACAAAAGAACAGGCTAGGGAGCGACTTAAGTACCCATCCTTGATAAAAATACAAAGAGTAGAAGCTACTCAAAAGTATCGAGACAAATATGAACGAGCTCCAGAAGAGAAGGTTTCGGCTATCCCAAGTTACAACATTGTAGAGGAAATGAAGAAGATTCCAGCTAAAGTTAGCTTGTATGATGCGCTACAGTTGCCAAGACAAATTGATTTGTTGCAAGAGTCCTTGAAGACTGCTAAAGATCAGAAGAAAGTTTCTTCTCAAATAGTCCTAGCGCAAGCGCTGCCCACTTCTGCGATAGGAAAAAATAGGCCTCCTCCATTTTATTTGTCACTGAGAATGGAAGGGTGGATTGTACACAACTGTATGATCGACTCTGGAGCTGCAACTACTATCATGCCAAAGGTAGTATGTGAAGTGATGGGGATGGAATATACAAGAAGTAGCCTAGGAGTGTTACAACTGGATGGGACTCCGATCAAGATAGTGGGAGTGATCAAAGACATCCCTATTGTCCTCCACACTATACCGTAAATCATAGTCATCCAAGAAGTGGTAGTAGTTGACTTGGAGCCGTATTTTAGCATGTGCCTCTCAAGGGAGTTCATAGCTAAGTTGGGAGGATACCTTTCCTTAGACTATTCACATTTGGAGATACCATTCAAGGGAAAAAGGATTCGTATCCATAATGAAAAGCCTTCGCCTTTTCACATTGAGAAGCTGGAAGAAGAAGAACAATCTCCAGGTGCAGTAAACATGATGACTGAAGAGCTAGAAGAGGTTGACTTGGTGGGAGAAGCATTGGGTGAGCTTCGCTTGGAAGATGAGTTTTTACTCACTAATTTTAATGCAATGATCGGGATAGATATTGGTTGTTATTCAATAACCAAGCCTGAGCAAACTGAAGAAGAAGTCCCCGATTCTTAGGATTTCGACACGGATCAGCTATGGAAGTTGTATTTTGATGGTGCCAGATGTAAGAATGGCGCAGGAGCTAGTGTCATGTTGATCTCTCCAAAAGGGTTACAAAAAACTTATTCTTATAGGTTGACTTGGAGTTGTACGAATAATGCAGCTGAATATGAAGCATTGTGCCTTGGGTTGAAAAAGCTGAAAAGTTAGGCATTAAGCAGCTACAAATTTTTGGTGACTCTGAGCTTATTGTCAACCAGACCACTAATAGGTGTGTGTCGAAGCAGCATTACTTGAAAGCCTATCGCAACAGAGTCTGGGATTTGTTTGAAGCTTTCACAACTTTGAACATTCAGGCGATCTCTTGGGAGCAGAATAAACATGTGGATATTTTAGCCTCTCTTGGTGCAAATTATTCTCTTGCGGAGCAAGTGGTTCGGAAGCCCAAGACTGTATGGGTGATCTATAGACCTTCAGTCCCAGATAAGAATATTTATTGGCAAGTATTCGACAATGATGAACAAATAGTCAATTTCCTGCTTAGAGAAGCTGCTAGCGCAGATGACAGAGTGCTTGTCGAGGAAGAGAAAGAAGGGATGATTCAATTAAAGAATAACCATATCCCCAAAGGTTTGATTTCACTGGAGAGTTTATTTGATCAAAATGATAGAGCTGACAAGCATAGAATTAAGGTTGACGCTAAGGAGTACAAGGAATTGTAGTTGGAACCTCAAAAGGTTATCAAAATTGGGACCGATTGTATGCCGGAGGAACTTGAAGGAATTAAAAACTTGTGCTATGAGTACCCCAACATTGTGGCATGGAGCTACCAATATTTAAAGGGATATGACAAGAATGTGATCCAACATACCATAGAGCTGCAGGAGGGGGTAAAGCCTTTTTGGCAGAAGCAGTGCCTTGTCAATCCTAAAATCGAAGCGCTCATGAAGGTGGAATTGTTGAAGATGTTGGAGGTAAAGATAATATATCCGATCAAGCACTCGACATGGGTGGCAAACCTAGTCCCAGTGAGAAAGAAGAATGGAGATATTTGGTTGTGTGTTGATTTTCGCAACTTGAATCAGGCATCACTTAAAGATCATTATCCCCTACCCTAGATTGATCAAATTCTTCATGTGGTTGCTGGTGCACAAAGATTCTCACTATTAGATGGTTTCTTCGGATATAATCAAATCTGGGTGAAGGATGAGGACCAATATAAAACAACATTCACCACCAAGTGGGGCACCTTTGCCTACCAACGGATGCCCTTTGGGCTCTCAAATGCCGGTGCTACCTTCCAGAGAGCCATGGACGTCGCCTTCGGTGAGTTACTAAATAGAATTATTGTGATATATCTTGATGATATGACTGTGTTTTTGCACATCGTAGAGAAGACCATGTTGCTCATTTAAGATAGGTGTTCGAGAAGTGTCACGAGTTCGGGATTTCCATTAATCCAAAGAAGTCGATCTTTGTTGTTAAAGAAGGGAAATTGTTGGGTCATGTAATCTCACAGGAAGGATTAGTGATTGATCCTACAAGGGCTGAAGCGCTCATGAAATTGCCACTACCTGCTAATAAGAAAGACCTGCAATATTTCTTTGGTCAAATAAATTTCATTCGCAAATTTATTGTCGATTTCGCTCAGGTTGTGAAGCCCATGACTGAGCTTTTGAAAAAAAACACTGAATTTAAGTGGACGGAAGTCAGGAGAAGAGCTTTTTAGGAAATCAAAGAAAGAATCACGCAAGCTCCAGTTTTAATTAATCCCGACTATTCGAAAGACTTCATTCTCTATGCAGTGGGGGAGCAAGAAAGCTATGTTGCAGTGTTGACACAAAAACAAGAATATGGAGAAGAGAAGCCAATTGCCTTCTTGAGCCAAGTTATTGCATCACATTAGGAGAAGTACAATTTTATCGAGAAGCAAGTGTACGTGGTGATGAAATCATTGAAGAAGTTTCGACACTTTGTTTCTCAGAGCAAGATTGTAGTTTATGTTATTCATCCTGATGTTCAAAATTTTATACTCCAAGGAGAACTAGGCGATAAAAGGGTAGGTTGGGTCTCAAAAATTCAAGAATACGATGTGGAGATCCGACCAACAAAGTTGGTTCATGGGTGAGCTTTATGTCAGGAGCTAGCTAAGAGTGTTGCCTCCGAGACATTTGATGCAACATATGAAGAGGACATTGGTGAAAGGATTTGTGCAAATCATACTATGAGCGACTGTGATTGGATAGAAGAATTGATGGACTACTTTACTTCTGGGAGATGTCCATCTCACCTTGATGCTTCACAATGTCGAAGGTTCAGATTGCAAGCACTCAAGTATGTATTGTCGCCCAATGGATTGTATCATAAAAACATCGATGAAGTTCTCCTCAGGTGTGTGAAAGTGTCTGAAAAGGAGAAGATATTGGAGGAATTTCATTCTAGACTATCTGGGGGTCACTACGTAGGCAGGCCCATGGCTTTGAAGATTATCCGAGTAGGTTACTTCTGGCCCACTCTATTCGTTGATGCTCATAAAGTAAGCCAACATTGTGATAATTGTCAATGATACGTTGGTAGAACTAGGAAAGGGGCTTTGCCCCTACATCCAATCCAAGTGGAAGCACCTTTTCAACAGTGGGGTCTTGACTTCATTGGGGTTATTGATCCACATTCTTCTATGGAGCATAAGTACATCTTGATGGTGACTGATTATTTCACCAGATGGGTAGAGGCTATTCCCACTAAGAAGGTCGATCAAGCTACTGTTATATCCTTTCTTGAAGGGATCATTACTCATTTTGGCATCCCAGATTCGATTGTAACTAATAATGGCACTCCATTCATTGGGGCTAAAATTACAGAGTTCGCTAGCAAATATGGCATTTATCTGAAGACATCATCCAACTATTATCCGTAAGGGAATGGGTTGGTCGAGTCTACCAACAAAAATTTGCTATGAATCTTAAAAAGGATGATGGGCAGTAATAAGAGAAGTTGGCATTTGTTGTTGAATCAAGCGCTTTGGGCGGACCGTATCTCAGTGAAGAAATCTATCAAAACATCCCCTTATGCCTTGGTTTATGGAAAAGAGGCTATCCTTCCCACTCATATTGAGCTGCCAGTTCTCCAAACATTGCAGTTGTTCCAGGATGAAGATGAAGAATATGATCCTATGAGTGCAAGGTTGGCACAGTTGATGCAGTTAGAAGAGGATAGGGAGTAGTCTTATCAAGTATTTTCTGAGCACACTAGAGAAATGAGGAAGTGGTTTGGAAAGAAAACAACCGAGCATAGTTTCCAGGTGGGAGATTTGGTTTTGAAATGGAATGAGAAGAAGGCCAAGCCAGGGAATCACCACAAATTCGATGCTATATGGGAGGGCCCTTTTCAAATTTCCATGGTGAATTCAGCAAATGCTTATCACCTTCACGATCTGGAAGGTTATGATCTTCCCATTCCTATGAACGGTCTTCATTTGAAGGCCTATATTCAATGATGACATTCCAAGTGAGTTATCACTTTGTACATATGTAAATAGTTTTCCAGTTTGTTGATGTTTTTAATTGTTGATGCTATTTTATATAGTTATAAAAAAAAGAGTATGAAGTGCGTTCACCCCAAGAAGAGGCGAAAGGGCTTTTCACCCTAAGAATGAGGTGACTGAGTTATATGAGGAGCCATATTTGTTAGCAACATGGGAAGTAAAAGAGCAATGTAGATGCAAAAGCAATACATTTGGAAATGTGTTCGCCTGTTAAACTACAATGCGGCGGTTCACCTTTTGATTAGGGCTAACTTAATTTACAAGTCGCAGATCAGGTTTGGCGAAGGCGAACATAGAACTAGCATCGCGTTCACCCCGAATGGTGGGTGAATGCGTCGTTCACCTCTATTTTGGGTGAACGCATCAAGAAGGGCGATGAAATTTTATTTTTCTTTTGCATAAGTTTAAAAATTAAAAGTGCATGCTTTTTATGTTCGAAGATTTTTATTTATGAGCACTTTTGAAGGAAAGAAAAATCCCAGATAGAAGAAAAACAAAGAGAAAAAAAAGAAAAGGCCTTAAGTTATTTTTAGAAAATCTGATTTTCTAAATATGTGTGAAAAAGCAAAAGCAGACAAGGTTTTCTTTAAAAAGGCTATTCGCCATGGAATTTCAAACAGATCGAAGGTGCCCAAATCAAGTAAAAGCATGATTTGTTGATTTAAGTTTCGAAGTCGCCAGGAAGTGGGATGAAATTGCTTAGCGCCCAAAATAATTTTGCCAGAAGGAGGAAGTGGTTGCAGTAGTTTCAGAAGCACATTGTAAAACAAATTGCGCCCCTTGGTTACATGTCAGTGATCGGAGAGCCAAAGTGAGGGAAAGAGGGCATTTAATTTAAAATGTGCACTATGTCAGAATTTTATTTTCCCAAGGAGTAGTAGATTTTTAATTATTGGTTGTTAAGCGGCTGATTTAGCTTTCCAAGCAAGCTTCAGGCGCCAGGGCATGATTTACAATGAAATTACGTAGCAAAAAGGGCACACTTTTCTAGGAGGATCTGACCGTGAGTTGGAGGTAAATTGTTATAGCATTGGAAATGGTGCTAGGCTAGCAGTTCGATACTCTTTTCCTCCCGAATGTGCCCAAAATTAAATTGGCATTTACTACGGCAGTTGTGGGTTGGCCCTATATAAACCATGAGGTAAAAGCCTATAGTTTTATCTTCCATTTTTAAATTTTTACTACTGTATTTCGCATTATAGCTGCAAAGAATTTGAGACTACTCAGAGAATTTGTCAGAGAAAAAAAATAAAGAGAATGGGAAGACGAAGCAAAGAGCCCAAGGTTACCGCAAAAGTTGTCGAACATAAGAAGTCGAAGAAAAATGAAGGAGGTTCTAGAGCAAAAAAGGCTCGAAAGAATGATTATGTGGACTTGGACCCATATGAGGATACTATGGTAGAAATCGGAGATTGCCTTATCACTCACAAAGGAATAGAAAGATTAAGGCAGGATGTAGAATCAGTGGTGAGTCAAGGAGTAACCTCGAATAGCTGGCTCATAGTGCCCTATAATTCATAGTTATTCTGGTACTTATGCCCATCGGTTCATCCATACCCTGAGTTGGTGCAGCTCATTGCCCAATTTTATGATCCATTTACCAAGGCTGTTATAAATGCCAGGAGAGAAATTTTGTTTACCATCACTCCAGACGAGATTCGGGAAGCTTTTGCTTGTGGATTGAAGCCCCCCTCCTACGCAGTTAATAAAAAGCTACATACTGATGAGCAAGAGGATAGATATGTCTCCACGGTGATAATGCACCAATTTATTGAGACTCAACTACTTAAAGACCCACCGATGGGGCAACTTACTTGTCTGTTGAATCCACTTTCTGAGTTCAAAAGTTTAGATATATATTCAATGTTGGCATGGGTCGTTGGGTTACCTTCAGATGAAACTGTGCATAAATGGTAGGTGGTCATGGTGCAATGTATTTGTAAAGTCAAATTTTATTCTCCTTCTAGTATGAAGCAAGGCGGAAATCCCATTTTCTTTGATTGGGCTGACTACATCTCCCGGAGGATCAACTTTCAATTAGAGAAAATGCAAACTAGGGAGTCCAAGTCATTTTTGCATACATCATTTTTAGTGTGGTTTTTCTTTTTCCAGTTACAACAGCACTTCTCCTTCATTGCAGTAATGCAGGTGGGCGAGAAAAATGAACCTCTACCAGTTTATATGTGGACTCCTATTTTGTCTAGAAAGGAGTCATTTTACAGCTTTAATAGTTGGTTTTTGGGATCGATGATAGAATTGCTCTACGGTACCTGTGAGAGAGTGTCATGTAATTTGAGGGATGCAATCATCGCATAGGAGAAGGGTGACATTTTTTTGCTTACCCAGGGCATAGTTGTGAGAATTTTTGGTTTCATGGGTAAGCCATTTTTGTTGCCTTACTTTGCCACAGAGCATGTGTTTGCCATGGAGGTTGTACGCCAGATAGATTATGTAAATGATATATATGGAGTTAGGCATGGAAAGAAGACCACATGTAATATGTCGTTCAAATGTGGTATTATAGAGGTGAGCTAAGTAGGTTAGAATTTTCTTTTGATGGTGGCACTACAGGATTTGGGCCTGATATAATTATCGCAGCGCTGGTGATATGACCCTCTGGGTAAATTCATTGCTATTATGAAGGCTAAGTCATTTCATTGCTACCCGTAGCCAGATATTCAGAAGAACAAAAATAATTTTGATGGGCTAGACATGAACTGGCATATTGAGAAGATGATGACCCTCCCACCATGGCATGATTATTATGAGCAGGAGGCAGAATATAATCCGGCCAAAAATAAGACCCAAATTCCTCCATCGGGTTTATTCAGTTCAGTCCAGGAAGGTGAGCCCACCTGGACCGAAGAAAAAATAATGAATTGGTGGATAATGCAGATTCACCATGGGAAGCCGACTACTCCTTACGGGCTGAAACTAGATGAGCAATTTTTAGATACTTATGATGAGTTTGTAGACTCGTACCAGCCCATCGCCTTCGCCAATATTTTATCGCAAAGTTTCCAGCACTCCGACAGTGGCGAAGGTGAAACCGAACAAGAGCATCCAACGATCGAAGAAGAGAACTCAAAGGAAGAGGAGCAACAATATGTGTTCAAAAGGAGGTCTCAATGGCAAAAGCAAAAAGTAGAACACGCACCTGTGCCTGAAAAGCAAAATCAGTCGATGGTGCCTCCATTTCCAAAGGCGATGAAAAGGCCAAGGACCAGTGCAGTTGTGACTTCTACCATTGAGGTCCCTACGGATTTAGTTGTTGTGGTTTCTATAGTGCCAGTTGTAATTGTTCCTACAGTTGTTAATGTGCTAATGGTAGCACTTGTAAATCCTTCTCCCATGGATGAGCTCCCGACCAGAGTTGCACAAGTATTTTTGATGGCCCAAGGGTTGGCGAAAGATCATCAATCAGAGAGCTCCCATGTGGAAGTAATGGATGAAGAGGAGAACCCGAATGTTGGAGAAAGGGTGGAGGTGCAGCAAGAAGAGGTAATTTCTCAGCTACCTTTGTCACCGCATCACCTGGCATCCATGCTCGAAGGTACGTCTTCTCTTCCCTCTTCTTCTTCTTCGAAGCATGTAGTGATTTCTATTTCATTGTCATCTATTTCATTTTATTTGTCATCAGTCTCCATTTCTCCACTATTTTATGTACCCTCTACATCCATTTCTATTCCATATTCTTCTACCTCTGAAGTCACTACTACTCCTTCCTCTATTCCCATTCCTTCGTCCTCCATTTCTTTCAGTTAATATGCATCAGGATCGAATCATTTTTCATGCCCTTCCCCTTTGGTTGCTGCCACCTCTACCATTGAGGTTGTAAGCACGCAAGCTCCCCCTAGAGTAAGCGTAACTATGACCGAACCTAGTTCTTCCACTAAGTCTACCATTTCCCTTCCACCCACCTTTTTCCATTCCACCCCTTTTGATCGTATCATCCACTTCTATTGGGCCCAGTTGCTCAGACATTTTGGTTCCTTTCACCCCATTTTTGGAGTTGCAGATAGTTCCCAATGTACAGGTGGCCCGCAAGAAGCCAGACGTAGAGAAGATCAATCGGGCACACATGAGTTCTTCATAGTGGTTGAAGAGCATGCGATGAAAAGAGGCCTTGGCTCCAACTCGGCCAATTAAGAAAGTCACTTTTGACCCTATTGCCATGGAAGCTCACCATACTAAGCTCACACCCTTGGTTCAGAAGCCGCAAGGGGAAATGTTGCCAAGTGACTATGTCAGTGAGACTATCATAGAGGACCTCACCAGGATAAATCCAATAGAAAATATGGGCAACATATAGGTGGATATGAGCTCAGTATATTTGCACGGTGAGCATTATAAAGAAAAGTATTTTGAAAATGAAAACAAGATTATTGAGCTCGAGACTGCCTTGGCAAAAAGCAGAGCGTAGGAGGAGAAGACGACCACTGAAAATGAATATTTGTGCCAATAGGTCAAAGTGCACTTGAAGGAGCGTGATGCCACCAGGATTGAAATGCACAAGCTCCAGCAGTAGCTTGAGGAGATGAAGAAGCAGTTAGCTGAGAAAATAGTATAGGTTGCTAGTTTTTCACCGGACAGCGTCAAAGGGACACGTCTTCGCTCTGCACAAAACTATGAGAAATTGGTCGTGCAAGCAGTAAAAGTGTTGCACTATTTGTGGGAGGCACAGATACAGATACAATTAGGGCAGCAACTAATTGAAAACATGGAGGAGAGGCTCGTGCCATACATGGAGATGGTCGTGAAGATCCAGGCCTTAGCTAATACCAATTTATACATTCGCCCTCTCAATGAAATGGATCATGCCTGGTCCAAAGCCAAAGTCACTCTGCGCAGTTATTTTTAGTGAATGGACCTGGTGAGGGAAGGATGGTCAATTCTCAACACTATCGAACGTGAGCATACCATTTCCATGTCTCATTTTGAGACTATTGATGAGTTGGGATTTTTGACTTTCGTAGATGAGTGGGGTGAACCATTGTCGATCGAACAACTGGAAGCACTCTAGAAAATTTTTGTTGAAGATACCTCCAAAATTGATGCCTGGGATGAGCCCCTCATGAAAGCATAGGTATTGCCCCTAATGCAAAAATACACATGCTTGGAGCTATCCTTGTATGAGTTGGCTCAATGAGCGAAGCGCCTCAGTTTAACAGATGTTCAGAATCTTCACTTTGTTTATGAGTCCCTCAGTGTCCCCTGCCTATTCACTACTCATGCTTGGGAGGAGGTGGTTCGTGCCTACGAAGTCATTTCTAAGACTATTCAAGAGTAGGAGAAGGCAGCGGATGATCGCGTAGCGGCTGCGAAGGCAGCGGAGGAGGCAGAACGAGCAGAAATCCTCAAGGTAGTGGCTGAAGTAGAAGAGAAGGAGTGCACCGAGGAAGAAGAGCGTCGACAAGCATCTGCAACATCAACGAAGGCACCAACCAAAGTCGCTGGGAAGAAGGACTCCATAGCCCAATGAATAAAGGCCTGGGATCACTTGCATCCATGCGAGCTGGATACCCCGTGAGTCACCAAAAATGTTGGCAATTTTGGCACCTTGCCACATTGGGAATTTTGTTGGAGTATTTTGATGCAATATTTTGATGAAGTTTTTTATTGTATATGGTGGCTTTTATTTCAGAAATAATTTCATATGTCCCTTACTTGTTCACATATGCATTCTTTTTGCATCGATGTTATAAGTGTTTTTGTAAACTTCATTCGGGATTCAAGTTCACCTTGTTATGAATGTATCAAAAATGAAGGCATCTTTAGGCCTGTAGAGATAAAACAAACAATGAATGATTTAGTTGAAAATTTAAAAAGTTATAAGTGTTTTGGAGACGTCAGCGCATTCACCCCAAACATGGGGTGAACGCCCCATTCGCCCCATGATCGGGCGAATGAAATAGCAAAAGGTTCAAAAAACTCAAAGAAGGAAGCAAGAAGAGGCACAACAAACATTTTCGCATTCGCCCTAGTTGAGGGGCGAACATCCCGTTCACCCCTCCTTTGGGTGAACGTGTTCCAACACCCAAATGCGATTGTGTTCGCTCAAAAGCAAAATGATATTGTGTTCACCCCAGTTGAGGGGTGAACATCCCGTTCACCCCTCCTTTAGGTGAACGTACCTCGAGAGGAAATTATTATTGCGTTCACCCTGGTTGAGGGGTGAACATCCCATTCACCCCTCCCACGGGTGAACACACTTTTAAAGAAGGATCGTGCATGCATAAGGAAATATTGGGCGAAGTGGATTTTTGTCAAAAGGTGAACGTAGTTTTGAGGTGAAATAGATCATGGTCAAAATTTCCAAGGGTGCTAGATTTATGGACATTAAATAATGGTGGTGATCAATAACTCAAATCATGGATCCCGAGTAGAAAAGAAGTCGTATGAGAAGAACAGGAGAATTTTCATGATTTCCAAGGCATTGAGGTGTTCCCAAGGTATTCAATGATTTCCAAATTATCTGTGCATCGACGCCCAAGTTGTTGATTTCCTGGAAATTGTTCCCTGAAAAATGGATCACTGTCCCAGAGGAATAGATTTTCAATGATTCCAAGGAGGAATTTCCTCATTCTTGTTTTTGATCTGCGATCATTTTGTTCTCTTGTGCATTTAATGAAAGAGGCAAAATCCTCTATAAATACTAATCAAATTTCCATTGTAAAGAAGAGGTTAGACATTTTGCAAGAAATCTCTCTAAGTTCTCTGCATCAATAGAAGACACAAGGCTTCTAAATTTGCAAGTGATATTGTGTGATTTTCTTCTACTTTATACACTTCTATTTTATGCTTAAGCTCTTTATTTGTTGTTAGATTTAAATTTTGCATCTGAATTTGAATATTGTTGATGAGGGAGTGAGTGTTGGAGTGTTATTTTGAAGGTTGTTCTTGCAAGATTATAAGCAAATTTTGTGGCTTCTCTTTTTTTAGATGTTATTTCATGCTTGGGTGAATTTCCTGCTGTTAGTCTGATCCAAGTCCTACACTTTCGACCTATGGCCATATTTCCCATTTCTTTCTGCACTTTTCCAATTTCTTTCCTGCATCTCTAGTCTTCAACCATTTTTAGGATTAGTAAGGGAACCAACCCTCTCTGGATATTGGCATGGAGGACATTTCTTTCCTTTGGCCTTTCAATGTTGGTCGTATCTAGGGTGCACAAATGCAGTGTTTGTTGATTAGGTAGATATTTGACCAACAGACCCCATTATGAGAAAGGCCACATGGATTAAATTTTTTGGAGAGCTTGCAAAGGAAGGTGTATGAGGTTGGCATGTTGTTAGCATTTGATGCACCACTTGACATACTCACAACAATCATGCTCTATTTTGGGCCAGTAGTAGCCCATACGTAAGATACACTTGGTGATGGACATACCACTAAAGTGGCCATTGCAAGTGCCATCATGGGTTTCTTGTACTACCCGCTGATATTCATGTGGTTCAAGGTAACGTAGGAGGATACCATTGTAACCGTAGTGGTACAAGATATCCCCCAGCAGTGTATAACAAATGGCACATTGTTTGAGTTCTCAGCATTGAGTGTGTGGGAGCTCGTAAGAGAGGAAGCCTAATTTGATGTAATCCTTAATTTGAGAAAAACCAATGATCATGTGATTCGGTTTGGACAATATGAATTTTGTCATCATTTGTATGAGGTGAAGATGAGATAGCTAATTTGGTAAGTGTATGAATGAACACATGTGTCATGTCGGAGAGGTAATTTTGTGGTATCAATGATCCTAAGGAGGCCATTGTGTCTACAAAATAATTGGAATAATGTGGAATGGATTCGATAGCATACCACTCGAATTGTGCAAGAAGTTGTTGGACGATTTACATATTGTTGGAGAATAAGATAACGATATTTCTGTATCTCCTAGACTTGATTTACAATAAGGAGAGAATCTCTAATTATGTAAAGGCATTGAATGTGCATGGAATGCACTTGTTTTAAACTGAGAATAAGGGCTTCATATTCTACATTATTGTTTGTGCAAGGAAACCCTAATTTAAATGAGAATGGAAGAGGCTCTCCATTTGGTGTGAAGAAGATAATGCCTACACCCCCAGCGTGTGTGCAGAAGGAATCATTGAAGAAGAGCATTAATTCAATAGTTATCTTAGGTTAAACATACTCTTTGGGTTATGTGATATTGAAAATGGAATCATCAGGGAGTTGGATGATAAGAGGGTGATTGTCAGGTAGCGGGGCCTCCGTGAGTTGGTTTGCGATGACCTACCCCTTAATGGATTTTTGCAAAATAAATTCTATGTCAAATTCAGTGAGTGTAATATATTTAGTGGTTCGATATTTATGATAACTCTTATTCATCATGTAATAGAGTGAGTTGCCATGGGCGATGACAAAGGTGGTGTGATTGAGCATGTAATGGCATAGTTTTTGGGTGGCAAAGACTACAACCAAGCATAGCTTTTCCATGTATGAGTAACGAGTTTCATAACTAACCAGCTTATAGCTAATGTAGTAGATATCTTGATCATCATTGAGTTTGTTCTTTTGGATGAGGAGTGTACCAAGTACGAAGTCCATAGTAGAAATGTATAGAGTGAATGGCAACTATGGATCTAGAGGAGATAAATATGGTGAAGAGGTAAGGTAGGCTTTGATTGAATCAAAGTTTTTTTGACAGTTTTTATCCCATTTGAAGGTGACCCCCTTTTGCAAGAGGTGATTAAATGGCTTGCATTTGTCTGAGATTTGGGCAATAAAACAACATATCGACTAGATTTTGCCTTTCAAGCTGTGTAATTGCTTGAGGTTTATTGGTGGAGGTATCTCAAGGATGGCTTTGAATTTGTTAGGGTCAACTTCAATGCCTCGTTGAGAGATGATGAACCCTAGAATTTTACTTGAAGTGACACCAAAGATGTATTTATTTGGGTTAAGGTGAATGTTGTGTTCCAATAGGTGATCAAAGATTTGGCGTAGGTCAACAAGGTGCTATGAACACTCTTTTGATTTCATGATAAGATCATCGACATAGTCTTCCATGGTTTTATGCATGTAATCATGGAAAATGTAAGTCATTGCACGTTGATAGGTTGCCCCAACGTTCTTGAGGCCAAAAGGCATGACCTTGTAATAGAAGGTCCCCCAAGGTGTTGTGAAGGAATTTTTGTCTTGGTCGATGGGATTGATTTTAATTTGATTGTAAATAAAAAATCTATCCATAAGGGATATCATTTCGTGGCCTATGAAAGAATCGAAGAGTGAGTCAATGTTTGGTAAGGAAATTTTTTCTTTGGGACAAGCTTTATTTAAGTCATAAAAATCAGTACATACACGAACCTCGCCAAAGAATTTTTGGGATTGGTACCATATTAGAAACCCACTTGAGGTAATCTATGGGAATGATGAAACCTACATCAAGGAGCTTTTGGAGCTCTAATTTTATGAGGAGAGCAATGATAGGATGCATACGTCATAATTTTTGTCTGATGGGTTTGGCATCTTTGTCTAGGGTGAGATTATGAACCACTAAGGAAGGATCAAGGTCAGTCATGTCCTTGTAGGACCAAGCAAAGACTCTAATATATTACTTAAGAAAAATGGTAAACGTGATGCGCTCTTCTAGCGAGAGGTTAGCAACAATTTTGACTATGTGTGTATTTTTGGGATCATCACAAATAGCAACCTCAATAGTATCTTCCACAAGCATGTGGGAACCATCTCGAAGTTATTCAAGGATCGAGATGAGGTGGAGGTCATCGATAGTCTTTGGTACATCAAATTTATCATCTAGGTAGATGCTTGTGTGGTGAACCTATAGAATGTGGGTGGGGTGGAAGGTGAAGGAGAATTCACAGTACACAAGACATGAGGTGAAAGCAATAAATCATGTGATGAAGGTGTAGGTAAAATATATGTAAATTCAAGGATATCTTGGTTGGGTGTGTCATCACGAATTGGCTAGTGTGTATATCGAAGTGGGGCAAAGAGGTCTATATTAACAATGTTAATCGATGCCATGGAGGATGTAGGCAGTGAAGAGTCTGATGATGAAGACTCAATCACATGTGCACATTCAAGGAGGCTTAGAGAAGGGTGTAAGATGATAGGTGGAGAACATAATCGAGTAATGGAGTGATGGAGTTGTTGATGCATAGGTAGTGATCTAGCCAAGTGTGTTGGTGATGGTGAGGGTGATACCATATCATGTTTTGGGTAGTTGTCATTTAGATATAATCTAGCAAATTGGCTAGTTAAGTTGTCGACACAACATGATGACGTAGTGTCAGAGAAGAGGGTGTCTTGAAAGAAGTCGAATGGAATAGTGATGGTCGAATGAGGATATGGGATCTCCTCAAAAATATCCATGTCGATATATTACTTCAAAGTGTGTGTTGGAAGCAGAGAGGGGTGTAAGGAGAGATCCTAAAGCTTGTCCTCAAGTGTGTGAACAGCAATAGGGTGATAGCCTAGGTCGAATTTATTTGTAGGGAACTATATATGGGGATTAATGGGTGTGTGTAACCCTTGCTCATAACATCCTAATTCAAATCCATGCCAATGGAAATGCTGAAGATAACACAAAATGAAATAGGTATTAGACATGTGATCTAGTGTACCACAAAAGCTGGATTATGGTGGTGGGGGTACTGTAGTCGGGAGTGAGAAATCTAGTCCTACATAAATAAAGTTGGTTTGATTTTTGGGAGGACCTAATTGTACAATAGTGTCAATGATCAATACTAAAGATAAAGGGCAGCCAAAATCATGTGTGGATTGGACTATAGGAGGTCGTACGCGAGCATCACAAACATTATAGTCATCTGGGCCAGAGTTCGTCATAAATATAGAGATGTAATGTGATGTACAAGATGGTAAATTTGACTCATATGAGGAGGGTGAAATCTGAGAATCTCGTATGGTGGCAGTAGAGGAGTGCAATAGTTTATCATCAAAGCGAGAAGCTCGTTGTTCCTATGGCATTTAGATATCATAGATGGCATAATATGATCTGCATGCAGGAATTGTGGAGTTGTAAGAGTAGGTGTCGATGCTAGGCTATGAGGAGATGTGAATGACCTAGGTCATGGATAGAATGGGAGAAGATGTGTTTGAGGTGTAGGGAGGAGAGGAGGTTTCATAGAGGAGGATGGGTGAGATGCAATGGTAGGTTGCAATGAGGGTGACGAAGAGGGTATTGATGATGGAGGTAGATTGGTGGAAGAGGATGGTTGAGAAGGTGTGGGTGGACATAGGGAAGGCAGTGAAAAAGGTATGGTAGAAATGTTAGGTCCTATGGTGGTTGGTGAAAGTGGTGTGAACACTACGTTATGTATGCTTAATGGATATTATGGTGATGAGGCTGATGTGGATGGAAATATCAATGCTCTGATAGATTGATGAGAAGAAATAGGAAAGAGTTGTGTAGAATATGAGGAAGATACTGGTGGAAGGTCTACAATATTGTAGAATTTGAAGGGGTCCCTATCAAAAGGAACATAGTGGACAAGTTTTTCATGGACATATTTGAGACAGTGGTGTAATGTAGAAGGGACACACTACATGTCCCTAATCTATAGACACCCAAGCAAGATATCGTACTGCATCTCACTCTAAATGATATGGAAGAGGATCGAAATGGTGTGGATACCCACTCAGACAGGTAGGACAATGGAGCCTACTATGGGTTGCATGGAACCATCAAATACCCAAAAATCAAGTTATGGGGTGGTAAAGTGAGTTGGCAGAATATACAGGTGATATAAATTTGTAGTGGAAATGATGTTGATAAAGGAACCAGTATCAATGAGAACATGCTTGTAGGTGATATCATTGATGGTTGCTTGGATGTGAAGAGGAGGATCCGCTCCTTCACCCATGAGTTCAGTAATCTCATGATCATGGAAACTGATAGAAGACTAAAGGTAGCGCATAATGTTTCCCATAAAATTCACAAATGCATTTGTGTCATGGGTTTCAAGATCGATAGATTTAAGAATATCATTCAATGCCTCACGATGGGGTTGATACTGTTATAAAAGATCAAATATGGATAAATTAGAAGAAGCATTATGAAACTTGTGGGTAAAGCTATCATGAATGGTAATGACATTTTGCAATAGAGGGGGTGTAGCAGTAGAAGTCACAGGATACTAGGGAGAAGTAAATGGTGCAAGCAGTAATACCACTGGTGTAGTTTGGCATGAAGGATACCATTGATTACAAGTAGTGAGGTTAATCATGCCAACCACACCGTATGAGGGAGGATCACATTAAACATTATTAACCTATCTAGGTGGCCGTGGGGGATTATATTGAGTTTGGTGGGGACTGGTCCCCCTGTGCTAGGGTAGGTGGTTTTGGTAGATCCCCAAGTTTTTATTTTGTAGGGTGAGTGGATTGGAGACCTGAATGGTACCCCTATCAATGAGATCTTGGACAAGGCCATAAAAATAGCGATAAGATTCGATATCATGACCAGGTTAACAGTGATATACACAAAGTGATATACACAAAAGGCTTGCTCGATGTATCCTTGAGGCTTGGTTTGATTCGGGTCGAGCAGTCAAATTTTGGGTAGGTTGATGTGGCCTACATCATACAATCTCTAGAAAATACTTAGAGAGTGGGGTGAGATTACATTTTGGGGCATGTGGACGAAGGTCGCGATGCTGCTATGGTCGAGGAGGAAGAGGTGCATTGGTTTAGAATAGTTGTCATTGTGGAGAAGAAGGTCGTGGGATGGGTGATGGAGCTAGGGTAGTTGTTGCCACTTGATTGGCTTGTGGTGGCCTAGAGAAAGGTTTATTAGGTGCATTTATGTTGAAATGGAAATTTGAGTTGTATGAGGGTTTTTGTCTCAACTTGATTTTACTCAATTGGACTTTGATGTCCTCGATGACTTTATCTTCGGCAATGGCTTCTTCAAATGTGCAGCTTTGATGAAGTTGTAGGGAAGTGGAGATATGCTTATGATAACTTTTGGAAAAAAGTGTAACAATTTCAACAGTGGGAAGACTATAAGCCAGGTCGTGTATGACCGATATCCATATGGAGATAAACTTAGTAATGGGCTCGTCGTTAGCCTATCATAGGTTGTAGACATCTAAGAAGTTTGTTTTCTTTTTTATGTTTATAGAGAAATGTTCTAGGAAGGAATTGGCTAGTTGTTCAAATGTGTATAGGCTATGGTGCAGAAGCATGTTGTACCAATTAAGGGCTTGTCTCCCTAGTGATAGAGAGAAGATACATAACATGAGAAGGTTGCTACTATGAATTTGGTAGCAAGTTGAATGGTAATTACTAACATGTTCTCATGGATCCTCTTTGCCTTTGTACTTATTAAACTTTGGTATCTTGAAGCAACAAGGTTAAGGAGGAATGATAACTAAGGGATGGACTGGATCATTGCATAGTTCATCATAGGTAGGTTTTTATGGTCCATAGCTAGTGGTACTAAATCTTAGCATATTTACTTCATATTGCAAGATTTGAAGTTCAGATGTTAGAGGTGTGGAGGATGATGCTAATGTGGGTGGGTCCTGAGAGTGTGGAAATACTAGAGTTGTTATTCTTCCTAGTATTTAGAAGGAATGTATTGCAACTGATCTTGAGGAGATGGCTACTGAACGACGTGTGGTGTCATAGTGGGTGGAATACTAGGTTGCAGAATAGGCATCTATTGAGGATAATAATATTGTGATTGAGGGGCATGCGGTTTTTGTATGGGTATCTTCTAGAGAGGAGCCTATTGTAATGGTTGGGTTGTAGGAGGTGATGACCAAGAAGGTGGATGTGTAAATAATGTGGGTCTAGTAGATAATGGTAATGGTGTCTAGATAGACAGTGCTAGAGGTGGACTAGATGAGGTGTCGAAGGATGGTACATGCATCTATCCTGAAGGATAAGAGGTAGGAAACTAAACTGAGTAGAATATCCTAGGGGACTAGGAGTATAGGCTAAAGGACATGAACCATAGGTGGGAAGGAGACCTACAGTTAATATCTGAAATAGAGGAGGGGGAGGTAATCTGAAGGTAGAATTGGATGAAGGTGGAATAGAAGATTGGGTAGGATTCATTCCAGGAGGATAGAATGTAGGTGGGAATTATGAAGAGGGAGGACAAAAACCTAAGGTAGGAGCTTGAGGAGGTGAAGTGGTGAATTTGCACACTCCAGGTTAGATGTAAACATTCAGCTTCTTCTATTGGTGTTGAATTGGTTGTGTTTGAGGAGGTGGCTATGATATGTTCTCAAAGGATGGGAAGAATGATTGTTGGGGAAGCGATGGTGGTAACTCTTGGGAAGAGTCTTGGTATGATGGTGGAGTTGGTTCTTACTAATGTTGCAAGGGAGATTATTGTGATGGGGTTTGCAATGATGGCACCTGAGTGCCTGGTGTAGAAGAGGAAGGGTCTAAAATAATCCCTATGGTAGGGGTGAATGATGCAACCTCAAGATGAGTTTGTTTTAACAAAGATGAGTCATTCTCAAAAGTGATTGAGATAGACTCTAGAAGAAGGGGTGTGCAAAGGTAGGAGAAGTAGGTAGGGTCTCCTCATTAATGGTGAAGAAAGGATCGAGATGTCCTGGAGTTGTATAGATAACATGATCACAAAATGTAGAAGGTGGATTAGATGAAGGTGAACAGGGAAGAAATAGATCATCTTCACCAGATGAAGTGGGAATTTTGTTAGAATAAGGAATGTTTTTGGAAGGTATATGTGAATCTAAATGTAGATCAATTATGAGTGCGTGGACCTCCCCTATAGAATGAGAGGAAGAGGGATACTGACTGGAAGGGACGAAGAGTGCCTCCTTCTCAGGGCGTGCTTGCTCGCACACTTGACTATGTGTGATAGCAAGCATTATGTCGTGTGTGGTGAATGTGGGCTTAGAAGTATAAAAAAACTAAAATCTAAGGTTATGGGTGTGATCTGCAAGGGGTTTTTGAGTAACCCTATAAATTTTGACCAATTTCTAAACTTGGAAGCAGGATTCATAGGTTAGGGGTGAACTAAGTAGTAAGAGGATGTAGATAGCCAACAAACAGAGTTTTGAACCATGAAATATGTTGAAACCAGTTTGTGATCACGCAAACAATGTGAAACTAGAATAAATTATAACTGTAGAAAAGAAAATGTTTATGTATTTTTGTGTGTTTTTATGTTTAAAATATACTTCCTAGGACAAATCACAAGCAGTGGGGTGATAACTCTAGAAATATTAGGAGTGTCATCGGCATAGAACCTCCTACAACACCCAAAGATGCACATAATAGAACAGTGTCGCAATTGGAGAATGGTGACCTGTACGGAAGGTACAGTAAAATGATAGCCTATAGGGGGGACTCAAGATGTGCTAATGAGTTCAATAACTTCTTGCAAAAAGAGGCAGTAATTTCTAAGACTTTCTACTTTCCCAACCGGTCTTTTGCTTCACTCTCGGTTAGTCAATGAAGACAGTTATTGTATTCACTAATTATGTAAGCCTTGTGAATGAAGGTGACTAATCCTATCCCACTCTGAAGGCTCCTTCTGGTGATGAGTTATGAAAGATCAATCTCAAAAGTGAGGGATTTTTTGGTGATGAAGTCCAAAAAACCACTCTTGTGGGGTTGCTAGGTGTCTAGGGGGGTGAGCTGGTGGAGGGTAAAACTCCTACCTCACCAGTCTCGAGTGATGGATTGGGGATGAAATCCAATCTCAATACTTGTGTGTACCACGTGAGTGTGGGGGGTTTTGTTGTCTAATGATGATATGAAAGCAAGAAAGCTACCTAGATGTCTTTTTGAAATGTAAATCTAGCCCTAGATACATTTTTGGAAGCAAAGATAGATTAAGATGTGTTTTGAAAGAAAACTAGTCCTATGTGCCTTTTTGAAAAAGAAACTAGGATCTTATGCTATGAAGCATGTAAACAAGTAATGTAAAGCATGTGAGAAGAGGTATTTGTGGAACCTTAATTTTGAAACATAAAATAAATGTGAGAGAGAATGTGCAAAAAGAAATTGGAAATCTTAAACTAATGATATGGAAAGAAATATGAAAATTACAATTTACCCAAGGGATTTGTGAAAGAAATGGGAAGTCCTAATCTAATGACAAGAAAGGGATCTGAAATTTGATGTTGCGAAAAGGAATTTGAAATTGCTTTAATGAAACATGTGAAAAGAGATTTGAAAAACCTAATTTTAAGTGCATGAAAGAAATCTTAAATTGATTTTTGTACGAAAAGGAATTTGAAATTGTTAGAGTAGGTTGTTTACCTTAGCTCATGTTCACCTAGGTTATTTATTTCCTTTTATTTAGTTATTCCATGTATTTTCCCCACCCACTTATGTGTGGATATTTCATTTATCTTATTTAGATATTATGAGATGTTACATATTTATTTCTTAGATATTATGGGGATATTTTTAGGTTTGACTATTCCTAGGGGTGACATTTGGAGGGTTGATATTCTTTCTCCCATAGCGGTTACATATCTATGGACCATATCACATATTCCTTTTGTACGGTGGATATTTGTCCTTAGCTTGATCCTACGGCTATGGTTGATCATCCTTGCCTATATAAGCAAGGCACCTTCATTGTACTTATTGTTCCATTTTCAGATCTAATATATGATATTGTTGCTCTCTTGTTTGCATATCTATTTGTAAGCTTATGCTGTCAATTTGCTTTTAGATTCTTGTTTTGGTTGAATGTGGTGTTTTTGTTAACACTTGAGATCCTTGCAGCTTGGAATGATCTTGATTATCATTCCTTTCATGGCATCAGAGCGATAGGTGTTGCAGTCATCCATTTGTGAGTGTTGTGCAATTGTTTCTCTTGCAGGTTCGAAGAATGGTGTGGAAGCTTCAGTTTTTGTGATCGGGTCCTTGGTGGAGTTTTTTGGCCAATTTTGAGTCACTCCTTCCATTGTAATATCATCACCAGCCTCCTAAAATATCTTCTTGCCCATACTGCAATAGCCTCATTCCCTTGGATCTGTCCTAAGCATTTTTTTCTTGAGCATTTCCCTTTTTGGCGGGGTCACCAACCCAACCCATTTTTATATTTTGCATGTATCTCCTGATAGAAATGCCATTTTTCCACAAAATTTTTTTGGAGGTCTGTAGATGCATTCATTTGAGTTGTGCCCAAAATTTCAGCTCATTTGGATCAGTATTCTTCAAGATATCTTGATTTTACGAAAACTTGCAATTTTTTAGTAATCTGCATATATCTTCATCAAAACTTCTGATTTTTTGCATATTGTTTTACAGAATGTGTAAAATCATATTATAGACCATTCCATAAAATTTCAGAGCATTTGGAGCTGTATTCTGATAGTTACAGTGATTTTACTATTTTTAGTAAACTCGTTATTTTAGGAGAAATATTGGGAGTTGCTCAACGAAATTTTTACCAGGCCTGTAAAATCATTTTTCTGATATGTCTGTAAAATTTCAGATTTTTTGGATCTGTATTTAGACATTTATAATGATTTTATGACTGCACTCTCAATATTGCATTGTGAAAAAGGGTTTTGCACTTGAACCGGTATATGGACTATTGTTATAAAGTCCCATCTTCCTTCATTTTATGTTTGTCCACTTAGTTTGGAACTTTGTGATCAGCTTACTTGGTGTTCAGTATTGGTGGAGCCTACACATTGTTGTGCTTGAGGAGTCCTTTGTCTTTGACTTCCCTTGCTTTGTTGTGGTGCATCCTCTTGTGCCAATCTTCCTCATTGAGGCACTTAGTTTGAAGGAGGGGATTCTTTTGGTAATTCCTTTGGAGACTTTTCAGAGTTTAGAGGCTTCATTTGTGCATTGATGTGATTTTGTGGTATTTTGCACCACCTTGTGACATCACACTAGACCTTTCACATTATAATGGCATTTGATTTTTGGGGGGCCTCTTCTACTTTTGAGGACATCTTGAAAACTTCTTTTTTTACACTTAGCATAGAGGCAAATGCTGAAACTTTTGAAGCATGGTTTAAGGTACTTTGTTCATTATGTCAAAGTGAAGGTTTGGATCCTTTGTTCATAACTCCAAAACCCAAACCAATGGTGAAGGATAAGGAGTATAGGACATGGTTCATGAACAATTTAAGGATCTCTAGCATGCTTTATTATTCAGTTTGTGAGGAGCTTCAAAATTTTATTGGAGTTCACAAGAACACACCTCACCTTGCTTATCATATGTTGAAAAGAAATTTTTTACCCAAGGCACCTTCTCTTACTATTGCTTGCATGGAGGACATCATTTGTGACATTGCATCTTTGTTTTTGGAGTCACTATCTCATGATGTTTTGGATGATGAGGTTGATGCTATAGTACCTGCTTCAGATATTTTACAGGATACATCTCCATACTTGTCTTATGTGGATGATCATGTTGATGTTGCAGCATATACAATAGAGATTTCATGGCATGTTACATCCTTACATACATATGACTTCTTGGATGGTGTTGCCTCTCTCTTCATTGAGAGTCACACATGTGATTTTCTTAACATGTATGAGGAGCTCACTCATTTATTTGATGATGATGTATACATTGTATCTCCTCCATGTAATTCTTCCTTTGTGGACCCTTTTTTGGTGTGCCCTCCTTCTTTGAGTGAGCCACCTTGTCCACCATTTTCTTCTCCTATTTCTTTCACATTGGATGATGTACTTATACAGGAGTTGGATACAAAGATTTTATCTTCGATTGGACTCTCACTTGGAGATCCTGAAGACCATGTTGATTCTTTTGAGGCTTCTAAGCCTCCACTTCTTTCTCTTGTTGCTTCCATGGGCTCATCATCACTTATGCAGTAGGATATTGGTGATTCTTCCTTGATGGATGCTCTTCAAACATCTCTTCCACTTTTGCACACTCATGGTTTTGTGCATATTGATCTTTTGGATGTTGATTGGGACTATATTCTACCCTATTTTGGTGTTGGTTTGGGCTTCTACATTCTTGGAGATTCATTTCATAATTCATTGGTGACATCTTCTTCACTTCAACTCAGTTTGAAGGATTCTACGTCATCATTCTACATTTTATTCCCATATTCTCACACTCACTTGGAGTGGGAAGACATTCGACGGATGCTTCATGGCTACTTTCTTCCTCGTGGGAGACACATTGTTCATCGCAGAGGCATCCACTTCTTCATAGGACTTCTTCATGGAGCTCGTCATCCTAGGGGGTGTTGGGAGCACTCCTTGGCTCCATTCCTACTTTTTCTTCTCTCTTTCTAGTTGGATGGTTTTTTTCCACATGGTTTTCCACCTTCTGGTTTAGGAGCTTTTGGATACACATTGTACATGAGTACCTAATCAGGCCTTGTTGTCGGGACTCATATTGTGGATATGCCACTTTACTTTTTGGCACCTAGCTTCACTTGAGGGGGGTGTTAGAGTAGGTTGTTTACCTTAGCTCATGTTCACCTAGGTTATTTATTTCCTTTTATTTAGTTATTCCATGTATTTTCCCCACCCACTTATGTGTGGATATTTCATTTATCTTATTTAGATATTATGAGATGTTACATATTTATTTCTTAGATATTATGGGGATATTTTTAGGTTTGACTATTCCTAGGGGTGACATTTGGAGGGTTGATATTCTTTCTCCCATAGCGGTTACATATCTATGGACCATATCACATATTCCTTTTGTACGGTGGATATTTGTCCTTAGCTTGATCCTACGACTATGGTTGATCATCCTTGCCTATATAAGCAAGGCACCTTCATTGTACTCATTGAGGAAGTTCCATTTTCAGATCTAATATATGATATTGTTGCTCTCTTTTTTGCATATCTATTTGTAAGCTTATGCTGTCAATTTGCTTTCAGATTCTTGTTTTGGTTGAATGTGGTGTTTCTGTTAACACTTGAGATCCTTGCAGCTTGGAATGATCTGATTATCATTCCTTTCAAAAATTGCTTTGATGAAAGATGCAAAAATATATTTGAAAAACCCTAATTCTAAATGTGAATTTTAGAATGGAAATTTGAAATACGCTTTGAAGGGAAATTGATGGGATAACACAAAAAGAGAAATGGGAAACCTATTTGACATGCGATTTGTAAAGGAAAATGAGAATATTCTTGACATAAAGTAAAATGAAATTTCTGATCTACATGCAGGTTTTTGAAAAGAAATTTGAAAGACCTATCTAATGCAAGAAAGAGTATTTTAAAAATTGACGATTCAAAAGAAGAATTGACACAAAATGGAAGCCTATTCTAATGATTTGAAAAAAAAAAATGTAGCTTTGATTTAAATAAGTAAATAAAGGTCTGAAATAAACTGAGATAAATAATATGAAAATGATAAATGCATTGAAAAGGAATTCCATACAATGACACAATGAATGTATTAATGAAACTTCTAATCAGGCGATTATGGGTTCGAGTCCCACCGAGAGTGCCAAAATGAAGCAAGTGAAAGTTGCCATTTGATCAAACATAATACATAAACACATATAATATTCATAATGTTGCTTTTTATTCATTCAAAATGCTCATGGGTTACAAAAGTGATTTTCCCAATCTTTCTTTATGAATATCAAACACCCTGAAGGTGGGCTTGTGAACCATCGATAGTTTATTGGTTTTGTGATCTCCTACACATGTTATTGAAGGCTTGCAAAAGGTTGTTAGATGGTTTGGGGGCTTGCCTTAGTCAAGCCCCTTGTTGATGAAATACAAAAAGACACGAAATAAAATTGTGTTGAAGCATGGTAAAAACTGCATAAAACATCATAAAAGCATGAAACAATGCATACTTGCTAAATTTGCTGAGGTAGATCTACTGCACGGTCAATTCATAGGGTAGGGGGTGAATTGGAACTTGGATTTACAGGTCAGGGGGTGAATTGGACTTTTTCTGACTATGGGATCAAAATTTCTATTTGGATGGATGTTTGAAGTTGTTTTTTGTTGTTTGTATGGTGTAAAATTCTTAGATGTGATTCTAGACTAATTTTGGCAGAGTTTCTATATGGTAGATGAAAGGGAGAGAGTGGTAGAATGGGAAGGGGATCCCTCTATTTATAGAAAAATATGAGGTCAAGATAAGGGGTTAGATAGACCAACCCTTAGAGTTACTCCATATTGGAGTTAGGTTAGGGTTTGAATAGGTGTCAAACCCTCATGCCTTAGGGAAATATCTCCTTCTCACACATGTGTGAGGAAGAGTTAGAATTAACTAAGGTTAGTTAGATCCTAGGTTAGGTTAGGGTTTAGCTAGAGCATTTGGAAATATCCTAACTAATCTCATGTGCACACATGTGTGGAAGTGTGTTTAGGACTAATTTGACTTAGGACCCTAATTAAACTCACTTAAATGAAAAAAGTGTATTTAAGTGAAATTCAACAAAGAACTAGATCACTAATCAACCTAATTATGCTTTTTGATAGGGATAAGGTCCCATGAGGGTTAATTAGGTGTAGGGGAGGGTTTAAGTTACCTTAGGGGGCTAATAGGTGGTCTCCTAGTGGGTAGGAGGCGTTTTGGAGGTGTTTTACCTAGTTTTGTAGGTTTAGGAACCTACAGATGACTAAGATAGCCTATAGATGACGGTGATCTATGATGGCCTATGATAGCCTATGTCATTCTACAAGTGTGTATATGTATAAGTATCTAGAAGTGAGCATGTACGACTTTTAGGTGTCTACAATTCCATCTCCATAGCTTCAAAAATTTCATTATGCATTATCGATATTAATGCTCGAGATTCAACCATGTAGTTGTGTGCAATCCACCCTTCCATGCATCGAGACATGTAAAAATGGGGTAGTCTATTTTTACCCATTCCCAAAATTGGTTTACATTGAGCTAAATTCAATTCTAGATGAGATTGGCCTTCAAGATGAGTGGATTTTAGTGATGCCTGAAGAAGGTCTATCTATCACAAAATCATCAAGACATCATACATGCTTATTTTAGATGGAGTTTTCTTCAGCTCTTCTAAAATATTGAAGCCTAAATATTTTGGTAGCTTCATCTCTCTTTTTTGACTCATCAAATCTCTTCTTCTAGTCTCATGTTGCTTCAATCCTTTGTTGCTTGGTCATAGAAGGGTATCAAAGTTTATCCCTAGCTTACTCTTGAGTTTTAACTTCCTTTGCTTATATTGACTTCTATTGTTCTTTGGGATGCTCTAATGAAGTTGCTCTTTTCTTTGAGCAGGTTGGGGTGGTTCCTTTTTTGGATGCTTCATTTGATGAGATAGGACCTTGAATGGGTCCAACTTTTTAGGATCTACCTATAAAGGCTTCTTGTCAAACCATTTCAATATCAATATAGATTATTCCTCCAAGGGTTCTTGCATTAGCATATTATGATATATTTTCCATAGCATGTTAACTTCGCTTGTTTGTATCTTTTCTACTATCATTGTTTATGCTTGGTGTTGGTATACCATACAAATGTATTCATAACATAGTCATTATAGACCAAGCATAAATAATTTACTTCTAAACATGAAGTAGAAAGTCCATCCTTCTGGTTGTTATATACAACATTAGGCATTTTTTGGCATTGATTGAGGAGATCCTTTGGTATTTTGTCATGTAGGGAAATATCTGGGGCTAGAAATATCTTTTACCATCTCTCCTTTTCATGGTAGCTACCTCATTGGTTAAGTTCTTCAATGCTAGACGATTTTTTTGGTTTAGGAAAAGGTAATGTAGGTATAGCAGGTGGTGCAAGCACTGCTCGTATTATGGGGTCAGTGATAATTTTGAAGTCTTTGTTATAATTATTGGAGCTACAATTGGTAAATATGTGATTGTCACCATGTGTTGTGTATTTTGTATAAATTGAGTGGTCTCTAAAAAATATGGCATTCCAACTCTAGAAGGAAGCTTACCTACAATAATTAAAGCATTTCTATAGTAATAGCAGCTTGATAAATCAGTGGGAACATTACCACATTGGATTGGCATATTTGTAAGCCTAGATCTAGATTGAAAGCATGAAGATAGTAGATAACTGTTTGAGCTTCTGTTGTCTTGATTTCTTGTGCAACTCTATTCTAGGTTTTGCAGAATCTGATATTGAAATCCATGATGGCTTCTTGAGGATGCCTTTGAATGGTAATTAATTGAATCAGCAATAAAAATAGATTTTCTAGATCATTGAATTCTTGGAAAAATCTTCCAACAAGCTAATCCCATGAGCTAATATTCCCATATCGAAGGGTCCAGTACTAGTATGATACCTTACCTTTGAATGATAGCACCAAATATCTTATCATAATATCTTCATCTTGGATATTGTGGATGGAAGCCAAGGAGGCTACATCTTGACAATGCTCATATGTTGTTTTTCAATATCATCATATTTTATAAAATCTTTTAAAGGTGCCAAGGTAATTGGATTTTAATTTAATAGATCGAGTGATCTAGTTTTATTTCAATAAGGATAATTTTGTTGATGTGGAGGCTAAGACATTTGTTTAAATTTGGAGTGAAAATATCCTATAGAGAGCTAGAATGTGTAGAACCTACACTCTCTATAGGATTTGATGAGGGAGGTGATGGAGATTTGTGTCTTTTTAACCTAAGTGTAGGTAGCTCAAAAATTTGTATAGGTTCTTCTAGTTTCTTAGTTGTTAATATTATGATCATAGGCCTACATATTAAATGATGTCTAGGTTATATATGAATGGTTATTCTCAATAGAGTCATTAAGTGATTATGAATTTGAACGTAAAACATCACCAAGATTATAGTCGATTAGGTAATTGAGATTTATTACCCACCAGGTGTGTCAAAAACTCTTGGTCCAAAATCTGCCTAAGTGGATGAGATACACCCTCAAGACCTAAAACAAGAGTAGAAGACCCAAAATAGCTTCTAGATCAACCTGTAGAGTAGGTTGGTTCCTATGATTCTATCTAATCTAATAATGGGGTTAAATACTAAATAAATGAATAGTAAAATGTTAGAAACTAGAAGTGAAATCTTGTCAAGATTTAGCCAAAATAAGAGATATAAGTGTATGAGAGTCTCGTTCCCTCAATTAAATTGAACTGACTAATAGACCAACCATCATTCAATATTATAGAGTATTAATAAAATAAGTATATACATCACCAAGCATTCCAAATATTGAATAAACAACAATCCATTGTGATATCCATATAGTAGAATAACTTTAATAGAATGCACTATTCATCCAACTTTAACAAAAATGCTTAACAATAAAATCAACAAACATACATATTCTGCATCTTTAGACAAAGGCCAAATATCATTTTAATCTTCATTAAGAGGCATGTAGCTTTCAATAATAAAGCTTATACAATTGTAAAAGCTAAAGAGGAAACCCTTGAAATGGGCTACATTCAAGTATTTATAGATTTTACATTGCATTTAATTAGCTTAGAATGATTATTCCATAATTGATTGTAGGTCTATTGAGCTAGTTTAAAACGCGTGCATCCTTTTCTAGCTCATTCTTATATAACTTCCATGATGTTGTTGTTTTTATGTGGTTGATTTTGATTTCTTCAAAGAGTGTGGTATCTATGTGCTTTAATTTGATTTGTGATGTCCTCATATAGATCTGCTTTTTACCATTCTGCTTGATGACTAATCCAGCTTCATAAGGATAGGTGTACGATGGAGAAGCATCCAATTGTTAGGACTATCTAACATAGTAGATTCTACTTAAGGGGGATAGCTTTGGGTTTCTTGACACTCTGTCAAACTCTTTTTCATAGCCAAAATTTGGGTCCAACCTTTATCTTCCAACTATCAAAATTTTGTGTTCCTTACGTGACATCAACTTCATTGAGATTCTGACCCTTGGATTTACACTTAGTTGATTTTTAATACATGATCTATCAATTTCCAAAGTTGATCTTGCCTTGTAATACAACACTTTCTTATGCCAAGCTTCATACCTTAGAAAAAAATTATCCAGATTATCTCTATGCCAAACTTTCTATGCATCCTGTGATGATGTTAGCACTTTAAAAGTCTAACCTTTGCTTTAACACTTAGCCAAATTTTTGGTTTGAATATTGTGCCAAACTTTTTATGTTCACCTTGGTGATGTCAGATCTTTAGAAGTATAGCTTGCTCTTCAAACTTAAGAAAAATTTGAGTTTGGCATTGTAGTAAAATGTTGAAATATCTTGACTTAGCTGATTTTGAGGCTCAGTTATGTCGGATGCCAAACTTTTTTCATATCCTTTGATTAATTCAACTTCTAAAAGTTTTAGATGTTGTCTTCATACTTAGCCAAAATTTTATTCTAGTATTGTGGTAAAATTTGAGCTTCTCTACCTTTACCATTTATTCGACCTAACGGTTTTCTTGTATATTCCACTGTATTTATTGTTCTTCGATCTAGTATTTACTATCTATTTGATAAAATTTTATTTTTAAGAGATGCTATATATAGGTGGGTTAATATTTTTTTACCCATAGGGGGGTGAGTGATCTAGGTAAAGTAGTTGTTGCATATAGTTCCTTAAGGTACAATGCGAAAGCTTCTTTAGAGATTCAACCTTGGCACCTATCTAGACTTTTAGTAGATATTTGGTGCCAACTTTAATTTTGTTTCCAAATTCACACTAGCATTAAACTCTCACTTTGACATCAACACTAAGTTAGCACAAAAATAATTTGGCACCATGAATCCTTCAATGTCAAAGCTTTGGCATACATTTTATTGATGCCTATGAAAAATATTGAAATTCATTGACACCTATATAAGTATGACAAATTACCAATAGCTAAGTCATGTTCCACCATAAAAAGGTCATTATAGTTGTTGCAAACTAGTTCAACCACTTGCCTAGTTCAAGAACTGGCATATGGTTTTCAAATACATAAGAAATATATTCTTGGTTATTTCTTTGTATTATGGAATGTTCTTTATATCATCAAGATGCGTTGGATGTTGAAGTATTTCATCCTATAACTTCTACGTAACATTGTGCATTCTTATCTATATAAATGTATTTTAAGACTTCTTCTTGGCAATTGGAAAATAAGAACTCGTGACTATTATAACCTTTGTTTTTGTTTCATTTCCCTATTATTATACCTTTGCATAACAAAGTTCCCTACACCTTATAGCATCACCTTGTATTTGTTTTTTCAATTAGTTATATGGAATTGCAATGGACCCCACTCATATTACATCATCACCACGAAGTGGTATTACAACAAATCCTGGATATTATCCATGTATCGCTTGGTAAGATTTGAATATGAGTCTCCTTATTGAATTTTGAGGAATCTAACCAGATGAGCTAATGTCATTTGATTGTATTCATTACCTATAAAGTAATCTCATGATTAATATAATATTTTTTATTATTAAGTCTATTTTTATATTTATAGCATTGTTTTGTAACATTCTCTTGTGTGAGTCTATTGAGATGCATTTCACACAAAGAGTGTATTTGAAGCTTCCATAACATCACTCTAGCCATGGCCTATAAGGTACCACTACTTGGTCCTATAGGTTGTTTTCCAGGTAGACCATGTTGGGCCTTGCCATATGGATCATTCTTTTTATCCAATCTCCCTAGCTTGTGTCATCTAATTTTGATACATTGGAGTAGTAGGTAAAGTTGGATATTATTGTAATGTATGCAATGCTAGAAATAAAGGTTGGTATGCAATCGTACAAGGCATGGACTGACCTATTAATATTTTTGTTTATGTAATTGTGGAGTATTATTTGTAAATAAGTATGGTTAATGGTTATATAGTGATATGATGAGGTGGAGGCAAGGAGGGCAATTGTTGATAGGTTTGAAAATTATGCTATGGACCATGTTATGAACCTTAATTCTTATTAACAAAAAAACATTCACCATTTATAAAAAAAATATCAAACATCCATTAACAAATAATACTCCACAAAATTATTGGTTATTCACCTTCCATTAGTTATAAGGTCACCCATTAGGTGAGAGAGAGCAATAATATGGCCAATAGTTGTTTGGGTGGGATGCAAGTGGATTTCAAGGTTTGTGATGCTCTGCTGACCCACTCCAGAGATGCAAACCCACTCTTCAACCTGCAAGACCTCCATTTTCCCTTCAACTTAGGTGTAAAATCATATGCTTCAATCATTCTGAACAATATCAATAAGGTCTCTTTGGATGGTCTTTTTGATCTCCACCCTAAGCAGAATAGACTTTGCATTCCCTCTAACCTTTTGAAACTTACTATGGGCCAGGGATTTTTTAATCTAGTAGGAAATTTCATGGGTTCTTGTCTAGATATTGATTCCATTCATAGATGGGATTTCTCCAAGTGGTTTCTACAAGGCCACATGGAAATTATGGCATTCCCAAAAGGCATATTTCTCTTAAATCTTAATAACGAAAAAGACATGAAGTGCATTCTCGAAGGTGGCCTCGATTATTTTGAAGGAGGGGTTAGTTTCTTTGGAAATGGGGAATGGATTTTAATCTGAACTCTCAAAGGATTAATATGACACCTCTCTATATTAGGCTCCCTAGCCTTCCCTTCCATTATTGGCATGAAGATATCTTAAAATACATTGCGATAGTAGTGGGGCATATTATCATGATTGACGCAACCACGAGGGTAAAATCCAAAATAATATTTGCTAGAATGTGTATCAATGTCAACCTTTAGGAAGACCTCCCTAGTTCCATAGAATTGATTTTTGGCTTAGACTCCTAGACTCAAGATATAAAATATAAAAATAAATCCCCTTTTATTTCACCTATTAGAAGTTGGGTCATTCTTCAGGCCTATATCCCTCCAAGTAAAAAAATCTCTAAGAAATTTTGGTCTCAAAAGAAATCAGAGGGTCCCCCTATTTCTAAAGTCTCGATAAGATATTCTCCTCCTATGATATTCTCCTCCTATCCTCCAGAAAGCCTCTAGTTGTTTGTCTAATTTTGAAGATTCTTTGACAAAGGAAGAAGGAGATATTTTGGAAATAGTGATCCAAGTAAGTTTATTGGAACCTTCCTCTAGTTGTCCCTTATTGAACCCCCTCCTAGGAAATTCTTTTGAATGCTTAGCTTTGGGTTTAATTTTAACTATTACTAAAAGGAACATCCTAGAAATAAATCATATAGTCTCTAAGGTAGATAATCTCTAGATTTAAGGAAGGGAAGCTTCAACTTCAAAAGGAAAGCCAGTATCTTCTCCTAAATAAAAATATATTATGGGAAAAGAAGGAAACAAGGTTTTAAATCCTCTGCTCAAGATCTCGAAAGAAGGAAAAGGGTCGCTACCCTAGATCCCATTACCAAAAACCAAACGAAAGGAGGTGCAAATGTTGGAAAGGATATTAAGGTGGGAAAACCCTCAAACCAAGATATCAAGAAAAGAGAAACTAAAATGAAAATAGCCAATGGTTCACAATCTATCCTTTCCTTAAGGGATAAATAAAACATTTGGTTTGATTCTACCTTTGCATATTCCTTAGATCTCATTTTTTCCCTAGCCCTGGGTGAAGGGAAGAAACAACAAGTCAAGTGAAAATGAATCCTCCTTACTGGATTGTAATGGGCCTCAATGGCCATTATGTTCTCAGTATAATAAATTCTTTGAACAAAGATTTAAATTCTTAGTTATTTTTGCTCCAATATAAATATGGGAGACTTCAGTTATATGCTTAGGGTTGGTTATTCAGGAAATAGAGGCTTGTTGGATGCCTTGTAGCCAATATCATATCTCTATTATTATACATTCCTTATTTTTCTACTTTCAAGATCCTCCTCTTGTAGTTGGATCCTAATTGTTTCTCTCTTTATAGTTTTTTTGGGTTTCTCCTACAATCCTCTTTTTGAGACCTTGTTTCAATTGTAGAAGGTTCGGGGACCCTTTAAAAACCCATTATTTCAACCAATAAAAACATATTCCACAAAAATAATCCACACAAATATATGGAGATAGATAATACTCTTGAGGTAGGGAAACACCCAAGATATTCCTTAAGTAAGGAATCACTCCAATTTCGCTTCATGAGCCAAGGCTATTACAAATAATACTTGATATGACTTTTTTATAATGATAATATCCCTTCTTTAATAACCCTATTCTAAAACCCTTCATCTTCCTAGACCCTTCATCTCCCTTATCCCACTTATTATTATAATAAAATATTATAATATAATCACCCTTTGGTTATGTGTGGCTCATGAAATTATACCCATATACAATATAATATCATATTCCTTGCATTATATCCCTAGGTACCTAACATTCCACTCCTCTTTAAAAAATATTTTATCCTCAAAATATAGGAAGAAACTAAATAATATGATCTTCTAAGCAATGCTAACAATTGTTACCAATATTGATCATCCTTCCATCCAAGTGAAATATTGATTGGTGGTAGTCTACAATGATGCCAAGCTACCCTTGTGCCACTTGAATATCCATAATTAATCCTTTGGTTCCCTATATGTCCATCATAGCTCCTTTGTTGCTCTATACCCTATCTCCATAATTGTTGCCTCTCATGATGGTGTGGATGGTGATATGCTACAACCTTAGTCTATTGTTCTACTTTATTTGACTATATTTTTCTCTTTTAATTTACCCCTTGCTTTTGCCTCTTCCTTGATTTCCACTACAATCTCCTCCTTACACTCTATTTCAAGTTTTACTTGTTCTTCAATTTGTTTCCCTATAATTGCTTCCTGATTTTTCCTTGATCCTTGTTCTTAAGCTAAAAAATGTCTTGCAATGTTATATTATTTTTATATATCATAACTTCATAAATTTATTTTGCACGTTAATGTTAACAATACCCAAAAAAAGCAACCAAGGATTACCAAGAAAAATATCTACATCATCCATCTCAATACATAAAAACATGAATGTAAAACATATTTATCCATGGTGATCTTCAAATATTTACAAATTTGAACATCTTCACCCTCAAGCTCTATGTTTTTAAATTTATTTTCCTAAACTTGTAACCCCTTAGCCAAATCAATATTAATGAAATTATATTTATTGCTATAGTCTATGGAAATAATAGCTTTTTATTTTGAATGCAACCATGAACCTACAAAATAGAATTTTTAGATTCCAACAATTATTTCTAAAAATTGTATATTCTATTGTACACAAAAGTTGTGGTTTCCTTATACTACATACTATCATCCTTGTCTTTTTCTTTTAGATATTTCTTGAAAATGTCTTACTCTCTTTATTTCCTCATATACTCATTTTCTTCCAAAGGTAAGTTCAAATTATGTCGTGTGTATGTAAATTTATGAACATGAGCAAATTCCATATACCAAGGAAGAGCTTCCTCTTGTAAAGAAGTAGAAAGCTTATACTTCCATTCAAAATTTAGAAATTCAAAAGATTCAAAAATTCTCAACCATTTTTAGCATATTTTCCAATGAATATTAGAAAATCTATGACCTCAACCCAAAATAATAATAATATCCCAAAGCAGCTAGGGTTTAAACAACCAAGACTTTTCAAAAATAAAATTTCTTAAGTCTCATCTATTCTTTTATTTTTTTTTTCAATGATTTTACATAGGTTTTAATGAGGGATTTTAGTCCCCTCATACTGAGTGAGTTTTGAACCTTGGACCTCTCAAAGAGAGGCCAAAGACCTTACCACTACAATAAGCTTGTAGCTTAAAATAAATTGAGTTTACATGAGTTTTTATGAAAGGTCCCAGTCCCCTCATACCATGGAATAAGGGATTTGATACGATTAATGACCTTTAAGTCAACAAAATCCTTTGTTCCTTTATTTAAATAATTAAATCTGTATTTTTTTTATCAATTAACTAATTTACTTACCTAGATTTAGAGAGAGAATTTTTTTCTCTTTGGTATATCCAATAACAATATAAGTAGCCTAACATCAAACAACCATAACTCCCTCAGTATTGATCAAAATTTGGCAGATGACCAATCATTTTTATAGTACTCAAATTAATCTACACAATGGTGCAAGAGTCTTCTAAAAATGACTATTAAAAAAAAGATATAATTTTTTTCTTTTAAAAAAAGTGTACAACCAAAAACCATCAATAACCCAACTTCAAACAACCATAACTCCCTTTAACAAATGACATACTCGAAAAGATCTATAAAATAGTACAAAATTCTTATAAAAATGACTGTTGAAAAAAATATGTAGTTATTTCAAAATGAGATGTTTTTCTGGAAAAACTTTTCCTAGCTCTACAATCCACAAAAAAAAAATAATCCCCACTTTGTCAAAATTATTGCTCTAATACCACTTGTTATGAACCTCAATTATTATTAACAGAAAATCATTCACCATTTATGCAAAAATATTAAGCATCCATCCATAAATAATATTCCACAAAATAATCTACACAAAGAGATAGAGATAGATAATACCCTTGAGGTAAGGCAACACCAAATATATTTCTTAAGGAAGGAATCACTCCAACTCTACTCCATGAGCCAAGACTATTACAAAGAATACTTGATATGACTTGCTTACAATGACAATATCCCTTCTTTATATAACCCTCTTCCTAAACCCTTCATCTCCCTTATCCCACTTATTATTATAATAAAATATTAAAATATAATCAACCTTTAATTATGTATGGCTCATGCTATAATACCCATATACAATATAATATTCTCCATATTCTATTCTTAGGTACCTAACATAGCATTTGGCACTAAGGCAATCTACAACCAAGGAGAGTATTGGAATTTTTGGGTTAGCTTTTGAACTACATGAGTTGCATATGCCATTGGTAGTATGGGTGTCCCAACTTACATTAGTACCTCTTTGACACAAGAAGCTTCCTCAAACACCCCTAGTAATATAATATATTTTGCATTTATAATCATCATTACCAAATCAAATTATAATGCTCTTATGTAATATACCAATGCTTATTCATAGAATGATCAAGTACTTAGAGGTGTTAGGTGCAAGGTATGGATGAACTTGATTAAAATCTTAAATGTTCTTATTTAGAAATATCAAGATAATTTTCAACTAGACTAACATTGAATACACATCTATCAAGTTTCCAAATCATATCATGAATGGTTCTATAATAGTCATCCAACTGTTAATTACTCCATATTGTAAGCCCTTGTACCACAACATAACTTTTATCTTTTAACAAAAACACAAGCAAAATTACCATCTCATATTCTTGAATTTTATGGATTGAATTCAAGTAGATAATTCAATAAAGTGTTATAAATTAGTCTTATTGCCACTTTCATTGAATGTTCATAAGGAATTCATAGTTCTAGGATGAATTATTAAATAAACTAGTAGATTTAACATATCTTAAAAGCTCCAATTGGAAATCATTTTAAGGGCATGCTTGTATTTGCATACAAAATAATAGAGATCCTTGTCTATATTTCATTTGGTAAACTAGTTACCCAATAAATACTTGTTGTTGAGAAATATAAAGGTTTTGAATATTTTACTCAAGTGGCGGATTCTAAACAATAAGAGGTCTTTATCCAACTTATTTATTTGGTATAACTTGTGAATTTTTTCATTGTTTTTGAGCATTTTGTTGTTGACTTTGTATTTTATGGTGTTCATGGTAAATTTTTATATATTTTGGATAATTTACTCTAGGTTAGGGGTATCCTATTATTGGTTATAGATAACTTCTTGTTGTTGTTATTATTGTGCAACCTATTTTTGTATAATTGCTTGTTGGATATTTATTGGATATACCCATTGGGATTTACAAAAGTATATTATACAGACTCAAATATTAATTAGATTAGGCTATAGTTTGATTTAGTTGAAGTATGTTTATAATTAGATTGTTAGAAGGTGTGACCAGTTCATTTCTTGTGGTTGAACTCTAGTGTTAGAGTATATTACATCATTTGGGTCATGTAAATGTACCACCTTTGGTACATATCTAGAGTAGGAGTTTACTTTAGAGTAAAGTCAGTTAGTTACTTCAAGTATTATAATAAATGCACAAGTGTCAATGTGCATGTAGTCCACATGTACATGAGTCCTAGGTAGAGTAAAGGCCAAGCAATCTATCTTTCTATATAAAGGCCTCATAGGTAGTAAGTGGAGAGTAGAGAGAGGGAGAGTGATATAGTAAGTATACAATGTGTAGTAGATGTAGTGTGGTACAATGTAGTTCTTTCATATACTTTCATGGAGTGTTCATGTCCTCCATTATATAGCATTGTACTATTTTTATCATTCTCATTAATGGCATATTTTTGAGTTATTTGCAGATGTTCATTTCTTTATTTTCCTACATATTATTGTGCCATTAGATTTATAGTTATCTCAGATTAGTTATCCTTCATCTTATGGTTGTACTACCTCCCATCAAAAGCTAATAGTGGTATCAGAGCACATGGTAGATCAAATAGGAAATAGGGAGAGCCACAAGGAACTCTGCTACATATTTGCAAATGCAACCACAAGAGAGGTTGAGAGGAGAGAAGAAAATCTCAATGCCAAAAATTTTGAGATTACATTTGGCTAGAGTCTTTCCACAGAGTTACAAAAAAACTCATGAAGACTAGGACTCAACATTCATTCCACTAGATTGACAAATCAACTAGTGAAGGTTATTATCTCTAGAATTATAAATTCTTCCATTCCAATTTCTAACATCTTGTTGCAGGAAAAGGAGATTCAAAAAAAGGTTGGGAAGCTTCCTACAAGAGAGCTAGGAAGAATATCTTCTTAGAATCATTCCAGCACTTGCAGCAACAAGTAGAAGATTGAATATTTCAAAGACCTAGAAAAATATCCCATTACAAGAGCTACAAACCTATAGATTGTAGAAGTGAAGAAAAGGCCATAGTAGCCTCATTGTAGACTCAAGGAAGAAGAGACTCCAGAGATGAGTCAAGGAGGAGATAGGATATTGGTGATCTCCATTCAAGATCAAAACCTATAGAGTGCAGAAGTAGAAAATGCCATAGGAGCCTTGTTACAAACTCAAGGGAGAGAAGAAGACTCCAATGAAGAGTCTCGATGAAGATAGGAGATTGGTGATCTCTAGTGCATATTGAAGACTTCACCCTAAAGAAGCTGAAGAGACCCTTAGAAGGTCCAGTTACAACTCCTAGTTTTAGAATATTGGAGGTTGGTGATCTCCATTAAAGACTACAAATTGCAGAAGAGAAGAAGGACCAACAAGGTCCTATTCTAGAATCTAGAAGTAGCATATTTTAGAGATCCAAGAAGAAGATCTCATTACCAACACTTCCTTAGTAGAAGGTTGAAGGAAAGGTCTCATTTGGAAGACCATAAGAGCTATGAGATTGAAGACCTTGGTGAGGTCTCAAGGAGAAATAAGGAGGAGGCTTGGTGAGCCTCATTAAAGGAGATCAGGAGAAGGTCATTAAAGGAGTTCCTAGAAGAACTCATTAGAGAAATCTACCAACAAGGAGGAGTTACTGATAGAGAAAAATTTGGGATAATTATCGCCATACGACAACAAGCCCAAAAGGAGAAGAATTTGGCAAGGAGTACCAAATACTAAAGGAGAATACTAAAGACCTCAAGACATTCAAATTCTTGAGAAGAAGGCCTAGATCGAAGTCAGAATTTGACAAAGAGAAAGGAGCCAAATATTACTACCAAACTAAAAAGGTTTGAAGATTACCTTTGAAGGCTAAAAGGCTCATCCAAAGATAGGGGTTTGCTAAATCTACAACAAAATACTAAAAGGGTCCTTGAAGGAAAACTCAATTATGATTTGGGGGATCTCCCCACCAAATTTATGAGTTTCAAGAATAACATTTCAGTGTAAAAATTGATTATAAAAGGGCATCAATTAAGACATCATTACTAGCTACAAAACTTTAGGAGTTTCAGAGTTTATCCTGGAGGCTAATAGGAGTCACCTACTACATATTAAAGGGTAGCAAGATAGAGGAGTTACTAAGCTACAAATTGGTGAGTTAAGGAGTTATTTGGGACAACCAAGAATAGTTGCACATTCATCTAGTAAAAGGGCAGCAATAAGGTGAATCTAATCACCTTGCAATCCTTCATCTACAGTGATCATTAAGGTAAGCAACTTGGGTGCAAATAGGTTCATTAGTTGAACTATAATTTGGGTTATTATTCAGTTCCATTAAGCACCATTTTAATTCTTTAGAAGTTGCAAAAAGAGAAGGTTGCATTTTATAGTCTTCAAGGAGTGTAGAAGGAAGTTACTTTTAAGGTTATTACCTACATAATTAAATAGGAGTTAGATATATTTTGATAGAAAGTAAAATATCATCTACCTATTGTCTATCTAAGAATCAAGAAGACTACATCCTACAACATTGATTGTAGTGCATATTACAGATTACTTTTAAGGGTTCTTTATAATTACTCTTAAGAGAGTTGCAAAAATTATTAGTACATTCTTTAAGAGTTATTATTATTAGTGCATTGAAGGAGCAATAAGGTGAGACTACTATTGCACTATTCTAGATTGTTTAACTTATTTACTCTTAAAGATCATTATGTGCATTGGTTATTAACTTGAGGAGAAAACCAAAGAGCACAAAATCTGCAAATATCAAAGTGTCTAAAGACACTATTCAGTACTCAATACCTGCAAATTATTGAGGCCTATAGAAGCCACCAAGTAGATCAAAATTCCTCCAAGGAGTGGAGAAGAAGAAGGCAACCATCAAATCAGAGAAAGAAGCTACAAGAAGAGACTTGAAGTATCTCAGATTTAAGGTGCAAATAAAGGTTTTATAGATTTGTATGAGAGCACCAAACTTACCTCCCTCTATTACATCGAAGGGAGATATTAAGTATACATAGCTCTTTTCTACAAGAAGTATTAGTCTAAGCCATTTGAAAGAGGCTCAACATCTACCATCTACAAGGAGCAAGTACCAGGTAGATAGCACGTAAGAGATGAGCCAACGAAGGGCTCAAGAGTGCTATAGCAAAGAGCCATCCTAGGGCTCAACATCCAATGCATATTGTGGTGTCCTATCATCCACAACATAGATATCTACCTCCAAACATCAAACCCATGAGAGGATAGTTTATTAGTGTAGTCATTACAACATGATACAATAAAGAGAAGAGGGCTTCTAGCTAACATAAGAGGTGCATTATCATGGGAGAGTCACCAGTCGAGAGTAGCACCATAGAACTAGCCTCATCGAACCAGAGCCAACGTTGTGAAGGGAAGCACATTTCTTTCACCTGAAGAAAGTGTTGAGAGCAAGGAAAAATAGTTGTGTACTCATTATCAAAGGAGTTTTATAAAGCTTGATAGATGTTGGAAGAGACCATACATGCAATTGAGAAGGTCACCACTTGTCACATACAATAGAGCATTTGATAATACTCACAAAGGAAAATGCTCAAGATAATATCTAAGTTTTAGATATTGAAAGGTATCATTGCAAGTATAATCATCATCACTAATTGGTTAAATAAGGAAGGAGTGTTACTCAAAGACCAAAGCATTACTATAACGCCTCACAAGCTCGTAGTAACACGTGGGTGCAAGTCTAAGGAGAACAGAAGCTACATAAGCACCCAAGTCCAAGAAATTAAGGTGAAGTCTAAGCAAGTGTAAGAAATTGTAAGTGAAGTTCAAGGAGAGGATATTGAAGTCAGTCACATTACAATGAAGATGCATTGAAATCCCAAAGCCAAGGAGTCAAAGGATATCCACTAAAATCCTATCATCAATCAATGATTCCAACACCCATCAGGTGTTAAATGTTTGGGTGGAAAAGATAATACCAGCATCTAGTGAAAGCTTACATCACTACCATCAAGAGAGAGCTAAACCACTTAAATCACTATGGTTAAGGGAGAGCAAAACCACCTACATCACAACCATCAAGGGAGAACAAAATTGGTTACATTACCATCATCTAGTGAGAGCGTCCTATCTCAGAATACTCACTGCCAGCCAAGCCACCTACATTGAAGGAAGATAAGTATATTATTTAATTATTTTCTTTCTAAAAATTGGAGTTATAAGGTGTTAAGCATAAGGTTGATTACTATTATTAAAATAACAACCTTAGAAAGCAAGGAAGCCATCCTAACAAAGGTAGAAGAAATTATAGATATTTGCAAATCACCAAGTAGGAGATATAAGGTTGTCAACCTTAGTAAAACCAGAAATATTAAATTTACAAATACTATTATTATTATTTTCTAATATTCCAAATTAGGGAGTTATAAGGTTTACTACACCAAAAATATATTATTGGAATTTAGAAACATTAAACTATTAATATCAAGGGATATAAAAGGAAGTTCTTCATTTACTTAAAGAAGTTGGAATTATATACTTACACTTGTCTCATATTCATACTAAAGAGGCAAAAGAAATCCAACCATAGAGAACTTCAAATTAAGTGCATAGTTCATTAGGAGAGATAAGGTGAAATAGAAGTTGATTATTGTTACTTACAAAACATTACAAAATCAACTCAAAAGTGAACTATTATTTACTAAGCACTTTATTAAGCTTATAGCTTACTCTAATCACTAGGGAGACATAAGGAATTCTACAAAACCTAAGTCTAGAAAGGGTTTTAACAAATTGGATCATATACTCAATTTACTTGAGAAAGATATAGTATTCTACAAATCCTTAATCTAAGTTTTAAGGAAACAAAAGAATACTACATATCAAAATTTTCTAGCTTGATCATAAACTTAATTTACTAGGGAGTCATAAGGTAAACTACTACAAAGGATCTAAGAGCTAGAAGAACTATATTGGTTGACCTCAATATTATGGATGAAATATTAAGAAATGCTTTTAATAATGAGGAACTATTTCATGAAGTAGAATTGTACTCCCAAAACTTAATAGATACCCTTGAAGGATACGAGAATCTATCAACTAGTGATAAAGAGAGATTCTCCTTATTTCTTAAAGAGGCAAAAGAAGGCAACTTTACAACATTAATCAGTTATCTTCATGAAACTCTCTTTAGAGCATGGTGGAATACACAAAAAATAGTTATATTCACATCAGAAGAATGTTTGATGATTTATCTATCATTAATTATTTTTGTACTTGCTCAACACATGAATCAAACTAGCAATACAAATCAATATTATGGTGATGATAAACTAACTAATCATGAAATAGAGATTCCACTAGCATCAATACAGAATCACAGGAGGAGGAAGAGAAAGAAAAGATATACTAAGAGGACACATAACAATGAAGATATGAACAGAGAAGAAAATACAAAGACTAAACCAGAAGGACATATTCAAGATGGAAAATCAGAAGAACCCTTAGCTATAGCTTTCTTTACCTTGTATGAAGATACTAACTACTTACTTGAGCAAATTACAGTAAATAGTGAAGGAGGATACCAATTCCAGTACCAGATGAAAGATCCATATTGAAGACTAAAGTCTTCAATACCCAAATAATGTAATACAGGGGGTGTTAGAGTATATTACATAATTTGGGTCATGTAAATGTACCACCTTTGGTACATATCTAGAGTAGGAGTTTACTTTAGAGTAAATTTAGTTAGTTACTTCAAGTATTATAATAAATGCACAAGTATCAATGTGCATGTTGTAAATGTGCATGTAGTCCACATGTACATGAGTCCTAGGTAGAGTAAAGGCCAAGCAATCTATATTTCTATATAAAGGCCTCATAGGTAGTAGTAAGTAAGAGAGAGAGAGAGAGAGAGTGATATAGTAAGTATACAGTGTGTAGTAGATGTAGTGTGGTACAATGTAGTTCTTTCATATACTTTCATGGAGTGTTCATGTCCTCCATTATATAGCATTGTACTATTTTCGTCATTCTCATTAATGGCATATTTTTGAGTTATTTGCAGATGTTCATTTCTTTATTTTCTTGCATATTATTGTGCCATTAGATTTATAGTTATCTCAAATTAGTTATCCCTCATCCTGTGGTTGTACTACCTCCCATCAAAATCTAATATCTAGGTTTTTGGAATTTTGTGAATCTCTTGTATTTCCTTTAACTCTTTTATCCAAATGATGGTAATAGGCTTCTTGCTCTTAGAACATTTCCTTTGATATGGAATCAATTCAACAAAATTAATATTCTTTTCCGGTACATGAGATTTAGATATTAAGTTCATAAAATCATGGAATCTTTCATTTCTAATCAACTCACTGCAAAAGGTGAACTTGTATTGTTCTAACTATAACTATAAGGAGAAAACCATAAAATCAACAATGATACCTCAAATTTGACAAAAGCGTGAATAAGTTTTAGATTAGTGAATCATCAACTTTTCAACAAATTATCGGATTATCAATTAATCATTGGATAATCAATGAATCATCGATCAATCTAAGAAGAAATTTAGAATTCTAAATGCTTGAAGCCTTGTTGATAAATTACTAGAAGGGTAAATTTCAAGATTGTGACTAAAATTTTTTTGAAGAATTTTCTCATTCACGAATCACAAAAAATTCAATGAACTACAAAATTAGATAGTTGAAATATTTAATCTTTTTTAGATGATTCATAAATGATTTTCTGGTCAATAGGTATAGTCAATAAATTTTAAATTCAATCACTTAACGAAGTTTTTAGGTAATGGGTGGCTAGGAACAGGATGAATCATCAATAAGAACACTTTAAAAATAATTGGGGTTGTTTTGATTATTTGTTGAAATGTTGAAAGATCACTAATTTTCAAACCTTTGGGAACTTTTACAAGTTTTTATTTCTTGGAATTTGAGTCATCTACACATGCAAAAACCTATAAAATCTAAAATTTTGACAACAACAAATATAAATAATATCAAATTAAAGAAAAATATTTGGATTCATTCAAAAACAAAGTTTACATGCATGAATATTCAACGATTATAAGTAGATATAATAGGAAATGCAACTAAACCCCTAACATATGATGCAAAATTATCAAATTTGAAATCAATTTGTAGAGATGTGAAGAAATTATTTTGGGTTATGTCAGATCTAGTATGTTTCATAAATGGTTTTATGGATATAATGATATTATGCATGGAATTATGTAGAACTTAAATGCAACCTAAAATAATAAGTCTAACTAATGCAGATTTTTAGATCTATATGAATTTATGAAGAAATCAACCTAATTGGTTTCACTAGATATGCTAAAACTATTGATATGTGAAGATGCATAATTTTATTATGTGCCCACATGATCATGGTTCAACATTAAAAGAGTGGTCTAATCCTATCAATATCCAAATTTAGGTTGACTCCCTACTAATATAAATTATCTAATCTATTGGTTTGAGGGAAAATTGTGTGAGAAATATAGTAAATGCATAAAATATAAATACAACCATGCAACTATAGCTAACAAGTTTTCTTTTGTATATATATATGGACATTTTCAAGATACTACCTTCAAGAAATGTTAATGGACATAAAAAATAATGCTATATTTGATCTAGTCCCCATGTCCATGTATAGTATGAAGATAACAACTATACATGGACCAACAATAGGATAGACCAAAACCTAATAGCAAAAAAAATAGAGAAATGCATACTCTCAAATTATTCACTAGATAAAGGGACTTTTGCTAAAATTAATACCTTGACAAGGATTTGTTCATACCACAATAAGATTTAAAATTGTGGTAAGTGGATTCAAAAAAATCATATTTTAAATATGAGCAGATGTGGGAAGACCATCCTTAATTTATTTATATGATAGTGCAAACGTTGAATTCTTTAGGAAACGATGGATTGTATGCACTTCCAAAACAAATTAAATTAATGACATATAGATTAAAAGAATGGAATAAGAACACTTTTGGAAATATTTTTTAGAAGAAAGAAGAACTGAAAGAGAAGCTTTCAAAATTTCTAAAAAGTTGAGCATAATAATCCAAACTCGGAGGAAAGGGACTTGCTTAGTGAATATCATAATATTTTGAGTAAGGAAGAGAAATTTTGGGGATTAAAATGAGATAGACTTGGTTAAAAGGAGATAAAAATAATTTTTTTCATAGGATGACAATAGTACAGAGATCAACATCTAGAAAGGAATACCAAAGTGAAATCAGAAAGGAGGTAAGGAATTTTTTACCATAATATTCTAGGATCAAAGGAATTTGAAGTTCTCAATGATAAACTACTACAAGAAGTATCTTCAATTATAATAGATAAAGACAATAGGAAATTGATAGGGCCTATTAATCTAGAATAAGTTCATATAGATATTTTCTCTTTTGATAAGGATAAATCCCCAGGTCCAGATGGGCTCTCTACAATATTTTATCAACATAATTGGGATATAGTGAAGGATTGTTTATTGGTGGAAATGGATTAGTCTAGAGTTAAACAATACATACTTTATAAAATAAATACAACATATCTTACCATAATTTCAAAAATTAAGCATGCAAAATTATTTGATTCATTTAGGCCCATAAGCCTATGTAATATGGTACATAAGATAATCTCCAAAGTGATACAATTTGTTAAGACCATTTTTTAGATAAAATATTTCAAAAGAGCAAGGAGGGTTTGTGAAAGAGAGACAAAATCTGTATTGGATAATAGTAGCTCATGAAGTTATGCATTCATCAAGTTCAAGTAAAGAGAGGGCAATGATCATAAAAATTGATATGAGTAAATTCTATGATAGGGTTAAATGAGATTTTATATTTGCAATATTAGAAAAGTTTATATTTGGGAAGAAATGGATCAAATGGATTAAAGCTTGTGTCTCTACATTATCATATTCAATGTTGGTCAATGGGTTATTAACAAAATCATTTCAAGTCAAGAGAGATCTTAGACAAGGAGATCCTCTATCACTATATTTGTTTATTATTATGGCAAAGGTATTGTATAGGAACTTGAAGAAATATAACAAATATTGGCTAATAAATGGAATTAAGGATAGTTATTACATTAACAAGATCACATATCAATAGTTTGTAGATGATACAACCCTTTTTGGGAGGGCAAGGATAAATGAGGCAAAAGCTTTGAATAAGTTATTAAAGGAATATGAAAGAGCGTCAGAGCATAAAATAAATAGGACAGAATCCAAATTTTACTTCCTACACACTCTAGCTAGAATCAAAGTAGGGATATGTAGGTTACTTCAAAGTGAGGAGGCAAATTTGCTAGCAACTTATCTAGGTATGCCCATATTTGAGGGGATAATGAGGAAAGAATTGTGGGGTCCAATTATAAGTAAATTTTAGAATAAACTACCAACATGGAAAGGTAGATGGTTATAATTAGCAAGAAGAGTGTAGCTAATTAAATCAGTCTTATAGGTCATTCTAATATATTATATGTCCTTGTATACTATGCCAAAATCAATAGAAAAATATTAATCTATATTATGTGGTCATTTTTGTGGTCAAGATTACATGATAAAAGGAATTTTTCTTTGGTGAAATGGATCAAGGTGTGTGATGATAAAACTAAGGGAGGTCTCAATTTAAGAGTTCTTACAAATGCAAAGTTAGCTTTTAGGGGAAAGTAATTTAGATATTGTACATAAAAATTCAAATACAATGGGAAATAATTATTCTAAGTACATTGAACTAAAGTACCTAAGATTAATATTTACTACATTCTCATTACCAGATGGTTTTGCACTATGGAACAGTTTAAAAAAATCTATTGATCTAGTGATTAAAGGTGTAATATGGATGGTGGGAACTGGAGAAAAAAAATCTCTTTGAATGGATACTTGGTGTGATAAAAAACCACTCAATCTAGATCTAATTTTGAAACCATGGATGATATTACTTGAAGATAAATACGAAGATATGGTTTCAAACATTATGTACAAGGATAAAGAAGGAATATACAAATGGGAAGAAGAAATTTTACAAGTATATAAGACATTGATGCTAGGAGGTAATTGAGTATAAAGTTAACAACAATGATTATTTTGAGGGGAGACAAGGATAAGTTGATTTGGGAGTTGAATAGCTGAAGAGAATGTACAATAAGAAGTAGATATAATGTAAAGTATCAACAAAATAGGAATACTATAAGAAAATAGAGAGATATTTTGGATAGCCCAAGCATTCATAAAGTTAAAATATTTGTTTGGCTAGTAGGTCATAGAAGAATTTTATCCTAGGATAATCTTGTGATGAGGGATTTTCATGGCCCCTCACAATGTATTCTATGTGAAAAGGAGGAGGAGAGTATAGACCACCTCTTGGGACACTGCTTAATAGTCTGGAAACTATGGCAATATATTCTTAGTATGTTTTGTAAATACATGGTGATGAATGGCAGAATTGAAGAGTGGTTAAAGTAATGGTAGAGCAGTTTTAAAATTGAGGCTTTACAGATAATCTAGGATATATCAAGAGTTATAATACTTTGGATTGTATGGTTGGAAAGGTATATACGAATATTTAAAGGAAATAAAAGTAGTTTATAGGTAATGAAAATAATTTTTTGTTTAGCCATAGAGGAGTCTAAACCAAACCTATCAACTCACCCAATCCCTAATCTTCAAGTAGAGAGCCTTGATATATGGATTCAAGTCATCAAATGGAATTATAATGTTGGGTATAGAAGAAACAGAAAGAAGGAAAATAATATAAAGTGAAACCACTAGAAGTGGAGTTGGTCAAATTGAATTTTGATGGAGCATCTAAAGGAAATCTAGGACCAATTGGAGGAGGAAAAATTAGAAATGATATGGGAGATATTTTGTCTTGTTACACTTTCAATAGTGGATTTAAGATAAATAAAGAAGCTTAAGCTTGGGTGATTTTATAAGGGTTACAAATATGCAAACAGATGAAATGAAACAAAGTATAGATGGAAGGTGATTCATTAACAATAATAAATATAATTTTGAGGAAAGCAAAGGCTCCATGGAAAATACAAGTGATAATTATGGAAATACAAGATATTTCTATAGAGTTTGAAGAAATCATGTTTACACATATGTTAAGGAAAGGAAACAAATGTGCATATAGGATAGACACTATAGGGGTTCTAATTAAGGATCTGAAGTTAAATTCTCTTTTCCATGGTTAGAGGAAGTAGAAAGTTTAGTTGAAGCTAACAAGAAAATATTGACAACCTAAATAAAATAATGATTAATATTTCCTCTAATGTTTTCCATTGGTAATATTTGCTTTATTTTATAACATTAATGTATTTTCATATAAACTATTTACTACAATTCTTGTGGTTGCACTTATGCTCCGTGAAGAAAACTAACAATCCAGATATGGTAGCAAACTATGATAACACAAAGTTTTGGAATTATTAGTCTACTAAGATGCAATGCATAGATCGTAGAGGTGGAGTTTTGGTATTATGAAGGTTACTATAGGAAAATATCAAGATGATGGATACTGAATTTAAGAATATTTTAATTCACATAGAAAATTGAAGAAGAACCAAAAAATAAAAATAAAGAATTCTGACATTTTATGAAAAATGATGTAGATATTTAGGTATAGCAACTCAATTGAGATGAGAATTGAATATGTTTATAAATTTTCAAGCTCTAAAGGAGAGTTTTGTAATTTTTCAATGGTGGGGGGCCTGAGTACAACCCCTTGTTCTCTAGCAAAAAATATATATATTTGCATTCTTTTGCAATGGAAAATTTAATCCCTGTAAGAAGTGCCCTTGCCTACGCATAGTTGTTAGTTGAAGCTCCATATTATTATGAGTAAGTGAGTAAAATTTTGCCTTCATTATATTGAAAAACACCACATTTACCATATTTTTCCAAATTTCCTTTGGAAGCATTGTCAATCCATGAAAATGAATGATCTTCTTATGCACCCCCATGATCATAGTTCAACATTGAAAGAAAGGGGGTTTAATCCTCTCAATTTCAAGATAGGTTGAGTCTACACTAATATAAATTATTTAATATACTTGTTTGGTAGAAAATGGTACAATAAATAAAGTAAATGCATAAAATATAAATAGAACCGTGCAATTGTATGATAGTAGCAAGTGATCCAGTCAAATTGTTTAGATGTGATTGAATAACTTTAGTGCATCAAATATTGAAAAACCTACAATAAAATGGATAAAGAAGACTAAAAAGAGACATAAGGGGAGGGTCAATGATGATACACTATCACAGATAAAAAATATCAAAGACACAACCAATCCAAAAATACCATGCTCAATCTATTCATTAGTTACAATATGAGAAATAAGTACAAATCTAATTTCAAAGAGTAGATCTAGTATTTGAGATAGCCAAAAGGAACCTTGAAAATGAGCATTAAGGTCATATTTATATAATAAGTAAAGCTAACTCCACTTCTAACTGTAGTAAAATAAATTTTACCCCTAGTTACATGACTTTAGTAAAATCTTATATTTATATGGTAAAATGTTACATTACCATCTAGATTTGGCACTAAAACCATTTCCAAAGAATTTGGATCATCACTAACACCACTTAATATGAGAAATGTCATTGTCCAAGTCATTCCTTGAAATTCATGCCTTGAAGTCCACACCCAAGATGTTACGGTGGTTGAATCATTGATTTTGACCTTCTTGGCCCAATAACCTACATAAGTCTACAATTTCTTAGCTTATTTGTGAATCATTGCATTTTTGGCTTGTGGGTGAATTGTTGGCTTTAGATGAATTTTTAATAGTCTATTTAGTGAATTGTTATGTCCAATATTTGATTGATTTTCCTCTAAATTCTTAGGTTTTGGCCTTGATTCCTTAAAATTAGGCTATTATATGTAATTCAAGTATTCTACCAAGTTCTTTAACTCTCTCTAACCATTTTATGGATAAAACCACCTAGATATTTGTCTCATATCCCTCCTACATGACTGATTTCAATCTTGGATTATAGTGCTAGTAGTTGGGCTATTATAAGCACCATTAAAAATGATTTTTATAAAACCAACTTCTAGATATTTTCATTTCACCATTATCGAAGCATACCCTTTGTGTTAAATCCATTTCCATAGATGATCCTTTTTATGTATATTCAAATCCTACAACCAAGAGGATAACACCACTTTTACTACACTTAAAACTTTACATGATGAGCACAATGTTTGTAAACATTATTCAAGAGATGTAATAATATGATTCTAACTTTGGGAATGAATTTGATATTTATTAGTAGAAATTTTATTAATCCTTTTAGCCATAAATTCCAAGAAATGATGATAGGACCAATCCTTCCAACCATAGTTAAGAATTTGCCCTTTCAAGCTACAAAACACCGTTTAGTTTTATCTAAAATCGAGTCCAACAACTTCTTCTTTCCTTTATCATACAAAGGAATACCCATATATTTTGATGGTAATTTTTCAACTTTTTTTTACAAGAAAAAAATTTATAATTTTATTTCAAGAATGAAATAAAATTACACTTCTTAATTGCCTTAGCACAAACAAAACCCCATATAAAAACATATTATTGGGAGTCAAAATATAATTACAGTCGAACAGATCAGAGAGGAAAACCCATCTTCAAAATAGAATGGTAATAATAAGGATAAAAATATTTATATATAAATACATAATCATCAAAATAACCTCCATGTCCATAGCTTGGATAGAAACCAATGAAAAATAAATCATCAAAATAACCTCCATGTCCATAGCTTGGATAGAAACCAATGAAAAATAAATCAACAGAAAGAAGAAAATAACAAGAAGAAAAGAAACAATTAAAATCTACCATAAAGCTCTAATCAAATGAATATATCCATGGTAAAAACCTAGAGCTAACATATAAACTAGGGCTATGATATGTGGGTGAACGAAGAAACTCCATCCTTGATATCTTCCATTTGAAAGAAACCTTCTGGAATGTGTTGACATTTTTTTATAACATGTATGCTTCTTGATTTAATCCCTATAAACATGATTAAAAGAGATTTTTTCAAAAAGGTAAATCACCTCTAGTAGTTCATCTCCCACCATTATGAGCAGATTGTTTTGTAATTGAGTAGATCCATTCATCCATTTGATGACCAGAGTAGAATCTCCAAAAATTTGTAATTTTTTCACATTTCTCTCTAAAGCACACTTCATTAGCAATCTCAATGCCTAAAACTCAGCAAAATTGTTGGAACCTTTCCCAAGACCTACTCTAAATTTAATATAGTGTATATCCCAAAAGAACAAAATGCCTCACATGCTACTAAAAGTCAATTGTCTCTAATCGGCCCCATAAAAAAAACCATGGTTGAGACTTTTCAATGAACAAATTATCTACTTGTCAAGGTTTCTTACATTTGCAAGGCCCTTTGTTGATTGAGACCAAAGTCCTCACCTGAAATATGACCTAAAATAGGGGTATTAACTTCCCTTCAAAAATAGTTGCATTTTGTGCCAACCATATACCCCAACATATAAGATATGGTAAAGAAAGAAATTATTTCAAAAAAAAATTCAAAAACCATTATCTTAAGCATGCCTCCATTATTTGTCCTTCCTAAATATTTGAACTCCAATTATCTATACAGTTTCTAACCAAACCTGTTAAGAAAAAGGGTATTTGACTAACAAATATGTGATGTTTGAAGAACACAAAGCTTATACTAAGAGGGGGGGTGAACAGTATAAGACCAACTTTTACTTTTCTTTCCCAAACAATATTATCAATGGTAATATCAATAGTAGTAATCAAAGAAATGCTGAAATCATCACACACATGAGAGACACAAATTTAATGTGGTTCACCCAATGTGGGTTACATCCATGGAGAAAATATTTCTTCTAAATTTTCTCAATAAATCTCTTGGAAATCAATTCCCTATTACAATGTTTATGGATATCTATCCAAAGGAGACACCAATCCCCTATTCTATGATTTGTGGATCTCTCTCCATAGGAGAACTTTATCCCCTTGCTTTGGTTCGTGGATCTCTCTCCATAGGATAACTCTTTCCCCTTTGCTTTGTTTCGGGGAACTTGATCCAGGATAACTCTATCTCCTCAACTGGTTTATGGATCTCTATCCATAAAAAAACTCTATCTTCCCAACTAGTTCATGGATCTCTTTCCATAGGAGAACTCTATCCCCTCTGCTCTGGCTAGTGAACTATTAGAAGACTTTTGTTCCCACTGCTCTAGCTTGTGGATCTCTCTCCATAAGAGACCTATGTCCCCACTACACTGGCTTATGGACCTCTATACACTGGAGACCTCTATCCTCTTTGATCTTATCACCTCCAAAGTTTGATCTCAACTCTATCTCAAATTTGCACCAAATCCTATCACAAATCTAGCACAAATATGCTCTAACTCTACATAAATCTACCCCAAGGCTTAACACAAAGCTTGATCAAATCAGTAACTAAACCTACTCTCAATTCTATCTCAAATATTCCCCAAGCCATCTCACAATACTTGCTCAAATCTACCTCAAAGCTACTTCAATTCTTCTCACAAGACTTGCTCAAATCTACCTCAAAGCCACTTCAAGTATTCTCACAAGACTTGCTCAAATTTGCCTTCAAGCCTTCTCAAAAGACTTGCTCAAATCTACCTTCAAGCCTTATCAAAATACTTGCTCAAATCTGCCTTCAAGCCTTATCAAAAGACTTGCTCAAATATACCTTCAAGCCTTCTCAAAAGACTTGCTCAAATCTGCCTTCAAGCCTTATCAAAAGACTTTCTCAAATCTTCCTCAATGCTGCTCACAAGACCTGCTTAATTATTTCCAAATATTCCATACAAACACAACTTAAACTCTTTCAGAAAAGCTTTCTTTTCACAAATAAATTCTACTTAGAATTCGTTTAACCTCTAGAACATATAGAGAATGATATGCTCTATCAAAAACTCAATATGTTCTTCACATTCACAAATATTGCATTCAACTAATCCAATCTCTCTCTCTTGCAAAATCCCCTTCAAATCAAATCAAAGTAATGTATAACTTGCTTCACAAAATTGATCTTGAAGAACACAAGCTTATACTGAGAGGGGCGTGTGAATAGTATAAGACCACTTTTTAACTTTTTCCTTTTATTTCAAAAAGCAATGCAATGAACCAATAGCAAAATCAAAGCAGTAATCAAACCAGTGTACAAGTCATCACACAATTGAGACACCAATATAACGTGGTTCACCCAAGGTGGGCTACTCCACAGAGAAAATCTTTCACTAAATTTTCTCAATCAAATCCTTTAGGAATCCTTCCCAATTACAATTTTTATGGACTTCCTGTCCAAAGGAGAATCCTTGCCCAAATCAAAGTAATGTATAACTTGCTTCACAAAATTGATCTTGAAGAACACAAGCTTATACTGAGAGGGGGTGAACAGTATAAGACCACTTTTTAACTTTTTCCTTTTACTTCAGAAAGCAATGCAATGAACCAATAGCAAAATCAAAGCAGTAATCAAACCAAGTGTACAAGTCATCACACAATTGAGACACCAATATAACGTGGTTCACCCAAGGTGGGCTACTCCACAGAGAAAATATTTCACTAAATTTTCTCAATCAAATCCTTTGGGAATCCTTCCCAATTACAATGTTTATGGACTTCCTGTCCAAAGGAGAATCCTTCCCCTAATCAAATATTTATGAGCCTCCTACCCAAAGGAGATGTCCTATCCCCCAAAGAAGTATTTATGAGCCTCCTACCCAAAGGAGATGTCCTATCCCCCAAAGCTCTAGAAATGATACTTCAGAAGATCACTGCCTCTTCTACCGCTAGTAGGTGGAACTCCTTTCCACAGAAGACATCTTGTCCTCCTTGCTCTAGCTCTAGAGACTTCTATCCTCACTGATCACCTCCACAACTACTCATCAAAACCTATACTAAACACAGTCAGTCGGTCCAACACAAGTCCTCTCAAACTCTATCACAAATCTGCACCAAACTCAGTCCTCTGGTCCAACACAAATCTGCTCTCAAATATCTGTCAGATCTATCCCAAGCTTAAGCCAAAATCTTGAACAAATCAATCACAACTGCTCACAAGTCTTCACCAAGACTTCATCAAATCTGTCCACAAGTTCTTCAACAAGAACCTATCCAAATCAGTCCACAAGTTCTCCACAAGAACCTATCCAAATCAGTCCACAAGTTCTCCACAAGAACCTATCCAAATCAGTCCTAGCAAGCTCACCAAGAACTTGCCCAAATCAGCTCAAGCAAGTTTACCAAGAAACTTGCCCAATGTGAACACACAAAGAGAATTGTTAGAGACCCAATGTGTTTCATCCAATCATATCAAATCAATCTCATAGAAGCATAAAGAGAATTGTTAGAGACTCAATATGTTCTATCCTTCAACTTTCAATCTCAACTCAAATCAATCTCATAGAAGCATAAAGAGAATTGTTAGAGACTCAATATGTTCTATCCTTCAACTCTCAATATCAACTCAAATCAATATCATAGAAGCATAAAGAGAATTTGTTAGAGACTCAATATGTTCTATCCTTCAACTTTCAATCTCAACTCAAATCAATAATCATAGAAGTAGTATACTTTCACAAGATCTTGAACCACAACCCAACAATTGTCAATAATGCAATATCAAGGAATCAACTCCTCCAACATAGAACCATAACTTGCTATCAAACCCTAGCCAAGTTAGTTTTCAAGAACTCAAAGCAATCTCTCTCTAAGCATCAAAAAGGGGTTCAAGATATTTCCAACTTCTCTCAAATGGGAATGCTCAACTTAACCACACAACCAAGTTTATCAAGCAAAGTACAACTTGATAAAATCAAATCTCAAAGGAGCAAGCCCAACTCATGTATCAAGTAAAGCATAACTTGATCAACTCAATCTCAATGGAAGCAATCTCAAAACCAAACTCTCAACAACCAAACAACTCAATTAGGGTTTCAACAACTTATAGCAATGGCATAAGCTTCTCACTCAAAAACCCTAAAGCAAACTTCAAATGCTTCCACTCTCATAAACCAGAATTATGCAATAACTCATAAACTCATCATGATCTCATAATGCATAATCAATACTTCCACTTTCAGAAAATAAGATCCACTCCAAATAAGGAAACTTAATTTAATCCTTTTCACTCCAAACTTATTTTCAGAAAACCATCAATCAATAATAACCATGGAAGAATGTGCCCATACCTTTACTTTGATGAAGAAGGAGAACTCAAAATCTATCACAACACTAACTCTCAATTTGCCACAAATTAGAGTTAGCAACAATGGAATAATGCACAATGATAAGAGTCCTAATAACACCTTATCACTCCAACTCATCAATAATCAAAACTCACAAATATACATATCAACAATATTCCTTTACACCTTATAACTCCTACTTAATATATCACAAAATAACTTCAACCTCAAAAAATAATTACAAGAGAATATCCACTCAATAACTCCAAAGGCTCTCTAACCCCAATATGACATTAAGCACAATTATTCCTTAAACCCTTATAACTCCTAAAATACATTTACTTCTAAATGCATTTACCACATAAACATTAAGCATCAATAATAACAATGTCAAAGCAATATTTCTATTTAACCTTATACCTCCATCCAATTACCAACAATAATTTGCCAAGTCAAATCAAATATTCCACATTATCAACAAAAGATCTACCTTGGCCAAAAATCAATTCTCCAACCTTAGGAGAAGTGTGGAGACACCAACATAAGTGCCAAAGTGCTTCCTCCTCCAAACTCGTGGCCCAAAGCAACTATTGTACCATGTGCACAATAATCCATGACCAAAAATGAAACATGCCCAATGCGAATCGATCTCGACACCTCTGCCTAGCGAGCGCCTTCGCTCCACTACCTCCATCATTGGAGCACAAGTGCCCAATGAAACTCTCAAGCGCTACTCATCGTTTTACCTTCCCTTTGCTCACAAAAATTAAAGACAAACAAATTTGTCTTCCTCACAGGCGTACGAAATCAAAACTTAAACACAGAGCAATATGAAACTCAAAAATCATAGAGCAATCCAAAATCGAAGGTCACAGAGCAATACAAATTTGAAGGTAATCACGCAAATCGAAGGTGCTTAAAACCTTAGGAAATAATGCCCTTTAATAGTCTTTTGCATCCCATGCAAATTGATGTCTGCTCCTTCCAAACTTTTTCAAATTACGTCGTGAGGTAAGTCTTTTACATGAGCGCCGCTAAGGGTTTAGAAACCCTTTCAATAATAATTATTAAATTAATAATTATTATTTTATTAATAATAAACTTAACTTAAAACCTTTTCAAAGGTTTGAGTTAATTTATTTATTAATAATCAAAATGGACTTTTAAGGTTTTTTCAAGGAGCAAAACCTTTTCATTAAGCCAAGATGGTTTTAATAAAAACCCTTAATGAGTCCAGATGGTTTTAAGAAAAACCTTTAACCTTGTCACCATGGTTTTAATAAAAACCCTTAAACAAACATCATGGAACTTTCAAGATCTTTTTGGCACCAAACTCTTTTTGACATCAGCACAAATTCCTTTTGACATCAACACAAACTCCTTTTGACATCAATGACAACTCACAAACATGAAGCTAGGCAACATACCCAAAATTACCAACAATCTCCCCCTTTGTCATTGATGGCAAACCACTACTAAAACCACTGCCAACTATCAAAACTGAAACCAACTAAAAACCATCCTCTGAAGCTTTGCTCCCCTGACTCAAGGCTCTCCCCCTTACTCAAATATCTCCCCCTTTGTCATCAATGGCAAAGGGTCACCTTTGGGGCTCAGGGCTAAGAATGAGCCTCTTAGCTTAGCCCCTCCCCCACCTCCTATTGAGGTGATTAATTTTGGGGTGGGAGTAAAACTCCCATTAGGCACTGATCATCATCAGTGTCCATAGCTACCTTTCCATGATTTTTCTTGATATCCTTGTCCATGTTCTCTATTCCTTTCTTGTTCATATCCTTTTCTTTTCCTTCAAAACCCCCCCTTCTCATCCCTATTTCTGTCCAAGCCATTATTCCTATTCCTATCATTATTCTTGTTCCTACCATTATTCATATTCCTATTCATAGCCCTAAACCTATACCTTGGAACTTCTGCTCTACACCATCTGGTTGTATGTCCTTCATTATTGCACTTATAACATTTGACAATGTTATTCCTTTGAGATGTACCTATTTTTTGAATCCTCTCTATTGGACCAAACATGTTCCTATTGTTAACCCTGCAATTAACTGCCTTGTGCCCAAACTGATTACAAGAGTAGCAATACCCTTGAAAGAAATTACCATTTCTAAAATTTCCATTAACCTGTCTTGCTTGAGCCCTGCACTGTGAAGCCATGTGTCCAAACCTGTGACATGCAAAACATCTTCCATTGAACTTTCCTTGCCTTGACCTCATAGGTCCTTTAGTATTTCTCCCCTTATGTTGATTCCTATTTTCTGATTCTGTGCTATCTGAATTACCATCTGAAAACTTACTCTCTGAAGTACTCTCTTCATCTGAACCATCTTCTTCTTGGGAGCTCATACTAGATTCCTCAACTTGTTCCTTTTGTTTCTTTCCAAAACCAAGACCTATTTTATCTGTTGTCCTTCTTTGATCCTTGATGATTGATTTTACCTTCTTGGAACTTTCTTCAAACCTGTAAAGCTTCTCCTTGTACTCTTTAGTTTCCTTTTTCAAGGAAGCTACTTCATGTTTTAACTCTTTACACTCAAGAGACCTAGCTGCCAACTCTTCTTTGAGTTCCTGTGTCTTTGCTATAGAGATATCAAGATTCCCTATAAGCTCATCTCTTTCATAATGATATTCATCAAACCTATCAATGAGTCTAGCATATTTCTTTCTTTCTTTCTTTAACACATCAAGAGCATTAACAAGTTCAGCCTCAAGATCTACTTCTCCCTTTTCTAAAACATCCTCTATTTGTTTACCTTTTGAAACATCAATATCCTTTTCTGATTTCTTACCACTAGAGGTGCTACCTTCATCTAAAGCCATAAGAAGATCTTCCTCATAATTTTTTGAAGCATCCTCATACATAGTATTACCATAATTCAAACCATCATTTGTACAATCATCCTCAAGGTGACCAAAATTTCCACATCTAAAGCACTTAAGCACAACAAATCTATTCCTCTTTTCTTTTCCTTCCTTTTCTATTAGAAACAACATCTCATTTCTATCATCACTTGAAGAACTTCCATCATCACTACTAGAACACTTACTTGCTTTGTCTATGTAGAAACTTTTCTTGTGTTTTTGGAAGTACCTCTTCCCTTGACTATTTTGCTCATTTATGTTCTTCCTTTGATACCTGTGCTTCTCAGATTCCCTATGCTTATAATCCTATTTTTCTTCATCACAATCATCCTTGGGTTCCGGACAATCAGTAGCATAGTGACCAAACTTTCCACAATTGAAACATTTAATAGATTTCATACCTTTGTGCTTTCTTGAGAACTTGCCTTTCCTATTGTAGTTTGCTTCTTCATCACTAGAAGACTCATCACTGTCTTCTTGTTGTTTACCCTTGGACTTCTTGGTAGCTTTGAAAGTTGCCTCCTTCTTAGGATCAGGTACCACTTTAGTTCTTAACTCAAAAGCTGCAAGTATACTATGAAGCTCATCCTTTTTCAATTTATCCAAATCCTTGGCTTCCTCAATAGCTGAAATATTTTCACTAAATCTATTTGGAAGAGACCTCAAAATTTTATCACAAACATCATTTTCAGCAAGCTCAAGACCTAGTTCCTTCATGGAATTAACAATCTCATCCATACGAAGCATATAGTCACTAATATTTTCTTCATCATTCATCTTGAGTTGTTCAAACATACCTTTGTAATATCTCAATTTTGCTTTTCTGACATTTGCATCACCTGTATGAACCACTTGCAATTGATCCCACATTTCCTTTGTTGTATTACAATGAATCACCTTTGTAAGATCTGCCTTTTGTAGACCTTTCAGAATTGCATTCATTGCCCTTGAATTGTTGTGATGTAGAAGTTTCTCATCTTTAGTAGTAGGAGGGAGCTTTGGAATAGTGTACCCAAACTCAACTGCTTCCCAAACTTCATTTCCAAGAGCCATTAGATGAACCTTCATCTTTATGCTCCATAGACCAAAATCTGTCCCATCAAGAATAGGTGCTGAATTACCACTTGTAAAATCCATTGTGTTCTTTTCAAGCTTTTCCTTCAAGCTGTGAAACTCTTTCGAAGGAACCTGCTCTGATACCAATTGAAGAACACAAGCTTATACTGAGAGGGGGGTGAACAGTATAAGACCACTTTTTAACTTTTTCCTTTTACTTCAGAAAGCAATGCAATGAACCAATAGCAAAATCAAAGCAGTAATCAAACCAGTGTACAAGTCATCACACAATTGAGACACCAATATAACGTGGTTCACCCAAGGTGGGCTACTCCACAGAGAAAATATTTCACTAAATTTTCTCAATCAAATCCTTTGGGAATCCTTCCCAATTACAATGTTTATGGACTTCCTATCCAAAGGAGAATCCTTCCCCTAATCAAATATTTATGAGCCTCCTACCCAAAGGAGATGTCCTATCCCCCAAAGAAGTATTTATGAGCCTCCTACCCAAAGGAGATGTCCTATCCCCCAAAGCTCTAGAAATGATACTTCAGAAGATCACTACCTCTTCTACCGCTAGTAGGTGGAACTCCTTTCCATAGAAGACGTCATGTCCTCCTTGCTCTGGCTCTAGAGACTTATGTCCTCACTGATCACCTCCACAGCTGCTCATCAACACCTGTACTAAACATAGTCAGTCGGTCCAACACAAGTCCTCTCAAACTCTATCACAAATCTGCACCAAACTCAGTCCTCTGGTCCAGCACAAATCTGCTCTCAAATCTCTATCAGATCTATCCCAAGCTTAAGCCAAAAGCTTGAACAAATCAATCACAACTGCTCACAAGTCTCCACCAAGACTTCATCAAATATGTCCACAAGTTCTTCAACAAGAACCTATCCAAATCAGTCCACAAGTTCTCCACAAGAACCTATCCAAATCAGTCCACAAGTTCTCCACAAGAACCTATCCAAATCAGTCCTAGCAAGCTCACCAAGAACTTGCCCAAATCAGCTCAAGCAAGTTTACCAAGAAACTTGCCCAATGTGAACACACAAAGAGAATTGTTAGAGACCCAATGTGTTTCATCCAATCATATCAAATCAATCTCATAGAAGCATAAAGAGAATTTTTAGAGACTCAATATGTTCTATCCTTCAACTTTCAATCTCAACTCAAATCAATCTCATAGAAGCATAAAGAGAATTGTTAGAGACTCAATATGTTCTATCCTTCAACTCTCAATATCAACTCAAATCAATCTCATAGAAGCATAAAGAGAATTTTTAGAGACTCAATATGTTCTATCCTTCAACTAAATCAATCTCAACTCAAATCAATCTCATAGAAGTAGTATACTTTCACAAGATCTTGAACCACAACCCAACAATTGTCAATAATGCAATATCAAGGAATCAACTCCTCCAACATAGAACCATAACTTGCTATCAAACCCTAGCCAAGTTAGTTTTCAAGAACTCAAAGCAATCTCTCTCTAAGCATCAAAAAGGGGTTCAAGATATTTCCAACTTCTCTCAAATGGGAATGCTCAACTTAACCACACAACCAAGTTTATCAAGCAAAGTACAACTTGATAAAATCAAATCTCAAAGGAGCAAGCCCAACTCATGTATCAAGTAAAGCATAACTTGATCAACTCAATCTCAATGGAAGCAATCTCAAAACCAAACTCTCAACAACCAAACAACTCAATTAGGGTTTCAACAACTTATAGCAATGGCATAAGCTTCTCACTCAAAAACCCTAAAGCAAACTTCAAATGCTTCCACTCTCATAAACCAGAATTATGCAATAACTCATAAACTCATCATGATCTCATAATGCATAATCAATACTTCCACTTTCAGAAAATAAGATCCACTCCAAATAAGGAAACTTAATTTAATCCTTTTCACTCCAAACTTATTTTCAGAAAACCATCAATCAATAATAACCATGGAAGAATGTGCCCATACCTTTACTTTGATGAAGAAGGAGAACTCAAAATCTGTCACAACACTAACTCTCAATTTGCCACAAATTAGAGTTAGCAACAATGGAATAATGCACAATGATAAGAGTCCTAATAACACCTTATCACTCCAACTCATCAATAATCAAAACTCACAAATATACATATCAACAATATTCCTTTACACCTTATAACTCCTACTTAATATATCACAAAATAACTTCAACCTCAAAAATAATTACAAGAGAATATCCACTCAATAACTCCAAAGGCTTTCTAACCCCAATATGACATTAAGCACAATTATTCCTTAAACCCTTATAACTCCTAAAATACATTTACTTCTAAATGCATTTACCACATAAACATTAAGCATCAATAATAACAATGTCAAAGCAATATTTCTATTTAACCTTATACCTCCATCCAATTACCAACAATAATTTGCCAAGTCAAATCAAATATTCCACATTATCAACAAAAGATCTACCTTGGCCAAAAATCAATTCTCCAACCTTAGGAGAAGTGTGGAGACACCAACATAAGCGCCAAAGTGCTTCCTCCTCCAAACTCATGGCCCAAAGCAACTGTTGTACCACGTGCACAATAATCCATGACCAAAAATGAAACATGCCCAACGTGAATCGATCTCGACACCTCTGCCTAGCGAGCGCCTTCGCTCCACTACCTCCATCGTTGGAGCACAAGTGCCCAACGAAACTCTCAAGCGCTACTCATCATTTTACCTTCCCTTTGCTCACAAAATTAAAGACAAACAGATTTGTCTTCCTCACAGCGCACGAAATCAAAACTTAAACACAGAGCAATATGAGACTCAAAAATCATAGAGCAATCCAAAATCGAAGGTCACAGAGCAATACAAATTTGAAGGTAATCACGCAAATCGAAGGTGCATAAAACCTTAGGAAATAATGCCCTTTAATAGTCTTTCATCCCATGCAAATTGACGTCGACGCTCCTTTCAAACATATTTTCATCCCATGCAATTGATATGAGGTAAGTCTTTTACATGAGCGCCGCTAAGGGTTTAGAAACCCTTTCAATAATAATTATTAAATTAATAATTATTATTTTATTAATAATAAACTTAACTTAAAACCTTTTCAAAGGTTTGAGTTAATTTATTTATTAATAATCAAAATGGACTTTTAAGGTTTTTTCAAGGAGCAAAACCTTTTCATTAAGCCAAGATGGTTTTAATAAAAACCCTTAATGAGTCCAGATGGTTTTAAGAAAAACCTTTAACCTTGTCACCATGGTTTTAATTAAAAACCCTTAAACAAACATCATGGAACTTTCAAGATCTTTTTGGCACCAAACTCTTTTTGACATCAGCACAAATTCCTTTTGACATCAACACAAACTCCTTTTGACATCAATGACAACTCACAAACATGAAGCTAGGCAACATACCCAAAATTGCCAACAGATCTATCTTTCTTGCAAATTTATTCTCAAACATCAACCATACTAATGCACAAATTTCTCAATCTCTTCAAACAATGGAAACACACTTGTTCTCAAACTCTAATGCAAGTGTTTCCAATTTATTTCAACAAAGATGCACAATGTAGGTCTCAAACCCTAACTCAAATATTTTCAACAATGCTTATCAAACAACCCTTTTATCTCCACCTTATGTTCCAGAAACATTTACTCAACCAAACATCTTAACCAAAGAATGATGTGCCCATACCTCTTATTTTGCTCTGATGGAGATATGTCTTCAAAACCTGTCTCACAGACAACTGATTTTTCTAGTGCCACTTCAAGGGTTAGATTGCAAGATACTTTCTCAAAACCTCCACATAAATTTTCTTCTCAAAAAGATATGCTCAATGAAATCTGAAATTTATGTTTAATCACTCTTCTCTTGTTCTCAAAAGATAGGGCATTAATAATTCAACAAAAACCTCTCATATTTCTTTTTCACAATGCAATAATAACAATAAAATTATCAAGCCACTTTTATACCTTATTACTCCTATCTTTGCAAAATATTAATCAACACAACAAGGCACAAATTACACACATGAAATTTCCATATACACCTTATACCTCCTAGATTTAACTTCAAAAAATATAAATCAAATAGACTTTATAACTCCTTATTTCTCCTAATATTTATAAACAATCAACACACCACATAATTAAAAAATTTAGTCCGCATACCTTTAATAAAGCTATCACATGAATAATTTTCTTCTTCGCTTGCAAAATGGTCACGCGAACAACCTTTTTCCCTTTTGCCTTGCAAAATGATGACCGCGAGATTTGAACCCGCGACTTTCTGCCTACCAATGCCTTAGCGCTAGCCTAGCGACCAGCTGGGCTAGCCACCCACTTGAAATATATTGCACCACAACCTTCTCTTATTCCTTTCCTTGGCCAAAAATGAGTTTCGAGTTCTTACCATGCAAAAGAGCGCCCACGAGTTTCAAACTTGCAACCTTCTTTCCACCAGCGCTCTAACGCTAGCCTAGTGACCAGCTGGGCTAGCCACTAGCTTGCAATATAATGCGCAACACAACCACCTTTATTTCCTTCTCCATGAATCGAATGAAATGCTTTACGTTCCTCTGCTCCCCTTCGAATGAATCGATTTTCGCTTTCATCAAACCTTAGCACAAATGAGATATATGGTCCTCTTAAATATGCATTTCAAAATGTTTCAAACATCGGCGGGTAAAGTCAATGGCGCCTTATAAAATTTTAAATTTACTTTATTATAATATTTAAACTTTGATTTAAAATATTATAATTTATCTTTTTTTTTAAATAACACCTTTAGGCCCAAATACCTTTGTACTTTGCACAAATAAACTTGTCTTCAAATTCTTTTTCTTTCTTCAAATAAAACCTTTTTGCCCAAGTATTATAATATTTAAAAATATTATAATATCATCTATTTTCTTTTAAACCATGGCCTTTATTTCAAACTATGCCTTTGCCTTTGAACTTTCAAACTTTTGTCCTGTTGTGTATAATATTTAAAAAATAAATATTATAACCTTTTCTTTTTACCAATTCCTTGTATTGGGATGAACCTTGCCTTGCATAATTAACCAACTTATAAACCTTATCCTTTTGCCATACCAAACTATCTTTGGCATCAATGACAACCAATGACATCAACCTATGCCATCAATCCTTTGACATCAATGACAACCAATGTACTCAAAATTTCCAACAATCTCCCCCTTTGTCATTGATGGCAACCCTTTCTAAAAATTCCTTTTCCTATCACTGAATTCCAAATCTGCTCCCCTTGAGAAGTTGCTCTCCCTGATTGAATGCTCTCCCCCTTACTCAAATATCTCCCCCTTTGACATCAATGGCAAAGGGACTCCTTTGGGGCTAAAGATAAGACTCTTAGCTCAGCCCCTCCCACCTCCTCTCCTTGAGGTGATTAATTTTGGGGTGGGAGTATCTCTACTCCCAACATACAATGCTCTTTTTCTTTGTCAACCTTATTTTTCAACATTTTTGTAGCCATACCCTTTTGATCCTTTTGAGTGTCTCTGTTCTTGCTTGTCTCTGGAAGTTCTGGAAACTCTGTTCTACACCACTTGGCCTTATGCCCAAGATTATTGCACTTGTAACACTTAATGTTGTAGTTCTTGGAAGGTGCAAATATCTTGAAGTTCCTCCTGGTGAAGCCATAATCATTTCTGTCATGAACCCTACAGTGGATTGCTTTATGACCAAAGTGATTACAAGAGTAGCAATACCCTTGAAAGAAATATCCATCTTTGAAAGAGTTGACATTCCTTTTTGTGAGACCATACTCCTTTCCATGAGTCCTGCAATGCATAGCCTTGTGACCAAATTGATTACATGAAAAACAATGTCCTTTGAAGAAATCTTATCTTGAACCTTCTGGTCTCTTAGTCCTTTCTTTGCCTTCTCTATGATGATCCCTGTTTCTTGTTTGTGCATTGTTTCCTTTCTTAGTGAAGCTTCTCTTCTTCAACTTATCCTCATAAGTCTCAATTTCTTCTTCACTCTCTTCCTCTGAAACTTCCTCTTCTTTTGAGCTTGAGCTTGACCCTTCTTCTTGTTTCCCTTGTCCTTCTTCAAAACCAAGTCATGTTTTGATAGATGAAGATCTTTGTGCATTGATAATCTTATCCAAAGTTTTTGAACTTTTCCCAAACCTGTGTAGCTTGTCCTTAGAATCTTTCACTTCCATCCTTAGTGAAACTACCTCATGTTCTAATATTTCACATTCTAACTCTTTTACCTCTAAATTTTCACTCATGACCTCTTTAATTCTCCTTGCCTTAGCTTTTGAGTTTGTTAGATCTTGTAGAAGCTTTTCCTTTTCTTCCTCACATTCTTGAACTTGAGTCTTTAGTCTTGAATTCTATTTTCTAACCTTTTTCAATTCTCTGAGAGCAACAATAAGTTCTACTTCTAGATCTATTGTGCCTTCTTCTTCATTTTTTGAATCTTTCTCTACTTCTTGGTCTCCAAGAGCATCTTCATACTCTTTGACCTTATCTTCAATAGGAGCATTTTCTTCCTCTTCTATTGCCAAAAATAGGATCTCTTCTTCTTCACTATCTGAGAGTATTTCATCACTGTCACTTGAAGCCTTGCTTCCCTTGTTAACATAGAAACTCTTCTTGTGCCTTTGAAAGAACTTCTTTTCATGCTTGCCTTGACCATACCTATTTTTCTTTTCATACCTGGATTTTCCTCCTTCCTTTTTCTTATGATCCTATTTCTCTTCACTGCTACTGCTTCCAACTTTTGGACAATTAGATGCATAGTGACCAAAATTACCATAGTTAAAACATTTCACTATTTTCATACCTTTGTGCTTTCTTGAGTTCTTGTTTCTTCTACCATAGTTAGCTTCTTCATCACTGCTTGACTCACCACTTGATTCTGGTTTCTTATGTTTTGTCTTCTTTGATGCTTTGAAAGTTACCTCTTTCTTGGAGTTGGGATCCTTTACTATTCTCATCTCATAAGCTATGAGAATTCCATGTAACTCATCCATAGTCAATTTTTCAATATATCTCATCTCTTCTATAGCTGAAACCTTTCCATCATACCTCATAGGAAGTGACCTTAATACTTTCTGAGCAACACTAGAGTCTTCAATTTTGAATCCAAGTCCACGCATGGTATTAACAACTTCATCCACATGAAGCAAGTATGTAGCAATATCTTCCTCATCTTCCATATTCAAATATTCAAACCTTTTCTTGTGGTTTTGTAGTTTTGCCATCTTGACCTTTTTATCTCCCTCATATGTTTGCTTCAATTTTTCCCATATCTCTTTTGCTGATTTGCAATGCATAACTTTCACAAATTTTTCTTCACGTAATCCACTTAAGATTCCATTCATAGCCTTGGCATTATTCACATGTAACATCTTACCATATTTATCTGTGGGAGGAGTAGTTGTAGGTGTGAACCCATCCTCAATGGATTGCCATGTCTCATATCCTTGTGCCATCAAGTAAGTCTTCATTCTTATGCTCCAAAAAGCATAATTGTTCCCATCGAACAATGGTGCCTTATTTGATGAAGATCCATTCTGAGATGCCATCTGTGTTCCTGTACTTTCTTCCTTCAAGTTGTTAGACTTTTTTGAAGGAACTCGCTCTGATACCAATTGAAGAACACAGGCTTATACTGAGAGGGGGGTGAATAGTATAAGATCAACTTTTACTTTTCTTTCCCAAACAATATTATCCAATATTATCAATGGCAATATCAATAGCAGTAATCAAAGCAATGCACAAATCATCACACACATGAGAGACACAAATTTAACGTGGTTCACCCAATGTGGGCTACTCCATGGAGAAAATATTTCTTCTAAATTTTCTCAACAAATCTCTTGGGAATCAATTCCCTATTACAATGTTTATGGATCTCTATCCAAAGGAGACACCAATCCCCTATGCTCTGATTTGTGGATCTCTCTCCACAAGAGAACTCTATCCCCTAGCTCTAGTTCATGGAACTTGATCCAGGAGAACTCTATCTCCTCAACTAGTTCATGGATCTCTCTCCATAGAAGAACTCTATATCCTCAACTAGTTCATGGATCTCACTCCATAGGAGAACTCTATCTCCTTACTTTGGTTCATAGATCTCTATCCATAGGAGAACTCTATCCCCTCTACTCTAGATGGTGAACTTCTAGAAGACTTATACCCCCACTACTCTAGCTTGTGGATCTCTCTCCATAGGAGACCTCTATCCCCACTGCACTGGCTTATGGACCTCTATCCACTAGAGACCTCTATCCTCTCTACTCTTATCACCTCCAAAGTTTACTCTCAACTCTATCTCAAATTTACACCAAACTTTATCCCAAGTCTAGCATAAATCTTCTCTAACTTCTACTCATAAATATACCCCAAAATTTATCAACAAAATTCAAATAAAAAAATAAATCTCTCAAGACTTGCTCAAATCTAACTTCAAGCCTTCTCAAAACTTGCTCAAATCTACCTTCAAGCCTTATCACAAAGACTTGCTCAAATCTACCTTCAAGCCTTCTCAAAAGACTTGCTCAAATCTACCTTCAAGCCTTCTCAAAAGACTTGCTCAAATCTACCTTCAAGCCTTCTCAAAAGACTTGCTCAAATCTGCCTTCAAGCCTTCTCAAAAGACTTGCTCAAATCTGCCTTCAAGCCTTCTCAAAAGACTTGCTCAAATCTGCCCTCAAGCTTGCTCACAAACTTGCTCAAATAACTCCAAATCTTGCATACAAAACACAACTTAAAACTCTTTCAAAAAGCTTTCTTTTCACAGATAAATTCTACTTAGAATTCATTTAACCTCTGGAACATATAGAGAATGATATGCTCTATCAAAAACTCAATATGTTCTTCACATTCATAAATATTGCATTCAACTAATCCAATCTCTCTCTCTTGCAAAGGTAGGTCTCCCTATCAAATTAAATCAAAGTCCAATGTATACACTTGCTTCATAAAATTTAATCTTTCTAATTCTTGCAAATTTATTCTCAAACATCACACCATACTAATGCACAAATATTCTCAATCTCATTCAAACAATGGAAACACACTTGTTCTCAAAATCTAATGCAAGTGTTTCCAATTTCTTTCAACAAAGATGTACAATGTAGGTCTCAAACCCTAACTCAAATATTTTCAACAATGCTTATCAAACAACCCTTTTATCTCCACCTTATGTTCCAGAAATATTTACTCAACCAAACATCTTAACCAAAGAATGATGTGCCCATACCTCTTATTTTTCTCTGATGGAGATATGTCTTCAAAACCTATCTCACAAACAACTAATTTTTCTAGTGCCACTTCAAGGGTTAGATTGCAAGATACTTTCTCAAAACCTCCACATAAATTTTCTTCTCAAAAATATATGCTCAATGAAATCTGAAATTTATGTTTAATCACTCTTCTCTTGTTCTCAAAATATAGGGCATTAATAATTCAACAAAAACCTCTCATATTTCTTTTTCACAATGCAAGAATAACAATAAAATTATCAAGCCACTTTTATACCTTATTACTCCTATTCTTGCAAAATATTAATCAACACAACAAGGCACAAATTACACACATGAAATTTCCATATACACCTTATACCTCCTAGATTTAACTTCAGAAAATATAAATCAAATAGACTTTATAACTCCTTATTTCTCCTAATCTTTATAAACAATCAACACACCACATAATTAAAAAATTAGTCCGCATACCTTTAATAAAGCTGTCACACGAATAATTTTCTTCTCCGCTTGCAAAATGGTCACGCGAACAACCTTTTCCCTTTTGCCTTGCAAAATGATGACCATGAGATTTGAACCCGTGACTTTCTGCCTACTAGTGCCTTAGCGCTAGCCTAGCGACCAGCTGGGCTAGCCACCCACTTGAAATATATTGCACCGCAACCTTCTCTTATTCCTTTCCTCGACAAAAAATGAGTTTCGAGTTCTTACCATGCAAAAGAGCGCCCTCGAGTTTCAACCTTCTTTCCACTAGCACTCTAATGCTAGCCTAGAGACCAGTTGGGCTAGCCACTAGCTTGCAATATAATAAACAACACAACCACCTTTATTTCCTTCTCTGTGAATCGAATGAAATGCTTTACATTCCTTTGTTCCCCTTCGAACAAATCGAAATTTTCTTACATCAAACCTTAGCACAAATGAGATATATGGTCCTCTTAAATATGCATTTTGAAATGTTTCAAACGTCGGTGGGTAAAGTCAATGGCACCTTATAAAATTTCAAATTTACTTTATTATAATATTTAAACTTTGATTTAAAATATTATAATTTATCTCTTTTTTAAATAACACCTTTAGGCCCAAATACCTTTGTACTTTGCACAAATAAACTTGTCTTCAAATTCTTTTTCTTTCTTCAAATAAAACCTTTTGGCCCAAGTATTATAATATTTAAAAATATTATAATATCATCTCTTTTCTTTTAAACCATGGCCTTTATTTCAAACTATGCCTTTGCCTTTGAAATTTCAAACTTTTGTCCTGTTGTGTATAATATTTAAAAAATAAATATTATAACCTTTTCTTTTTACCAATTCCTTGTATTGGGATGAACCTTACCTTGCATAATTAACCAACTTATAAACCTTATCCTTTTGCCATACCAAACTATCTTTGGCATCAATGACAACCAATGACATCAACCTATGCCATCAATCCTTTGACATCAATGACAACCAATGTACTCAAAATTTCCAACAATGTTTTCCTCCTCTAACTGACACAACATGCAAATACTTGGACCTTGTTTGCTTCTCCTATGTGAAACTTCCCATGTCAAAGCCTTATTTCTCAAAGCTAACCACATGAAATAATTATCTTTTTTGGCGCTGATAATTTCCAAATCTACTTCCACCATCAAGCAAGCCCTTTAGGATCAGGGTTAAAACTTTCTTTGTAGCCAAGTCAAGTCGTATACTAACCCCCAAATTTGTTGTATACCCAAGCAATAGTATCTAGCTCAACTCTCAACTTGGTATGACTCTTATTAAGACTATCAGTGTAAGCCTTCCATAAAATAGTTTGCTCATTGAAAAGACCCAAGAAATGATCCTGCTTCCAACCTTAGGTCCAAAGACCAGAAGAATCTGGTTCCCCCACCTGATGAAGAAAGTAAAAACCCTTGTCTTATAAAGAACCTATCATAGCTTCTGGTAACAAAATGTTTTCTCCACAACCCAAAATAGAATCAGCCCCTATTCTAACTTGTTCACCATTGCCCACTTTCCAAGCCAAATATTTTCCAATCATAAAATGTTTGTACTAACGCCTTCCATTGAATGGAAACATATTATATGCTTTTTTGTGGACTTTTAATCCAATCCATAAAGGTCCCTAGACAAATATATTTCTATTCAATAATCTTCTTTCATAATCCTTCTCTAGTCAAAATCCTCCACAAGTTGTTTGTTGCCAAAGAAGAACCAAAAAGATGGATATTTTTAAGTCCCCAACCACCTTCCTCCTTTGGCCTAGCAATACTTTGCCACTTAACTAAAGATATGTCTTCATGTTCCTTGGGTCTAGTCCAAAGAAATTTGAAGTAGTATTTTCTTATTTTCTCTAGAACTCCTTTGGGAATGAAGGCCAAGGAGTGTCAAAACACATAAATTGTCTCAAGAACAAACTTTACAAGTGTTAATATCCCACCAATAGACAACCATCTATTACACCAATGGTTAATCCTAACTTCAGTTATCTCTAAAATTCATCCTCAATCTCTCTTCATGTAATTATTCGACGTCAATACAAAATCCAAATACTTAAAGCCTTCTTAGAAATATAAGAGATTAAAAGGAAAAATTCTAATGAGACCCTGGTCAATCTCCTACTCTAGACCATTAAAGCAAATAGAGGATTTTTGAAAAAATTTCTCCATGTCGATAGCAATAATATAAGTGTCCAAGATTTCCTTCAAATTTCTAGCTTCCCTTAAACTACCCTTTGTGAACAACAATACATCATCAACAAATAATAAATGAGATAAACAAAGGACCCCCACTTTGATCTCGGACATGGATATTTCCCTTTTTGCATCGAAAATAGCTCTACTCAATCCTTCAACAACCAATAAAAAAATTAAAGGAGATAAAGGACATCTTTGTCTTAGTCCTCTTGAGCATCTAAAGAATTTGGAATTTGATCCATTTATAAGAACAACAAAATATATAGAATAAATGGGTCCCATAATCCACTTTACTACTAGATAGCTAAAACCCACATGTAAGAGCATCAATCTAAGATACAACCAAATAGTTCTATCATAAGCTTTAGATAGATCTAGTTTAATAACCATTGCAAGAAGATTTTTAGTTTTAATAGAGTGAAGGCCCTCTTATGCAGCTCCTATGGCTTCAAAAATCTATCTACCTACTATAAACCCAAATTGCTCCTAGAAAATAACTTCAAAGAAAATCTTCTTCAATCTAATAGCCATAATCTTTGCAATGATTTTATAGGTACATTTACACAATAAAATAGGTCTAAATTCATCATATATTTCAGGCTTCTCCTTTTTGTGAATCAAAGCTAAAAAAGTGGAGTTAAAAGCCCCAAAAAGCTTACCATGATGTAAAACGAACAATAATTAGATTAGGAAAATAATCAATCCGAACATTAGGAAATTCAATTAACGTCAAAGTATAAATAGGTTACAAAATAGACTATTTAACAACTTAGTTGTAGAAGCGCTAACGTCGTTCAATAATAGAATATGCTAACAAACTAACTAAATATCATAAGATATTTAGGTATTAACCATAGTAACTAGAAAGTAATTCATAGCATAGTAACTATCTCCTATGGTAGAAAAGTAAATGTAATAACCTATGTAGTATAATGCAATATACTACCTATTTTACCTAGTGGAGTAAAGGGTAAATATCCCAAAGAATGGAATATTACTCTAACATCCCCCCTTATTACATTATTTGGGTAATGTATATAACTGTCCCAATACAGTAAACAAAATGTCGATCTGCTGGTTCTTGCTCTGTCACAATGCTCTGGCTGCTCCTAAGCAAAAAAATGGGTCATTCCTCACTTTGTCTTCACATTAACGAATGTCCTTATTGTAATCTTGTCATCCAACCGAATTGCATGGGTAACCAGCCACTGCAATCGCTAGGTGTAGTAGAATAGATCACTTCATACGAGGTTCATTCATTTACAATATGAGTTTGCAAAAGATAAGGTAGCTAAGGTGTCGATCGCTACCAAAAATGCACCCTTATAAGTTCCCCCCTTCTTGTTGCAAAACATGTTGTAATTAATTTCTGAAAGAAGCATGACTAAGGTGTCGGACGCTGCCGAAAATGCACCCTTATAAGTCTTCTTCTCTTTTTACAAAAAATTGTGAAGAAAAGAAAAGTATATCCTCCCTTAATTGCAAAAGAAGATGTGCAACTCAAGAGTGTTGTGAAGGATTTTACAAATATTGCCTCCTAGGCAATTTTACACCACAAAAATTCCCTCCTTTTGTTACAAGTACTTCAAACATTGAGAGTTTGCTATTTATGAAGCCTAAAAGAGGTACAATCACCCCTTATTGCAAGTACTTCAAACAAAAACTTATGCTATTTATGAAGCCTAAAAAAGAGAGAGAGAAATGATGTTTTGCTCAAGGTGACAAATGTGTTTTCCCTCTACAATATTGTCTTAGCAATAAGCACTCTGTGTGCTTTTTCTAAACCAAAATCAGAATCGAAACTAGACACTTCACTAGCAATATGGCCTTTGTTTTGCTTTTGTGTTGTGCCTTTGTCTTTCTTGTTTTGCTTGTTTTTGAACCAACACCGATTGGTGTCATGGTTGTCCTTTTTACAATACGAGCAAAACCTCTTTTGAGATTGCTTTCCCTTACCTTTTGAGGATGATCCTCCCTTTTTAAAGTTTCCCTTCTCTTTATTACCTTTATAGTTTGAATAAAGTGCATTGTTTGACACTTCATCATTTTGGAGTTGATTTGCTTCCTCAGTTTGAAGCAAATTGACTAACTCCACAAAGGTGACAACTCTTTGTGAAACATTAAGGGATGTAATCAATATTTTGTAGGATTCGGGTAGAGCTCTCAAAATTACTGAAGTCAAAATGGTGTCTTCTACTTTGGCCCCTAAAGCATTAAGCTTAGACTTCAGATCTGCCACTCTGCAGAGGAATAGTTCTACTGATTCACCTGACTTCATATGGAGTGTATGAAGTTGTGTTTGAAGGTTTAGAATAGTTGATTGATTCTTGCCTTCAAAAATGGTACTAAGAGCATTCCATGCCTCTTTACCAGTTTTAGCTTCACTTATGTGAGGTTGGATCTCATCAGTAGTTGCAAGGAGTATCAACATGAGAAGACGATTGTTCTTTTTGTCCCATGCTTTTTGATCTACTCCTGGTGATGCGGGTCTTGTTTCAGTGCCATCAACTAAATCCCACATGTCCTCTACAGTCAAGATGGCTTTCATCTTAGTTTTCCATGTTGAATAGTTAGGACCCTTTAGCAATTGTGTATCACTTAAGTATTTATTGATAGTTGCCATGATGAAGGTCCTACAATTTGTACTAAGATGATATTTCTTTCACTCTCAAGTGGTATTTAATGGCACCTACCTGAAGACTCTCTTGAAGAGAGATAATCAGTTGGAGGAAATTAAGCCAAACAAATAAGAGATGAAAGATAATTCACTCAAACAGATATTTAATGGCACCTGCCTGAAAATCCTCTTGAAAAAGGATAATCAGTTTGAGGAAATTAAGCCAAACAAATAAGAGTGAATTAGGGGTTTTGGTTTTAGGAGAGAATATCAAGTGAAAATGGCTTTAAATCTGTGCAAGGATTTACACAAATTTGTGAAATTTTGAGGTATGGAGTGATCTTGATTCTATGACTTATAATTGCAAAAAGAAATAATGCAATAATCAAACAAGAATGCCCTCAAAATTATTATCACTTAGGTGTCGGATGCAACCGAAAATGCACCTAATTTGCCAATGAAGGTGTCGAGTAAAATCGAAAATGCACCTTTTAATTTTTGCAACAAAATGTGGATTTGTGTTGTGCAAAAAATTGATATTTTTATGTCTCCTACTTGTTTTACAATTTTGCAAAAGAAGTACAATGTTGTCTTCCCCATTTTATTTTGCAAAATTAACAATATGAGCACTCCTTTCAAGACAAGTCGACACACGACCCACGTTTGAAAGGCTTCCAGACCAGTCGACACACGACTTTGGTTTTTGTCTTCAACAATTTAGCATGAGGAGCAAAATTGCTATTTTATGTTTTATGTCTCCTTTCTTGAAGGAGAGAACAAAAGCAAAGTTTTGAAGTTTTGTGAAAAATGAGATAACCTTTATGCTTCCTCAATCATGGCATGCTATGTATTTTGCAATAGAATTGTTGAGTTTCTATGTCTTATATCTCCAAAAATGAATGAAGAAAACTATAGAACTTCTGTGGAGGTTATTGCAAAAAAAATGTTGAAGCAGGTTTTTAAAATTTGCGAAAAAGAGGTTCCTATGTTTCTTTTGTCTCCAGATGAGAGAAAACACAATTTGATTTTTGGAACATTTAAGGCAAAATTTTTGTTTGGATTTCAAGTTCTCTAAGTTTGATAAAGCAGAAAAATATGTATTTAAGATGAAATTTCTATAATTTAGGAAAAATTTGGAAAAAAAATGGTCCAATTTGATTAAAAATTGAATATTTTAAGCCAATTTGAAAATAAATTATAAAAAAAAACTCAAACAAAATATTTTTAATGCTTAAAAACTTTAGAAAATTTAAAATTTTAGAAATCGATTAAAAACCTTTGTATTTGGAGGCGCTGGGAATCGATCTGGTGCCTCCGCTGTGCAAGGCGGCCGCGCTAGCCAACCGAGCCACCGACCGGTTTGAAAAGGCTTCGTGCAGCTGCTATTTAAGGTGGCCACGACGGAGCATAGCCTTTGTGGGATTTATCCCACGTGCATCCTAAAATGGGATGCAGAGGCTTTATAAGCCGCGACATGCCCCATATACGTCGATTGCCTACGAGCAATCGACGAGTCTCGCTCACCCTTTTGGATGTCGCCACGTGGTGCCAAGGGTGGGCTCGGTCAAGTCCAAGTCACGTCCTGTCGTCTAGTGGCTATCCGCCACGTGTCGAGTCCGAGTCAGTCATGTCGTCCAGTGGCTGTCTGCCACGTGTCGAGTCCGAGTCAGTCATCCAGGTCGCGCCTCGGGGTGCGTGCAATCTAGAGATCGTTAGATCTCGCCACTTGTCACATCATGATTGGTCGGTTTCAGGGATCGAAGGGCCTCCTGCCCTCTCGGATCCTAAGGTTGTCAGGGATCGGAGGGTCGCCTGCCCTCTCGGATCCTGAGGTGGTCGAGGATCGAAGGGCGCTCCTGCCCTCTCAGATCTCGATTGGGTCTGGATCATCACGTCCAGCTGGGAGGGAAGGGCTCACCTGCCCTCTCGGCTCTCCCAGCCTATGGGGGCCCACGTCCACGTGGGATCGAGAGGGCACTCCTGCCTTCCTGATGATCCCGCGTGTGACTACGGGAGACAACGAAGGCCGAGCCCACGTGTGGTCGATCGAAGGCTGCTCAGGCCGATCCTACGGGTGGTCTATGGGCGGTTGGTCAGCGTTGTCCTGATTGGCCAAAAAATGGCCATGGGATCATGGCTGACAGGCTTCGACCTGTCATGCGGGTGATCGGATCATGATCGCCTCGGTGATCACATCGGTCGATCGACCCCACAATGGCTGGGCCCTGGCAGGTCAAATTGACCTGTCCAATAGTCTGGCCATTGGGCTCACCTGTTGAGGTGGGTTCGATGGCTACCAAATGGCACCAACTCGTCCTTCGGGCGAAGCCAAAAAAATGGCTCTGATGCCAATGATGTAAAACGAACAATAATTAGATTAGGAAAATAATCAATCCGAACATTAGGAAATTCAATTAACGTCAAAGTATAAATAGGTTACAAAATAGACTATTTAACAACTTAGTTGTAGAAGCGCTAACGTCGTTCAATAATAGAATATGCTAACAAACTAACTAAATATCATAAGATATTTAGGTATTAACCATAGTAACTAGAAAGTAATTCGTAGCATAGTAACTATCTCCTATGGTAGAAAAGTAAATGTAATAACCTATGTAGTATAATGCAATATACTACCTATTTTACCTAGTGGAGTAAAGGGTAAATACCACTCAACCTAACTTCCTCCATTAATCTGAGAAGATCCTCCTCAACAAGATCATAGAAAACTAGGAAAAACTCCACAAGCCATCCATCAGGCCCTAAAATTTTATCCTTTTTAAAAGAAGTCAGGACAACTTTCAATTCTTCCTTTGTGACCTCCTTCATAAGTAATTTATTATCCTCCTCTATCACAAAATTGGGGAAGAAAGTAGTTAACTTTAAAATTTTTCCAATATTGACTCTATCAGGTTCTTTATAGATAGATTGAAAATGTTTTACTCCCAAATCTGCTAACTCGGAGAAACTCCTAACGAGGACCCCTTCTTCATTTTGCATCTCCTAGATAGTGTTAACCTTCTTCCTATGATTAGAAAAATTATGAAAAAACTTAGTATTTTCATCCCCTTTTTTAACCATACAACTCTACTTTTCATTCTCCATTCAACTTCCCTCCACTCCAAGAATTTGTTCTTCTTAATTTCTAGTTCAACCAGTCTTGTTTTCTCCTCCTCTTTAAACAAACTAGCCTCATTCTTTTTATGAATTTCTAAAATTTCCTTCTCCACCAACTTAAGATCTCTATCCATACTCTCCTTTTTAACTACAATCCAAGATGCCACAACTCCTTTTAAATTTTTTAAAGCAACAACAAATTGAAAACTCATCGATAACCTAGAACTTTGGTCATAACCAATCCATTATTTTTTAATCAATTGTTGAAAATCTTCTTCCTCCAACCAAATTGGATTGAGCTTAAAAGGATTAGCAGGTTTTGCCTCCTAATTTTCTAATTGAAGAAGTATGGGAGAATGATCTGAGCCACCTCTAGTCTCAACCCATGATCATTTTCTATCTATTTCATTGTATAAATACTCTGAGATCAAAAATATATCCAACCTCTTTGAGATCCCAACTTCCCCAACTCTATTATTTCTCCACATAGGCAATAACTTTATTGGTTCTAAATCAATTAAACTAGCTTCTTCAATCTTATGTCTAAAGTAATCTGCAAGTCTATCAAGTCTTGCAGATTCTCCCCATACCTCACTTCTATTCATAGTAAAATTTAAGTCCCCACCAATGATAACTCTTTCATCCCTAACACACCTTTGGGAGAAAAAATCATCCCAAGAAGACCTGCCTATCTTCATAGGGACCATAACAATTAATAACCAATAACCTCAAACCCAAGTCTTTAAAAAATAATTATATCCACAAGCCTGAAACCATAAAGGAAGAATTAATTAAGGATATTGAGTTCTTCCAACCAGTCAAAACACCCCCTGAATTTTTGGTAGCATCTAGAGCCAAGAACTCCCAATCCCTAAGCAATTTACTTAACCCTTCAATGACTTTTGTACTTGCCCCCATGGTTTCTTGTAGAAGGATAACATCTAGATTATGAATTTCCACCAGCTTGGCTAAGGCAAGTCTTTTAGAGGGACTGCCAAGACCTCATATATTAAGGGATAACAAGATCATTTAAACATCTTAGAGGGGTTTTATCCCACTTTAAGGACCCCTTTGATAGATTTTTGTTTACCCTGTTGAATTTCCCTCAAAGCCTTCTCATATGCATGAAACAAAAAAGATTTCCTACCTACTAAAGAAGTGGAAGAGTCCTTTATAAGGTCCGGATCTAACCCTAACCTTCCAAAAACTACACAAGTTCTCAACTCGGATTTCCTTTTTGTAGAACATAACAAATATTTGCAAGATGATCCCATCTCCAAACCATCCCCTAAAATAGATACCTCCCTAGAAGATTCACCTGATAGGTCAAAAAACTTCCCCCAATAGAAAAAATATTTGGATCACAATCCCTATTCAATGTGTTTGAGGTTGCCATCCCATTGTCCAAATCCCTAGAAAAGTCCTTGTCCCTAGGACTTCTCTCCAAAGATTCATAAGGAAGTGTACAAACTTATTTATTACCTAATTCTAGATTATTCTCCACATGTATTGGACAATAATTATCATAAGGCTTAGATGACTAACCAACAAACTTAATAGTATCAGGTTCCAATCCTTTCATAATTTTCTTTATGACTCTATCTCCTTCTCTAACAACCTATGAATAGTGAAATGGAGATAAAGCTAGGCCCAAAATTTCTTCCTCCTTCTCCAAAGTTCTAGTTCCAAGTTTAACAACATCCTTTTTGCTTGTTTGTGTCAAATCAAGGAGCACTACTGAGTTCTAAAAAATAGGTATCTCTTGATTATTGTTAGCTGACTTGAAATCCCCACTAGTCATTTGTTTTCTCCTCCATACTTTCTATGTGAAATATTGAGAACATTCCTTAGCAATATGTCCATAAACATGACAACGAACACATCTAAAAGGAATCTTCAAATAGTCCAGGATTTGATTATGAATTGTATTCCCCACAACTATCTCCATACAATTCGGTAAGCCTTCATTGATATCCATCTCAACCAAAACCTGAGCTACAGACCAAAAAACACTAGATTTGAAAGAAACATCTATATCCAAGGTTTTACCTAATGAATCTCCAATCTCTTTCAAAGCTCTTTCTGACCATAACTCCATTGGTAGACCTGGAAGTTTCACCCAGATCAAGATTCTCCTAGAAACTTCAATCCTAGGATCAAAGCAAGTCATCCAAGCCTTCAAAGCCAAAAAAGAAGACCCCCAATACCAATAACCTCCCAAAATTTTCTGTGCATCTTCCTCAGATCAAAAAAGGAAACCTATCCATCCTTTGGCAAGTAAGTGAAAAATTGGCCCATATCCTAAAATTGGGACCCATACCTTCTGCAACCACTCATTTAGTGTATTATCAACTATTTGACATCCATGAAACTTCCCAATAAGGGCCTTTCCTAAAAACTCCAAAACTTGTTCCATCCTCAGGTCTTCCCCAAGTACCATTCTGATATTTGACCTTCTCTTTTTAACCACTTTGTGTGCCTTATGCACTTTAGTAACTAGAGTTATAGTCTATGTTGATTGAAATTTTGGACCCACTCCACTTAGGGCCTCTAAATCAAGACTTTTACCAATAAAACCAGAACCAAACAAAGGAAACTCCATCAGACAAAGTGAGTCTGGGTTGTTTGGATCCTACTCAAGTTTTTCTTCCTCGCAATGAAAATCTTGCTCATTCATTAGACCCATCACTTGAGTAGAGTGTTCTAAGACACCTGAGAGTGAGTAGTCAATAGGACAACTGACCTGATCTAAACCTACTAACATAGACTCCCCTCTATCCACTAAATTTTGATGACCTACAGTATTATTCTGGCCACTCAAAAAACCCAAGGACCCCTAGTTCTCAACTTCTAAGTCTTATCCATAAATGGGACCCTTGGCCCTTGGAGTTGAAAATATGCACTACCCCTCAAAGGGGTCCTCTGAGAAGTCCAAATGTTCCTCTTCATTCTCCATCAAAATAAGAAACCAATTTCCCAAACTATACTACCATTTTAAAAATACCAAATAAAAACAAAAGTTAATATTTTCCCTTTGCAAACCCTAGCTTTGTTGCATGTACTTCATGATTCCAATCAACAAACTTCTTCAAACAACCATTCACATGCACAAAAATATTCCTCCCTATCAAAGTAACTCCTTTCACCTTTTGCATGCTCTGATTCTAGAAATAAAGTTGTCCAACCTTCATTTTCTTCACATGAACAGATCTGAGTGCACTTTAATTTTGAAAAATGTTGATGCTTCTTGTGTCATTTTTTTAAAGATATCAATCAAGAACTGGACCCACCTTCATTTTATTCACATGAATAGATCTGAGCACATTCTAGTTTCAAGAAAAATAAAATATTGTCACTTGTGTATTTTTTTAATTTTCTTTGTGCTTCACTTTGCAAACCCTAGCTTTGCTACATGCACTCCACAATTCTAGCCAACAAAATTCTTCAAACTATTGTTCACATGCACAAAAATATTCCTCCCTAGAAAAGTAACTCCTTTCACCCCTTTGATTTAATTCCTTTGTGCTTCACTTTGCAAACCCTAGCTTCACTGCATGCACTTCATGATTCCAATCGACAAACTTCTTCCAAACAAAATTTAAATGTAAGAAAGAGGAATGCTTACCTCCTTCATAGTCCAAGCTTTCATCAAAATTGTAGATGGGTCTTCAGCTGTCATTGGGTGATGACGATGATGGATCAACCACAAACTGCTATGGCAGAAATGATAATGGATCAACCAAAAGTTGTATAGATGGTAGTGGCAACAAATCAACCATAGGCTACTAAGGTGGTGATGGATCAACCACAGGATATTGTAGTGATAGTGGATCAACCACAGGCTATTGATATAAAAAATCAACCATAGGTTGCTGAGGTACTGGCAGATTAGCCATAGATTGTTGAGGTGGTGGATCAACCACAGGCTGAATAATATCATTTTCCAACTTTAAATTCAAAAATCTCCACAATGATTTATTATAAACCTAGGATAGTATTAATAAAAAAGTATCTTAGATTTTGTAGTATTAATGAACTATCCAACAACCTTCTCATAGCATGATAATTTAAATTTAAACTCCATGACCTTATTGATTGAGGGATAACCCAAAAGAAGAGTATCATCAACAAATATGAGACGAGATTCAAAGGGACCATTTGTTACAATCTAAATACCTTTGATTTTCTCTTCTACTTTTATCTTTGAGAAAGCTCTCTCTAATGCCTCAACAAGAATAATAAATAAGGAGATAATTCATCATCCTGGAGGATTCTATAAGATGATTCTAAATATTCATGATATTCATTGATCAAAATAGAACATTTTGGAGTGTTATAATAACATCTAATCCATTGACACCAACCTTGATCAAAATATTTTATTTGTGAAATCATATAGAGAACTCCAACAAACCCTATCATATGCCTTGTTCTAATTTTACAAGTATACCTAATTTTCATGGAATGAAGATAATGCATGGTCTTTTATGTAATGATTACACCATCAAGAATTGGTTTACCATGAACAAAACCACCTTGTTCCTCTAAGATAACACAATATAGAATGATTTTCAATCTATTTACCATAATTTTTGAAATGATCTTATAAATAAATATATAGATATATAATTATTTATTTTTATTTATTTATTTATTTAATAGGTATCTTATAAATCATATTATAAAGGGTTATTGGACAAAAATTATTAAAATATGTTATCTCACCTTTCTAATAAATCGATGCAATAAAATATGGCATTGATCTCACTTATTATAGCCTTTGTTTTCCTAGACTCTTTAGCCATGGATGACATGTCACTCTTCAAAAAATTCCAAAGTTTTTGAAAGAAAATTGTAAGATATCCATCGAGACCAAGTGCCTCATTAGGTTGGGATGAGAAAATTACCTTCTACAACTCCACAAATATATTCCTTGTAAAGCTTTTATTTTGTCCTTATGTGATGATTCATGGAATATTTTGTAAAAAACTTATCTCGGACCTCCTTATCTTGCTCAAATTTTTATGAAATATCAATAAAATAATCAATTGCTTTCTTCCTACTATCTTCTTCTTCCTCAATACTTCTTTCATCTAGAGTTGAAACATCTTTGATATGATGAAAAAACAAATGTATTTTTATCATAGCATGATTTTTTGGGGTACTTTTATTCCCTTCCATAAGTCATCTCTCTCTAGATTTTTAGGACCAACATGACTCTTCCTTTTTCAATGCATTATGATAAAATAAAATAAAAATAAAAATGTTTTCTTGCACATAAGTATCTTGGTCCATTCCATTGGTTTTTACTATTTCTTGTAAATTATTGTGTTTGAATTTAATTTCCTCTTTTATTTTAAATATTTTATCAAAATATTTGGCATTCCAAATATTTGTTTGTTCTTTTAGATGGTTCATCTTCTAAAAAAATATATACATATATGATCCTTCAATCCTAACTTCAACCCACTATAACATAACCATTTGGAATAAATTAGGATATTGGGGCCTAGTAGACTAAAATTTAAATGGATTTAAATGATCATCATTGAGTAGATAATATATGAAGAGAGTGGACTTGTGATTTGATCCTACTTGCAATAAAATGTTTTAAGAAAATGAATACTTTGTTTGAAACCATGTATTAGATAACAAAAATTTATCCAATGTTTCTACCATATGAGTTTCTCTAATGTGTTTACTATCCCATGTATATTGAAAGATCGAATAAATAACATCCCAAAGGCCATTTAAATTGACAAATGAAGCAAAATACTCTATTTATTTAGACCATATAAAAGAACCACCCTTCTTTTCTAAAGGTAATAGAACTTTTTTAGAATCCATAGATCATAATTATAAATCATTATTGAATTTGACATAAATAATTGAAGTCCTTCCAACATCTTTCATGAGAAGTAACTATAGTTGGAGTATATGCATTTATAACCCTAACTTTGATCTTTTTCTCTTTTCTATAAAAATATGAGTAACCTAATTACTTTTTACTTATAGTAATCATCCCATGTTGTTGCAACAACTCACGAAACTCCTATAGTAAAAAATACTAGGCAATCTCCCTTCTAAATAATTTTGAATGCATCCTTACATTCCTCACTACTTTTTTTTTTTTTTTGTGGAAAACATCCCAAAAGGGATGCCACTTTCGGGTAAGACCCAAGGAGGTAGGGGTATCCCTACATTCCTCACTACTTATTTTTGTTTCCTGCATTGAAATAAAATAAGGGCTAAACACTTGTTAATTCCATAATAGTATTTTTTAGGGGTCTTATTAATGCCCCTAATATTCCAACATACCATTTGCATCACCACTTTTTATTTGTATTTGTCAGCTTAGCCCCACTTCTTGTTAACACTTGTGAGACTTGTTTTTTGTATATCATTATCCCTAAGAGCTTCCTTTGCTCTTTGTTCTTGATTTAAGGGTCTTCCTATATTATTTTGCATTCCTACTAACACTTTCATCTTCATTAATCTCTTTGATTTTTTCCATATTGTTTATAATGATACTTACCATATATAAGTTTATTATACCTTTAGAGAATTTGAAAGGCAAGGAAAAACCTCAAAATAATTTTCTTCTTTATGTTGCCCTAAAAACCCTAAAATGTAAGGACAATCTTGAAGAACACAAGATTATACTGAGAGGGGGGGTGAACAGTATAAGACCTTTTTTTACTTTTTCCTTTATACTTCAATTCAAAATTATGCAGTGTATATATAGCAGTATCAATAGTCGTAATCAAAACAATGCACAAAACACCATCCACAATAGAGACACAATAATTTACGTGGTTCACCCAAAGTGGGCTACTCCACGGATAAAATCTTTCACTAAATTTTATCAAATCAAATTCTGGGAATACCTTTCCCGATTACAATGTTTATGGGCACCAACCCAAAGGAGACACCAATCCCCTAGCTCTGCTCTGGTCGGTGATCCTCTAGAAGACCTCTGCCTCTCGCTGCCCTTAGCAAATGGAACTCTATCCATAGAAGACACCTATCTTCCCTACTCTCGCTGGAGACCTCTGTCCTCAACTCTGTCACCTCCAAAATTGGTCCTCGAATTTGCACTAAACATAGTCCTTCGGTCTAGCACAAATGTCCTCATTCGTCTTTCTCTGATCTGCACCAAACATAGTCCTTCGGTCTGGCACAAATGACCTCGAATCTGCACCAATCTCTGTCCTCAACTGGTCCTCAAATCTGGTTCACAAAAGTGGTTCACAAGCTTTCACTAAAGCTTGCTTGATCTTCACCCAAGTCTTCACCAAGACTTGTCTCAGATCTGCTCTACAAGTTCTCACTAGAACCCCTCACCGCTTCAATACATACACAACTTCTTGCTTTTATCGCACTTTGCCTTCTCTCAAGTCTTCTCTATCTCGCACCCTTCGATTCTCATTCAACATCCATCGCCCGCTTTCTCCTTTGCACAAACACAGACCCCGTCTTCACACACTCTGATTCCTTGCGATCTCTCTCACTTAGATGATTTGACAAAATGCACTCTATTCTCGATGATCGAACTCCTCCTCCACACTCTATTTGCGAATGTCGCACTTCGAACGCACACACAAAATCGATACTTTAACTCTTCGAACAACCCTCCTTTTATACTAATACTTTCAAGATCAAAACCTTGATCTTAGTCGGCTGCACAACCCTAAACTACATCGGTTGCAAACCCTAAAGTTTGTCGGCCCAAATTTAACTTTGTTGGCCTCACTACCTCTGCAACTCTTCTGTAGCTTCTGTCGCGAAACTACAACATGTCGCGATATCGCGACACCTTTGCAACCGTACACTTTCTTTTGCCTTTTGTCGCAAAAACATGACACTTTAGCCTTTAACAACCCACAACTTCATCCTGCTCGTCGCGATCACTTTTTGCTTTCCCTTAACTTGCTTTTGGTCGAAATCGTGACACTTCCCTTCATAGTTCTTTGACTTCTCTTTTCTTGATTTCTCCTATCTATCGCAAAATCGTGACACTTTCTCTTCCTTGCACTCTTGTCTGCTTGCACTAGCGAAAACGGAACATGTCATGAAATCACGACACTTTCATTGCCTTGTGCTTTTCTCGCCCCCTTACGCCCGTGAAACTGGAACATGTCGCAAAATCGTGACACTTTCGCCTTCGAGCTCTTCCTTCTTGAATTCGTCACGAAATCGTGACGCTTCTCGTTGGAAGACCCTTCCGTCTTTGTCATGAAATCATGACACTTTCTGCATCCATAAGCTTTCTCTTCAACCTGTCACGAAATCGTGACACTTTCTACATCCGTACGACTTCTTTTCAGCCTATCGTGAAATCACGATGTTTTCTTATTTTAGACTCTTCCCTTTGCTGCATGTCGCGAAATCGTGATAGTTCTCACTTCGAGTTTTGCAGCATGTCGCGAAATCGCGACAGTTCTCATTTTGACTTCTGTAGCATGTCGCGAAATCACGACATTTTTTCTCCTTAGCACTTTTTTTTTTGGGTCGTGAAAACCCGACATGTCGCGATATCGTGACACATTTTCTCCCAGACTCTCTCTCCTGCAACATGTCACGAAATCGTGACACTTTTTCTTTCGGACTCTCTCTCCTGCAACATGTCGCGAAATCGTGACACTTTTTCATCCGACCAACCTTCCTTGCAATATGTCACGAAATCGTGACATTTTTGACTCGAACATTCTCTCTCCTCTTTGAGTCACGAAACTGCGACATGTCGCGATATCGCGACACTTTTCTAAAAAGCTTTCTCTCACCTTCTCAAGTCACGAAAATGCGACATGTCGCGATATCGCGACATTTTTCTAAAAAGCTTTCTTTCGAACCTGTCATGTCGAAACCTTCATCAAAACAAATTATTTTACATAAAATCAAATTCCTTCAAAAGCTTCTTGACATCAATGACAACTTAAACACTTGAGCAAAGGCAATGCACCCAAGGTACCCAAAATTGCCAACAATCTCCCCCTTTGTCATTGATGGCAAACCTTTACTAAAAACACGTCTCAAGAGCCAAAACTGAAACCAACTGTGCTAACAACTAAGAAACTATGCCCACAACTAAGAATCTTCCTTTGAAGTTTTGCTCCCCCTAACTTGAAGCTTTCCTCTTCACTTGAAGCTCTCCCCCTTACTCATATCTCTCCCCCTTTGTCATCAATGGCAAATGGTCACCTTTGGGGCTCGGGACTAAGAATGAGCCTCTTAGCTTAGTCCCTCCCCCACCTCCCGATGAGGTGATTAATTTTGGGGTGGGAGTAAAACTCCCATTAGGCACTGATCATCATCAGCATCTATAATTTCCTTATCGGGCCTTCTCTTGAACTCTTTGCCCGTATTCTTGTTCTTGTCACTTGTTCTTGTTCTTGTTCTCATCCATGTTCTTATCCATGCCTTGATCCTTGGACCTGTTCATACCATTGTTTCTGTTCCTATACCTTGAAAGTTCAACTCTACACTGTCTAGTTGTGTGACCTTCATTGTTGCACTTATAACAAGTAACAATGTTATTTCTTTTAGGCATACCTGTTCTTTGAATCCGCCAGTTCTGCCTAAACCTATTTTGATCAAACCTGTTCTTGTTATTTACCTCGCAATAGACTGCCTTGTGCCCGAACTGTTGACAAGAGTAGCAATACCCTCGAAAGAAACTAGCGCTTCTGAAATTTTCGTTCACCTTCTTCACTTGAGCCATGCAATGTGCAGCCATGTGACCAAACCTGTAACATGCAAAACATCTGCCGTGAAATTTACCTTTATTCGACCTCTTGGGTCCTGAAAACTTCTTCTTCTCATTCTGAATTTCATTTTCTGTTTCTACGCATCTATCATCCAAGGACTCATAATCTGAAATACTTTCCTCATCGTAAATATCTTCCTTTTGGAGTCTCTTACTAGACTCTCCAACTTGTTCCTTGACAAAACCAAGGCCTGTTTTATCCGTTGTCTTTCTTTGACCTTTGATGAGTGACTTAACCTTTTTGGAGCTATCTTGAAACCTTGTAAATCTTATCCTTGTACTCTTTAGTTTCCTCTTTCAAAGAAGCCATTTTCTGTTCTAACTCACTATACTCAAGAACCTTAGACTCTAACTCATCCTTGAGTTCTTGTGTCTTAGCCATAGAGACGTCGAGACTTTCTATAAGATCATCTCTCTCCATACAACATTCATCTAACTTATCCTTGAGTCTAGCATTCTTCTTTCTTTCCTTTTTCAAAACACTAAGAGCGTTAGTAAGTTCACTTTCTAGATCCTTTATTTGTTTGCTTTTTGAATCATCAAACCCTTTTTCAGATTTCCTATCACTAGAGGTGCTACCTTTTTCAAAAACCATACATGCATCTTCCTTATAGTTTTCTGAAGCATCCTCATACATACTAGAAACCAAATCATTATTTGTGCAATCATCCTCAAGGTGACCAAAATTTCCACATCTAAGACATTTCATGATAATGAATCTATGTTTCGGTTCTTCCTCTTTTTCTAATATGAACAACATCTCATTTTCAGTATCACTTGAAGAACTTTCACTATCACTACTAGAACACTTACTTGCTTTGTCTAGGTATAAACTCTTCTTGTGCTTGTGAGAATACCTCTTTCCTTGATTGTTGCGCTCATATTTGTTTTTCCTGTGATGCTTGTGCTTTTTAGAATCCTTGCTCTTAGAATCCTGTATATCTTCATCACTTTCGTTCTTGGGAATAGTACAGTCAGTAGCATAATGACCAAACTTTCCACAATTGAAACATCTTATATTTTTCACGCTTTTGTGCTTTCTAGAGAACTTGCCTTTCTTGCTATAATATGCCTCTTCATCACTGGAAGACTCATCACTCTCTTGAAGTTGTTTACCCTTGGATTTCTTGGTAGCCTTGAAAGTCGCCTCTTTCTTGACATCAACCTTCACTTGAGTTCTCAACTCAAATGCTACAAGTATACTATGGAGCTCATCCTTTTTCAACTTATCCAAATCTTTAGCTTCCTCAATAGCAAAAATATTTTCACTAAATCTATTAGGAAGAGATCTTAAAATCTTATCACAAACATCATTTTCAGCAAGCTCAAGACCTAAGTCTTTCATGGAGTTAACAACCTCATCCATACGAAGCATGTAGTCACTAATATTTTCATCATCATTCATCTTGAGTTGTTCAAACATACCTTTGAAGTGTCTCAACTTAGCCTTTCGGACATTTACATCACTCGTGTGAACCACCTGCAATCTGTTTCCACATTTCACTAGTTGTCTTGCAGTGAATCACCTTGGTAAGATCTGCCTTCTGTAAACCTTTCAGGATTGCATTCATTGCTTTTGAATTGCTGTGATGTAGGAGCCTGTCTTCTTTAGTATAAGGACCATGTTCAGGAATAGTGTACCCGTCTTTAATCACTTCCCAAACCTCATTCCCAAGTGCCATTAGATGAACCTTCATCCTTGCACTCCAAAGACCAAAATCTGATCCATCGAGAATAGGTGCTGCATTGCCACTTGAATAATCCATTGTGTTCTTTGCTAGCTTTTCCTTCAAGTTGTTAAACTTTTCAAAGGCACCGGATCTGATACGAATTGAAGAACACAAGCTTATATTGAGAGGGGGGGTGAATAGTATAAGACCACTTTTTACTTTTTCCTTCAATTCAACTTCAATTCAATATTATGTAGTGTATAGATAGCAGTATCAATAGCCGTAATCAAAACAATGCACAAAACACCATCCACAATAGAGACACAATAATTTACGTGGTTCACCCAAAGTGGGCTACTCCACGGATAAAATCTTTCACTAAATTTTATCAAATCAAATTTTGGGAATACCTTTCCCGATTACAATGTTTATGGGCACCAACCCAAAGGAGACACCAATCCCCTAGCTCTATTCTGGCTGGTGATCCTCTAGAAGACCTCTCGCCTCCGTCGCCCTTAGCAAATGGAATTCTATCCATAGAAGACACCTGTCTTCCCTGCTCTGGTCGGAGACCTCTATCCTCAACTCTGTCACCTCCAAAACTGGTCCTCGAATTTGCACTAAACATAGTCCTTCGGTCTAGCACAAATGTCCTTGTTCGTCTTTCTCTGATTTGCACCAAACACAGTCCTTCGGTCTGGCACAAATGACCTCGAATCTGCACCAATCTCTGTCCTCAACTAGTCCTCAAATCTGGTTCACAAAAGTTGTTCACAAGCTTTCACTAAAGCTTGCTTGATCTTCACCTAAGTCTTCACCAAGACTTGTCTCAGATCTGCTCTGCAAGTTCTCACTAGAACCCGCCTGGATCGCTCCAATACATACACAACTTCTGTGCTTTTACAACCGCACTTTGCCTTCTCTCAAGCGTCTCTCTGCACACACTATGCACTGTATTCGCACACTCTGAGCATCAACTCCCCACTTCTGTGTTAACTGCACTCTTTCGGTTGTATCTCGCACACTTCGATGCTCATTCAACAATGCATCCAACGACCACTTCTGCTCCTTTGTGCAAACACAACAGTACCGTCTTCACGCACTCTGATTCCTTGCGATCTCTCTCACTTAGACAATTTGACAAAATGCACTTTATTCTCGACGATCGAACTCCTCCTCCGCACTCTATTTATGAACGTCGCACTTCGAATGCACACACAAAACCGATACTTTAACTCTTCGAACAGCCCTCCTTTTATACTAATATTTTCAAGATCAAAACCTTGATCTTAGTCGGCTGCACAACCCTAAACTACATCGGCTGCAAACCCTAAACTTCGTCGACCCAAATTTAACTTTGTTGGCCTCACTGCCTCTGCAACTCTTCTGTAGCTTCTATCGTGAAACTACAACATGTCGCGATATCGCGACACCTTTGCAACCGTACACTTTCTTTTGCCTTTTATCGCAAAAACGCGACACTTTAGCCTTTAACAACTTCATCTAAGCTCTTGTCGCGATATCGCGACACTTTTGTCTTTGTCAGCATCAACTTTGCTTTTGTCGCAAAATCATGACACTTCTGCCTCTGCAGACTTCGACTTCACTTCTGTCACGAAATCGTGACACTTCTGTCTTCATAGTTCACAACTTGGCTTCTATCGCGAAATCGCGACACTTCTGTTGAAGACTTGCTTTGTGTTTCTGTCGCGAAATCATGACTCTTTCTCCAACCAAATGCTACCATCTCAATCTGTCGCGAAATTGCGACACTTTCTCTTCCTTGCACTCTTGTCTGCTTGCACTAGCGAAAATGGAACATGTCGCAAAATCGTGACACTTTCATTGCCTTGTGTTTTTCTCTGCCTTATGCCCGCGAAACTGGAACATGTCGCAAAATCACGACGCTTTCGCCTTCGAGCTCTTCCTTCTTGAATTCGTCGTGAAATCGCGACACTTCTTCTGTTGAAGACCTGCTTACTGTCTTTGTCATGAAATCGTGACACTTTCTGCATCCATAAGCTTTCTCTTCAACCTGTCACGAAATCACGACACTTTCTACATCCATACTACTTCTTTTCAGCCTATCACGAAATCGTGACACTTTCTTATTTCAGACTCTTCCCTTTGCTGTATGTCATGAAATCACGATAGTTCTCACTTCGAGTTCTGCAGCATGTCGCAAAATCGCGACAGTTCTCATTTTGACTTCTGTAGCATGTCACGAAATCGCGACATTTTTTCTCCTTAGCGCTTTTCTTTTCTTCGGGTCGCGAAAACCCGACATGTCGCGATATCACGACACTTTTTCTCCCGGACTCTCTCTCCTACATTATGTCATGAAATCGTGACACTTTTTCTTTCGGACTCTCTCTCCTGCAACATGTCGCGAAATCGCGACACTTTTTCATCCGACCAACCTTCCTTGCAATATGTCGCAAAATCGCGACATTTCTGACTCGAACATTCTCTCTCCTCTTTGAGTCATGAAACTGTGACATGTCGCGATATCGCGACACTTTTCTAAAAATATTTCTCGCCTGCTCAAGTCGCGAAAATGCAACATGTCGCGATATCGCGACATTTTTCTAAAAAGCTTTCTTTCGAACCTGTCATGTCGAACCCTTCATCAAAACATATTATTTTACATAAAATCAAATTCCTTCAAAAGCTTCTTGACATCAATGACAACTTAAACACTTGAGCAAAGACCATGCACCCAAGGTACCCAAAATTGCCAACAAATCCTTCATAGTAATTACTTTCTTATGTTGCACTAAAGACCCTAAATTGTCATGGATATCCTCTATATTCTTTACTTCATTATGATGCTCTAAAAACCCTTATAGCATAAGAGAAATACTTTATACCACTTTCATTTTTATTGCAAGGAGAGGATGTTATATTACGCAAGGAAAATAAATATGATTTACCTAGATTAAACTTGGCCCCTTCCAACTCGTTTATTTTAAAATTTGCCTCCACATCTTCCTTTGCACCTTCAACTCTTTCTAAATTTGAACTTGCACATTTCAATTCCTAATTTTCTTGTATCTTTATTTTTTTTATTTTAATGGTTGATACGAGTGAACCTTTAGGTTCTTCACCATATTATGATAGAGGGGATTTATTTATCTTTCTTGGGAGTGGAAAATCCTTGATGTAATCTAAGATTTTATTACAAGTATAATATCCTTGACTTATCTTGAAGTTTGTTTCATAGCCAAAATTTTCTCATCTCTTTCTTCATTGTTTTTATTTTGCAATCTCTTGCCATGTGTCTAATATCGTAGTATTTGCAACATCAGAATGCAATATTGATCCACTTATTGCTCAATTTTAGTTTATTCAAATTTACTCTTAATGGCATGTGGCAAAAATTTTGAAATATCCATGGCAACACATATTTGGGTATATACAAGATGTTTTCACTCCTTCATAGTTGGTCCCTATAGATGAACTCCCTTGGAATATTGCCAATGTTCTTGAAAATATTCTTATTGATAAGCTAATATGACCATGATAGAAGTCTTTTAACAGCTTTTGTATTCACAAAAAAAATATCACTCTATGGTCTTAAGTATAGGGCATCCATATATTTATCCTTGATTTTTGAGAAAGAGAAGTTGATAAGAAAAAAATTGTTCACAAGAAAAGTTATGGGGTAATTTGAATTTAATCCTCACTTTCAATTAATCTAATATTGAATCTTTATAAAATATAACCAACATTTATAGAACTTAAATATTAATCCTTTGCTTTTAAAAAATATTGTGTCGTGCTCAATCATCTCATCCTTGATGATTGCTTATGGTGTAACAACTATCGCATAGACACGAATTGCCATAGATTTGCTTTTTCTATTACCTCCATATGGGGCATTCATACTTCCACCTAGAGTATTCTTACTTTCCCTTAGAATTTTTAGAAATGACTTTCCTTCTATACTACCTAACTTTTCTCTATAAGATTTTTTTTTTTTTTTTAATTTTTCCAATTTGAAACATGAGTGAGGTTTGTTCCTTACTTGTATGTGCTTCTCATTCACACTCGCTTCTTTCTTATTTTCTACTTGCACTCACTTCTTGCACACTCGTTCCCTACTCTTTTCCAAAGATATAAAACAAGAAAGAGTAAGAGCCACTCCCTACTCATAATTTCCTAAATATTTAGGTCCAAAAAATAATATTGGAACCTTTGTTTATAGCATGAGACTCTTTGATCCTTATTAATTATTAGTTTTTTTGTTAAAAAAAGAGATATCATTCAATTAAATCCAAAAAATATTACATCTCCTACCATACCAGGCACAAAAACTTATGGCCCAAATTTTGACATCTGATATAAGAAATGAATTTCTCAACTCTACTTTGCTATAGAAATAATAAATCATGAAAACCAAAACAAACCAAAAGGACCTAAATACAAGGCTCTTTCCAAAATACTGGCAAATTCGTGGAGAAAAGGATGGATTCAGGTTGGTGGCATCAAGTTCCAATTCTCAGTGGAATTGATAGGTAAAGTTACGAGTCTGTCAATTGATGAAGTGATTCATAACAAGGAGAAGCACTCTCTCAAGCAAGAATTGAACTTTTTTAGGGAAGGTGGGGAGTATCTCCCAAAATGTCAAAATGGGTATGATGCAAAATCCCTCATGATGCCATGGGATTGAGTTATTTTGGTTGTCATGGATTAGTTTACCCTAGACACGAAAAGGGAGGTGCTTCAAAGTTTCCATTTTATGTTTTTAAATCAGTTGAGGAGGAAGCGAATTATGAACGTCCCTTGTTCCTTTATCACTCCCTAGAGAAATACTTGATGTATGTAAGGGGTGGGAAGGGGCTAGACCCAATTCGCCAAGGGTTGATCCTGCTTACATTTGAGCATGTTGCAAAGTCTAAAGGATAGGGGTGGAGGAGGCTTTAGCAAGAATTGATTTTCAATATATTCCATCGACTTTGAACTCAAGCATTACAATGCTTGAGGTCTCGAGTGACCCTTTTGAGTTGGATTTAGAGGACTCGTTGGATTCTTAAGTGAAATAGAAGGCTATATTTGAGATTGATGTGGATGCGACTCCCAATTATGTTAATAGGGGCAACACTCGATGCTCCAAGTGGCTCTCATCTAATAATAGAAAAAATTGATAAGTCCCCAATCTTGGTCGAGGTGACAAACTCGGATGATAACTGCCCAGCAAAAAATATCTAAAATTTTTAAAAGTTTTGGATGATGCCAAGGATACTTCCTCAATGTAGGGACCTGAGTCCCCTATCCATTTGCTCTTCCTTAGTGATCTATATGTGAAGCACCAAGCGCTGTTGGGCACCCTTCAAGTAGCGATCTCCTATGTTCATGACATTTGAGGAATGGCTTAAAAATAGAGTGATGGCTTAGTCTCTAAGTGATTCAAATATGTTTACTCTATTTTTTGTGGTTGTGTTTGCGAGTTCTGTGTCTTTTTTGGCCTCGAGTCCAGCTTCTTCTATACAGGTTCAGATTCCTCTGTTCGTATCCTTGGGCTTGTCTTTTTTTAGATGTTTCAACCTATGTGGTAGTGTCATTATCTAGTTTTGTGGTTGGCTTTTACGGCTTGTTGTTCTTTCCAAGATTGTGTTTCGGGGTATGACCCTGATCTCTAACAGTCTCGCTTTGTAAAAAATGGTGGGGTCCCTTTCAAAACTCCATTTGTTATCTAAAAAATATATACTTATTAATTATTTTTTTTAATAAATATATAAAATATATCATTATATCTATATATATTTTTAATTAAGCATAATTATTATATCATCTAGTTAAAAAATATTAGCTCATCCTCAATAGGTTATATTCCTTAACAATCTAACCAATGGATACATGCATAATAACCAAGTTGTTATAATACCTATAGTCTCCTCCTTGGAAGTCGAGGAGTATAATAATTTTTTTATTCAACTACATGGGATTGAAATAGGTCTCAACCTTATCACATCAAAACTATATAGTGGTATTATAATAGGTTGACAATTACATATGTATCTCTTCATAAGATTTGAACATGTATCTCCTCCTTAAGAATGTGTGTGTGTGTGTATAATATTGTGTTAGTGTGAGTGTAAATGGGGAAAATAACCTATTGTGAATGATTCTTGATAGATCTGTTGGAAGCCGAGGTAACTACGGGGTTAAGTTTCTCTACACTCAAGGGCTTGGAGATCGACGGGTTCACCGGGAGCAGTTTAAGAACTCACTCCAAATCTGATATGGAAATTTTTGATGTGTTTATTGAGAAAAATATTTACGTTTGGTCTTGACTAAGATCTAATCTAGAAAGAAAATAACAACAATGCAGGGAAAACAATGATGCAAGCAAACAAAGTACTATTCCTAGAATGATTCTTAATTTCAATGAAGCCTATTTCCTAAAATTACAAGAAAAAAACTTATATTTTATTTATTTTAATCCTTTTAGCTACAAAAAATAGATAGGAGACACACAAAAAAAAACCTAAAAGAGCTATCAGAACACTTAATTGACTCGATTTTTTATCCTAGCTAAATTTATGCTCTAGAATTCCTGATCATGAATTCGGTCAAATTTGAAAATCAATAACAAAAACTTAGAAAAATTGATCAGTGTTTGGGGGTCTACTTAGGCCCTTATGTGACTGAGCTCAGAGGTGCAACAGTCAAGTCCCCTTGGTCCTTTTAGCTGAAATAAAAATGATTGTTGATCTTTTGGAAATAAGCAATACAAGATATAACAAGCATGCAAGAGTGAAAATAGAGTGCAAACAAAATGAATACAATGGAAAACAAATATGCAAATAAAAAACTAGGGTTTTAGGATCAAAGATTTACCCCTAAGCTACTGCGACCGAATTCGCACCCCATAAGGGTAGGGCACGAATTTGCAGAAGGATGTTTAAAACTAATATATGAATGCAAAACATAATGAACAACTAAGAATTATTGACTTAAAGAACTAAAATGCATAGAAGGAACCTGATAAGCCTATGGAAGAAGCAAGAGTAAAGGCAACAACCAAGGTGGAAGACCTTTCCTCCTTCTCTAGAAGAAAAATGATGTACACAATCTATCATCAAGGCTTCTCCACTTGCTTATCCTCAACAACAAATCACAAGAGACACACCAAAAGCAGAGCATTCTAAAAGCATCAAGTCTTGAGAGCATTAAAAGAAGATAGATTTCATCTAGGTTCTATGTCTATTCTTTAAAAAGGAAGTATAAATCCTTATATTTATATGAGGTTTGGAGGGGTTTAGGTAGGAAAACAAAAACAACCTTAGCCAAAAGTTGACATCATAGAGATCAACCAAAAACTTGGGCTATTAAAGAGAAAAAAATCCAAATTCGTAAAATCCATGCCTCATCTTGGACAACCTCGAATTCAACATGGCTAGGAGAAAATGTAAAGAAAATGAGGAACAAGAAGCTCAATCTTGCACTTAGCAATTTTGAGTGACTTCTTAGGGATCTAATGGAAAAAATGACTCATTTTGATGGGTCAATTTTCCATGTCTACATTTTACCCCCTCTTTGATGCATTTATGGCCTAATAAATGCATCAAAGAAATATGTAGACACCTATGGATGAAAAACAATAACCATAAAAAAGGTGGAAGTTTTAGATGGAGAGATGGTGCAAAAATGGTGTCATTCCGAACACTTTGAAATTTTGCATACTAAACGAGGCATTAATGACATTAATGCCCCTAAGGCTAGGGTCCCCCCTCGAGTTTCAAAGGGAATATGAAATTCTTGAAGAATCTCGAAACAACAGACACAGAAGAAAAGAGAAGCAAACAGAAATAAAAAAGAGGAGAGAGATAAGGAGGGATAAAAGGTGGGTAAAAATGAATGTATTTTCACTGTGAGAAAAAGAAGAAAGGGGCTTTGGAGAAAAAGAATAAATGGTGCTTCCCACACACTTTTCAGCCATTGTGAGGGGCGAGGTAAGTGCAAAAATGGAGCGAGCATGGGTAAGGACCAAAACCAAACTTCTATATTAGGTTAGATTAGGATTTTTAAGCATTTATTTATTTTTTAATTATTTTAGAGAAAGTTGTCATGTGATACCCCGATGCAAATTCAAGGGTCAATCATGAATTTAGTTAGAATCTGACGATGATCGAAGAAAAGAAAGAAAAAAGAAGAGAAAAAGAGAGTTGATTTGATTATATTTAGTATGAGATTTATTTTTGTTGTTTAAATAATGATAAAATCAATTAAAAAATTTATTAATGTTTTTGCTTGCAGCATGATGTACTCGAGAGTAGGGAGTGGTGGTCGAACTCTTTAGAGGAGATGCTACGATAGCTCACAGTGATAGAGAGAGACACGCTATGAGCATTGGGACTCCTACATCTGGTAGAGATGCCCTAGGTGGAGGTAAACAGAGCGCTACTAACAATGTTGGTGGAGAGATGGTTTTGATTCATCGACCTTTTGGTTACCCATAAGGGAGATGATCGTCACACTAGAAGATGTGTGGCTTACAGGGTACAAGTGCATTAGGAAATGCTATAGAGATTGTTGAAAGACTCGACTCATGAGATCCAATAGAGTGGACTCCATATATATGAGATGCTTACATGATGTGAAGTTGGCGTGATGACGATTGTACTATGTGGGATAGTGGTTGGGTTCTTGGTGTGCCACATGAGTAGGCAACACTTGCCATGGGCATTGGTAGGGGTCATGGCAGACATGTGAGACCAACAGGTGATGTTTGCATGGGATCCTTATGTGTTGACCTGCTTATATAAGATAATTTAAAATGTCATGTACAAACCACTATACAATGTCATGTACAAGTGACAGAAAAGGCTAGTTTGTACTACATTGCTCTAGGTGTAGTGTTGGGAGCACATAGTTGTTTGGATATTGCATGCACTACCAGGGCCACTATCCAACCTAGAGTGACCAATAACATACAAATGGGCCCAAAATTTTGAGCATATCCATGGGATATATGCCAACATATTGCCACTAGGAAGGCAGGTGATAGACGACTTGCAAGAGCACAATATAATCTAGTGACCATGACATAAACAGCTTAGGTGGATTGAGGATGGGGAGGAGTTGGCTTAGGTTCAAAGGATCATATGGGTCACCACTAAGAGGGGCGAGCTAAAGTTGCACAAGTTTAACTGAGTACAATGATAGTTCAACATCCTACAAGATATACCAGACCTGGGAGACTACTAGTTCAAACAGGTGTAGAGGGACCCATCAAGGGTCAAAGGGGACTCTAATGTGAGGAGGTTTGCAAAGGAGGACCTAGATGACCCACTCTATGTCGGCCAAAGAGTGAATTATGTCAAAGTGGCTTTTGGGTATAGGAGATAGCTCAAGAGTATTACATCCATGAGGATCTCCCCATCGATGTCAATGTAGAGGTGCCATATCATGGATCGATAGATGTAGTTGGCACTTCAAGAGGCCATCTGATGCATGACTGAACCAAGATAGAAGGATGCAAACCCACCTAGGCAAACATGAGTGCAATTTTATGTGGAGATGGTGATAATAGTGAGGACTACCATCATCATCCTAGGCATAGGGGGATCAAGGACATCAAGAGGTGCCCTCATAGTGATAGAGGATGGGCTGAGTAGGACAGTGGGAGATGCCCCCACAGTGGTAGTGATAGGACCTAGTGGGACCGTAGGATAGGATGACCCAAAAAGGTATGTTGAGGCATTGTAGGCTAGGATAATGACAATGTAGATGGAGGTGGACCTGCTATGAGAGGATAGGTCCAAGAGGCTAAAGGGGCTACGGGGATCCCTAAACAAAATACTCTCAAAGTAGGATTAGGTCATCATTGCATAAGGTATGATAGCGGTTGAGAGAGACACAATGAGGATTGAGGTAGATCACCTTAAGGGAGATATGGGTTGACTAGAATGAGAGCGACAGTAGGCTCAGGAAGAGGAGATGGATATCATCACTGGTAGCCAATAGGTAGAGGGAATCCAATTACTACAATAGGAGCTACAGAGGATAGAGGCATTTGTATAGAGGGAGACCTTCTACCAAGCACTGTACTTCCAAGGGATACCAAAAGAGCAAAAGGTACCTCTATCGACCTCCTTACAGTCATAGAGCAAGTCTTAGTCTAGGTCATGGACTACTTCACAATCCGTAAACATACCCCCACCAGGACCACCTCCAACATGTGGGGCAAAGGAGACTGACTCATAGAGCTAGGGTAAGGATCGGGATGACATGCCATTTTTGAGTGTGGCATGCATCCTTGGGGATGGTTGAGTATGTTAGGCTTCTATTGTGGCACACCAATTCAGTTAACATTCTCTATTTGGAGTAATATATCATGTTGCAGTTTATAATTATGCGTTTGTGAATTTTATGTGTTTGCAATTTTTTTATTATGCATGAATAGAGAAAAAGAACAAATGTACATAACTAAAGAATGCATACTATATGAACTTGACTAATGAAATTCATGACTAACTAGATTGGAAGCATAGAAATGTGTTGGAAGAAAGAAATAAAATAAGAAAAACAAGGAGAAACAAAAACAACACTCCAGCCAAATTCGCACCCCATAAAAATAGACTGCAAATTCGTCATAGAGATAATTCATGTCCTATAAGGATAGGGTGTGAATTTAGCAAAAGAGAATAAAAGAAGAAAGGAAATAAGAAGAAGAAGGTCAATTAAAAGTCAAAGAAAACAAAAAGATGCTTAGAGTATGACATTTGAATCAGCGTAGACCACAAGGAGTTAGTGCAATTAAATGATCATATGCTAAGCAAAAATAAAATAAAAGATGGAGTGGAACCCTATGAGGATGTATGCTCACAAATGGTTGAGGATGGAGTAAAACCTATTATGGATGTAGTGCTTATGAGTGGCAATGAAGCTATCCTATGAAGGTGTTATGCTCACTAAAAATAACAAGCTGGTGGAGCGATACCCACTATGGGTGTGTGCTCACTAGTGACCAAAATATGGAGTTATACCCACTATGGGTGTGTGCTTGCTAGTGGTTGTATGTGGAGCAATACCTTCTAGAATGTGTGCTTGCAAATGGTCTAAGTGAAGGTTTATGCTCATCGGCGACCATGAAGCTATCCTATAATGGGGTGTTATGCTCAATAAGCCAAAATGAGTGTAACCCAATAGGGGTGTTATGCGTGCATATGGTCAAAAGGAGTATAACCCGATAGGGGTGTTAGCTCACTAAAGAAGAGAAGAAGATTGATCAAAGCAAAGCAAGAAGGTGTTGTGTGTGCATGTGCTAGAGAAAACAAAGATAGATAAGAAGAACAAGGTGATGAAAAGCAATGTGTATGTGTGTGTTCTTGTTGAAATTTCAAGAGCTAAGGGATGTGCGTAGAATAGTCAGTGATCATATGAACACCATAAATGATATTCATGTGGTATCTTTCCTATCATATTAGGATTCCTTAACAATCGAAATATTAATAAATAAAAGTGTGAGCAAAACAAGATGCATAAATAGAAGAAAGAACACATGTCCTTTATCTTGGAGAAAAGAAGAAATGATTAAAAAATTGCAAAGGACAAAGGACATACAAGAGATGAAGAACCATATCCCTTGACTTGGAGAAATTTAGAATTATTAAAACTTTCAAGGTCAAGTAATATACCCTAGGTTGGGGATTTGCTAAGCATCAATGACCTAGTATGAGTGCAATGCATATGAGCTAAAAACTAACTAGGTTTTATCACTTGCCTCATTGCAAAAGTCCTCAAAAATCTACATGATTAAGTAGCCATGCAAGTATGATCAGGCAACAAAGTAACTATATAATCAACATAAGATGCAAAAGAGAGAAGTATGTCAAGCATTCCATGCAATTTATGACAAGAAATCATGCAGTATGAGCAAGCCAACCAAAATACAAGTTGATAAAAGAAAAATAACAAGAAAAAGAAAGAAAAAACAAGAGAAAAAGGAGAATGAAAGAGAGATTATGTGAATTCATGCATAATATAAATTTTAATGCATTATGTTCATTGGCTATTTCAGATATTTTCCATATAACATTGTTAAACGATAGGCTTTGTTGGAAATTTCAGTTAATTTGAGGTATTTTATGTTGTCATTGATGTCACATGGATCATATTTGGTTTTGGTGGCAAAAGCACTCCATAGTTAATCATCTATTATATTTTGGAGAGCATGGATATATACAGGGTTTTTATGAAAACCAAGGCAGGAAAAATAAAAGGTTTTATTTAAAACCATGGTGGGCTTATGTGGAAAGGGCTTTTCTTAAAATCCAAGGTGGAATTTTGTTTCATCGAAAAAGGACCTCCGGTGATGAAGATATTAAAGTTTAAAGTTTAATTTTAAATTAATGGAGGGCCGACCTATGTGCAATTAATGGAGGTTGGCATATATATATATATATATATATGTAAAGGTTTCAATTTATTTCGGAAAGGGGGCATATTATATATCATCGGAAAGCTTATTTTGAGGGCTATTTGACTAACTTATTTAGAAGGAGAAATAAGGTGTGTGTAAAGATATATTTCTGATTTTTCAAAGTGGTTTCAAAAGTGAAGTTTACCTTGTTCTTTTTCAAGAGGATTAATTCTTTCATGAGGTGACAAGGTATGCAATATTATGATTTATTTTATTTTATGGTATAAGTGGTTTTGGGAGTGAAAAGGTTATGCAATGTTTTGATTTATTTTATTTTATGGTACAAGTGGTTTTATGAGAGATAAGGAAGTTGTGCAATTAAAGGCCTTAGTGATGATTGTTGAAAAGTGAAGTAATGCTGATTATTTTGTGATCTACTAACCCTTGTGAAGATTGGCAAAAGAATTTTGTGATTGTGGCAGATTTACAAAGAGGTTTTTTCATCTTCATAAAAGGTATGGATAAATTCTTCTATTGATTGTTTATGGTGGTTGATTTCTGAAATATCATTGGAGGAAAAATGATTGTTTGTGGTTTCCTTTTCGAAAGTGGTTGATTGAATGCTTCAAGGTTTTATAAGTTGAGAGTTGTGTTTAAACTTTGTTGTATAAGCATAGTTGTTGAAGCCCATTGGTTGTGAAAGAACTTGAGTTAGAAAAGAACATGAGTATCATTGTTATGTGAGATTTGTGGTTGAGCATTTTTGGAAACATTTGAGTTGGTTGATACATACTTGGACTAGGGTTGTGTGAGAGAGAGTTGTCCCTTGTGATGATTGGTTGAGTTGAGTTGATTGAGCCTAGTCAAGTGATGTGTGAAGTGATTGTTCAAGTTCTATGAAACAAACTATTCCATCATTCTATGTTGATTTGAGATTAAGGTTAGAACATATTGAGTCTCTAACAATTCTCTTTATGGTTCTATAAGACTTGATTTGAGTTGAGGTTGACTTTAATTGAGTTGAGGTTGATTTGAGTTGAGAGTGAGATTATAACATATTGAGTCTCTAACAATTCTCTTTATGCTTCTATGAGTTTGACTTGAGTTGAGTTGAGATTGATTTGAGTTGAGTTGAGTTGAGATTGAGATTAGAACATATTGAGTCTCTAACAATTCTCTTTATGCTTCTATGAGTTGATTTGAGTTGATTTGATTTGAGATTGAGATTAGAACATATTGAGTCTCTAACAATTCTCTTTATGCTTCTATGAATTGATTTGAGTTGAGTTGAGTTGAGATTGAGATTAGAACATATTGAGTCTCTAACAATTATCTTTATGCTTCTATGAGTTGAGTTGAGTTGAGATCATTGTGGATCATTGTTGTCATCCATTGAAGAGTACATTGCCATTCATTGTTGAGTTCATCTTTGAGCTTTGACTTGATATATTTGTGGATGATATTTGAGTGCTACTTGAGCATGATTGATTGAGCCTGTGAGAAGGCATTTGTGGACAGTTTTGAGAAAGCTTTGTGGATAGTTTTGGGACAGATTTGTGGACAAGTTTTGGGACAGTTTTGTGGACATATTTGTGGACAGAGTTTAGAGCAGATTTGGGCAAGTTCTTGGTGAGCTTGCTAGAGCAGATTTGGGCAAGTTCTTGGTGAGCTTTCTAGAGCATAATTGGGCAAGTTCTTGGTGAGCTTGCTAGAGCAGATTTGGGCAAGTTCTTGGTGAGCTTGCTTGAGCAGATTTGGAAAAGTTCTATGTGATCTTGTTAAGCATATTTGACAAGTTCTATGTGAGCTTGTTAAGCAGGTTCTGTGTGAGCCTATTAAGTAGGTTATTAGTGAGCCTATTGACAGAGCTTTGGAGGTGATAAAGTACAGAGGACAGAGTCTCAGTGGATAGAGATCCAATAGCCAACACAGTTGAAGACAAATATGAGTGAGGAGTCTTCAAGTGGAGAGAGGTCCACCAATCAATACAATAGAGAGACAGAGTATTCTAGAATATCACATAGCCAAAGTAGAAGGGGAAAGAATTCTCCTATGGAAGAGATCCACGAACTTGAGATTAGGGGATCAACATCTCCTTTGGACATAGATCCATAAACATTGTAATTGGGAGTGATTCCCAAAGAGATTGATTGAGAAATTTTTAGTAAAATATTTTCTCCGTGGAGTAGCCCACATTGGGTGAACCATGTAAATTGTGGTGTCTCTATTGTGTATGGTATTTTGTGCATTGCTTTGATTACTGCTATTGATATTGTTATCTATACAGAACATAATATTAAATTGAAATAAAAAGGAAAAAGTTGTTTTATACTATTAACCCCCCCCCATCTCAGTATAAGCTTGTGTTCTTTAGGCTCTTGAGCCAAACTTGGTCATTATGACAAAGGGGCCTAGCCAATTGGGCTAAAATTTACCCTTCAAATCCATTTGAGTATTAGTGTTCTTCTAGTTCTCCTTGAGGACAATGTCCCTAACTTCAAAATAATGAGTTCTAAATTTTTTAGAGTAAGTTTTCTTGAGCCTATTTTGATAGGCTCGAAGATGCTCCAATGTATGGATATGATTTTCATCCAACAACTCCAATTAAAATATATAAACAATACTCATCGCTAACCAAGGCATATTGCAACAAGATACACAAGGATGGGACTTCTAACTCAAAAGGGAAAACTACCTCAGTGTCATAGACCAAGACATAAGGGGTTTCACTTGTAGGAGTTTATGCACTAGTATGATAGACCCACAAGGCAAGGTATAGTTGGATATGTAAGTCTCGACCAGTCTTATTAACCAACTTCTTAAGGATCTTAAATAGGGACTTGTTAGATGCTTCAACTTGACCATTACCCTAAGGGTAATATGGAGTTGACCATTTGTGCTAAATCTTGTACTTAGCACAAATCTTATGGACATCCTTGTTCTTCAAAGGAGTTCCATTGTCAAAAATGATTATCGAAGAAATCCCATACCTACAAAGGATTTGGTTGAAGATGAACTTAGAGACTTGAGCTCCAATCATCATGGTTAGGGGCATGGATTCGACCCACTTGGTGAAGTACTATGTTGTCATAATGATAAAATTTTGATCATCAAACAATGTGGGGTTAATCTTCCCTATAATTTCCAACTCCCACATGGAGAATGGCCAAGGGGAAGAAATAACTTGAAGGGTTTGAGAAAAAGCATGAACAAGGTTATCATGGCATTGAAACTTGTCGCAACGTCAAACATAGTCATATGCATCTTTCTCCATGGAAGGCCAATAGTAGCCAATCCAAAGGAGCTTCTTAGCAATAACATTGCTTCTAAAATGGCCTCCACAAGATTCTTTATGAGCTTCACTAAGGGCTAGTCGGGCTTCATCAAAGTTAAGGTATCATAAGAGGATGCCCTCAAAAGAACATTGATATAAAGTATCATCGATTATGACAAACGAACATGTTTTGTTTTTGCAAAAGCTTTCATTGGTTGTATTCTAAGCCATCAGGAATTGAACCATCCTTAAGGAAGTTAAATATGCTTGCATGCCATGGCTCAGACTGAGAAACTCCAATGTTTAGGATCTCTAACAAAACAAGGCTAGAGCTAAGGGACATAGGCTCTTGGAGTTGTTGAATAATAATAATTGTTTGATCATCTTCTAACTCCAAGGGGATAAGGGATGGAACAATGACCATGGTATTCGTATGGCGATTGGAGGATCTAGAGATGGAATCTATGGTTACTCTATCGAAGGATGATAAAAGCTTCATGATAATATCTTTGAAATATTTTAGCATATCATCCCTAGTTTTATAAATGACATTGATCTAATTAACAAGTTAAGAGTCACCAAATATGAAAATATTCTAACATTTAAGGCTAAGGCATCCCTAAGACCTAGGATCGGGGCTTCGTATTTTTTAGTATTATTAGTGCAAGAGAAACAAATATTGAAGGAAAGGGAGATCAATTATTTATGAGGGGTGACTAGAATGATTCCATCCCCAACACCCTTTAAGCAATGGGTTCCATCAAAAAACAATGACCAAGACTCAGCCTCTTCTAATTCTAAGCTAAGACACTTGTCGAAAAACTCAATGACTAACAGATGGATGGACTCTAGGGGAGCAACGCTAGCTAGTAAGCAATGACCTAACCTTTTATAGACTTTTGACCTATAAAGGTTAAGTCAAATTCACTAAGGGCTAGGACCCACTTAGCAGTTGGACTTGAAAGGTGGAGCTTCGACATTAAGTAGAAAAGAGGATCAAACCTTGCAACTACAAATATCATTTTTCTAAGCATGTAGTGTCTTAACTTTTGCGAAGCAAACACTACAACAAGGCAAAGCTTATTTAAAGGAGTGTATCAATTTTCATAGCTAGCCAAGGTTCTACTAATATAGTAGATTACTTGCTCTTTGTTTTGATCATCATGTTGAGCTAGCATAACCCCTAAAGCTTAGGTTGTGGTTGTTATGTAAAGCATTAAATGCTTATCTGGACTAGGGGGAATAAGTACAAGCAAGGAAGTGAGATATCTTTTGAGTTCATCAAAGACTTTTTGACACTCAGTATCCACTTGAACACTACATCTTTCTTAAGAATCTTAAGAAAGGGTTGACACTTATCGCCTAACTAGGCTATGAAGCAACGAATAGCTTGAATTTTTCCTTGCAAGCTTCATAACTTGGTTAGGTTACGGGGAGGAGGCATGTCAGTAATAACCACTATCTTAGTGGTATCCACTTCAATGCCTCATCTTTACACTATGAAACCTAAAAACTTGCTAGATGTGACTCTAAACACACACTTGGAGGGCTTAAGATGAACTTTGTATTCATGAAGCCTTTTAAATATACATCTTAGATCTTATGCATGAGTTTTTTGATTGATGGAGCAACCAAGAAGATCATCCACATAGTCCTCAACTATATCATGCATAAAATCACAAAAGATATATGTCATGGCCCTTTGGTATGTGGCACCAAAGTTCTTCAAGCCAAAAGACATTACTTTATAACAAAATTTACCCCATGGAGTTATGAAAGTTGTCTTGGATTGGTCCTCGAGGGTAATCTTGATTTGATTGTATCTCGAGAAACCATCACGAGTGATAGCATTCCATATCCAACAGTGAAATCTACTATCATGTCTATGTTGGACAGGGAAAAGTCATCCTTGGGACAAACAAAATTGATGTCCCGAAATTCGATACATACTCTAACTATCCCTTCCTTATTAACCATAGGAAAAATGTTGAAGATCTAATCATAATAGTCAATAGCTTTGATAAAACCGACATCAAGGAGTTTTTGGATCTCCTCTTGATTAGTTGGGCGAATTTAGAATGCATATTTCTAAGTTTTTTCTTAATGCTTAATGGTTTTAGCATTGGTTCTAACTACTAGGTGATGCATAACTAGGGAGGGATCAAGCCTTAGCATGTTGACATATGACCAAGAAAAAATATCTTGAAATTCTATCAATAATTTGGTCAATTGCTCCTACTTGTCCATGGACAAGGCTTTTCCTAGCTTAAGGAGCCTAGGGCTCTCTTTGATTCCTATATTAACGTTAAGGGTTTCCTTAATAAGGATATGGGATTCATCATGAGGAGGGGCAAGGATCACTCCCAGTTGCTCAACGTCTTCGAGAGACATAGGAATAGGATCCACTTGAGAACTAGAAGACTCGACATGGATGACATAAGGGACCAACCCATCAAAGAAACTATTTCGAAGGATAGCTTCATGGTCCATATCATAAAGAGTATCCCCTTCAGCATACTCCCTTGGGGTCGCAACTAACTTGGGGTGCACCAAAGTTATCACATTGCAAAATAATATGTTAGAGGGAGAAAGCGGTCCCTCATCCTCATTACTCCACTCCAAGCCATGATGATCCATGAATTTAGAAAAGGTGACAACTTGATCATCATCGGTTGGTAAGGGTTAGTTTTTGTTGGGGATGTAGTCTATGCCACATATCCCAGGCCAAATCTCAACTTCCAAAGGCTCTTGAATGCCTTGTTGTGCCCCCAAACCCTTACCTTCGTATCCTATACTAGATAGGATATGCCTAGGAAGTGGGTAATCATTGGATAGATAACAATGGGTAAAGGTTTTCCCTACTAGAAAGGGGTTTCTACCACGAATCTTTTCTTCTTGGGACATTTCTACTTAGACAAAGGTACACATACCAATGTGTACTACTTCACCCTTTTTATGGGGTAAACCCATAGTTCAGGGTGAATGTGGTAGCTTGGATAAATCTAGAAGAGGAATTTCAAACAAATGATTGGCTTGACCTCGTGATGAGAATATTATTGATGGTTCCTCACTTATTTTAAAATTCTCAAACTCTTTGGTGATCTGAGATTTTTTTTGAAGATAAACAAATGGACAAAAAATGATATTGGATTGGGCTTGCTCAACCATTGAACAATATTGGAATGGATGAGATTTGCCCTAGATGGTGGTAAGTTGATTTTTGAACTCATACTTCAAACATTGGTGAAGAGTAGAAGGAACAACCCTCATTGCATGAATCCAAGGGCATCCAAGGAGAAGTTTAAAATATGATGGGCAAGATACCACATAAAACAAAGTGTCTAACATCTTGGGTCCTATCCTAAGAGGAAGAGATAAAATATCGTAGAGCTCTTGGCACTCATTATTGAAAGCCTTTATGAAGACATCAGATTTGGTTAAATCTTCCTCCTTTGATTCAATATTTTGGAAAAATTTATAAGTGCATATTGTAGCACCCTAAAATTGGCGCAGTTAAACCATCAGTAAAAAGTAGAAATTTGAATTTTAACCCCGAAACTACCCGTTAACCGCTTACCTCATTTTTCATGCCATTTTTAGAGGTTGTTGTGACCGTTGGATGATATCGTCGTCGATTTGACGATATCGTCGTCGATCTGACGATATCGTCCCAAATCGGACGAATTCGTCTGGAACAGAACGTCTAGACGATTTCGTCCCAAAACTAATTTTTTGCAATTAGCTTTTGTTCCAATGACCTCTCCAACTTGGGCAGAAGCGTGTTTGCGTGGTTGGAGATTCCCACGTTGGGGATCTCCCATATTGGGATGATCCCCAACCTCCTAACCTCCCCCTAATCCTATATAAATTGGGATTTTCCCAATTTATTCCCCTGACTCCCTACCTGACTCCCCATCTGGCTGCTTGGCTGATTATTTCCCTGCAATTTTAGTTTTTGTTGTGATCTCCCATCATTTGCACTTGTGTTTTCAAGTTTTTTTGCAGAATTTCACTATGTTTCAGCCGAAGGTAACTCGGATCATCGCAGACGATTCAACTACAATTTTAGACGATCCTGTCAAGATCAACGACGATCTTGTACGATTACAAACAATCTAGTCTGCAATTCAGTTTGGGGGCAATCAGAGCCCTGAGTTTGCATTATCTATCTCATTTTCCTTATTTATTGGTGCATTAGATTAATTTACTTATGTCTTGCATCTTGGAGTTCACCTCATTTAGCATAGTTGCATGATAAAATTTAAAATAAGTTTCCAAAACAATACATCTGATTTAATTTGATATCTAGATTTATCATTCAAACATCTATACTCTTATTTCTATCATTTTGCATCATTCTTGCAATTGTATTTTTGGTTTTGGTGTTTATTTTCTTGATTGCAGGTTTCTAACGAATTCGCCTGATGAATTCGTTAGGTCGTTGACGATCTTGGGTGATCTCGGACGATCTCCTGTGATTTGGGATGATTCTGTACAATTACAGACGATCCTGTCATATTCGAGATGATCTGGACTCCTACAAGCTTCAAAATCTTCATCAGACATCGAAATCGGGTGTACTCTTCTCCATTTTATATATTCTCTGTATTCAATCACATTAGGATTCATTTATGTCTTTTGTCTTCATATAAATCAGAATCTTCATATAGAATAGCTTAGCTTCATTTTGGCCAACCTAGGAATCTGAATGATTGAACATAAAACGAACAAATCAAACCCATTTTCAAACCTAGGCGTGGAAACTGCCACTCAAATTTTCCTGGTGAACCCCACCATCCGTCGAAAATTCACCTTTATACCCCTCCCCCGAGAGGCGCGACCTTCAAAGGGCCTCTCCGTCCGAGGTATTGTTCCATCCTTTTCTCACCCCCCTTCCGGGTATGGATCCTTTAGCCTGAAGGTAAGGGTGCAAAAAAATTGGGCGATACACATATATTAAGGGAGGAACCATTGTCCACCAATATCCTTTTGATGAACTTTTATCCAATATATCCAATGATGTAAAGGGGATAATCCCCTTGTAAATTCAAGGAAGGAAGTTCATCATCATAAAATGATATGTGATTTATTCCAAGAGTACCCATAACATTGGCTAGGTTACTACGAGAAAGATCTTGCAAGATTGATTGTTGACTTGGAAGCTTCAACAAGGCTTTCCTATGAATATAAGACGTTTGTAAAAGCTCTAAGAGGGATATCTTGGTAGGTGTGTTACTTAATTGTTGTTGTATGTCGAAGGAGAATTTTGGTTGTGGCTTCGACACTAAAATTAGTTTTTCTACACCTATGCTCTTTTTCTAGGTACTCTTAAGAACTAAGGGTGGTCTAGAGGGTTGGTTGGATGCAGAACTTGTCTCCTACTAAGATTGTTGAGTTGGTTGAGCTTGAGCTTCTTGCCTCGTAGTAGTTGCTATTATACCCACCATGTTGTTGTAGGGGGGTGGCACATTATGATATGACACTTGATTAGTTATCTATTATCCATGATTGGGTAGGGGATTTTGGAAGATCCTCATATCTTGATTAGTTGTGGGTGTTAGTTGAGTAGGAGGTTGATTAGTTGGAGTTTTATGGTTAGAATTGGGTTGGGAATCATCCACAATGAGGTGACCTTCATCTATTAAATCTTGAACCATGTGTTTCAACCTCTTGCATGAACTCGTCATGTGCCCCTCCACCCAATGATACTCATAATGTTGATCAAGCTTATACCAAACTGTCGTGGTGTTGGGTTATCTTATGGGAGGCAGTTCGATCATATTAGCTTCCAAAAGTTGCTTAAGGACTAAAAAAATGGGTTGGTTGTATTATAAAATTCCTTGGTGGGGAGTTTTTAGGGTTTTCTAAGTACCATCTTCTGCATGGTACTAGCAATATTGACATTGTTGGTTTGCATGTTATCTGTTACCCCATCACCAACGACATGCTTGTTCTTATATTTGTTTTTGTTGGTATTTCCTCTTCTTTCCTTAGTTTAATTTTACCTCTTCAACTAAGAGCCTTCTCTACTCTCCTTGCCAAATATATTGTTTGTTCGAAAGAGGTAATGGTTGTTATTTCCAACTCATATGAGATCTACTCTTGTAAGTTACCAATAAAGATATCAAGCATGTCTCGAGGAGGGAAGGTGTACCTTAATCATCCAACAAAACTTCTCCAACAAGATAAGAATTCTGAGAAACTTTCATATTTTCCTTACTTTAGGAGATACAAATCTTGAATGGTTACTCCTTTCTCCACATAAGATCTAATTTGCTAAACAAATAACTTAGTTGTTTCTTCAAAGTTTCTTAAAGAATGATGGGGTAGCTGATAATAACATTCCAATACCATGTTTTTAGGGAACATCTATAGTAACAACACATCATCATATATAATATCATGCCATGTTATTCTAAACATCCTTAAATATTCTATTGGGTCTTCTATTCCCTTATAAATGGTTAACATCGACATTCAAAAATTCTTGGGGTAGGGCCTAGAGGCTACCATAGGATCTAGGGGTTGATTGCACATTTTCTTTAGTTATAAGTGAAACTTGGAGCTTGAAGTGTATCCATTCTTAATGCCAATTGTTTCACTATAGTTGTCAAACTTTGCATGTATGGATTGTTGGTGTGCAATACCCCTAGATTCCCTAAGGGTGGGTTATAGGTAGGCTATTGAAAGGGAAATTGATTAATGTTGGAGGTATTAACACTGTTATGATACGGGTTATGGAATGGGATGTTTTGTGTAGCATCTTGTTGTGGGATAAAATTTGCATTTGATGGAATAGAAGAAGGAATGTTAAGAGGAGGAATATTGTTGGAAGAAGAAGGAAATTGAATGTTATTATTGGGCATGCCACTAGTTGGAGGAGTTTGCAAAATTCCCCCAATGTTGGTGGTTGTCATAGTAGCATATATAGGTTTATGAAATGGATTAACATTATGAGAATATTCAAACAAAGGATTGATGCAAATATTTTGAGAAGAATTGACTTGATGATGAGATGTTCTAGCTGCTTCGAAGTGTATGTCTCTACCCAAGGCTTCATTTAGTACTTGTTTGTTTTGCCTTAAGACATTCAAAATATTATTATGTGATTTGAAGGTGAGTTGTCCATTAGAACCTTCAATAGGATCAAAGTCATCACCCGTCTCTATGTCCTCTTCTTCTTCTAGATTTACATTCTCCCCATCAACTTGATCATCCTTATGACATAGAGGATTCTCTTATGGATCTATCATATTTAACTTACTCCTAAGGCTTAGGTCCATAGGATTAAGAGAAAGAGAAAGGGAGAAAAGCTAATGCAAAAATACAACACAAAAGAATTTATTAAGTTTTGTTTAGTTTTTCTAATCTACACAAACAATTTAAATGGTCTTGTTTATAGTTTAAAACCAAAACAAAAGGGGACAAAGGGAAGAGGTTTCCTATATGGCCACTAAGGATGTGTTTCATGTCAGGTTCACCAAATATGTAGAGGGGAAAATAACCCATCGCAAATGATTCTCGATGGATTTTTTGGGAGTCGAGGTAATTGTAGGGTTATGTTTCTCTACACTTGGGGGCTTAGGGATTAAAGGGTTCACCAAGACCGGTTTAAGGACTCACTCCAAGTTTGAGATGAAAATGTTTGATGTGTTTATTGAGCAAAGCACTTAAGTTTGGTCTTGACTAAGATCTAAGCTAGAAAAAAAGAACAATAATGCAAGCAAACAAAGTACTATTCCCAAAATGATTATCAATTTCAATGAAGACTATTTTCTAAAATTACAAGAAATAAACTTATATTTTATTTGTTTTTATCCTTTTAGTTACATAAAATAGATAGGATACACATAAAAAACAACCTAAAAGAGCTATCAGAACACTTACTTGACCCGATGTTTGATACTAGCCAAATTCGCATTCCAAAATTCTTGACTACATATTTAGTCAAATATGAAAATCAACAACATAAACTTAGAAAATTTGATTAGTTGGGGATATTTCTTAGGCCGCTGTGTCACTAAGCTTGGAGATGCAACAATCGAGCCCCCTTGGTCCTTTCAGCTGACCATTCAAAAATGAAAATGATTGTACCTTCTAGGAACAAGTAAAACAAGATATAATAAGCATGCAAGTGTGAAAACAAAGTGTAAACATAATGAATACAATGGAAAACAAATATGCAAGTGAAAAAACTAGGGTTTTGAGAGCAAAGATTTACCCCCAAGCTACTATGACTGAATTTATACCTCGTAATTAGCGAGCACGAATTCAAAAACAAAGAATATGGTGAAACCAATGGTTTCATTGAATTCATGCCCCACAAAGGCAGGGCACGAATTCATCGAAGGATGTTTAAAACTAATCTATGAATGCAAAACACAATGAACAACTAAGAATTATTGACTTAAAGAACTAAAATGCACAAAAGGAACCTAATAAGCTCATGGAAGAAGCAAGAGTAAAGGCAACAATCAAGGTGGAAGACCTTTCCTCCTCTAGAAGACAAATGATGTACACAATTTATCATCAAGTCTTATCCACTTGCAACAAATCATAAGAGACACACCAAGAGCAGATCACCAGAGCATTCCAAAAACATCAAGTCTTGAGAGCATTAGAAGAAAATAGATTTCATCTAGGATCTTTGTTTGTTATTTAAAATAGGAGTCCAAATCCTTTTATTTATAGAAGGTTTTGAGGGATTTAGATGAAAAAATTTAAAATAACCTTAGCAAAGAGCCAACGTCACAAAGGTTAACGAAAAACTTGGGCTTTTAAAGAGAAAAAACCCAAATTTGTCGAATTCACACCCCATCTTGGATTATCGTAAATTTGACAAGGCTAGAAGAAAAAACAAAGCAAAGGAAGAACAAGAAGCTCAATCTTAAACTTAGCAATTTTGAGTGACTTCTTAGGGATCTAAGGTAAAAATAACTCATTTTGATGGGTCAATTTTCCATGTCTACAATGAGAAACCCCTACGACTTACGCTAAGGGCTAGGCATCCCCATCCCACTATGACCTCTCATACAGGGAGAGCGAAGCTTATCAATAGGTAATTTAGCACACAATCATCCACACGTCTTGTTTTAAACCTTAGACATGTTAGCTTTTGATGGTGTATGCCAAGGGAGAATGCAATCACAAGATGCAAAATATGCAAAAATGTAAGATGCTGAAAATATGCTATTAATGGAAAGTGATGAAAATGATACAATACAGAATGGAGGAAAAGAACACTCCATAACTGATATTAAAGAACTACATTAATCCATCACCAATCTATATGGTGATCTACCCAGTATACCTACTACTACATACAACGATATCTTATCATTCACTATGTGGCCCTTTATATAGAAAGATGGAGTGCTTGGCCAAAACTCTACCTAGTTGTACAAGGGGGCACCTTGCACATTTACAACTTGCACATAGACACGTGCATTTATTATATTACTTGAAGTAACTAGATAACTACCCCCTAAAGTAATCTACTACTCTAGTTATGTACCAAGGGTGGTACATTTACATGACCCAAATGATCTAATATACTATAACACCCCATTGTATTACATCATTTGGGTATTGAAGACTTTAGTCTTCAATATGGATCTTCTTCTCTTGAGTAGTCTTTGGCTTCAACTAGTTCTTCTTTTGTAGTAGTCTTCATGTAATATCCATTGTTCCTTGTTGTTAGGTGTCTTTGATGAACTAGAGATCTCATAATTTTACAAGTTGCAAGTGGATTAGGGCAGGTCCATTTTTCCTCATTTGATTCTTTGTATAACATGCTTCTTTGATCTTCACAAATGTTAAGCTTGAACTTATTGTTAGTGGATGCTTCTGAAATGAGATCTTGAAAGAAGCAATCTATTATGTGTAGTAATATTTCTTTATGACTTATATAGTACTTATATTTATAGTAACAAAATAAATCTAAATGGTTATTTTCTCCACAATATTTACAAGGATGGAGGCTCCAATAGTTCACCTTTTCATGACCAAATTGGTTGCAATAAGTGCATAATAAAGATATTCCAACTGCTTTGTTATCTATTTTAGGAATATCATATTTATCTATCTCCTTGATAGATACTTAAACCATATGTGGATAATTGAAGCAATTTCATTCTTACTTTGTTCATACATTTGTATGATATCTTGTTGTTCAATACTTTTTTCTTCTCCTATATTTTTATTAGTGTAATTATCACCAATTTTTGTTGTTGTCCCATTTGAAGATGTAATAGATGGATTTATCTTTCCATTATCATAATTCCTTTTAAACTCTATTTATTCTTTTCTTATGTCTGTATCTTTCTCACTATTATCCATTGAATCATCAATCATGCTTCTAATTCAGATTGGTACTTTTCTTATACCTTTTCTAATAGCATTATTCAAGATGTTAGTAGACATCCTTATGGCTCCATAGATAAGAGTATATGAATTAATTTGATGAAACAATTCAAGTCTTAGCTTTTGTAGAATCCCTTATTTCTCCCTAGTTAAGAGATGCGAACTAATTTGGTAAAACCTTTCTTGGAATTAGGTTTTGTAGGCTTCCTTATATCTCCCTGGTAATTAGAATATGCCTAGTTCACCTTCTAAGTTGATTTTGTAATGTTTTGAGAATAATCAACTTTTTAATTTTGCCTTATCTTTCCCAATGAAGTATTGCTTTAATGGTGGATTTATTTTTGTCTCCTTAGAATGAGTATGAGACAATTTTTACCAATTAATTCCAATTATATATGTAGGCAACTGATTTGCTTCTCTTTCCAATAGATAAATTTTCTAAATTCCAATTATATGTATATAGTTTGAACTAGTATGCCTTATATCTCCCTACTTTTTGGAATATTAGAAAATAATGGTATTTGCAAATTAATAATGATTTAATCAAGGTTGACAACCTTATATCTCCCACTTGGTTAATTGCAAATATGAATATTCAATACCTTGAAATAAGCTTGCTTGATAATTACTAATGCTTGATAAGTTTATTCCAATGCAATAGTCTATATCACCTTATAACTTCGATTTTAATTAAAGCAAGCAAATTTAATATTTACCTTAGTAAGGCTTGATGCTCTACGTATCCTTGAGTAGCTCCACATACTTTTATGGTTGGTTGGTATGTATCTCCAATGTTGTATTAATGCTGCTTTGACCTTGCTGTCCAACGAAGGGCCTACGTGCTCTTTCTTTGAACTCCGCACTTCCACAATGCTTATTTTGGCTTGGTCTCCTCCTTAATGAGCACTTATCACCATGAGAATTTAATGTTAGTTTATGATAGTCCTCACTACCTCCTTTGAATCTGATTTTAGTGTGCTCTTACTCACTCGAACATTGTAATTTCACTCCAATTTTGCTTCCCCTCTTTACCTCGAAGTTGAATGCTTATATAGCTACATGGCATGTGCTCCTTGAGTAACGTCTAAGGCAGTTTTTAATTATTCTTTGAGAGATATCCAAGTGGATTTTGAGCTTCCGTGTGTATGGGACTTCTTTACATAACACTTGAGGTTGGTTTCAACGCTGTTAGGATCTCATCCTAACCCTTAATGTAATAACTCCCCTTTTGTAATAATTCCTAGTGAACGTGCGTAGTACCCATGATTAATATTTTGTAATGTTCTAAGTTTTAGCTTAGGTAGTGCCTATGACAAATGGCACCCTTTTTATGTAACACATGGTAGATAGGTGGCATTGTGCATGTAATTCGTGTGGCATTGTGCATGTAATTTGAGTGGCATTGTGCATGTAATTCGAGTGGCATTGTGCATGTAATTCAAAGTGGCACTATGCATGTAATTCGGGTGGCATTATGCATGTAATCTAGGTGGCATTTTGCATGTAAGCCAACCTTGGAAGGAAACTCCTTAAATACCCGAAAAGGCACCAATGTAACCATATTTTGCAAAATTAATGAAGTATTGAAGGAGGTTGCCCCCTCGAAGAGGCCTACGATTCTGTCTTATTGTGAGATTGTTCTTTATGCAAATTTCTGTTATATTAATGTGATGTTTATGTGAGTTATTTCCAAGCAATTGTGTGAGAGTGTGTTATTTGAGTTTATTTTATAGCAGGATCTTAACAAGTGGTATCAGAGCGCTTTCCAGGGCCAAGTTACGCTACAACTGCAACGATTCTTGCCATCCAAATCCGCCTGTTAGGTATAAATTCCGTGTGTTTTTTCCATTCTGTTTTTCCTTATTAAAAAAAATCCAAAAAAAAATACAGTGTTTTTTTTTTTTTCCAGACCAAAAACAAAAAAAATATATTGTTAGTTGAGTAGGTAGAAAACCTGTACCGGGGGTTTTAAAATATCGCGAAGGATCTGTCATTATTGGCTAAGCTAGATAGCCCATAAAGCGTCTAGTGAAGTGAGGGGCGATCAGGCTCCAATACCCGGGCCTCAGACAGAAATCGCGCACGGACTTGAGCTCCCACGTATCTTCGGGTATATCGGGAGACCATCTAGGATTAAACAAAATTTTAGCCATTAGGAAGCTCTTCGGCCTTGTATTACTCATAGTCTACGGGACACAACATCATGGACGATTACCCTCCCGTATTGTCAGAGATGCAAGTAGTGTGCTCAAGGGTATGTGTGGAATCCTCCTTGAGTAGTGGCCTGAAATATTGGTCCGAGCACTATTGTTCATCACTGTCGGTATATTAGAGGGCCTATGGGTGGTACATACTCCTATACTTAGCATTCCTTGGTTTTGTTAAAACTTCAACCTGTAAAAAATGCCAAAAAAAAAAAATAAAAATAAAAATCCAAACCCCCCCGTTCGTAAACCTGCATTTCAAAAGTGAGCATATGAGAAAGGAGTCCTCTACCAAAAAAATAATAGAAGGGACATGCATTCGGGATAAGCCATGAGGGTGACACTTAAGTTGACAGTCTGGAGAATAACAGTAAAATTTACAGATGGCGATCCACGATCGAGTCGATCGAGTCGGAGAGGTCAAGCACGATCAGAGGCAGAATTCACAGTCTTCAGGGTCAGAACAGAACTGTCATATCAGTCACCTATAAAATACAAAGAATCTTGAGTGTGAAACACGACCAGTTATAGATAGTGCTCCAGTACCCAACTTTTGCTCAGTAGCTCAAAATTAAAAACTGTAAACACCGTTAGACTCAACAAAACAGGAGATAAAAAAAAGAGTCTGGGGTGCCAAAAAGTAGTGTTGAGATATATAGCTCATTGTGACCACATCTTTCAGCTGATCATTTTGATATATAGCACCCAAGCACTTTTTTGGGCACTTACTAAAAATAGTAAGTCCAAAAAAATTCAATTCTATTTTTAGTAACTAGTCACAAAGGTCTAAAAAATGGCCCAGGGTACCCGTGGACACCAGAAAGAACTAGAACACTTGGAATCCCTAACAAAATCCATTGAGAACTTGCATTCGGATTTTCACTCCATAAGGGAAGAAGTCCAAGGTCTTCGCCTAGAGCATGAGGCCACTAGCAACCGCCTAGAAGAAGCACTGACAGAAGTGGACAACAAACTGAGAAGAGAACCACCGAAGAGATGGATGCACGTCGTGCCCAAGGATTATGCTACAATTGTGATGAAAAGTTTTTCAAAGGGCATAAGTGTGCACACAAAAAATTGTTCCTGATAGATGTTGAAGAACTTGATACCTCTGACGAGAGTGATAAGGATGAGGACCCTCCAGAAACACCTCCTCCATAAGAAGAAGTGAAACAGGAACCTGAGACAACAATTACAGTCCATGCCCTTGCAGGCATTACTACTCCTTAAACCATGAAGGTTACGGGATTTTTCAAGGGCCAATGTCTTTCCATCCTTATGGATTCGGGAAGCATGCACAACTTTATTGACCCTAGAGTTGCTCAGCGGGAAAATTGCTATATCCACACTTGTAACTCCTTTGAGGTCATGGTAGCCAATGGGGGAACCTTACCTTGTAAGGGAAAGTGTCGCAATGTTAAAATCCAGATAGGGGACTATGCACTCAAGCAGGACATGTTTGCCCTCCCGTTGGGTGGATGTGATATTGTTTTGGGATCTCAATGGTTGAGTACGTTGGGCACTATCAGTTGGAACTTTGCTGAACTTTGGATGCAGTTCTCCCAGAACGGCCAAACACACATCATCAAGGGCTCCCCAACAAGAACACCTCAAATTATCAATTCAAACGGCATGGAGAAATTGCTAAAGAAATCATCACGTGGGGTCATTGCACAACTATTCTCCATCCAACCATCCACATCCCTAATGGGTGAAATTCCACCAGACATGCAACAGGTTCTCCACAAACATGAGGCCATCTTTTCAGAACCAACCACACTACCACCGCATCGCTCTCATGACCATGCCATTCCATTATTGTCAGATAGTACACCTCCCAATATCCGACCGTACAGATACCCCCATGCCATGAAGTCAAATATTGAGAAGATGATACAGGAATTACTCAAGGCGGGTGTCATTCGGCCTAGTACTAGTCCCTACTCTGCACCAGTCTTATTGGTCCTCAAGAAGGATGGCTCTTGGCGATTGTGTATTGACTACCGAGAACTCAACAAGATAACGGTCAAGGATAAATTTCCTATCCCTGTGGTTGATGAATTACTAGATGAATTACATGGGACCATGTACTTCACCAAGCTAGACCTCCGCTCTGGGTACCATCAGATCCGGCTTAGGGATGAAGATATTCCTAAAACTGCTTTTCGCACTCATGAAGGTCATTATGAATTCTTGGTAATGCCATTTGGTCTCACAAATGCTCCTTCCACATTCCAAAGCCTGATGAACATCTTTCGCCCCTTCTTGCGGAAGTTCATCCTTGTGTTCTTCGATGACATCTTGATTTACAGTCACACATGGGAAGAGCATCTCAATCATGTAGATCAAACTCTCCAACTACTGGCCGACCATAAACTGTTTGCAAAAAGGTCCAAGTGCTCCTTTGGTTTGATCGAAGTGGAATATCCGGGACACATTGTCTCAAAGGATGGTGTCAAGGTTGACCCTAAGAAGATCCAAGCAGTCCAAGAATGGCCAAAACCTCGCACACTCAAGGGGCTTCGAGGATTTTTAGGGCTTACAGGATATTACCGTAAATTTTTCTGCAATTATGGAAAGATAGCCACCCCCCTCACCTCCATGTTGAAGAAGGATTCTTTTACTTGGACAGGGTCGGCTGAGCAAGCATTCCTGGACCTCAAGCATGCCATGACCACCACTCCAGTTTTAGCCATGCCAGACTTCTCTAAAAAATTTGTCATTGAAAGTGATGCTTCTGGTCGTGGTATTGGGGCGGTATTGATGCAAGAAGGACGCCCTTTGGCTTTTACCAGCAAAGCCCTATCTGATCGCAATTTGGGAAAATCCACATACGCCAAGGAAATGTTGGCAATATTGCATGCAGTCCTACATTGGCGGCCTTACCTCATTGGGCGCCATTTCTCCATCAAAACTGACCACCAGAGCTTGAAATACTTTCTAGAACAACGAGTTGCCACCCCCGAGCAACAAAAGTGGGTATCAAAACTCATGGGCTATGATTATGACATCACGTACAAAAAAGGGAAGGAAAATCTTGTGGCAGATGCTCTCTCTCGCCAATTTGAGGCCCTTAGTATGTTGTGTGCCATCTCTGCACCATTGCCCCAATGGATTGAGCCCTTACATCAAGAAATACTTCAGGATGCAGATTTGAAAGACCTGGTTGCTTCACTTAGGGATGATCCAGAGTCTACACCAAGATATAGTTGGGATGGCCAGGATCTACGTTACCATCAACGCCTGGTTCTTCCTCCTAAGTCCCCACTTCGAGAACTCCTCATGAAGGAATCACATGCTACTCCATCTCCTGGCCATTCAGGGTTCCTAAAAACTTATGAGCGACTCAAGCGCACCTTCTTTTGGAAAGGCATGAAATAGGACATTCGCTCTTTTGTAGCGGATTGCGACACTTGTCAACGGATGAAAGGAGAAACAGTGCGCTCCCCAGGCACTCTTCAACCATTGCCGATACCAGATCAGGTGTGGACTGACATCTCCATGGACTTCATAGAAGGGCTACCTAAATCTGGAGGCAAGTCTGTTATTTTTGTGGTAGTGGACCGCCTTTCAAAGTATGCTCACTTTTGTGCCCTAACCCATCCTTACACAGCATCCACTATTGCCCAAACTTTTCTTGACTCCATATTTCGCCTTCATGGCATGCCCGCCTCCATTGTATCTGATCGTGATCCCACCTTTACTAGCAATTTTTGGCAAGAGTTGTTTAAGTTGCAGGGGACTCAGCTCAAAATGAGTTCAGCCTACCATCCGCAAATGGATGGTCAAACAGAGGTTGTTAATAAATGCTTGGAAACCTACCTTCGTTGCTTTGCCTCCGATCATCCTACTCATTGGGCAAAATGGCTTTCTTTGGCTGAATGGTGGTACAACACTTCCTATCATACCGCCACCAAACTCACACCGTTTGAGGCAGTTTATGGGCGCCCTCCACTCACGCCTTCCTCCTACATTCCGGGCAGCTCCAAGGTCCAGGCCGTCGACAATGCTCTGAGTCAACACACGGAGGTCCTCCGCCAACTCAAGCAAAATTTGAACATGGCCTAGAATCGGATGCGCCAACAAGCTGATCAGCATCGTTCGAGCGTAGTTTTGATGTGGGTGATATGGTCTTCCTTCACTTGCGACCATACAAACAATCATCCCTACAACTCCACCGGTGTCAGAAGCTCGCTCCAAAATTCTATGGTCCTTATCAAGTTCTGCAACGGATTGGTCCAACGACTTACAAATTGGCTCTTCCCCCCACTTCCAAGATCCACCCTGTTTTTCATGTTTCCCTTCTCAAGAAAGTTGTGGGCACAAAGGTACAGGTTCAATCAACACTCCCTGAATTGGATGAAGAAGGCTCCATCTTACTTGCATCGGAACAATTGCTGGATCGTCGAACTCGCACTCTGCGCAACCGTACCATCACAGAGGTCCTGGTTCAGTGGCGTGGACTTCAACCTGAGGATGCTACATGGGAGTCTCTCCATCAACTCCAGCAACAGTTTCCTCATTTTTAGCTTTGAGGACAAAGCTCCTTTAAGGAGAAGGGCATGTTAGGATCTCATCCTAACCCTTAATGTAATAACTCCCCTTTTGTAATAATTCCTAGTGAACGTGGGTAGTACCCATGATTAATATTTTGTAATGTTCTAAGTTTTAGCTTAGGTAGTGCCTATGACAAATGGCACCCTTTTTATGTAACACATGGTAGATAGGTGGCATTGTGCATGTAATTCGTGTGGCATTGTGCATGTAATTCGTGTGGCATTGTGCATGTAATTCGAGTGGCATTGTGCATGTAATTCAAAGTGGCACTATGCATGTAATTCGGGTGGCATTATGCATGTAATCCAGGTGGCATTTTGCATGTAAGCCAACCTTGGAAGGAAACTCCTTAAATACCCAAAAAGGCACCAATGTAACCATCTTTTGCAAAATTAATGAAGTATTGAAGGAGGTTGCCCCCTCGAAGAGGCCTGCGATTCTGTCTTATTGTGAGATTGTTCTTTATGCAAATTTTTGTTATATTAATGTGATGTTTATGTGAGTTATTTCCAAGCAATTGTGTGAGAGTGTGTTATTTGAGTTTATTTTATAGCAGGATCTTAACAAACGCCTTCTTGAGTAATGCTCGTGGCTCGAATTAATGCTTTCTCTAAGTGGCTTATGAGCTCCGATCATAGGTGAAACTATTGTAACGCTCCTTTCTGTCAAATATGCTTTGTAACCTTCTAATATTCGAGCGCTTTCTTATGAGATAAGCATTTCTTGTTAGTGGTGACAAGTGGCAGATTGTATGTATTTTCCCTCCAACACTTTATCTTCTTCTATATACTTCCCTTGCCAACGTAAATCCAGTTGTTTCTTGTTCTTCAACTCTTCTTCTAGGAAAGCGTAGGTTGGCTCTTGATTCGATGGATGTCTTAGGAGCTTAGAGATGGTTCTATGATGGTCCAAGGGCTGGTTCGAACACTGCTTCTCAACGAACGTCTTCTCCAAGCAAGAGCTTGGGTATTGCTTCTTTTGCTCTATGCTTTTGCTTTCAATATGTTGGTTTGAATGCTCCCTTTATAATGTACAATAGATGATGGCCAACGTAGATGTACAATGATCCTTTGTGATATCTTGTGCTTCAAGTTGATTACTGAGACTACCTGCTTTCATGGTTGTAAGGGTGTTTTTAGACACCATAATGAGAGCTCTTTGTTAGCTCTTCTCTCTTGCTTCAGATACTGCTCCTCTACGACCACTTGTATGATGTTCCTCACTTATGGAGGATGTGTCCTTAAGACACTCAAATTCTATCCTCTTTCCTACGTAGGACAAGATGTTATGGTACAAAATAATATAAATAGATTTGTAATACAATACCTTGATTTTACACCTCTTTTGCAAGCTTATTTTGCTGATTTTTAATGGTAGTTTCTTTGTACTGTTTCTTGTAGGCAAGGGCTGATTGATGTTGTCTTCTCTTCTAGAAAACTCTCTCATTCACTTGGTTAATTTAGTAATGAATGCAAGCTAATAATCATGCAAATAATATGCCCTTGAAGGAGTAATTTTTACACTAATTTTTTACCTGTAATGAGCTCTTAGTGCACCTTGAATCTGAGACTCACCAAGTCTCGATTTTTGGCTTCTTTTCAAGGATCTTAATGGTGGCTTTCTTCTCCACTCCTTGGAGGAATATGATCCTATTTGGTGGATTCTCTAGGCCACAATATCTTGCAAGTATTGAGTTTTGAATAGTGTCTTTAGACACTTTAATATTTGCAGATTTTTGTGTTCTTGATCTTAACAATCAATACACAAAATAACCCTTTGAGAGTAATTAGTTTAATGAACAACTAGTATAGCATAATGAACCAATAATATTTCTAACTTAATGCACTTTAATAATCTCACCTTATTGCTCCTGTTAATAACCTCTCAAAGTAGTTTCAAATGCACTACAAATTCCTTAATGTAGTCCTCTTCTCAATATTTAGATAATAGGAAGAATGCATTTAATTCCTATTAATGTGCAGGTAATGAATCTTAATAGAAACTATCTTCTGCACTTTATTTGAGGACTTAAAATGCAACCTTCTATTTTGTAACTTCCAAACTCTAATAAGGTTCTCTAACGAAGCTAAGTAGTAATCCAAATTAAGTGTTCAAGTAATGAACCTTTTGCACCTAAGTTGCTTACCTTTGATGATGAATATCTTGATGAGTTGATTCACCAAATTTATTGTCTAGAATGGTGGTTGCTTGTAGTTGTGAATGCTTCTAGTCTATTGATATGAAATTGTAGTAGTTGATTTCAAATTCTCCTTTAGGATATAGCCTGGAACTTCAAAGTTTTGTAGCTAGTAATGCTATCTTGATTGTTGCCCTTTTAGCAGTCAATCTATTCAATGAAATATTGTCCTTCAAGAACCCTTTCAGTATTTTATTGTGAATCTAGCAAATCCCTATCTTTGAAATGTGCCTTCTTTAGCTATGAAGGACAATCTCCAAATCTTCTCAAATTTGGTAGGTTTCTTCTGTTTGAGTTCTAACTTCAAACATGACTTTCTTCTCAAGAATTTGAAGGTCTTGAGGTCTTCATGAATTTTCTCTTTGAAGTTTGACAAATTGTTTTCCACATATTTCTCCTTTGGGTTTGTTTTCGGATGGCGATAATTATCCCAAGTTCTTCCACTATCTTTTGTAGTGAATTTCTCCAATGAGTTCTCCTAGGAACTTCTTTGATGACTTCTCTAATTTTTGCAATGAGGCTCTCCAAGCCTTCTCCTTATTTCTCCTTGAGACCTCTCCAAGGTCTTTAGTCTTGTAGCTTCTCTAGTCTTCTTGATGAGACCTTTCCTTCAACCTTCAACTATGAAAGTGTTGGCAATGAGATCTTCTTCATGGATCTCTAGAACAAGACTTTTTGATAGTCCTTCTCTATCTCTTCCAAGGATGGAAGTTCTTCAATGAGACCTTTGATGGGTCTCTTCAACTTCTTCTAGAGGAAGTCTTCAATCAGCAAAGGAGATCACCAATATCCTATCTTTCACAAACTCTTCTCTAGAGTCTTCTTCAGGTTTAAGGCTTCTATGGCCTTTTCTGTTGGATCAAGGCTTTTGTGGCCTTTTCTTCTAGATCAAGGCTTCTGTGGCTTTTTTGTCTGCAATGTGCTGGTCTGTAATAGGGCTTCCCTCAGTTTCCTTTTTATGTAAGAAAGTATTAGTAAGCCGATTCTAAATCTTATCAATGATGAATCTTCACTAGTTGATTTGTCAATCTAGTGGAACAAATGTTGAGTCCTAGTCTTCATGAGTTTTTTCTACAACTCTGTGGAAAGATTCTAGCCAAATGCAATATCAAAATTAAGATTTGCTTCTCCTCTCCATCTTTCTTGTGATTTTCCTATTCCTAGTGACCTACTGTGGCTCTCCCTATTCCTATTGATCTACTGTGGCTCTGATACCATTGTTAGCTTTTGATGGTGTATACCAAAGGAGAATGCAATCACAGGATGTAAAATATACAAAAATGTAAGATGATGAAAATATGCTATTAATGGAAAGTGACGAAAATGATACAATGCATAATGGAGGAAATTAACACTCCAGAACTGATGCTAAATAACTACATTGTATCCATCACCAATCTATATGGTGATCTACCCAATATACCTACTACTACCTACAACGGTATCTTATCACTCATTATGAGGCCCTTTATATAGAAATATGGATTGCTTGGCCAACACTCTACCTAGTTGTACAAGGAGATACCTTGCACATTTACAACTTGCACCACTTGTGCATTTATTATATTACTTGAAGTAACTAGCTAACTACCTCTAAAGTAATCTACTACTCTAGTTATGTACCAATGGTGGTACATTTACATGACCCAAATGATGTAATATACGCTAACATGACTATCCAAAGAGGAACCAAAACTTAAACTATTGTGCTATCCTCGAGATACTCCAACTTAAGAATATAATTGATGAAAAGGTAAAAGGTAAAGTAGTTTTAAAAATCATAAGACTATAAACCATATTAGACAACCTTCATAGAAGATGTTTATCCAACAAATGATTATTAAACTATATTCCAGTTATCATCTTGTGCAACTCAATACTTGTAAGATTTGAACCGTGAACTAAGATTTGAACCGTGAACCTTTTTCATAGTTCCAAAATTTCCACTATTAGATCCATTAAGGTTGAACTAATAATATTTAATTGAAGAATATAACCAATTAAACTAATATTATTTAATATTTTAAAAAATTAATAAATTAATTAATCAAATAATTATTAATTTATTTAATTATTGTGGTGAGGAGCAATGGTCAGGGCTTTGACCTCTCTTTAGAAGATCCACAGTTCAACTTGCGAGTGTATAATTTTATTATGCGATTCAAACTTTGGTTCTAGTGTACATCATGAAAATCATTCATTTCTTTAACCAAAATAATAATAATAATAATTTAATTAAAATATAATCTTAATATCACAGAGGGACAACCCAACGGTCTAAGCTTTGGCTCTTCTTTAAAAAGTCTAAAATTCAATCCGTAGATAAGTGTATGAGAGAGTGGATGTGTTCATTAAAAAAAAATATATAATCTTAATTAATTGTTAATAAAAAAATAAAAAAAATATAAAAATAAAAACCATCAACATGTCACTCTACGCAGACCTTGTCTTTAACTAAAATTATATATATTTTTTGGGCTAATCAATATAAATTGCGCATTTAACACTTCCTCTAAGATTCAACAGGTGTAACATGTTTTTTTTTATTTTTATTTAAAAAAAAAAGTAGTATATGATAACATGTCATAACAATTCTAAATTGCCGTTTTTTAATAAACTCCCTGCATTAGCGAAGAAAACATTCGAAAACCAAATTCAATTTCAGAACAAAGCTCCCAGCAATATCTCAGTCCGATAAAAATAACAGAGGGTGTAGCAGGGTTTCACGTTGTATTCTGTTGTGAATGACGCGCAAAAATGGGAATAATTAAGGATGGAAGTGTCTCCGGATTGCTGCCGGAGACCAGCTATTTTTCCGTCAATTATCCCGGATATCCTTCCTCCATTTCCCGAGCCATTCAAACCCTTGGTGGCACCGACGGAATTGCCAAGGTAAGGAAAGTAGTTTCCATTGATAGAATTTGTTTAGAATTTAAAAAAATGTTTAGCTCTGTTTTGTTTTGTTTTTAGTGCGGGAAAGTTTGAGCTTGTTATCTTTCAAAGTTAAAACCTTGTGTTAATTTTACCGTTTTAGATGTCATAAGTACTTTCTTATCAAATATAGGGATGAATTCAAATTAACTTCCAAGTTATCTTCAGAAAGAAAATTTATATATCGAAGGAAAAAAAAAGGACTGAAACATGAAATTAGCATTTGAAAATATATAGGTTTGGTTAATTTGTTAGAGAGAATTGAAGTCACCTCCCACTCTAAATGTAGGAATTCCAACTAAATGTGGGGAAAGAAAACAAATATTGTGAATACTACAGAACTATAAGAAATTCCTCTACAATAGTCACTGCTTTTCTCTAAAACGCCACAATAGCTACTGGTTTTCCCTAAAACGTTATCGTACTTTTTTCAAGATAGTCTTGACAGCCTGAAATTGAAAAAGATTTTCTTCAATCAAACGGAAAAAAATAAAGGGAGTTTTTAGTGGCTAATATTTGGTCAATAGGCTGTTTTTTTTTCAGAAATTTCCATAAAAATTTGCCGTTTGAAAATCAAGGTTCGCTTTCACATTGATTTTAATAAGAAAAGTTTCTGCAAGACATTTGCCACTTGAAAATCAAGATTCCTTCTAACTTTCGTAAAACAATTTTGTTTTCATGGAGAATTCTGCAATATCTCATATAGAAACCATAAAAACTTGAAGAGACTGGAAAATATTTGCAGGTTTTGATTCAATTAAAGAATTAAGTTTTTTACATTGAAAAACTCACCAAGTTTTCTGAACTTCTTAAAGTGTATAGTTCTGTACAAATTTTCCTGATGAAAATAGAAGTAAAAAAATTTCCCAATGAAAATTTAAGTGGATTATGGATGAAAGGTCAAAAGATAATAGGCCATGATGGTAGAAGACAAGAAGCAAGATAAATGAATGACTTTTTGTAGAGACAGAGAATGAAGCAGAGATAATCAATACCTCTGCAGTACAGCTCTCTGTGGTGTTTTTCTTCTCTATGAAATTGTTTGACAAGTTTGAATCATATTAATTTTATTTGATTGTAGTTTGGAAGCGGTTCTTCCTCTTTTCCAGATGTTTCCTTTGTCTCTAAGGATTTTGCTTAGGCCAAATGTATATTCTCTTCACAGAATTACATGAAATTCCTTACAAACTATTTCCCTTTTCATGCAAGGATTTATGGATTTCAAGTCACAGAATATAACTGCACTATGGTCCAGAGGCTCTAGAGCTTGTGTTTTTCATAAGTTACTTGCTTCTTTTATTTTAGCTGAAGGCTGAGACAGGTATGTCAGTTTAGTGGACACAAAATAGCCCGTTTGCTGTATTTTCCTCTTAGTTAAATGTTTCCATGCTTTGGGGATTGAATGTAACTTCTACTTTCATACCATTCCAATATGTCTCACTATATTTGGCTTAGTCGTTGCCAATGAGAGTTCTATTCCTTCACAGTGACGTATGAGTTACCTGAGGCCTTATCTACATAGAAACAACAACATTAATGGAGCATAGCTGCGAGGTTATGAATTGTGGTCGTCACAGCTATAAATGTCCCAACCTAATGCTAGATCAAAAATTTATCAAATACAAAACACTTCACTATTGACTCATTATAGCTGTTTGTTGTACCACATCAGCTTAATTACATGATAGTATTGGTTGACATACTTGAAAGCATAGTTACTAGTTCTGAAAAGTTTGGATTGAACAGAAAGGGGAAAGATTTTGAAGGTTTGTTTTGATCTCTGTCTTTTACTGTTGGAGGGAGGTTTTGTTAGAATATTAGATTATAATAGTTACTTCATGTTAGCCGTTAGCCGTCTATGTTGACTATTTTACTCCCATGTGCACATATAGCTACTTAACTCCCATTGCACCAAATCAAGCCTGTATTAAAAGCACCCATCCAACCTAGATGAAGTAGGTGCCGATAAGGCCTGTTAGGTAGGTTTATTTATGTATGCATAAGACTATGTATACAGCCTTAGTTTCCATGTAATATCTTTATCTTTTGTGAGCAATTCACAACTGTTGAAGTGCAGACTAATTTTGCTGTTTTTTATCTGTGCTATTGAATTTTATTTGCTGTTCTCTGCTCTTGTTTCCATCAATTGGTATCAGAGACTGCACATTCCTTGTTGGAATCGGTCCCGCTCTGGTCTGCTGGTCACTACCAACAACAACTGAGGGGTCCCGTGGTTGCCTGTACACCTGGCCGTTGCTAGTGATGTTGAGATTCTCCGGACAACTTGCTTTCACCGGTTTGTCAAGATATGCAAAGTGTTGGCGTTTACTTGAGTTAGGGAAACCTTGTGTGTTGGTGTTTACCCGTTCGACCCCAGAAGCGTCCCGACCACCCTATAGGGGCGCTCAGCGGCATCGACTACCCCGGTGCCAAGGTTGACCCGCCGTACTTGGAAGTTGTCTGTGGCGGAAAGGCTAGGATGCCCCGGTCGAGTCCGAGGACTGACAAAATCCTTGAAGAGGCCCGTGTTATTGTGCCCGCAGTCGAACGCAAATTTGGGGAAAGGGTGCAGCCCTATCCTCACTGTCTATAGGCTGAAATCCCCGTTGACTACGCTGGCGATCTTGTTGTGCGACGTACTTGTGTTGGTGTCTAGCACAACGCTCTCCTTCCGGTTGGGCAATGTGTTGGAGCCGTCCTCCTGGTTGCTGCCCTGCATGTTCAAGCATATTTCTCGGAGGCAAATGGAAGAGGAGTCGGAGGAGGACTTGAACGCCAGGTGAGTCAACCAGCATGGGCACGTGGAGTCACTCTCACTGCGCTTCGCCTCCGTGGTGGAGAACACCATTTACACAAGGTTTTTTTTATATATAACTTTTTTCTTAAGTCCGCTTGATATAATCTTTATTTTAAGTGGGATTTATTTTTTTTATAAGTTATTTTTTTTTAATTAATAATCTTTTATTAATTAAAAGAAAAAGGAGTCTTTATTTAAAAAAAAGAAAAAGGGATTATTTTTTTAGTCTATAATCTTTCATTAATTGAAAGATTATTTAATTAAAAAAAGGGGGGTTGAGTCAATTCTTTTGTAATTGTTAAATTGTGTTAGTGGACCCCACTTCTTGTAGTCCTTTGTTTTCTTCAAAATCAGGTGTCAGATGGCCAATCCAGGCACCATGTTGAATGCATTGACCGAGAAGCTCCTCGGAGCTGAAAACTTTGGGATATGGAAGCATCAAATGAAGAATTTGATGATGCTTCATGACTTGTGGAGCCATGTAGAAGGCACTGCAGTACGCCATCAGACAGATGCTGCAGCACAAGCTGAATATGACACAAAACAGTGTGTCGCTCTTGCCTTAATTAATCTGTCAATCAGTGGAGGCATTATTGAGAATGTGGCAGATGCTACTACTCCAAAGGAAGCATGGGACTCCATCATGACTTTGTATGAGCACAAGAATGAAGCTCGTGCTCTCACACTGAGACAACAACTTTACAGTGTGAAGCTAAGTGGTGCCATAGCAGAACACATGCAATCCATCAAAGGCATCACAAACCAGTTGAAGTCACTTGGTGAAACAGTCACCAACAAGGAGCTAGTTTCAGCCACCTTCAAGAGTTTGACAAAGGATTATCAAAGTTTGATCACAAGTCTCACGCATAGTGGGAAACTTGGTACCCTCACATTCAATGAATTGGAGGGAATCCTGTTGCAACATGAACAACTTCTCTTGAACAATGAAGAAGAAGATTCTTCTGGAGCTTATGCAGCAAAGTTCAAGAAGTTCAAGCAAAAGAAGCCTTTTGTGAAAAAGGTTGAGGAGCCTCGCAATCAAAGACAGCCTCAAAAGCAGAAGAAGGTTGTCACTTGTTTCTATTGTGGCAAGCTAGGCCACATGTCAAAGGATTGCAGAAAGAGGCAAGCTGATAATCAGAAGAATCAAGGTGGCCATTATGCATCCAAACAGGATGACAACATATTTGTTGTTGCATACCAGTCAAAACATGATGATGATGACCAAGTGTGGTACATCGATTCTGGTGCTACAAGGCACATGACGGGAAAAGAAGATTGGCTCCATGACATCCAAGCGATGGAAGGAGGAAATGTCACCTTTGGCAACAACTCAACGTTGCAAGTGAAAGGAGTTGGCAAAGCTTCCATCAAGATGCCTAATGGTAAGAAGACTTACATCAAAGATGTTTTGTATGTACCTGGAATGAAGAAAAATCTGATTTCAGTTAGTCAGATAGGACAGCAAAACATGAAAATCCTGTTTAGACAAGACAAATGTATGATACAGGATAGTCAAAACAATGTAATTGGTGTAGGCAAAGAGGAATCAGGCTTATATAAACTTGTCACTCATAGTGACAAAGCCTTGATTTCTGAAGGATCATCAAAAGACCAATTATGGCATGAATGCCTAGGTCATTTGAACTACTCTAGTCTTAAAGACATGAATAGGTTGAATATGGTACATGGTTTACCAAAGATCTCAACAGATAAAAGCTTGTGTGAAGCTTGCATCATGGGCAAGCAACATAGAGACAAGTTTGAAAAGGACAAAGCTTGGAGAGCCAAATCAAAGTTAGAGTTGGTACACTCTGACCTGTGTGGCCCAATGAAGACTGCATCTCTTGGTGGTACAAACTACAAAGTATTTCATCACATTCATTGATGATTTCTCAAGACGTACTTGGATTTATTTTCTCAAGTACAAATCACAAGCTTTTGATGCATTCAAAGAATTCAAAGCAGAAGCTGAGAATGAAAGCAACCAGAAGGTCAAAATTCTCAGAACTGACAATGGAGGAGAATTTACCTCAAATGCCTTCACTGCATTTTGCAAACAACATGGTATTAAAAGGCAACTTTCAGCGCCTTATACTCCTCAGCAAAATGGAGTTGCGGAAAGGATGAACCGCACCTTGGTTGAGAAGGGCAGATCAATGCTGAAGGCAAAGCAGCTGTCTAACACACTTTGGGCAGAAGCAGTGAGGACAGCCTGTTACTTGACTAATAGAAGCACCACAAAAGCTGTTCAAAACATGACACCAGAAGAAGTTTGGACAGGTAAAAAGCCCACTGTTACTCATTTAAGAATTTTTGGTTGTACTGCCTATATGCATGTTCCAAAAGAAAAAAGGCAGAAATTAGATGATAAGAGTAGCAGATGTATATTTGTTGGTTACAGTGATGTAAGTAAAGCATATAGGGTCTATGAGATCAAAACCAAAAAGGTTCATGTATCTAGGGATGTAATCTTTGATGAAGGCATCAAAGACTCTTGTGTTAAGGAGTTGGAACTTCTTCAACATAGAGTAGCTGGAGAACAGCCAGAATCCAGCACACCCACACCCAGTGATCCTGAAAGTACCTTGACAAGTGATAGTGAAGCACAAGAAGAAGTCTCTCATGAATCCTCTTCAACTTCAAAGAAGCTGCCCAAATGGTATCTTAAAACTGTAACTGAAGCACAGTTGCCAGATGTAGAGGGCAAAAGAAAGTCCAAGATGAGAACAGATTCAGTAAATTTTGCACTTATGTCACAAGTGCTGAATACCCATGAGCCCTCCACATATGAAGCAGCCTGCCAAGATCAGAAATGGAGAGCTGCAATGGATGTTGAGATGGCAGCCATCAAGAAAAACAAGACATGGGATCTTGTTAACATACCTCCTGGTAAAGAAACCATTGGCTGCAAATGGGTCTACAAGACCAAATTCAAATCAGATGGTACTATTGACAAGCATAAGGCAAGATTGGTAGTCAAAGGTTTCAGTCAAAAACATGGCATAGATTATGAGGAGACATTTGCACCAGTAGCCAAGATGATTACCATCAGAGTTATTCTTGCCTTAGCAGCTCAATACAAGTGGAAACTACATCAACTTGATGTAAAGAATGCCTTCCTCAATGGAGATCTAATTGAAGAAGTGTACATGGACCAGCCACCTGGTTATGTAGAAGAAGGTAAAGAGCAGCTTGTATGCCGCCTCAAGAAGGCACTTTATGGCTTAAAACAAGCTCCTAGAGCTTGGTATGCCAAGATTGACAAGTACCTACTCCAAACTGGATACCAGAAGTCTTCTGCTGATTCGAATCTCTACTTGAAGGTTCGAAGTGGTATTATCACCTCTCTTGTAATTGTTTATGTGGATGATTTAATAATTACAGGTGATGATGAAGAAGAGATTGATAATCTCAAAAAGGATCTGAAGAAGAACTTTGAGATGACAGATTTAGGCCTACTCCATTATTGTCTTGGAGTAGAAGTTTGGCAAAAGCCTGGAGAAATTTTCATTTCTCAAGCTAAGTATGCCAAGGAAATCTTGCAAAAGTTCAAAATGCAAGATTGTAAATCAGCTCCAACTCCCATGGAAACTGGCACAAAATTGGTTGCTGATGAGAAAGGAAAACCAGTAGATAGCACATTATTTAGACAACTAGTTGGTAGTCTAATCTATTTGACTACAACTAGGCCAGATTTGTTGTATTCAGTAGGTATGCTATCTAGGTTCATGAATTGTCCTAAACAGAGTCATTGGAAAGCAGGAAAGAGAGTGCTAAGGTACTTACAAGGCACTCTACCATATGGCTTAAAGTTTGTGCACAATGCAAACTTCAAACTTGAAGGATACTCAGACTCTGATTGGGCTGGTTGTCCAGACAGCAGAAAATCCACATCAGGATACTGCTTCCATCTTGGTTCAGCATCAGTTTCATGGAGCAGTAAGAAACAGCCCACAGTTGCACTCTCATCCACAGAAGCAGAGTACAAAGCAGCTGTAGAAGCAACCAGGGAAGCCATTTGGCTTCGACAATTCATGTGCGATCTTGGTCTTCAACAAGCAGAACCAACCACGATCTATTGTGACAACCAAAGTGTCTTGAAGATTGCAAAGAATCCAGTGTTCCATGCTCGCACCAAACACATTGAGGTGCACCATCATTATATCAGGGAGCAAATTCAGAATGGACAAGTAGAGCTGATCTATAAGCCAACAAATGAGCAGTTGGCTGATATATTCACCAAGCCCCTCAGCATTCAGAAATTTCAGTACTTCAGAACTGAACTTGGGTTAAGAATAAATGAAGTAAATCTTAAGGGGGGTGTTAGAATATTAGATTATAATATTTACTTCATGTTAGCCGTCTATGTTGACTATTTTACTCCCATGTGCACATATGGCTAATTTACTCCCAGTGCACAAAGTCAAGCCTGCCTTATCTACATAGAAACAACAACATTAATGGAGCATAGCTGCGAGGTTTTGAATTGTGGTCGTCACAGCTATAAATGTCCCAACCTAATGTTAGGTCAAAAATTTATCAAATACAAAACACTTCACTATTGACTCATTATAGCTGTTTGTTGTACCACATCAGCTTAATTACATGATAGTATTGGTTGTCATACTTGAAAGCATAGTTACTAGTTCAGAAAAGTTTGGATTGAACAGAAAGGGGAAAGATTTTGAAGGTTTGGTTTGATCTCTGTCTTTTACTGTTGGAGGGAGGTTTTGTTAGAATATTAGATTATAATAGTTACTTCATGTTAGCCGTCTATGTTAACTATTTTACTCCCATGTGCACATATAGCTACTTTACTCCCATTGCACAAAGTCAAGCCTGTATTAAAAGCACCCATCCAACCTAGATGAAGTAGGTGCCGATCAGGCCTGTTAGGTAGGTTTATTTATGTATGCATAAGGCTATTTATACAGCCTTAGTCTCCATGTAATATCTATATCTTTTGTGAGCAATTCACAACTGTTCAAGTGCAGACCAATTCTGCTGTTTTTTATCTGTGCTATTGGATTCTATTTGCTGTTCTCTGCTCTTGTTTCCATGAGGTTTGACTGGGTGTGGAAAACTACAAAGAACTATGAAACATATACTAATATTCCAATTGAGATTATTCGATTATAGTAAACAAACATTAATCTTTAAGTAATTGTAATTTGTTAAAATATTTTTTTGAGATTGTTCTGTTTTTTTTTCAAAATATTTTGTTTTTTTTTCTTACTTTTTTTCCTTTTTCTTCCTTTTAAAAGAAAAAGGATTGAATCAGATAGCACTTGTTTGGTCTGTCTGATAAGTTCAGTCCAGAATGAATCTAGAAATGAAATATCATTGATGTCCTTGGTGGGCCGAAAAAAGACCCAAGGGACTATAAGAAGGACAATAATGACTGCCAGCTAGTGGGCTAAAAAGCCCAACAAAGAAAAGAGCTAAGATAAATACAAGATGAAACCCAACAACCGGGCCAAAGAGAAAAGGAAAATGAAAAGGGAGAGCAGAGGGCAGCCCGTTCTGAAAGAGAGGAGTACATGCTAAGAGGAACGGAGAGAGAGAAGGAAGGGGAAAGGGAGCAGCCCAGGAGGGGCAAGCTCCAAGAACCCCACAAAAAAAAAATACCGGAGTTGAAGAAGTCCCTGATATATCTCTGTCCATTGCTGGTTCGGAACCCTGACAAGCTGTGGGTGCGCTGTCTAGTGACCCTGCTCCTGTTTGAACTGAAAGAAGTGGGGTGTCTCCGTTCAGAGAACTTTTGTGGATGGAACAGTTTTTCTGAATATTTTGAAACTTGAAAGCCTTTCCATTTAATGCTAACACCAATCAACATATTAACAGGTGATTAAAACAGATAAAAACTTTTTGCAGTAATGCTTTTTGGTCACTCAAGCCCTAGTAATGCTTCCCAAAGATTAAAACATAGTGTTGTAACTTTTTTCATTTCCCCCTTGCCACTTGCCTGTCATCTTTGTTCACTCCTCAGCAACAAAGCACCTGCATGAAGAAAACCATCAACTCTTTTTAAAAAAACCAGTGTCCTATTTTACACTTTGCCTGCAAATATACACATAATTACAAATCCTCCTACCTTAAAATGGACACATGTCATCCTGTGACTCCATTGTATGCAATATTTGTTAACAAAACTAAAATCCAAGAATTCCCCATTCCAAGTCCATTGCCATGTGGAAGCTAAAGTGGATGCTATCATAGGCCCAACCTAATCTTGTTCTAGCTGTTAAAAGACCCTACGTATAAAGGAGGAAAATCTAAATCTGAACCATAAAAACAAAATACTTGAAATGCTTAGTGCATACAAAAAATATTTTTCTTTTCTGTTTAAGGAGTGGAAATGATCCGATGTTTTAGGACAACCAGTCTGTTATTGTGCTGATGAAACAAAGAACAAGAATAAACAAACTTGTTCACAATCATCTTCTATTATGAAGAATTAAAATCTACAATGATCTTTGTAGAAGAGATATAAGAATCTGTGATACCTTCTTTCATATGACCATATTTTAAATGAGAATGCATGCTTATATACAAAACAAACTATGAAGATGCGTTGGAGAAAACCAAGCGGTCTGTTTTTCAATGTTTACAAGAATGTATATAATAGTTGGCAAACGACCGATTGTTGGTATTCTGTTGGTGGTGCCATAATTGAGATGGCATCTACTGTTTTGGTGCTAAGGTTGGCATTGGCGCATTGAAAATGATGCCATGGTACTTTGGCACTAGGTTTAGATAGAAAGTTGGAATTGGTGCCAAGTCTGGAAAGTGGCGAAAGGCCTCAATGGTTGACATTCGGATATGTCACGATAGGTTTTGGATCAGTTGCACCTCCTTGGAAAGCAATGGACGCCATTGCTTCTAAACTTGGGATCATGTGAGGAAACTTTTGCTCAATTTGATTGTGAATTAGCCATCTCCCTTGGTGAACAAGTTGGACTACTTTGACAACACGATAGAAAACAATCTCTTGAATCTTGGTGCACTTGACCTTTTTATCCACAATCTGGTTTGTGGCTGCTGGAGAAGTGCAATCATGATTAAGGTTTGGATGCTGCAATTGCTTTGCAACATCTAGAGTATTTGGCAAAGGAGGATAATATGGGCACAAAAGCTCCACGTTGAAAACTAGATGGAAGCTCAAATATGGAGGAAGATATAGCTCAAAGGCATTATCTCCTACCTGCTTGGTAATAGTATATGGTCCATACCTTAAAGGCTTGAACTTTTGAGAAGCACCTTAGAGATGTTCTTTCTGAAGGAGAAACCATACATCGTCCCCAACTTTTTACCAGTGAGGTGCATGATGCTTGTCATAGTGCTCCTTGTGTACTTGACATTTGCCTACTAAAAAATGTCATGGACTTGATGTTGGATCTGTAAGATATATTCGACAAACCTGCGTGCTTTATCAATCTCTATCTATGCATGGGAGGCTTCTCCTGTGATGGTTGAAGAGAAAACAAGGTCGATTGGTGTCAATAGTTGAAACCCAAGACGAGCCTGAAAGGGCTGTGGCCTAGAGAGCTGTGCACAACCCAGTCGTAGTTGTGTTGAACATATGGTAGGTTCTCATCCCATGTGCTCAGATGCTTGGAGTTGTACATCTTGAGTAGATGGACAATCACGCGATTTATCACCTCCATCTGTTTGAGGATTAAAGGTGGTTGATTGAATAAGGTTGTATCCATGTAGAAACAAAGACTTGATAAAAAAATTGTTGACAAATCTAGTATCCTTGTCAAACACAATTGTCCAAGACAATCCAAAATGAACCCATACATGTATGAAGAAGAGTCTGACAGTTTCTTCCCCTGTGATGCTCTTTTGATGGGGCATAAGGTAGCTAGCTATCTTTGAAAATCTCTCCATTACCATGTATATACAGTTTTTCAATAGTGATTGGTTGGCAGCCCTGACATGAAATCCATTGAGACTAATTCTCAAGGTTTGTCTGGTGCAGGTAGCAAAGTATACAATCCCAACTTCTTGTTGGGAGGTTTGGCAATTGCACATGCTGTGCATGATCTTATATACCTATGGACATCATGGTGAAGCTTGGGCTAGTAAAATTACCTTTGTAGAATAACTATTGTCTTGGTAACATCAAAGTGCCATCTTTTTTGAAAATAATGTGTTTGCTAGATGAGCTTCTGTGTTTCGATTTCTCGTACATAGATATGCCCTAAGTAGCAAAGAAGATTATCCTATATGTAAAAATAAAAAATACATTTACTTGAGAGTAGTGCTTGATGGATACTAGAAAAGTTAGGGTCTGACTCATACAAGAAGACCGGTTGGAAGTATCATGACCATAGGTGTCAAGGATGTGGCGAGTGTGATGACTAGCGGTCGATTGAGGCAGTTCGTAGCAATGTTGGCGCCTCCCTTCCTATGATTGATTTTGAAATAGAACTGTTGGAGGACAATTGACCACTTTGGGTGGCGGTCATTTTGCAACCTGTTGTGTGTCTGCAATAATCTGCATAAACTATAATGGTTTGTGGTCTGAATGTATGATAGTTTTCTTGCTTTGGATGTCATGATTCCAATGGCAGCAAGCTTGGGCAATGGCATAGAGCTCATGATCATATGCAGGTATCTCTGAATTGTATCATTGAAAGTTTGATCATGGTACACAACTAGATGCCCATGTTGATTGAGGATGGCGCTAAGTGCATACTCTGAGGCATCAATCTCAATCTTGAAAGGCTGTTGCAAGTGTCGTAGTATGAGGACTAGGGTATGTTAGGAGGTGAAGTCACTATCCAGAGTTTTAGTCAGCAAATGCTAGGCAGCAGACATCTAGGCTGCTGTTAGACGTCTAGGCAGCTGCTAGACGTCTAGGTAGCAGAATGTGCCAGATGTGTAGCTGCGGAAGACGAACAGTTTTCGGAGGCTTTCACTTGGGAGAGGAAATGAACAACTTTTCGGAGGCTTCCTTTGGGAGAGGAAACGAACAGTTTTCGGAGTCTTCCCTTTCTTATCTATAAAAGGGGAATGACCCCTTGCACGTAAGAGTAGGTGTGAATGTAAAAGATTGCTGAAATCAATAAAAGAAGTTGCCATTGCCCCGTGGTTTTTCCTACACATTGCAGGTTTCCATGTAAAAATCTCTGTGTTATCTGTGTTACTGTTTTGTTCTCTGTTATTGTGTTTTCTGCTTGCAGGTAAAATCTGAAGTTTTTAACCAACATCTGGTATCAGAGCCTAAGGTTTTGTGCGAGTGGGAGCTGAAACAATGACAGGAGGTGTAACCAAGTTCGAGATTGAGAAATTTTATGGCAGGAACTTCGCTCTATGGAAGATGAAGGTGGAGGACTTGCTTGTTAAGGATGACCAAGCTGTAGACTTGAATATAATGTACACCCCTAGTTTGGAATTCTAGATGTGTAGGAGCAGTGTAATTTTTTCCAATACTGGCAATGTTTGATATCAATAGATAATGCAAGTTTGTATCATGGACAGAAGTTATAACGTTTGATAGCCAATTTCAACTAAACAATTTTGAAAATATGTGACTAGATCAAGAGGCCTTTAACAATTGCATAAACAAGCAATGACATTATTAAATCTGTTATTGTTTCTATCAAATAATGGACTGCTGTAGCAAACCACTCACGTAATGGTTTCAACATAGAACAACATTCATTTATTGTTTCTATCAAATAATGGATTGCTGTAGCAAACCACTCACGTAATGGTTTCAACATAGAACAACATTCATTTGAGATTCCAATGAAATATCAAGCATAAAATACCTTGGAACACCAAGAGAAAATTCTGTTGCAGAAAAGAGTATGAATGTTTTGGGTACTGAAGCAACTGGGCAGCAAGCTCCTTGTCTCAGTCCTCTCATGGGCTTGCCGAATCTCATATGATATTCAAACCCTTCCCAAATCTGATCAACCACTGACCACTAGAACTTCCCCTTTGATTTATTTCAATGAAATAATACCATTCTCGTCACATAATAACCTGCAGCAGTGAGAAAAGTCATGCCCAGAACTGAAAATTAAACCCTCATATGCCCAGAACTATGGCTGCTGTTATAAAATTAATCCCAAAAACAAGCATTTCTCCAAAGGACTCAAACATCATTGTCCTATATGCAAAAGTTTCTCAGAGAAAACCCAAAACCAATTGCTGATTGCTCCAAGTGTTATGATCAAAAAGATGGTACGACACACTTGTACAGCAGAAAATGTACGACACACATATAAAATAATCCCCAACTCTTTTAAATCTCAAAAACACCCTTCAAGGGTTGCTTAGGGCAAAGGATTTCAACTCAACAATGCCCATAAAAATATCTCCAAACCCTAAGATAATATTTGATGATTTGTGCAGCAGCTAGGGATGAAAATGAAATAGCAATGATGTCTTCTTTAGCAATAAAATCCTTGCAAAAAATCAATACAATAATTGATTGAAGGCTCAGCCCTTCTGAAAAATGGAATTCGATGTGGTATACCGGAATCCCAATATGAAGCTCAATAACTCTGTGTGGAAACCCTAGCTCTAGAGTTCTGAATAATGAAGCACAATCCTAACTTCTGAAATGAAGCCAGTTGTATAAACATCTAGGGGTGATCTTTCACACCCGAAAATGCTCAAATTTGAAGGAGGTTTTTGTCCCCCAACAGCCCAAAGAGCCGGTATGCCGGAACTCCCAAATTCTCCTCAGAGACCAAAATCCAAAACAATATCTTCTTTTTTAATATCCCAAATGAGGCCCAACTCCAAAATATAAAGGTGCAATTAGGGTTTGGGTGCCCTAATTAGGGTTGCACATACTATTTTTTTTAATTTTTAATATCTTTAATAATGTCCCTTTACATCAAAAAGAGGGCCACGTCCCCCCCCTTGGCCTAGGCTTACTACTTTAAGTTGTTTTTTAAGTTATAACTTAACGTTATAACATTATATTATAAAGTGGCCCCTTTCACATCCATAAAGTGATTTCATAATATAAAGTCATTAAATATTAAATCACTTTAATGGAATATAACTTCACCCATTAAAATACTGGACCTTTGTTCCTCAAAGCAACAATCCGTGAATGGTTCCGGGTGCCCATTTCGTCGAAGAATAATACTGTGTTGAAGTCGTCATCCGAAACCCTACAAACGGACATTGCTAAAAATAGCAAGTGCAGTCAAATGATCTCCAAATAACCCCAAACGACCAGCAAACATGAGCTCTCTGTAAGCTGATGAAGATAATAACCTCTCCAGATGGTTCCCCAACAACTGACTTAGCCTACGGGAGCTCGTGTATAGGCTAATCTCCCCGGTACACTCACTGCCTAGAAGAGGGGACATTACATTCAAAGGGGTCGCGAGTAAACCAAGCAGCATGAAAAATGAAGAGTGGGCAACGCTGGACAGGAAGACTGTCTCTACAATTCGTCTCTGCCTAGTAGCCTCTGTCTTGTTCAATGTTGCTGAAGAAAAGACCGCGGAAGCCCTCTGGCAGAAGCTTGAAAATTTGTATGAAACAAAATCAGCAACAAATAAGTTTTTTTCTGAAAAAACAACTTTATAGCCTAAGGATGAAGGAGAATTCATCTATAGCAAATCATTTGAATGGGTTTAATACCCTTATCAATAAACTAGTTTCAATTAGTGTGAAGATGGAGGATGAGGATAGAGCTATCACCCTACTTTGTTCCCTCTCGGACATCTGAGATCATATGGTGATGACCATCAATAATGCATCATCAGGAACTCTAAAATTTGAATATGTGGTAGCTGTTTTGTTGGCAGAAGAGTTGAGGCGAAAAACGTCTTTGGAACCCTCAACCAATGAAGCCCTATCCGTGAGAGGTCGATCTTTCGAGAGGAGTAAACAAGGTAGATCACAGTCTAGATCTAAGTCTAAAGGATGTAAGTAGAAAGGGAAGTGCTGGCTTTGTGGGAAGCCAGGGCACTCAAAGAAGGATTGTTGGCAATTAAAAAATGAAAAGAATGGTGAAAAGCAAATTCAGCCATCAGTTGAGGCCAATACAGTAGATTTAGGAGAGACGACAACATGTGAAGCTTTCTGTATCAGTAACAGCAGGTCTGTTTTATATACCTGGGTTTTGGACTCAGGTGCATCTTTCCACATGTCTCCCCACAGAGACTGGTTTGACAAATATCAACCATACTGTGGTGGGATGGTCTACTTGGGTGATGATCACCCTTTAGAAATTGTGGGAAGAGGGGACATAAGGATTAGGTTGGACGATGGTAGAGAAAGGATGTTATGTGATGTATGACATGTGCCTGATTTGCGGAAGAATATGCTCTCAATCAAGATGATGGATAAGCTAGGGTATTCTGTCACTTTCGGTAACAACTACTGCAAAATTACCAGAGAATCTCTTGTAGTAGCAAAAGGAGAATATTATGGGACCCTATATCGTTTATGCGGTGTTACCTATCGTACCCTGAAGATCTGAACCTTTGCTCTGATATCACCTGTAGTGTGCCTACAACTAGAAGGAGCACAACTTCATAATTGGCTGCCACCACAGGGAGACACGACTACACAGTGGGATAAAGATGAGATGCACTGCAATCCCAAAAGATAGAGGAAGAACCTCCTCCTATACTCTCAGTTGAGAGAGAAATCATATCTTTAGATATAGTGAGTCTTTTTTCTTGATCCTTAAGAAAAATGCGATAATACCTTAGTGTTGCTTCCTCCTTAAGTTACCATAGTAGGTATAGATTAAATGAGTCTATCCTCTTGATCCTTAAGAAACCAAAGTAGGTCAAGATACATTAATCTAACCATTTATAGACTTAAAATAGCCTGAAAACATAGTGATCAAAATTTTGCATTTTGGTATGCAACACAGATTTGTGCTTAAAGAAGTAGGGAGGTTACCAAGCACCTTTTCATTTATGACAAAGAGGGATTGGGGATCAAGTTAATAAATATGCCAACTGAAACCTCAAAGTGAAGGCATGAGCATGGCCATTACCATAACTATCATGACTATCTTTGATAGGAGCCATTGGACATTCATTTCTACCATCTGCTTTGGAAGTAGGCTCACTAATTCATGTCTGCAACCAACTTCTTGATACCCATGCTACTCTATCATTTTGTGACCAGATCACCAATAACCAAAGCTGTAATATTCCTTTGATTGCATTTTGATATGAGATGGTAGATTTGGTTTGTAAGTTACTTATTTTTTTTTTTCAATTGGTTATATGGGATTGAAACGGGCACCACTCGTATTACATCATCACCACATAGTGGTATTACAACAAAGCTTGGATATTATCCATGTATTGCTTGGCAAGATTTGAACCTTGGTCTCCTCCTTAAATATTGAGGAATCTAACCGGTTGAGCTAATACCACTTGATATATGTAAGTTACTTGTTTTACTTTTACTTTTTACTTTTTTGATTTTTTGGTGTAGTCAGAGGGGTTTAGCATAACCTGCCTAGTATATGCTATCGTAACACCTTTAAATAAAATTAAAAAGGCAACTGTTACTATCAGATGATGTGTGGAAAGCAGTAGGCAGATAGCATGTCATAACTATCATCATTTGCTTTTTTTTTGTTGAAAAAGGTCTTTTTCTCCTCATTTATTGCAGTTAGCTAATTTCTTAAGCTGCCATATTAGATCCTCTGGTAGAATCTGCAAAATTCTGAAGGGAATGTGATAGTTTTTACATATTTCTTATATAATAGTTAGAATTTTTTTTGGGCAGGACTAAAGAATGATGTGCTGTAGCATGATCGTTAGTATGTCTTATATTGTGGCTAGCATACAGCACATGCTGCACCAAAGGCATATTAAATTTGTTGTCATGTTTGAAAATTTGAAATCTCATACATTGGAAGTTTGAAATTTGTCTTTTGTTTTATATAACATATCAGTGATAAGGCTTTGTACAATTGTCTATGCTAAAGGGCTGTGCATTACTTCTAATCACAAGTATATTGGGTTATGGTGTTTTTCACCTCATGTGAATGCTTGTATAATGCAGGCAAGGTCTTCAGATACTAATTATATTGAGCTTAAGTTCCGTCCAGAAGATCCTTATTCTCATCCTGCATTTGGGGAGCTCCGCCACAGTAATTGTCTTTTGTTGCGTATATCAAAAAAAGCTAAACAGGATGAGCATGCTTCTACTTCAGAAGCTACATTCCTGTTGTCTGAAATTAAAGACAATACAAAGCAGTCTGCTGGCAAAGAGCCTGATATGCAAAGTCCTGGATCAGGAAATTTTGATCCCAAGAATTTGGACAGACAGGTTGACATATGTAATGCAGAAATAAATATTTCAGAAGCACATGAACCAATAAAGGAGGAGCTAAGAGCTGATATAGTTGCAAAAGTCGATCATTCATATAATTTTGATGGTGAGAGTACAGAGTTATTGTACTAAACAAATTTCATCTGTCCTATCCTATCAGCGTGTTCAAATGTAAAATAGGAGTAATCAATTTGCTAGGTATTTCTGAGCTATCTTAATGAATGATACGAACTTCAATGAGTATGCTAGGAAGTAGGCATTTCTTGATATCTTTTAGATGAAAAAACTGAACTTAATTTCATAGATTAAATCTGTAACTATTGCAGGAATGGTAGACTATCAGTATGTACTAGGTGTTCATTCTGATGCTTCCAAAAACAAGAAAAAGGGACACATTGATCCCCGTTTTGGTAAGATTTTTAGGTTCTTAGTTGGTCTAGTGGTAATCTGAATAGGTGGTAGTTATTCAGTTATTTCTGTGCAGGATATCTACTTCTTATCACTTGATATGTTCTTAAAGTTATTCATTTCTTTTTATTACAAATTATAGTTTTGGGATAGAGCAGCGACATTAACTGTGTTGCTTGGTTTGTAATTTGTCTGTCTTAGAGAAAGGCAGCCTTATGAACATAGAGCAAGATGACCTGATGATGCTTGTTCCACCGCTTTTTTCATTGAAGGACATGCCTGAACAATTAGTGTAAGTTCAAAGGCTGGATTTTATGATTATGTGAGGTGTATGGTCAAGTTAAATATAGATCAGTACTAAAGATAGACAATTGCTTGCTTGCTTGCTGACTTTGAGGTTATATATTTTCTTAGTTGCATCTTCTTTTATTTTTATCATGCATTTGCCTCATTGTCAAAATTTTGAACAGTAAATTATAACTACATGTTCTTCAATTATATATGTATGCTTGTTCAATTAATTTTTGAGTGCATCTTTGTAAGCATCCTATGAACTCCAGTTCTATCAATCTAACTGTATTGTGCCTTGAGATGATGTGGGGCCTAAATGTACATATGCTGGATGGTATAGTCATTTCCTTCATTACATCATATGAGTATCATAATCCTAATTTAACGACAATGGTTTTCAAATTCAAAGGTTTAAATCTGCAAAATATCAAGTATGCAACAAATTATTTTGTTACCAGATTTTATTTTGTAACTAGTTGGCAAGCCTGTAAAAGGAGGACCTCTCTCCATAGTTTGCTCATACAAAGACAAACAAAAAGATCTACAGAGTCAGATCGAACCAGATATTCTTTGCCATGTACGTATTTGGGCACATAAGCAGGCATTTTGTTTTTGTCTGATTCTGCTTAATTGAGATTTAGCAAGAGAACTAGTGACACGGTGATTGTAGTACAGGTTTTACATATTCCAAATACGGTGAAATAAATGTACAACAATCACATCGGTTTAGAACGACAAATATACTTAGTTACTTTCTCAAAACAGTACATCATGAACCAGTCTTGTATGACATTAAGTGCATACATACTATCATGCACAACATGAACATGAACATCCACATGACTATGCATATCTTGAGACGGGCCTAGGGGTAATATATATGAAAGAGAATAATGGGGGAGCACTTGCAACTACCTAACTGCCATGCACCCTGTGAGTGCCTAGATACGTAAATTTTGAATTTAACCCCATATGATGTACATTATTAGAATACAAATGTGTTACATACACACATGCATGTGACAATCCCATGTTGAGTACACAAAGTGACAAACTAAAAATATTTACAAAACAAGTACTCGAAGACAACTCACTGTGGTGGTGCCTGAGCTGGTGCCACATGAGTTTAGCCACCTACCTCTGCCCCCTCTAAATTGGTGGGCATCCCTGCTGACTGCAGTGCTGGAACCCTTGTGTGGTCAGGCTGTGAATCAGGAATAGGTGGTTTTGAAAGCTTCCCAAACAAAGCCTGCAATCCCTGAATCTCCTGATGGACATCCTTATAATCCTGCTGCATCATCCTACTAGAATTTCTGTGCTCGATCCTCTGCTTATCAGCTTTATCCAACTGTAAGTCTTCACACTACTGAAAAGTATTAGTCAAATGTTTGGTTGTGCATAGCTGTGACTAGATCAACAATGTGCTGATCCCTCTCCTGTAGCTACTCCTGATGCTAGGGACCTATTGTTTCTAGCTCTTCTCATTGTTGTCTTGTTGCTGTTTCTTCTTGCTTTGTTAGAATATGCAAATCCTCTTAGAGATGCTAACCATCTCTCTCAGTTTCTGCTAGTTGACACATCCATTTGAAAATCTCTCGCTGTATCCAAATTTTAGCCATGAAATGTTTGATGAGATGGGTGAGAAAATTCAACTGCCAAAATGGCACATCAAGTTGCTCTGTTATTGCGTACTTTATCATAGGTGGTTGTTGGTATTTCTTAGCGTGCTTGGATGTAAGGTACAACGCAGGTGGCTTGCATTAAAGGATTATTATTCCTAGTGGCATCTCTACCAGCTACAACAATCTATGTGTCTTTCACTCCTAGGCATGAAGATCTAAGAGACCCTCTATCTACTTTTTAGATTCTGTTCCCCAAAAAAGAGCTACCCAAGAAAGGAGCTCAGCAGCAGCAGCAGGATGCAGGGGCAGGGAGTTCCTCTGCGCCCAAGGGATAAAGGCCTGGTTCGTTGCATCGAGGCGAGCTCGACACCCCGCGAGCCGCCAGGAATGTTGTCACATTTTGCACGGGGTGCCATGTCTTGAAATTTTTGTAAGGATGCTGCTTTGCCTTCCCTCTTTCTTCTCTCCCTTTCTTCACCATGTCCCTTCTACTCTTCTGCCATCAGTTTCATTTTCTCCATCTTCTTTTCCATGTTTCTGACTGTTTCTCTGAGTGGGCAAATATGCCCAAAAATATTCTAAGTGTTGTTGTTCGCCCGACTGCGCAGCGCAGTCGGGCTGCGCTTGCCCATTTCGGCGCACCCGGGCGATATCGACAGAACGGTGCCCAAAAAATTTCTAAGTATGGAGCCGCTCGACTTCGCAGCGAAATCGGGCTACGCTTCTAATTTCGTGCGCACCTGGGCGACATCAATTTGAAAGTAGCCAAAAACTGGCTAAGTGTTGGGACCGCTCGACTTCGCTGCGAAGTCGGGTGACGGTCTAAAGATAGTGCGCAACAGGGCGAGCTTATTTTGAAGACGTCATGAATTGACTAAGTGTTGAGCCTTCCGACTTTGCGACGAAGTCGGGCTGCTCTCACTAGTTTGTGCGCACTCGGGCGAAGGATGAGATAATGCTGCTGTGAAGTTTCTAAGGCACGAAAACCCTCCCGACTGCGCTGCTTCCGCCCTGCGCCGCCCGGCTGCGCTCCAGTTTTGTGCGCAGTTGGGTGGGATATAAAAGATGAGTTTTAAAGATGATTTCTTCCCCCCATCAGATGCTGACAGGTGTCCAGCCTCGAGATTCGAGTCAAAGATGTGACAGAAGGTATGCCTCCAGGATACCGGATAGATGAGCGTGAACTGACATATTGTCTCGCGTCTGCCCTCATTAAAACTAACTCGAGGTTTTATCTACCGGATTGCCACGTAGCTGCCAAGTTTTCAGGTGGACCTTGTTGTAAGTACATTCCTTACCTGCAGAGGTCAACATCAGTCGCTTTTTGTCAGCTTTTGCAGCTTGCCAGGTCTGGGATTTTGTGCCCAAAGTTTTAATTGGGGAGGGAAAATTGCGCTATAAATAGCTGCACCATATTATTGTACAAGGGTGGATGGGAGATATATTACTAGGAGACTTCTGTAGCTGTGCGTTTGCTTTTGAATACAAAATATACTTGGCTCTATTGATTGTCTTTATTTTGTATGCTACCTTCGTTAAGTGTTTCTGCCTCATGTTGCTTATATTTTTGATTACTGTTATTTTGCTTATTTGGATATCGGTATTGGCAATTAAGTGTACCTGGAATGCTTAAAGCGAGGGATACATAGGATAAAGTAGCATTAATAGTTTCTGTTACATATTTTGTTTAGATTGCTGTTAGTAGTGGTGATTGGTTAGTTTCCGTGTTGCTTATCTTCCCCACTCGAAACAAGCATATTTATGTTTCTTTCAGTAATTTGTAATCTCTTTCTTGCACTCTGAGCTAAAACCCAAATTGAGAAAACATAGGAAGCCGGCCTTCTCCGGAGATTGGCGCGGAAGGCATTCCTTCCTTCCGCCCTTTCAATCTGCTGGGCGAATCTAGGGCGCAAATAGATTAAAATCCTATCCTAGTGGCAGATTCGTAACCAACAGTCACCTACAGTTGCGTTGGATGGACAAATTCCGGAGGAGGTTTGGTGTTGTAAGCCAATTGATTACTCCCATTTGCGTATCTTTGGCTGTGATGCATTTGCCCATGTACCCAAAGAAAAAAGGTCCAAACTTGACCCAAAGTCAAATAAATGTGTTTTTCTCGGCTATGGAGATACAATCAAGGGGTATAGACTTTGGGATCCTACTTCCCACAAGGTAATTATTAGCCGGGATGTTATTGTTGATGAAAAATCCATGCAATGGAAGGAGGTACAACAAACTCCTAATGTTTTACCAGTTGAAGTAGAAATGTATGAAGATGAATGTGATAATCAGCATGCTGAAGTTTTTGATCAGCATGCAGAACAGCAAGTAGAACAACAAGTAGAGCAGCCACAACGATCACAAGACCACAATCAACAAGAGCCACAATCAACAAATCATTGGGTTAGAAGATCTACACGTCCACAAAAGTGTTCGGAAAGTTATTCTCATGTTTATCAGTCCTCTTTTGGTTTGTTAACTGATGAGGGTGAACCTAGTTCATTTCAGGAAGCTAGAGAGTCTGAGAATGTAGAAAAGTGGAGGAAATCCATGGAGGAGGTAATCGAGGCACTTCGCAAGAATAAAACGTGGGAACTCTTGGATCTCCCACCTAGAAGAAAGACTGTTGGAAACAAGTGGGTGTACAAAGTGAAGAAGAACAACGATGGGTTGTTGGAACGCTATAAAGCTCGCTTGGTGGCAAAAGGCTATGTGCAAAAGTCAGGTATTGACTTTAATGAAATTTTCTCTCCAGTTGTGAATATGACTACTATTAGAGTTCTATTAGAGTTATATGGATCAGCCTGAGGGCTATGAAGAAAGAGGCAAAGAGCATTTGGTTTGCAGACTGAAGAAATCTCTCTATGGGTTGAAACAGGCGCCAAGGATGTGGTATAGAAAATTTGACACCTTCATGAAGAGCCAAGGTTTCAGCGAGAGTGAAACTGACCATTGTGGATACTATAAGAGGTTTGATGATGGCAGTTTTATTATTTTGTTGTTGTATGTTGATGATATACTGGTTGCAGGCCCTAGCATGATCTTAAGGCTAGTTGGCTAGGACATTTGAAAAGAAGGATTTAGGAGCAGCAAACCAAATTTTAGGGGTGAAGATACACAGGGACAAAAAAGGAAGAAAGATCTGGTTAAGTCAAAAGTCATATATAGAAAAGATTCTGCAGTGCTTCAATATGCAGAATGCAAAACCAATTAGTACCCCACTTCTTTCACATTTAAAATTGTCTTCCAACTAGTGTCCTAGAACGAAGCGAGAAGACAAGTATGTCTTGTGTACCGTATTCATCGACAGTAGGAAGCCTCATGTATGCCATGGTGAGCACCAGATCGGATATTGCCCAAGCAGTGGGAGTAGTCAGCTGGTACATGGCAAATCCTGGTAAGGAGCATTTGAATGCGGTGAAGTGAATATTTAGATATTGAAGAGCCACTTCAAATGATGCCATTTATTTTGGATCGGTAGATTTGCAAGTTAAAGGTTTTGTGGATTCTGATTATGGTGGAGATAGTGATGGGAGAAAGTCCACTATAGGATATACCTTCACTCTTGTTGGTGGAGCGGTGAGTTGGGCTTCTAAGTTGTAGTCTGTTGTGGCTTTATCAACCATTGAAGCAGAATATATTGCAGCGACTCATGCCAGCAAAGAGGCAATTTGGCTAGAGCGATTGTTGGGTGACTTCAAGGTAATGCAGTAGAAAATTACGCTGCATTGTGATAAGCCAAAGTGCTATTCAGCTAGTGAAGAATCCAACATTCCATGATCGCACGAAACACATTGATGTCAAGTACCAATTTATAAGAAATGTGGTGGAAGAAGGTAGGATCCTGTTGCAGAAAATCGACACTGAAGTGAATCCTGCAGATATGCTTACAAAGCCGGTCAAGGTAGAGAAGTTTGAGTGGTGCAGAACTTCTCTAGGCTTGCTGAAAAAGTAACAAGGGCAGCATTGGGCAATTGGCACTGGATGAAAAACCTTGGTAAAAGAATTCTTGAATACTGACTTCAAGTGGGAGAATGTTAGGAGGTGAAGTCACTATGCAGGGTTTTAGCCAGCAGAGACTGTTGCTAGACGTCTAGGCAGCAGTGCAGTACTAGACGTCTAGGCAGCAGTACTAGACATCTAGGCAGCAATACTAGACGTCTAGGTTGCTAGACATCTAGGCAGTAGTACGATATATCTAGGCAGCGCTGCTAGACGTCTAAATGCGGAAGACGAACAATTTTAGACGCTTTCCTTGGGAGTGGAAACGAACAGTTTTCGGAGGCTTCCTTTGGGAGAGGAAACAAACAGTTCAGGGTCTTCCTTTCTGCTCTATAAAAGGGAATTGATCCCTTGCATATGATGAAATGTGAATGTAAAGTTTTGCTGAAAATAATAAAAAGGAGAAGTTGCCATTGCCCCGTGGTTTTCCTGCACATTGCAGGTTTCCACGTAAATTCTCTGTGTTACTTGTGTTGCTGTTTTTTGTTCTCTGTCATTGTGTTTCTACTTGCAGGTATAAAATCTGAAGTTTTTCCTAACAATCTCTATGCTACAACTAGGGTGATGAATGGCACTTTTTCATCTTATGCCTTTGCAAAAATAATTGCACTCTTTGAATTTCTTTCAAGTCTCTCTGTGGACGATTAGTACCATTATTAAAAACAATTATGTTGATGTTGTGGGTCCTGTCACCCCATCTTGGTCATTACTCTGCCCAACTCTTGTGGCACAAAAAATGGTTGGATGTTTTTGTTTCGCTTTGTCATTGCTTGTGGAATATCCCAAATCATGTGGGACACAGATTTTAAATTTTTTCTAATGTCAACTTGCATTATTAAAATTTTTAATATGCCTTCGTTCTGGCCTGTTTTTCTGGCCTGTTTTTGCTGGAGAGGTCCCTCAACGTGTGGGACCCTCTGTCATAATGATTTTTCACCCTTTTTTGCCCATCCATATGCTGTTGTAATTTGCTACACAACTTGACTATGCCACTCTATTGCTATTGATGTAGCTTGTCCATCATTGTTCAATTGTTCACTTTAACCTTGTCTAGTTTCACATGCATGCTTTGTTGCAAACAAGCTATGCTTGAGAGTATATTAGACACCTCGGTTTCTTGAACTTTGTACCTATCTTGCAACCTGTCCATCAACGACTTGAGACGTTCTTCTTCAGGAAGCATAATTGATCCATCAAGTTCTTTATTTGGGATTCTCTTCTAACTCTCCCCTTTTTGCATCCCTGCATTTTGTCGTTCCCACCAAAGTGGTACTCGATGGAACCTGAGTTTTAGCAGATAAAGAGCTACAAAAATGGTCAAAGCAAATTTATAGAAAGCTTTCTTGCCCTTTTTAGAATTTATTGTTTGCATTCCATCTTAATGCAAACTGAAGGGACTAACTGGTTCAAGATAAATTCAAGTCAATATTTTAGAGAATGAATGCCACCTGGCTGTTAATCAGAGATGACAAGGTCACAGCTTTTCCAAATAGCTTTTACCATTATGACTTTGCTTAGAGTTATTCTTGCAGTTATTATAGGGTTAGGTTAACATCGTTTTTAAGTGTTCACATGTTTGTGGTTATGTTGTTAGCATGAGGGAATGGGCTGGCTGATGGAATTTATGTCATCGATTGAATAAGTTCATTTAATTCCACAGTTGTTTTTTCATGTGGTATTATTTCTTTTTCATTTCTGAAGCTATTCTATGATCTAACTATTTGTTTAACTTAATTATAGTAAAGCATTCAAATTTTTGTCTTATCAAATAAAAACAGTAATATGCAAGGCAATTTCTTGAATAAGCATAAAATGGTATTATCATTACGATAATGCATATGTTTCATCAAATGGATTTATTGCTTCTTACAATTATAATGTGAACTATTGATATTGTTTTCTGCTCATCAACAGTTTTTCATTAAATTTTTGTTTATTGTTCAGTCTAAAACCTTCTAGTTCTGTAAAAGCAAAGCATAAACAAGAGAAAGTCATGCAACAACATTGGGAGGTAAGCTTGTTACTCTGATTTTCATCTTGGTTTTACAAGAGTGTCATTGTTAGATGGGTTGCTATTTTACAAACAATGGACCATAATCTTTCCTTATATGCATTCACTTCTCATAAAACTGGATCTATTGGATTGTGCTTTTTAGATTAGGACGTCATACGGCATGGAAAGTCATGTTCTATACTCTGAATAAAATTCTAAACAACTGAAGTTATTTTTTTGAAATGTATGTTTATTCTACAACATTCTGCTTCTAGTTGCATGTTCTGTGAGGAAATTAAAGATTTTTGTTGCTCTTAGCATTAATTGTATACCTTTTTGATAATCCTCAAGTTGCATTTTGTGTCTTGAAGGGAAGCTTTTGTTTTGCCTCATGTTTTAGTTGGATGAAAGTCAAAGTTAATGTGCATGGTTGTAAAGCTAATATATGAAATACTTTATGGAGATTTAAATGGATAGTTTGCACCTTCTTAATTGTTTCTTAATTGTATGCCCTTTGAGGACGTGTTATGTATGTTAGAGATATACTATTGTTACCATGTCAGTTTAGAGTTAGTTGAATTTAAGTTAAATAAATTGCATGCGGCTTCTATAGCTGGGCTTTCTTTATTAAAATATCAAAACATTACATCTGCTATTATGTCAAGATGATGATTTCCAAGTCCATTAACCATTCTAGGATCATCTTTCTATGGAAAATTACTTTATTTCCCACCCACTTCTTTTAGGCTACTACTTTTCATTTGTCAATTCCTTGATATTATTTTCATTGAGAGATAGAATCTTCCTTGGCCAATTAGTTTCCAATATTTGAATATTTCCAAGCAGAAGATCGTTTTTGTGATTGGCTAATTTATCCACTACTTTATCTCCTAACTGGTATAGACATTTCCAAGATACTACATCCATCAATAGTTTCTAGATCCTTTTGATTGCTTCCCTACATTGTCTATATCTATTTTTGCCTCCTTTATTAGAAGAAATTCAGGACTAAGACAACCTGTTAATTCCTTGATAATTCTTTTTTTTGAGGTCATATTTATCCTTCCCATATTCCAAGCTACCATTTCTTTTTAATTGGTTATGTGGGATTGAAACGGCCCCCACCTGTATTACATCTTGACCACAAAATGGTATCACAACAACTTTACAATTATCCATGTATCGCTTGGCAAGATTCAAACCTGTATATCCTTCTTGGAAGTCGAGGTATTTAATTGGTTGAACTCTTGCCATTTGATTTGATAAGGTTCACCCATGAAATTTGAACCTTGGTTCAAGAGGTGAAACTCTTCACTCCTAATCAATTGCTCTAAAGCCTATGGGCATCCAAGATACCATTTTTATCATCATTTTTTGTTCTTATTTATGGCCTTAAACCTACTTCTTGTTCGTTAGAAAAATATCAAATTACGTGCAAGCAGAAAGCACAATAACGCAGAAAAACAGTAACACAAATTTTACGTGGAAAACCTGCAATGTGCAGGAAAAACCACAGGGCAATGGCAGCTTCGATATTTTATTGATTTCGGCAAACTTTTTACATTCAATCAACTTTTACATGCAAGGGGTCATTTCCCTTTTATAGAAAAACAAAAACTGTTCGTTTCCTTTCTGAAAAAGGAAGACTCCAAAAAACTGTTCGCTTCTAGAAAACTGTTCGCTGCCTCTCACAACATACGGTTGTATGTACGCTAAAAATTTGGGTCGGGGGTGGAGCCCCCAAACCCCTGGACAGGGGAGAACCTGGCCGGTTGTTTTTGTACTCCAGATTGTACTCAAATCATACCATGGATATACCTGAGTACTCTCTTTGCTGCCTCCTAGTGACACATCCTTGGCTCTTGCATGAACTATGAAAGATAGCTGACAACAGAGCAAATATCTGGTCAAGTCAGATAAATGAGACTTCCAATCAACTCTCAATAGAGAGTTACATTTACCTGTGGTGAATGGTCATTTTGGGATAGCTGCAAACCCTGTCTCCATGGGGGTAGGCATAAGCTTGCAGTTTGTCATCTGAAACTTCTTGAGCTATGTCTTGGCATACTTCAACTGCGTCATGAAAACATGATTCTCTGTTTGCCACACCTCTAAGCCAAAACAATAATGCATGAGCGTGAGATCTGTCATGTTGAGGGACTCCAAATTATTCTTGGTCCCCTCGACCATCTTTTCTAAATTGCCGATAATGACCAATTTGTCGACATATACAATTATGATCACAACCTCCCCTGTACTGTTTGAGGTATAGGTTCTGATCATAAGGGCTACAACAAATTCCATTTTGCACAAGATGCTCATTAGTTTTGATATACCAAGCACTTGGAGTGTGCCTGAGCCATAGAGATATTTGATGATCCAACATACCTTCTTCTCCTGCCTAGGTATGCCAAATCCCTCTAGCTATGTCATGTAGACTCCTTTAAGGTCTCCATTGAGGAAAGTGCTCTTCATGTCGATTTGGTGCAACTTCCCACAAAACCAAGCTTCCATTGCAAACACCATGTGAGTTGTCTTGATCTTGTTCATAGGAGCAGATGTCTCCTCGTTATCAATACCTTCTGTCTATGCATAGCCCTTTACAACAAGTCTTGCATTGTACTTGCCAATATTGCCATCTGCTTTATATTTGATTTTGAAAATCTGTTTCCAACGAATGGCTTGCTTACCTGGTGGAAGATCAACAAGATGCCATGTTTTGTTGTTCGTCAAAGCCTGATATTGACATCCATTTCATCCTTTCATGTTTTGATGCAAGGGCCGCCTGAACTGTTGATGATTCAAAATTCTACACTACTGTGCTTATAAGAGTAAAATTGACCTCATTATGGACTCTATTATAAGTCCTTGACCCTGAAGTTGATATGTCTGAGACTCCATTCAAGTTCGAATCTTAAAATGTAATGAGGTCCTACTTGGGCTGCTATGTGGTATTGGAAGAAGGTGGCTTAGATGGATCGAGATCATTAGTAGGGTCATCTCCACCATCAGATCATTAACCTATCTCTTAGAGGTTTCATAATGAGGAAAGATATCAAGAACTCTATCTGAAACATGTGGCTCATTACAAGGTGAGTTGGACTCACTCTTATCATCAAAAACATCTTTGTTGTTGAGCAATTTTTTGGTGTCAGAATCTATCAGCTGATAGGTTTTTGACACATCACTATGTCCAACAATGATGCATTTTTTGGACTTATCTTCCAACTTCATCCTTTCTGCTTTGGAATATGCATGAATGCTGTGCAAGCAAAAATTCAAATGTGTGTTACCAAGGGCTTAACACCTGTCCATGCTTCTTCCAGAGAGACATCATCTAATGCCATTGTGGGTGTGCGGTACAATAGATAAACCACCATGTGTACAATTTCTGCCCAAATTGTTGGCTCCAAATGTGCATCTGTTAGCATACTTTGCACCATCTCCTCAATGGCACGATTTCACCTCTGTAACAACATTTTGTTAAGGTGAATATAGGCACCTGTCAATTGTTGCCTATTGTGATTCCGTTTCAAGAAAGCAAAAAACTTACTGCTGGTATACTTCCCTCTTGTATTGAGTGGAGCACATGGATGTGATGACTAGACGACTCCTCCACAAGAGCTTTGAACTCCTTGAAGAGTGAAAGGCCTGATCCTTAGCCTGCAGACAATAAACCCACATGCAATGTGTATGATCATCAACAAAAAGCCGGAAGCACCTGAAGCCACTGAATCTTGGATCCGTTGGGCCGCATAGATCTTTGTGCACCAAGTTAAGTGGACCAGTTACTTGACAATTGCTAGAACCAAATGTGGCTCAGTGCTGCTTTTCAGCCAAACAACTCTAACAAATATCACCAAATTTGCTAAGTGAGGATTGTCCTCTCACCATAGCATGGTTGTGGAGTGCTTTCAGGCAGCCAAAACTTAGATGTACATTACGTTTGTGCCAAAGAGTGACAACATCATGAGCCTTGGCTGCTAGAGTTTTGTTGTCATACAATACAACAACACACTACAACATCTTGCCAATGCCAAAAGCATGGGCAACAAATGTGGAACCCCCTAGACTTGTCTCAAATGAGATAGTGTTTTATCTCTTGTCCTGTCAAAGTTAACTTTCAAATTGTGATCAAGAAACTGATCTACAGAATAAGTCCTGTGTGAGGCTAGGCACGTAAAAAACATTGGTTGGGCAACAAATATGAGGATCAAGATGTGAAGAAACATCACCTCTACCTGCAATGGTGTAGGTAGAGTTATCTCGAAGTGTTACCTCCCTATGATAAGAGGAATGATTTTGCGATCCAAACCATTATTTCTGGTCTGTCATAATTTTTGTAGCCTCGAAGTTGACATACCAAACTAAACAAGGTTGAGGAATTGCATTAGGAGATTGTGCTGCATATACAAATTCTTTATCATCAGAGTTGTCGTATAGAATGTAGCCATGTTTGCATTGGGGCATGTCCCTCGTCTACCATTGAGGACACTTCTACTTTCTTGCTGATGCATGCTGCTGATTCTTACAAGAAGAACCTTGTGGGAAGGTATGGTACATATAATCTTTAAGTACATGCCCTAGCTTCCTGCAAATATAACGTGCCACTTTGGAACAAGAATAGTTCCCTAGCTACTGTGTCGACTATGCTCGCTATGTTGTTGCCATTGCTTGGGGGTTCACTACTTTTCTACGACTACATTGGCTTCTTGTCCTTTTGATTAGTGATCAGGGCTCAATTCTCTTTTTACTTTTTCTAATGAATTGCTTCTTCTTGTTGAAACAAATTCATGAGTCCTGAATGGCGGACTCTAGTTAATGACATTCAGGGTTGTTACCAAAACATTTAATGCAGGTGGAAAAGCTCTTGTGACAATGGGCACAAGAATGTCGTCTAACATGATTTTGCCTAATGCTTGGAGTGAGGCTCACAACTCAACAATCCTTATTAGAAAAGCCTCCAATTTCTCATCGCCTTTCATCTTCAAGTAGTTTAAATGACTATAGGTGAGGAATCTAACTTTTGTTCTTGGATTCAAACGCCATGCAAAGTTTATTCTAGGAATCTTTGGTTATGTTGGCATCATAGATGTAGGGATGTATCTCATCGGATATGCCGAACATGATAATAAGTTGGGCTTTTTGATCCACCTCGTCAAATTTCCTCTATTCATCAGGCTCTGTAGCATGTTTGTGAGTGGCTCTTGAGACAATATCCCATAGGTCCTCAAACTCAACGTGAATGTTGAGTTATGTCTTCTAGGAGGAATGGTTACTGCCCTTTAGTAGTTGGGAATTGGGAAATAGGATTTTAAGGCCATCTATTGCCATGGTATGGCAACAAACAAAATCTTCAAAACAACAATGCACATGGGCATACAACTAGAGAGTCAACTAAAAAGAAGTTTACAAAATTTCAAATGTTGAGCATATATGGATCAAAACCTGTACAATGTTTCAAGATGAAACCTGAGAACTTGCATCAATGCAAGTATGTTTGTCTCTGGTAGTGTCAATGGTAGGAATCGACTGTCTTTGTGAGCAACATACATAAGCATTATCTTCAACACTACTTTGTACCCGTCTTCAAGCTTCCTTGTGACGCTTTGTGATTGATAATGTGCATAAAATATTTACTCCAGGCAGCCATGTGCAATGAAATAATTGGAGCAATGAAATAATTGGAACTCAGCGGACCTATCTCATTCAATGTCTCTTGAAGAGCAAAGTAGAATCTGTATGCGTCAGACATCAATCTGGCAAAAATTTTCTTCAAGGGCTTGTGGTGAAAGAATGTCTTCTCCACTTTAAACACAACTATAGTAATAGTTGGCTGCTATGAAAACAAATAACAGATGAGAACACAAAAATAGCAAAATGATTTTATTTCTCAGAAAATAGAGTACAATGCAATCTGTCCTTGAGAAGACGTGAGGCTATAACATTGCATCCATTTACTCATCCTTTTTACAGTTGGGGGTACATCTCACTTTAAACAATATTTGTTGGGTTGGAATGTCACTCGTATTGAATATGGAAGGTCACCCATATGGAATTGTGGTGGTTCTCCTTCCATGAGTTATAAAGTGCATATTTTATTTGCATTTTTAAGGTCCTTTGGAGTATTTTTGATGCAATTGTTGGAAACCAAGTCTTTGGAATTAGTTTCTGACAAAAGTTCTTGATCATTTTCTAAACTTTCCGATGCATTTTGAATGGATTAAAAAGAAGTCCCGACCACAAAGTTATTCTGCTCACAAGGTGTGTAGGTCACATGCCTGGATTAGTCTTCCCTCTTTGAAAAGCAATGGTCCCCATTGCACCACTTTTGACATCAGATCTAAAAACTTATTCTTTGTCTAATTCTTTGCGAGTCATTCCCCTTGGTGTCCATGTTGCCTTGCCCCAATTACTCTGTACATTTGAATGGATTGTTTTCTAGTCGTCTTAGTCCATGTATCAAAAATTTGATTCTCCCCCGATAGTGCTAAATTGTTCATATTGAGTTCTTTAGTGTCCAATTGTTCGTATTGAGTTCTTGAGTGTCCAATTGTTCTGCAACTGCAATAGGCCTGATAAGTTCAACATTAAAGATTGGATGCAAATCAATATAAGATGGAAGATTCAGCTGGAAAGCATTCTCTCCCACCTTCTTGGTGATGGTGTATGATCCATAGCGAAGAGGATTTGGCAAACCAAAATTGAGCCAGACATGATTGAAATAGAGTTTAGCAGTCTCCCTAGCTGAAATGGTTTTCTTATAAGGAATGATGATAGCCATTTTTGAGGAATGATCAACTAAAACAAAAACACAATCATTACCATGCTTAGACATGGGAAAACCTGAGAAGAAATCCATGGAGATAGATTCCCAAGGTTTGGTTGGCATTGACAATGTTGTATATAGTCGTTGATTCTTGTTGGCCAGTTTGAAAATAGCACTGGAGGTGTATCACTTGACGTTCCTCTTGATATCATTCCTCATTTTGTGCCAGCAGAGTCCTTTTGGAGAATTGCCAACGTTTTCTCTAGACTAGAGTGACTTGCTACCCTTTTGAAGTGCGCTTCGCAATATATTCTTGAGCATTCATTAGATGGAACACATACGTATCCCATGTGACGTAGGAGATTATTGTACAAATCAAAGTTAGAATATGCTTACCCACACGAAGAGCTTGATATGTATCAACAAAATAAGAATCAGGTTCACTCAAGGTGGACTGATTGGAATTTTCATGCCCACAGGAATCAAGATTGGAATTTTCATGCCTACAGGAATCAAGAATGGCGGTGAGTGTGACAATTAGTGATTGATTTAGACAATATGCAACCGAATTGGCAATCGTTTTTAATGCTTGATGATCAATGTGATGCCCTCCCAAAACCACTAAAACAGAACCCCAAAATTTCATTTTATAACAAGCTTAATTCTCTCCTACTTTAACGTCATTAATTCATAGTAATGGTTTGTGATACTAAGCAAAAACTTACTCTAAACAAATCTTCAAGATATGCCCAAAAGAATCAAGAATGGTGGGTGGTGAGTGTGACAATTAGTGGATGACTTAAACAATATGCAACCAAATTGGCACTCCTTTTTTATGCTTGATGACCAATGTCTCCCTCCTGGAACCACTAAACACAATCCCAAAGTTTCATTTTATAACAAGCTTAATTCTCCTACTTTGAGATCATGCATATATGATCATTAATTCACAGTAATAGTTTGTGATACTAAGCAAGAACTTACTCTAAAAAAATCTTCAAACTAATTTGCTCTAGTACTTATGTCTATTGTCCAATAAAAGTTAAGTTTAGGTCCTTAAATCGGCTTGCCTATAGTCATTCCTAGGGTCAAAATTCATCCATTAGATACCTAACCATATACCATTTTCTGTTTGTTTAAGCTCTTTACTGCATTTCATTTTAAATCATGTACACCATATGCACAGGCACACGCTTACCCTGGTCACTATAAAACTTGATAATAAAATCCCTTTTTTGGATTCCCTATAAATATCTCTATATAAACATCATTTTTTAAATAAGTTATATGTGGCTTCTGTTGGGGACCACTCACATCGAAATACCAAAATATTATAGTCGTTGTTAGGTCAATTAAACCATATCCGGTATGCCTTTTTGTCAAAAATGTTTTTCATTTCTTTTTCTATCAGATATGTTCTTCATCTTTCTCAAAGTGCTATGTTTCCACAATCAGCTCCTTGACATCAGTTTCATTAAGAGATAAAATCTCACTTGGCTAGTTGCCTTACAAAATTTGAATTTCACCAAGATAAAGATCAACACCCCAAAGTGGCTAAATTATTTGTCACCTAATTTCCTTCTCTATAGATATGCTCACATTTCTAAGAGATTGCCTCTAATAATAGATGATGAACATCAGTAATAATATTATTTTTTATCCAATTTCCACATCCATTTTTGTTAATAGCATTAATGATAATTTGTGAATTTCCCTCAATTGAAATATATTTCCATCCTTTTTCAATTGCAATTTTAATCCCTGTAAGAAGTGCCCTAGCCTCTACATAGTTGTTAGTTGAAGTTTCATATGATTATGAGTGAGGAAAATTTTGCCTTAATTATTTGAAAAACACCACCCCCACCGGCTTTTTCCGGATTTCGTTTAGAAACGTCATCAAAATTAATTTTGATAAATCTAATTTCTAGACATTTCCATTTAACCTGGATTGAAGTAGATCCTTTGATTTAATGCCATTGTTGTAGATGACTCTTCCATGTATGTTCAAATCATGTAACCATGTTGTTATCATATTTTTTTCTGCATTTGAGACTTTCATAATGAGCACTACATCTGTAAACATTTTGCAAGAGGGGCAATAATACGGTTTAAAACTTGGGCATGATTTTGAGATTTATTTTTAAAATTTTTATTATTCCTTTCAAGTCATAAATTCCAGCAAATAATGGTAGGACCAATCCTTCATAGAATACATATTGTTTTAGGTTTGAATTAATTAATCCTACATTTCATTGACTTTTTCAATGTTGATGGAGCTACCCTATATATTTTCATATTTTTAATAAAACTCTTGAAGCTCATCTGCAATTGTTTAAGTTCCTTTCCTTCAAGCAAGTTACTAATATAAATCCATAATCTGGAGTTGTTGCTCACATGAATATCATCTTTGACCTTTGGACTTTTACAAGCTAGCATGCCTGAGTCACTGGTTGCCATGTTGAGTCAGAGATAGGAGGATAAGTTTTCAACCATGCATTAGACCAAAAATTTGCATAATTTCCCTCACTGACTGACCATCTAATATGTTTCTTGGTCAATTGCAAACTATTTGCTATGAAGTTCCATGTTGACAATCCTTTGGGTAGGGTTCTTCTCCTAAATAATATCATTGCATCAAGAGAACCTATTTGTTTTTTTTTTTTGAAAAAATTGAAAAAACTTTTATTAAAACAGAGACCAAATACAAAAGGGGAGAAAACTCAACCCAACCAGGAGAAAGAAGCAAGACAGCAGCAAGGCGCGATACCGCGACAGGTCGCGAAATCGCAACAAGTCGCGATATCGCGACCGAAAACCACCCGAGGCCGCGGCAGATAAACAAGCCGCGAAAACGCGACAGAGGCGCGAAACCGCGACAAGCCGCGATTTCGCGACATGTCGCGAAATCGCGCCATGTCGCGGAATCGCGCCAACCAAGCCACAAAGGACCAAAGCAGCCCAAACGTCGTGAAAACGCGACGACACAGCCGAAAGACGCTCAGCCACCAAAGGAGTCGCGAAATCGCGACAAAAAAACCAAAGGGCACCTGGGCACCAGAGAAGTCACGAAATCGCGACCGGAGACCACCCAAGCGCCGAAGCAACAAAAGTGTCGCGATATCGCGACAGAATTTCTCCGAGGCGCATAACCTTCAACAGTGTCGCGATATCGCGACAGTTTCACACCTTGAGCCCAGCCCACCGAAACTGTCGCGATAACGCGACAATTTCTCACCGTGAGCCCAGCGCGCCGAAACTGTCGCGATATCGCGACGGAATTTCCTTTGAGCAGCCAATCAACAAAAAGGTCGCGATATCGCGACGAAATTTTCCTTTGGGGCCGAAACACCAAAAAGGTCGCGATATCGCGACAGTTTCTCAACTTGAGCCCAACGCACCGAAACTGTCGCGATATCGCGATCGAATTACCTTTGAGCAGCCAAACAACAAAAAGGTCGCGATATCGCGACGAAATTTTCCCTTGGGGCCGAAACACCAAAAAGGTCGCGATATCGCGACAGTTTCTCACCTTGAGCCCAGCACGTCGAAACTGTCGCGATATCGCGACGGAAATGCCTTTGAGCAGCCAAACAACAAAAAGGTCGCGATATCGCGACGAAATTTTCCTTTGGGGCCGAGACACCAAAAAGGTCGCGATATCGCGACAAAATTTCCCCTTAACACCAAATTTGAAAAAGCGTCGCGAAATCGCTACGGCTTCCAGCCACAGGCTCCGACGGCGCAAAGGGTCGCGAAATCGCGACAAATTCCAACAAGGGGCCGCAGCAGCAAGAAACGTCGCGAAATCGCGACAAAAACCGCCCTTAGAGTTTTCTTTGCACATTTTTATAAGAAACGTTCCAGGCCTTGCCGAATCACCTCATTCTCCAAGGGCATATCACTGTGAAGCTGTATCCCAACCTCCTTCTCGGCACCCATATTCGCAAGGAAATCGGCCGCTTTATTGAGTTTTCTTGCTCGCATAAACCGGGATCACATCATCCAGTTCTCTCCAAAGCTCCTTGATTTGAGAAACCAAAGACCTCAACCTCCAAGCTGTCAAAGAAAAGTTCCTCATGCAGTCGAGAGCTCCAACCAAAATCTGAGAGTCAGATTCAACAATCACCTTCCGATGGCCCTGGTTAACAACCCAAGTAGAAGCAGCTCTAATAGCAATGGCTTCAGCTTCGTTGTTCGTAGCTCTGCCCAGACCCTGCAACTCCCAGTAGAGCACCGTGCCCTCATGATTCCGGCAGACCACCCCAGTGCCAGCATTACCCGGGTTACCCTTAGCAGCGCCGTCAGTATTAATTTTGATCCACCCAACAGGAGGAGGTTTCCAGTGAGCTCTATCCTGCTCCTCGTGCACTTCCACCCCCTCATCCACTGGTTCTGAATTATCCTGATAATCCTCTTTTACGTGGACAGCAATTGTTTTAGAGACTTTGCTCCGTATGACCTCGCCAAACACCATCAAGCGTGGAGAACGTTTCCCGAAATATTCGAGCATTTCTCTCCAGCCATATCTGCCACCAGATGAAATTTAATCCGAGCTCCCAACCGGTACGAAGAGCTTTAGATTTAAATCTACCTCTCTTCCATCTATTCAGAATATTAATCCGATTCAAATCACCATGAAGCTGGGTTTTAAAGAGAGAGAACCAGCGCATCCAAATCTGGCGCGTGAAGGGGCAATCAAATAATATATGGTCAACTGTTTCCTCGTTCCTAAGGCAAAGAATACAACGAGAAGGACCTATGATTCCTCTGCATCTAAGGTTGTCAAAAGTGAGAATTCCATTATGCAAAACCTGCCAAGAAAAAAAATTCACTTTCGGCCAACCCTTAGAATGCCAAATCTGTCTCCAGTCCGCAACCGGGAAGGCAGGGGGGGGCACAGGGAGGATGTTATCATATCCATCTTTAACAGAATAAACTCCAAGGCTCCCAAAGCCCCAGGCTAATTCATCCTCTTCATCACTCCCAGTGAGAAATCTTTCATTCAAGATTCTGGATAAGGTAGGTGCTAGCTCCGGAGGGATTGAGATTGGCCACTCCTCCAACTTCTTAAACTTCTTAAACTTATACCCTCCCAGTTGAGAAGTGTTGAAGTAGCTTTCAATTCGGACCCAACCCTTGGATTCTATGGCAGCTTTGATAGGGAGTAACTCAGGAAAATCAGCCATGATGGGAGGAAACTGATCCCAAGAATCAGACCAAAAACGGGCCTTATCCCCCCTCCCCACTTTCCAAAAAAGTTGGTCCTTGATAACTTGAGATCCAAGCTTAAGAGCCTGCCAAACTAAGGAACCAACACCCTCCAAAGAGAAGCGGCCCACTTCACTGGACCGACATGACCCAAGTACTTGCCGGTAAGGATTCTACTAAATAAGGAAGTGGGTCGGGAGATCCATCTCCAAGGACAATTTTCCAGCCAAGGCTTTATTGTTTAACCTCGGATCCTCTCGCACTCCAGCCCTCCTTTTACCTTGGGCCGGGTAACCTTGTCCCAGCTCACTAAGGCCCATTTTCTCTCTCCCTTTGGTCCTTCCCACAAAAACTTTCTTGCCATTCTATCCAAATCTTTCCAAATTGAGAGAGGGGCAGCCAAGATAGAGAATTTGTAGGTAGGCATGGCTTGAATGACTCGACCGTAAGAAAGTAACTCGCCACCATAGCTTAACCACTTGTGAGACCAAGTGATTAATTCTTTCCTGGATGCCCTCAAGCAAGAGCCTCCAAGTGTCCATTTTCAGTTTTTTGAAGTGCAAGGGAATCCCTAAATAGACCACTGGGAGAGCAGTCCTAGTAAATCCCAGGATTTCCAAGATTTTAATCTGCAGCCTGTGCTCAAGATTGAAGAAGACCACCTTGGATTTGCTGTCATTTATAACCTGTTGAGTAGCCCGAAGATAAACATTAAGGGTATCTCTAATCGATCTTGCTTCCCTAAGGCTGGCAACTCCCATCAAACCCGTGTCATCCACAAACTGAAGGTGCGATAAAACTTCATCCCCCACCCTGACACCCAATAATCTGCCTTGCTGTCTTCTTTTCAAGAAAAGTCTGCCAAGACCTTCAGCCAAGATCAGAAACAGAAAAGGAGAGCAAGGATCCCCCTGTCTGAGGCCCCGAGAGGCTCCAAAAGGCTGCGAGGGAAGACCCTTGATAAGAACAGAGTAGGTCGGGGAAGAGACACAGCTCATGACCCACTCAATCCATTCCTGGGAGAAACCAAAAGCTGCCATCATTTTGGTCAGAAAACTCCATTCAACCCTCGTCATAAGCCTTGGACATGTCCAGTTTTATGAACATCCCTTTGTTCCCAGAAGTGTGCATTGAATGAATAGCTTCCTGAGCCAGAACCACCCCATCCAAAATCTGTCGGCCTTCCACAAACCCTCCTTGCTCGGGAGAGATAATACTGTGAAGAAGCGGTTTCAGACGTTCAGCCATCACCTTGGTGATTATTTTATACAGCACATTACATAAAGCAATAGGCCTATAATCTGAAATCTGACTCCCCCCCTCTCCTTTTGGGATCAAGGTGATGAAAGTGTGATTTAGAGCTTTAAGCATACGTTTGTTTTCTCTGGATTCCTCAACCACAGCTCTAACATCCTCCTCTAAGCAATCCCAGAAGGCCTGAAAAAACTCAATGGGGAAACCATCCGGCCCAGGAGATTTGCCAGAGCTCATTCCAAAGACAACAACTATCAGTTCATCTCGGTCAATAGGTTTGAGGAGGGCCTGATTCTCCTCCTCAAAAATGAGAGCAGGAATGACAGAAAGAATTTCATTTTGGGCCGAAACATCTTGAACCGGACTCTCCTTAAAAAGTTTAGAGAAGTAATCCACAGCATGAGAATGAGTATCAGGAAGAGTGTCAAAGGAATGGCTGTTCCCATCATGCAGGACCTCCATCTTGTTCAACTGTCTCCGGGCACACGCAGCCCGATGAAAGAATTTAGTATTTCGGTCTCCTTCCACTAACCAGGTTGTTCTAGCTCTCTGCCTCCAATAAATCTCCTCCCGGTTGTCAATGTCCTCCACCGCTCTACGTAGGGCGTCATCCTCGTCCTTAAGCCGATCGGTGATAACTCCTTCTCTCGAACTCGTTTCGAACCTCATCCCACCGTGCCACCAACGGAGCTCTTTGGGCCTCGGAAGTAGATTTATTAGACCGCCTCCACAGTTTCAACTGGGCTTTGACAAATTGAAGTTGTTTGTGGATTCTGAACATTGCTCTCCCATAAGCTGGACGGCCTTCTTTCCACCACTGTGGAATTTTCTCCCGAAGTTCTTCTTTCTGCAACCAGAAATTCTCAAATCTAAAAGGTTTATGAATATGTCCTCTTCCAGTCCCACCTTCCAACAGAATAGGGCAATGATCAGAAACAGGGCCTGCTAAAATCTGAAAGTTAATGTTCCATTTTACAAACGTTTCTTCAAAAAGCAGAAAGCGATCTAATTTCACCTTCCTACTGTGTGGTTCCCTCCTTTTATTGGTCCAGGTGAAGTTATTGCCAGGACATTTAATGTCCACAAGATGTAGAGCCCGGACTTGGGCAATCATGAGACGGTCCCTCGTATCCAGCAGGGATTTCCCCCTTCCTCGTTCTCTCGGAAGATAATTTGGCATTAAAGTCCCCCGCGACAATCCAATCCAGCTCTTCCCTAGACACTCGCATGTCTTGCACAGCCTTCCACTGTCTCCTCTGACCCTCCATGGTTTGAGATCCATAAAAGTTAGTTATCAGCACAACTTCCGCTGAGACATTATTCCGAAAGAGAGAGGTGAGAACACCTCTCCAGGCAAGGTGCTCAAGAGCAGACCAGACCTGAGAGTTCCACAGAGTCACTATCCCCCTTGAGGCACCTTGGGCTACCACATCCATATGGCCAGCACCCCTCCAGATTCTGTTAACCGTTTTGGACATATGGTCCAAAGACATCTTAGTCTCTTGTAACAGCAAGAAATCAGTATTGCTATTTTCTAATAACCTTTGAACAGCAGATTGATGGGTTCTACTGTTTAAACCCCTCACATTCCAAGATTGTATAATCATGGGTTACCCTGAGAGCAGTAAGAGTCAATCGTCCTCGATGATCCTCCCATGATCAATTTATCTCCTTGAGCTGCAAGCAACTCCTTATTAGATCTCCGACCTGCTCCCTGAGAATTGCACTTTTTTGGTTTTTTTTCCAGCTGAGATATCCCCAAGGATGGCCTTTCTCTCGCTTTTCTCTGCTATTCCCATATGAACTTCCCCGGGATACCGATTGTTCAGTGGTTATGGACGACTATGGCACCGTAAGACACCGGTTGTGGTTCTACACTTTGATCAATTATCTGCTGAATGACAGGGGAAGGTGAGAGTGGGGGCTGTCCAGGAAAATTTGAAGTTTCATTGACACCCTCCAAACCTTCCATAGAATGATCCTCTTCATCAACCAAGGATTTGAAAATCTCATACCTATTAGCAGGCCTGAGATTAGAAAGCTCCTTTCCCTCCTTTTTCTTGGATCGTCTTCTTCTTCTAGGTTGTTCAAAACCATCCCTCGAAACGTTCTGACTCAGGTTAGAGCTCTTATGGTCTGTAATGGGGGCGACCTTGTCCTCCTTGGGCGGGAGTGGCAGATCCGAAGGGGCCTCCTTATTGGAGTTCATATTGATAGGACAGAAATGGGCAAGATGCCCATGCTTATGGCAAACCCTGCACCTGAAGGGAAGGGCCTCGTAGTCAAGCTGTTGAGTCCAGGTATGATCTGCCAGTTCAATATCCAACTCAGCCGGAAGAGGCTGGCTGAGATCCATCTCAACACAGATTCGGGCATAGACAGCCATACTCCCTTCAATGGTATCTCTGGCAACTCCAATATGCCTACCAATCGCATTGCCAATCATGGCCAAAACCTGCTCCCCCCAGAACTCCATAGGCAAGGCATATAATCTAATCCACACTGGTATAGCAGTGGGTTCAACACGAGGGTCGAAGCCCACCCGCCACGGTTGAACAAAAAGGCCCGCCGGGCCATGGTTCTTCTTTTCCGACTCAAAAGCCTTATTTCTGTCGGCCAGAGCCGAGAAACTAACAATAAAATAACCATTACTGATAAACCACAATGAATACTCACCGTGGGGTTCCCAGTTTTGACGGATCCATGAATGCAGGAAGTTCAGGGAGGGGCGAATGCCCATAAACTTGCAGATTAGGTCATGGTTCGCTCTGTAAAGAACAGATTCTTCAACCATGCTAGGTTCGATGACTATTTTTGGCTTGGAGTCAGCCTGCGACAGACAGCCATTCACCCGATGAGCTGACGGTCTACTCCCAACTGCCGTGAAGATCTTCTTGTATGCCATTTTTTGCGCTTCAGCAGACTTCGGGGAGGAGTCGCCTTTGAAAAGATCAGCATAAGAACTATTATGTCCAGAGTCAGGGGCCGGAGAAGTCCCCATTGGACCCTCCATGGGCACCGAACGGATCTTCAGATCCCTCAAAACGAAAAAGCACTTCAGAGAGAAACGTAAAAACCTGGGAAAAATCGAAGGATCAGAATCTCAGAACCAGAGGAAAAAATCGCCAGAGCTCGAGTTCCCGCCCAAACCTCTCCATCCGAGAACCTATTTGTTTTTAAAGTAACATTTTTACCCAATTCTTTCCTTGATCTCTAAATAATCTCTACCCAAGCCTTGCCCTAAGGCCAAACTCATAAGTCTGCAATTCTGTAAGCCTGCTTCTCTAATATTCTTTCCTTTGCAAACCCTATCCCACTTACTAAAGGGAAACTTAAATATTTCCTTGCATCCTTTCCAAAGGAAGCCTCTTTGAATTTTATCAATTTCTAATGCTATACCTATTGGCAATCTTGAAAGTGACATCATATAAATAGGGATGGATTGCAATGTAGTCTTTATGAGTTGTAGTCTTACCACCATGGCTAAGAACTTACCTTTCCAACCTGCCAAACAAGCTTTCATTCTATCCAAATAAGAGATCCAAAGCTCCTTTTTATTTCCTTTATGAGACAAAGAAATACTCAAGTAGGTTGATGGAAATATTTCAATTTTAAATCCTAATATATCCACAATAATTAGTTAATAATCTAGGGCACTGTTAATGAAAAAATTCCTGCATTTTGTTGTATAAACCAACTATTCACTAGCCTTCTCATAGCATGATAATATGGATTTGAACTCTATGGTCTCATTGACTGAAGAATGGCCCAAAAGAAAAGTATCATCAACAAATTGGAGATGAGAATTTGAAGGGACCAACTTTTGCAACTTGAATACCTTTGATTTTTCCTTCCATTTTTGCCTTTGAGAAAGCTCTCCCTAATGCCTTTGCAAGAATAATGAATAGATAAGGATATAGCAGATCACCTTGGTAGAGTTCACAAGATGACTTAAAGTAACCAGCAAGAGAACCATTGATGAAAATGGAACTTGCAGTGCTATAACATCATTTAATCCATTCACACAGCCTTTGCATGAATAATGAACAGATAAGGATATAGCAGATCACCTTGGTAGAGTTCACAAGATGACTTAAAGTAACCAGCAAGAGAACCATTGATGAAAATGGAACTTGCAGTGCTATAACATCATTTAATCCATTCACACAAGTTGTAATTAAAACCAAACTTTTTGAGAATATCATGTAGAGAACTCCAGGTAACCCTATCATATGCTTTGTTCATATCTAATTTTGTAAGCTTACCTAGTTTTTACATGGAATGAAGAGAATGTATGTTCTCCTGTGCAATGATTACACCATCAAGAATTTGTTTACCAGGAACAAAACCACCTTTTTCCTTTGAGATGACACAATCTAGAATGCCTTTCAACCTGTTTATCATAATTTTTGAAACGATCTTATAAATCATATTACAAAGGCTTATTGGATGAAAATTATCAAAATATTGTCTTGCCTTTATTGGGAACCAATGTAATAAAAGTGACATTGATTTCACTTATTGTAGCCTTCCTTTTATGGGTCTCTTCAATTGCAACCAACATATTTTTTTTTTTTACAAAGTAAGGTTTTGAAAGGATTGCCCTTTCCTTGTGACATCGATTTAGTCACATTGAGCTATTTGGTGCCGTCGAGATTTGAACCTTGGTATGGGCTGTATCAACTATTTGTCCCAACCGTTGAACCAAGGACCCGTTGGCAATTGCAACCAACATATCACTCTTCAATAAAATCCCAATTTTTTTGAAAGAAAATTATAGGAAATCCATCAAGGCCAGGTGCCTTTTTAGGATGGAAAGAGAAAACTGCTTCATGTAGTTCCTCCATAGATATCTTCTTCATCAAGCTTTTATTTTTTCCTTGCATGATGATTGATGGAATATTTTGCAAAAGCTTATCTTGTGCTTCCTTATCTTGTTGCTTAGTATCTAACAAAATATTTTTGAAATAATTAATTGTTTCCTTCCTTATATCTTCTTCTTCCTCAATATTTCTTCCATCTGGAGTTAAAATATTTTTGATGCGATGAAAAGAAAAATTTGTTTTTGCTGTAGCATGAATTTTTTTTTGTATTTCTATCTCCTTCCTTGAGTCATTTCTTCCTAGATTTTTGGAACCAATATGACAACTTTTTCAATGCATTATGATAATATGAAAGTAATTGATTTTCTTTCATATAAGAATCTTGATCCATTCCAATTATTTCTACTATCTCTTGAAATTTTTTGAGGTTGGATTCAATTTCTTCCTCTTCCTTAAAATTGTTACCAAAAGATTTGGCATTCCAAATCTTCATTTGCTCCTTTAAATATTTCATCTTTTGAACAAACCTGTACATATATTATCCTTAAAAATTACTTCATCTCACCATAACATAAGCATATGTAAGAAATCGGGGTCTTGGAACCACATAGATTGGAAGTGAAATGGTTTTGGATGACCATTATTGGGTAAATCATGAGTCAAAAGAATGGGTTTGTGATTCGATCCTACTTGCAATAAAATATCAACAATGAGTCGAGATTGTATATCAAGAGTGAGTCAAGATATTGTATACTCTGCTTGCAACCATGTCTTGGATAACAAGAATCTATCCAATCTTTTTGATATATGAATTTGCCCAATGCATCTGTTATCCCATGTATATTGAAAACTTGAAGGATTAACATCCCAAAGGCCATTTGAATTGACAAATGAAGAAAAATCGTGTATAGGTTTAGACCATCCTGGAGTACCACCCTTCGTTTCCAGAGGAGATAGATTTGTGTTGAAACCACCCCCAAGAGTCCATATATCACAACTATGAATCATCATTGTGTTTGACAAAAATATGCTGTCTTTCCAACATCTTTCATGAGGAGTAAGTGTAGTTGGAGTATATACATTTATAACCTCAACTTTGACTTTTTCCTCTTTCCTGCAAAAGAGTCCAGCAATTCAGTTACACTTTGCTTCTAACAAATTTACATCCCATCTGCATTTGTTGCATATTGTTGCAATACCGCTTGAAGCTCCTATAGAAGAAATCTATAGAAAATCACACATCTTCCAAATATTTTTAAAAGTATCCTTACATTCCTCACTACTAAATATTGGTTCTTGTATTAAAATAAACTCAGGACTATAACTTATTATCTACATAAACATCATTGTTTCAAAAAATATATATATATATATATATATATATATTTAAATAATATATAATCCCCCCTTACAATCTTCTTCCAATTTTTTTAGGTCCACAATTATACACCCTTCCTACATCATGACCACATAGTGGTATTACAACTTGGCAATTATGCATATATCACTTGGCAAGATTTGAATCTAGGTCTCCTCCTTGAAAGTTGAGAAATCTAACCAGTCAAGCTAATGCCATTTGATATATATATTTATTTATTTTCCTATATTTATAGATTCTCCTCTATGATTATCATTTTTCCCTCTAGATTTTTATCAAAATATATATATTTTCAAAACTTTTTTTTTTTTTTTTAATTTATATATATATATTTTTCAAATTACTCTATTTTTATTATATCATATATTTTTATATCAAGGTTATGTTGAGAAATGTAACTTGGATATGAACTTCTTGCACAGTATGAACGTGCTAGAAGTAGTTCGAGACATTTCGAATTATATTTTGAAATTCACTCAAGTGATTTTTTATTTTTAACCATACATCTCAAGATGAGATGAGATCTAATCTTAGGGTTGGAGATGTTAGGAGGTGAAGTCAATGTCCAGATCTCCAATGCTCTTCAACAGCAAGGTGTATGGTGGTGCAATTACAGTCTCATCCCTAGCACCCGAGCCGAATTTTTTTGGTGTCCCTACAAGAATAATTCTGGGAGTCCGTACATCCGTAATGCTTTTGGGCGTTCGTACGTTGTGCGAGGCAGCGAACAGTTTTCAAAAGAGGAAGCGAACAGTTTTCAAAAGAGGAAGCGAACAGTTTTTTGGAAGAGGAAGCGAACAGTTTTTTGGAGTTTTCCTTTTTCGGAAAGGAAACGAACAACTTTTGTTTTTCTATAAAAGGGAATGACCCCTTGCATGTAAAAGTTGATTGAATGTAATTTTGCCGAAATCAATAAAAGATCAAGCTGCCATTGCCCCATGGTTTTTCCTGCACATTGTAGGTTTTCCACGTAAAATCTGTGTTACTATTTTTCTGCGTTATTGTGTTTTCTGCTTGCACCTAATTTTGATATTTTTCTAAGAGGAGATACCTTTTTCAAGGATAAAAGGAGAAGGTCAAGAGTGTTTCATACACAGAAAGAAGAGAAGGAGAACAAATTGCTGAAGGAAAACTGCAAGTTTAGGACGAGAAGATTAGTGAAATTTTTGGCCAGAAAGGCAGCAAGAGAGCAGGGTGTCTTGCTGTAGCTGTAGCCTCTTTTATTTTGTAATATTTCAGGTTCAAAGATATATTTGATTTCCGCTGTTCACGCTGTTTATTTTTCCAGCCATCTGTGTGACTGTTGCATGTTTAAATAAATTCTTTTCAGAACTAATTTTATTTAAAATAACATAGGACAGCAGTTATCTAGGGTTAGGAAAATTTACATGGTATCAGAGCTAGGTTTTGTGATTGAGATCCTCAAGGCTTTACAATAGTAGATAACTTCTTCCTTGAAGTGATCTACTGTTGTAAAGCTTGAAGGACTAAGCTTATTTGCAAGACAGTTTTTTTGAGTCATTCATATCAGATCTGAAAGTTTGTACAACAGATCTCAGAGATGGCAATAGCTAGTCTTAGATTTGAGGATGGACAAGGTGCCTCCAATTTCTTGCCTTGGAAAGTTAGGGTAACGTTCTTATTGGAAGAGAATGATCTCTGAGATATTTTCAAGGATGATGTGACTTTGCCTATATATCCGCAACAATTGGCAGCTCATAGAAAGAAGGAAGTGAAGGCCAAGCGGATGATCTTGGATGCAGTGAAGGATCACCTGATTCCTCACATATCCGAGAAGACTAAGGCAAAAGAGATGTTTGATGCCCTGGTTAGCCTCTACCAGAGCGAGAACATAAACAGGAAGATGATATTGCGGAACAAAATCAGATCTATGGAGATGACCAAATCTGACACCGTTACTAGTTACTTGATGAAGATCACTCAAATTCGTGATCAACTGGCAACGGTTGGGGAGAAGGTTGAAGACATAGAGTTGGTGAACGTGGCACTTAATGGTTTCTCAGCTTCATGGGAACCATTTGTCAAAGGCATCTGTGCTCGTGAGCACCTTCCCACCTTTGAGCAGGAGGAGACTCGAATGGAGTCAAAGGCCAACAAGAAAAGTGGTGACAATAACCTAGCTCTCTTTGGGCAAACCAAGAAGGGCAGAGGTAAATGACCCAACAAGGGTAAGATAAAGAATGAGGAGTCAACCTCACAGTCAGGGAAGGACTTGAGCAAAGATCAAGTGCTTCATTTGTCATAAGCACAACCATTATGCATCACAGTGTCCAGACAAGAAGGGCAAAGGGAAGCAGCAACAGGTGCAGGTAGCAGTCTCTACAAAAACTTAGATGAGCGAGTTTGCTACCAAATTCGAGAAGGATTTCTCATTGGTCCCTTGCCTTTCTACCAACATAGTTTTGAGGGATGCTTGGTATGTGGACAATGGAGCATCTCGGCACATGACATCAACTCGATAGTGTTTTACCAATCTACAAGAGTAGGACTCAAGGGTTCAGGTTGAGCTTGGTGATGATGCCAAGTATCCAGTTGAAGGAATTGGTACCATTCTTTTTCGACTTCAATTAGGGAACTCTTTAGACTTTGAAGATGTTTTGTTTGTTCCAGGTCTCAGGAAGAACTTGCTTTCAGTTTCAGTTATGGAGGATAAGGGTTATGCAGTGGAGTTCAAGAACCAACATGTCCTTATTAGACCAAAAGAATCTAGCCCAGAAACAACACAAGTGATAGGGGTTAGAGAAGGCAATCTGTATAGTTTGCATGGTGAACCTATTCGAGCCCTCGTTCATAGCAGTAACAACTTGTGTGAGTTGTGGCACAAGAGGATGGGTCACCTGCATCATAGAGCGTTGCCTATTCTGAGGGAGATAGTGATAGGTTTTTCAGAGTTCAACATTAAGCAATAGGGAGTATGCAGAGGGTGCACGCTTGGTAAACATGCCAAGGTTGTTTTCCCAAACAGCGAGCATAGGTCTAAGGAGATACTAGATATAGTACATTTGGATGTTTGTGGACCGATGTTAGTAGCATCAATTTCAGGTAGCATGTACTATGTTTCCTTTATTGATGATTTCTCTCGCAAGACATGAATCCACTTCATAAAGACCAAGGATGAAGTCTTTAACTGGTTTCAGGAGTTCAAAGCTCTAGTTGAGAACCAGAAAAAGAAGAAGATCAAGGTCTTGAGATCAGACAATGGGGGTGAATATACCTCCAAGGAGTTCGATGGTTTTTGCAAGCAGGCAGGAATCAAGAGGGAGTTGATTGTTCCATACAACCCACAACAGAATGGGGTTGTAGAGCGAAAGAATCGATCCATCATAGGGGCTACTAGGGCCATGATTCATGACTAGGGCTTGCCGATGTTTCTTTGGGCAGAAGCATGCAACATAACAATCTACATACAGAACAGGTGTCCTCACAGGATCTTGGAGGACAAGACACAAGAGAAGGCATTCACTGGTGTGAAACCAGAGGTGAGTCATTTCCACATCTTTGGATGTCCAGTTTATATCCATGTTCCGGCATAGAAGAGGACCAAGTTAAAACCCTCCATTAGGAAGGGTTTATTTGTAGGTTACAGTGAGACGTCAAAATCTTACAGGGTTAATATTCCAGAGAAGAGGAAGACAATAGTGAGCAGGGATGTAAAATTTGAGGAGGACGTTGCATCCAGGAAGTCCCATGAGCCTATTCCAATGATAGAGAATGAGGAGTAGGAAGCTCCGAAGGTTGAGCCAGGATCACCAAAGACACTAGTGGTTTCCAGTTCAAGACAACAACCTTCAGGTGAGGAGGAGGAGACATTAGCCCCTTCTAGTTCTATCAGGAGACCTCGATGGCTTACATAGACATTGAGGGATGCTCAAGAGTATGTTGAGGCTCCTAGCAACATGATTAGGGAGAGTAGACCTCCAAGGAAGTTTTCAAACTACATGGCATTGATGAGTAACATCATAAATTCAGAGCCTTTCAGTTTTTAGGAGGCAACAGACCAGCAGGTTTGGCAGGATGCCATGGTGGAGGAGTACACCTCCATCATGAAGAATGATGTTTGGAACATAGTGCCAAGACCGGAGGGGAAATCAGTTGTGAGTTCCAGGTGGCTCTACAAAATTAAGCATGCTGCAGATGGCAGCATCGAGAAGTTCAAGGTAAGGTTTGTGGTGAGAGGGTTCTCCCAAAAAGAGGGAGTGGACTATGAGGAGACTTTTGCTGTAGTCGCCAGATACACTTCCATTGGAGCAGTAATGTCTTTAACTTCATCTATGGGATGGCGGATTCATCAAATGGATGTGAAGACAACTTTCCTTAATGGGATCATTGAGGAAGAAGTGTACATAGAGCAGCCTCAGGGCTTTGAGGTAAATGGGAAGGAGTCCCATGTTTGTAGGCTGAAGAAAGCCTTATATGGACTCAAACAGGCACCGAGAGCATGGTATTCCAGGATAGATGGATACTTGCAGAGTGTGGGCTTTGCCAAAAGTGATGCAAATCTTAATCTATATTACATATTTGTTGGGATTGATATACTCATTTGGTGCTATATGTAGATGACTTGTTTCTTACAGGTGCAAAGAAGCTCATTGCAGGGTGCAAATCAGATATGCCAGTTGAGTTTGAGATGAAGGACATTGGTATGATGCATTACTTCTTGGTTTTGGAGGTTTGGCAGAGACCAGGGGAGATATTCCTTGGGCAGGGTAAGTATGCAGTTGAGATCCTGAAGAGGTTTCGGATGGAGGACTGCAAACCTATGGCCACACCCATGATCACTAATCTAAAGAAGGTGACAACTTCAAATTCAAAATTGGTGGACCCTACATTGTATAGGCAACTTATAGGATCCTTGATGTATTTGGTCAACACTAGACCAGATATATGTTTTGCAGTGAACACCTTGAGTCAGTTCATGGTGGAGCCAAGGCAAGAGCATTGGGTAGCAACAAAACATGTGCTCAAATACTTGAGGGGCACGGTGGAGTATGGTCTAAGATATCTTGGAGATGGTGAAGTGAGGTTGCAAGGGTATACAAACTCAGATTGGGCAGGCAATGTAGCAGACAGGAAAAGCACCTCAGGGTACTGATTTAGCTTGGGATCAGGCATGATATCTTGGTTTAGCAGGAAGCAAACTTTTGTGGCACTTAGCTCAACAGAGGCCAAATACATGGCAGCCAATACTGCTAGTTGTGAGGCCATCTGGCTTCGCAAGTTGCTTACAGTATTGATTGATTAGGAGTTGGATCCCGCGATGGTATACTGTGATAGTCATAGTTGTATCAAACTCTCCGAGAATCCAGTATTTCATGACAAATCCAAACACATAGACATCAAGTATCACTTCATACGAGACAAGATTCAGAAGGGAGCCGTAAAGCTCCAGTATATTCCCACAGATCAGCAGGTAGCTGATATTCTGACCAAGCCCTTAGTGAAAGGGAAGTTTGAAGCATTCAGAGGCAAACTTGGATTGGCGTAGAATTCCTTCCTCACTAAGAGGGATTGTTGAGAAATGTAGCTCAGATAGGAACTTCTTGCACAGGCTTCAATATGAATGTGCTAGAAGTGGTTTGAGACATTTCAAATTCTATTTTGACATCCACTTAAGTGATTTTTCTATTTTTAACCATACATCTCAAGATGAGATGAGATCTAATCTTAGGGTTGGAGAGATTAGGGTTATCTTTTTCAAGGATAAAAGGAGAAGGTCAAGAGTGTTTTATACACAGAAAGAAGAGAAGGAGAAAAGATTGCTGAAGGAAAACTGCAAGTTTAGGAGGAGAAGATTAGTGAAATTGCTGGCCAGAAAGGCAGCAAGAGAGCAGGGTGTCCTGCTGTAGCTGTAGCCTCATTTATTTTGTAATATTTCAGGTTCAGAAATATATTTGATTTCTGTTGTTCACGCTGTTTATTTTTCCAGCCATCTGTGTGATTGTTGCATGTTTAAATAAATTCTTTTCAGATCTGATTTTATTTAAAATAACATAGGACATCAGTTATCTAGGGTTAGGAAAATTTACAGAGGTTATAGAAGTATCGGGGACGGGGCATAGGGGACAGGGAAACGGGTTTTGGGGACAGCGGGGGATGACAAGCCGATTTTGGGGAACGGCTAGGGGACGACAAGTATAATAGTATTAAAATTTTTAGAAATTTTCATGCGGTAGTGTGCCTTCATTGCTGTTCTCTTCACTACTGTGTTTTTTTGGTGGGTAGCGTGTTTTTTCAAATTCTTGTATTGATTGTGCTATAGTTTTTTTAAGGGTTTACGGGGTGGAGACTTTCATGGGTCCCCATCCCCCTCATGTTTAATTCTTAAAATAAAAAAAAAAGCTTGAGATTTTTTTTTAATGTTATATGGACCGTCCCTAGTACCCCTGTTGTGAAGGGACATCGTGGGGGATGATTGGCCGTCCCTCCGGTGTCCCCTCACAACAGGGGTATTGGGGATGGTCCCCCACAACTTGGGGCCGTACTAGGGACGCCTTGCCTGACCCTCCTAATAGGGGCATGATGGGGAAACATCCCCTTTGACGTCCCCTTGTATTGGGGACAAAAGGGAACGGGGACGCGTTCCCAAGGGTGGGGGATGTGCCCTCGTGGAACACTGATTTATATGTATCTCCCTTCTTTTTATTAATATAAAAAAAGCTTATTCCTGTATGAATTTAATAAGTCTATTAGCTTGTATATATATATGCTATTGCTTTTCTTTATGAGTAAGTTACTATATTTTCCTTATTGGTTAAGTCTTCTCTATTTATATACTTCCAGTTTTTTTATATTTCTTCATACAACTCTCTTTCCCTCTTTTTTATGATTTCTAGTAGATAAATTTTCTAATGGGAAGTCTTTGTTGTCCTTATTTTTTTTTGGTTTCAATTTTTTAATTTTTATTACCAATGCACCTATATATATAATATCCTCTTTTTATTTTTATTTTTTACAAGATATACCTTCTAGATGTGGATCTCTATGTACACTTAGAACATGGCTTGAGAAAATCTGTAGAACTAGCCCAAGGATGTTGCAAACAAATAAACACGAAAAACAAGGTTTACGATGAAACTACTGCAAATATGTAGCACACTTTGATGTCTTTCAATTCTTAGATTACTCTGTGTTTGAATGAACTCAAGAGGCCTGTGATTTGTATGGATGATTGTTTCCTTGCTCAAGATGTAGTGTTTCCACTGTTTACATGCTGGGACAATGACATGGAGCTCTTTGTATTTTGAACTGCTTTATTGAATGTCTCACTGTGTAGGCAATAGTATGCCAACGCTATGTGAGAACAACTCCCAATGCAGACTTTGATGAATCAATTGTTATCTCAAAAGGTTGTTGTATTTGGCAGCTCCTTTGGTCACTTGGTGTAGTGGCCAAGTAATGTGTGAGAAACCCAATACAAATCTTTGATAGAAATTTGCAAGAACTAGAAAGCTGCAAAGCTTTGTCAGAGTCTTTGGGGTAGGCAAATTTCTAATTATATGAATCTTCTTAGAATCAACATGGACCTCTTTGTCAACAATGTACCCAAGGTACTTGTTGCCACATTTTGCACGGGGTGCCATGTTTTCAAAATTTGTAAGTGTGCTGCTCCTCCTTCCCTCCTCCTCTTTCTTCCCTTTATCCATATTTCCTTTTCCCCTTTCCTGCAGTTTCATTCCCCCCTTTCTTCCCTTGTACTGCCCCCAGTCAAGTTCCCAAAACTGAGCAAGTGTTCCCTGAAAAATTCTAAGTGTCAGGGCGCAACCAGACTTCGCAGCGAAGTCGGGGTGCGCCCTCAGATCAGTGCGCACTAGGGAATGCGAAGTGCGAAGGCAGACAGGAGGTGAGCAGAATTTGACTAAGTGTGGGAGCGCAACCCGACTTCGCAGCGAAGTCGGGGTGCGCTCTTCTTCCTGTGCGCACTTGGGAAAGCAATGTGCAGAAAATCAGCTAAGTGTTGGGGCGCAACCCGACTTCGCAGCGAAGTCGGGGTGTGCTCCCCTTTTGGTGCGCAGTCCGAACAGCGGGAAAATCAGCTAAGTACCGGTGCGCAACCCGACTTCGCAACGAAGTCGGGGTGCGCCCTTTGACCGGTGCGCAGTTGGGCAAGATTCATCAAGCAAGCCAGAAATTGGCTAAGGCACGGAGGCCCTCCCCAACTGCGCTGTTTCCCGCCTGCGCTACCCGATAGCGCTCTGATCCCGGGCGAAGTTGGACAAACTGCCTTTCAAGGTAGACAGGTGTCACTCATCAGAATTCGACAAGTGTCCAGCCTCGGGATTCAGACCAAGATGTGACGGGAACAAGGACAAGCATGGACCGCACTGCCTACGCCAGCTGCCCCTATTTAAGCTGATGTGAAGTTTCATCTACCGCAGCTACCCGCATTCCTACTGACCAGAGGTTTGACCGGATGCACTGCCACGTAGCTGTACAGCTTTCAGGGAGACCTTGCTACAAGTACAGTCCTCGCCAATAGGAGTCAGCATCAGCAGCTCTTCAGCCGCTTTTGTCAGCTATTGTCTGGTCTAGGACTTTGTGCCCGTAATTGTAATCAGGGGGAACTTGGGCTATAAATAGCCACATCATTTCATTGTAAAGGGGTGGAAGGGGAATATACTGCTAGGGAACCATTGTAGCTGTGCGTTTGCTTCTAAATACAAGATACATATTTGGCTCTGCTTACTGTCTTCATTTTGTATGCTGCCTATCCTTGTCATTTCTGCCTCATGTTTCTTATTTCATTGCTTACTGTTGTACTGAACTCTGGACTCCAGTATTTGGTGATTAAGTATTCCTGGAATGCATAGATAGAGGATACATAGGATGAATGATAGCTGTAGTTTCTATGGTGTGTTTTGTGTTTAATTGTTGTTAGTAGTGGTGATTGATCGTTGCCGTGCTGCTTATTCCCCCCACCCAACTCCAATCACATTTGGATTCTCTTTCCGCAATTTATCTCTTTCCTGCACTCTTAGCTTACACACTAAAAACCCACAGGAAGCCGGCCTTCTCCGGAGATTGGCACGGAAGGCATCCCTTCCTTCCGGCCTTTCAATCTGGTGGGCGAATCTGGGGTGCATTATACCAAATCCTTTCCTCATGGCAGATTCGTAACCAACAGTACTGAATCTTTGTCATGCCAAATGAAAACTTTTTCAAATTAGCATACAACTCGTGTCTTTGAAAAGTCTTGAATACCTATCAAACATCCTGCAAATGTTCATCCCATGGCTTACTATAGATACAAATTGCATCGAGGTAGACTATACTAGGAATGCAAGATGTCATCCATCATCCTAATGAAGGTTATAGGTGCATTGGTCAAAGATAAAGGCATAACCAACTACTCAAACAAACTCCCTTCAATTTGAACATAGTTTTCCTTACAATGGTGGGCTTGATGGGTAGTTGATAATTAACTAGATCTGAGATCAATTTTGGTGAAGAACTTTGCACCACTGAGCTGGTCTAGCAAGTCCTCTATCCAAGGGAGTGAACAATGATTTGTCACATGATTTTATTTAAAGCTTTATGGATAATGTAAAGTCTATGTTCCATCTTTCTTTGGAGACAAGACAATTGGATTGCCACATGGTGAAGCACTTCGTTTGATGTGGCCTTTCTAAATCAATCTTTCTTGGATTTGCCTATTGTTTTCATTGTTGTCAAGGACCGATTTGTGATATACAGGTGTGTTAAACATAGGAGAAACAAGAACTAAATCAATGGAGTGTTTTACCTTGCAATGAAGTGGCATTCTAATTGGTGACTTGAACAAGTCATTATATTCTGGTACAATTTGGTCCATCTTTTTGCATGATTCATGTGTGCCACAATTAACAACAACCATGAGGATTCTGACATTTTTCACTGAGTAAGCAAGGGTTACTGCAGATTTGTATGAAGAAGGCGCAGTTACCGTTGTATATGTAATCTTAATGAACTGTGCATTAATGTTGGAAAGGTCATCAAACACTTATGATTACCTTGTGGACAAAGGAGCTGAATACAATTCTGCAGCCAATCTGCTATTGGAGTAAATTCAGGAGCAGCACCTTGTTGAAATGTTATTGTCTTATCTTGTTGCTTAGTATATGCATATTTTAGGAAAGGTGACAAGGGCTTTGTTATTGTTTTTTTAATTCATATCCAAATAAATGTTTAATTGATTTTTGTTTTTTATTTTTAAATTTATTTATTTATTTTTTACATAGCAGTTTTTTTCCCATAAGTGGAGGGGAAGATTTAGGACTTTTACTAGATTGGCATATCAATAATGGGCACTTTTGTTGGGTTGCGGCTTGGCATACGTGGATTCCTGAAGAGCCCATTATCCAAAATTTAGTAGCAATCTGGTGGACTAACCACTAAATGTAATGGGTTATAGCAGAATATAAATTTATGTTACTATTTTAAACAACTGGTAGAATGGAGAGCTGGATCATAACTTTATTCATATGAACACTATGATATGCTTAATTTTTGAGAAGAGATGCAAGATATGATGAGTTATCTCCCACAATCATGCAATATAGTTTTTATACAAAACATGTAAAATAGGAAACAAAGAGATTGGTGGAAGATGGAATAGTTCTATTAGGAAAACTTCAGATTTTATACCTGCAAGAGGAAACACAATAACAGAAAACAAAAAACAGCAACACAAGTAACACAAAGATTTACGTGGAAACCTGCAATGTGCAGGAAAAACCACGGGGCAATGGCAACTTCTCCTTTTATTATTTTCAGCAAACTTTACATTCACGTTTTACAACGTTTCAACATTCCTCCATTCAACATATGCAAGGGGGATCAAGTCCCTTTTATAGAGCGGAAGGAAGACTCCAAACTGTTCGTTTCCTCTCCCGAAGGAAGCCTCCAAAAACAGTTCGTTTCCGCTCCCAAGGAAGGCGCCTGAACTCGTTCGCCTTCCGCGGTTACATGTCTATCCTGGACTTCTACTTGCATAGACGTCTGGCCTAGACGTCTAGCAGCCTAGACGTTTGGCAGCCCAGACATCTGGCCTAGACGTCTAGCAGGCCAGACGTCTGACCCAGACGTCTAGCAGGTCAGACATCTAGCCTTCTACTGAGACGTCTGACCGAGACATCTAGCAGGTCAGACGTCTGGCCTGGTGCCTAGACATCTGACCCAGATGTCTAGTAGGTCAGATGTCTAGTTTGCTCTAGCTTGATTTTCTGCTGCCTGTATGTGCATAGTGACTTCACTTCCTAACATTCTCCCACTTGAAGTCAGTATTCAAGAATTCTTCTGCCAAATATTTTCAGCCAGTGCCAATTGCCCAATGCTGCCCTTGTTACTTTTTCAGCAAGCCTAGAGAAGTTCTGCACCACTCAAACTTCTCTACCTTGACCGATTTGTAAGCATATCTGCAGGATTCACTTCAGTGTCGATTTTCTGCAATAGGATCCTACCTTCTTCCATCACATTTCTTATAAAGTGGTACTTGACATCAATGTGTTTCATGCGATCATGGAATGTTGGATTCTTCACTAGCTGAATAGCACTTTGGCTATCACAATGCAACGTAATTTTCTCCTGCATTACCTTGAAGTCACCCAACAATTGCTCTAGCCAAATTGCCTCTTTGCTGGCATGAGTTGCTGCAATGTATTCTGCTTCAGTGGTTGATAAAGCCACAACAGACTGCAACTTAGAAGCCCAACTCACCGCTCCTCCAGCAAGAGTGAAGGTATATCCTGTAGTGGATTTTCTCCCATCTCTATCTCCACCATAATCAGAATTCATAAAACCTTTAACTTGCAAATCTGCCGATCCAAAGTAAATGGCAACATCTGAAGTGGCTCTTAAATATCTGAATATCCACTTCACTGCATTCCAATGCTCCTTGCCAGGATTTGCCATGTACTGGTTGACTACTTCCACTGCTTGGGCAAAATCCGGTCTGGTGCTCACCATGGCTAACATGAGGCTTCCTACTGCTGATGAATACGGTACACGAGACATGCTTGTCTTCTTTGCTTCTATTCTAGGACACTAGTTGGAAGACAACTTTAAGTGTGAAAGAAGTGGGGTACTAACTGGTTTTGCATTCTGCATATTGAAGCGCTGCAGAATCTTCTCTATATATGACTTTTGACTTAACCAGATCTTTCTTCCTTTTCTGTCCCTGTGTATCTTCATCCCTAAAATTTGGTTTGCTGCACCTAAATCCTTCATTTCAAATGTCCTAGCCAACTGAGCCTTAAGATCAATTATTTCCTTCATGCCGGGGCCTGCAACCAACATATCATCAACATACAACAGAAAAATAATAAAATTGCCATCATCAAACCTCTTATAGTATCCACAATGGTCAGCTTCACTCCTGCTGAAACCTTGGCTCTTCATGAAGGTGTCAAATTTCCTGTACCACATCCTTGGCTCCTGTTTCAACCCATACAGTGATTTCTTCAGTCTGCAAACCAAATGCTCTTTGCCTCTTTCTTCATTGCCCTCGGGATGATCCATATAAATCTCTTCTTCGAGATCACCATGCAAGAAAGCAGTCTTCACATCAAGCTGCTCCAGTTCTAAATCCTGTGCAACTACAAGTGCAAGTAGAACTCTAATAGTAGTCATCTTCACAACTGGAGAGAAAATTTCATTAAAATCAATACATGACTTCTGCACATAGCCTTTTGCCACCAAGCGAGCTTTATAGCGTTCCAACAACCCATCGCTGTTCTTCTTCACTTTGTACACCCACTTGTTTCCAACAGTCTTTCTTCCAGGTGGGAGATCCACAAATTCCCACGTTTTATTCTTGCGAAGTGCCTCGATTTCCTCCTCCATGGATTTCCTCCACTTTTCTGCATTTTCAGACTCTCTAGCTTCCGAAATGAGCTAGGTTCACCATCATCAGTTAACAAAGTGAAAGAGGACTGATACACACGAGAATAACTTTCCGGACACTTTTGTGGACGTGTAGATCTTCTAACCCAATGATCTGTCGATTGTGACACTTGGTCTTGTGACCGTTGTGGCTGCTCTACTTGCTGTTCTACTTGCTGTTCTGCATGCTGATCAAAAACTTCAGCATGCTGATTTTCACATTCATCTTCATTCATTTCTACTTCAACTGGTACAACATTAGGAGTTTGCTGTACCTCCTTCCTTTGCATGGATTTTTCATCAACAATTACATCCTGGCTAATAATTACCTTGTGGGCAGTAGGATCCCACAGTTATACCCCTTCACTATATCTCCATAGCCGAGAAAAACACATTTGCTTGACTTTGGGTCAAGCTTGGACCTTTTTTCTTTGGGTACATGGGCAAACACATCACAGCCAAAGGTACGCAAATGAGAGTAATCAACTAGCTTACAACACCAAACCTCCTCCGAAATCTGTCCATCCAACGCAGCTGTAGGTGACCTGTTAATAAGATAAACAACTGTATTAACAGCCTCTGCCCAAAAATTTTTCTCCAACATGGCTGCGCTAAGCATGCTTCTTGCACGTTCCATGATTGTGCGATTCATTCGCTCAGCCACACCATTTTACTGTGGAGTATATGGTACAGTCTTCTGGTGCTTAATACCTTCCTGCATTCAAAATTTATCAAATTCCTTGGAGCAATATTCACCCCCATTATCTGACCTGAGACATAAAATCGACTTGCCCAAACTCTTCTCTACCCATGCTTTGAACTCTTTAAATTTCTGCAAAGTTTCCTACTTCTTCAGAAAATGTAAGATGCTACCTTGTTTGGAGTTTGTAATTCCACAAATTCTGATTTGTTTTCGATTTTTTCTGATGTTTGTATTTTTCCTTTTTGTTTTCTTTGTTTTTTTGCTTTGGAATGCAAGAAATAAATATATAATGCAGAAGGTAAATAAACATGAAACTATCCTTCTCCTTTGATTTTTTCAATGATAACAAACAATGCAGAAAATATTTAGCAAATATAGTTTAAACCCACAAAGGAAAGAGTGAAATATAAGGTACCCGATCTTTAATTAAATTCTGAAAATGTTTGAGATACATCCACAACAAGCTGGAAATGACTGGTTAATTCACAGCTCTTAAAATCTTCTTCTCTTCACTCATATAATGATAGCTGAGTAAGGTAGTATAACTGCCGCCCACATTTGCATAGAAATCAGACCATTGAAGGGGGCGATTGGCCCAGAAATGCTCACGCCAGCATTAGAAGCAGTACGGCCCTTCAAGTGTACGGCCAGCAGAGTGGTAAATCATATGAACAACAATATATATTACTGCCCTAAGCTCTCCACACAATCGTTTGGCCCTGAATTGATGAAGACACTCCAATGTGGTTTGAATCCCAATCCAATACACACAAAATCAGACCAATGAATGCCCAAATTGGTACGGCTGGGTTAAGAATAGACAAACAAATAACCAGCTTTGAATTCCATGATGGTTTGCCAAAATAATAATTGAAATCTGCAATTAAACCCTCAATATTTCTCTTCTTTGAAGCACAATGTAATTGCTGGATGCAATCACCACAAATCCACTGGGGTTGATCTTTCACAACCGGAGAGGATGTCCCTGCTGAAGATTGTCGTCCTCAACAAGCTCGAATCCCTGCAAAACCCTTGCAAGTCTTCTCCAAAATGCCAAAGCCAATTCTCCAAAAACAAGAATGAATAAATGACCTTTAATTTCCCCTTTTATACTCACCTCAACCACTTTCCCTCCAATTTTAAAATGCACTTTATTTCATTAATTTCTTTAATGACTTATGTCCCCTCATGAAAAGTGGCGCCCCTTTTTGCTTTGGTATAATAAATCACTTTATAAAATATTATTTTATATCTTAAGTGATTTACATCCCTTATAACTCCTTTTTCACTTTATACTAAAGTGTAACTATATTAAATTAATTTTAATTTAATATAATTAACTTCGTCCATTAAAATATTTGCCCTCTGCAACTCCAACCTGCAAACTGAGGATAGATTCGGACACCCAATTCGCCACAGAATCCAATCGTATTGTCCGCTATCCTAGAAACCCCAGAATCTGACTTACTAAATATAGTAAGTCTCTGCTCCCTGGTCCGAAACGGCCCAACAAACTGGCCAATGAAAACTCTGCACATCCAGACCACAACTCCCATACTCCGATTGGGCTCCCAAACACCCGCTCTGACCAAACTCTGACTTACTATAAATAGTAAGTACTGCTAAAAAATAGCCATGAACTGCTCTGAACTCCAAACGCTCTGAATTGGTCACCACAGACTAAAAACTCAACTCAAAGCACAAACCCTGATCCAACAACACACACTTACTAAAAATAGTAAGCGTCCAAATATAGCAAGTGACAACTCGAAACTCCGGGATCAGAACAACCCATCTCGCCGAACAGAAAACCCAAAAACCCAGAAAACTCCATCACAACTGTCTGGGCAAACCCTAACTTACTAAAAATAGTAAGTTACTAAAAATAGAAAGTGGCGACCAACTGCTCCGAAAAGCCTCTAAAAAGGGCAGAGGATAGCAAGCGACGCGCTGAGGACGAAGAACCAATCCAAATAGGGTTCCCTTAACACTCCACTAGCCTACGGGAACCCAGTAGTAGGCTAATCTGCAACTGACAAGCTAGCTAGCTAGAAAGGGGACATTACAGAAAATAAACCCACACTCTGATAGAATAATTATCTATAAAAGTCAGAAAATAGATGGCGCCATTTAAGGACTGAGTGGGGACTGGCCCAAATATATCCGAATGTATAAGTTGCAGAAAATCAGAACTCTTACCAAGACTTGCAGTAAACCAAACCTTCTTCTGTTTACCAAAAATACAGTGCTCACACAAGACTAAATTGCAAGACTTAATCCTAGAAAGCATACCTTTGTCATGCAAAATTTTCAGGCCTTTTTCACTCATATGGCCTAGGCATTAATGCCATAGCATTACTGCATCTTGAACAGAAGTTGCTGCTGCTGCATGGTTTGTCACTGTATCATTGCATAAATGATATAGGGTCCCATAAGATTCTCCCTTTTCTACTACAAGGGCTCCTCTGGTAATTTTGCAGTAGTTGTTACTGAAAGTGATAGAATACCCTAGCTTATCCATCATCTTGATTGAGAGCAAATTCTTCCGCAAATTGGGCACATGTCGCACATCACATAACATCCTTTCTCTACCATCGTCCAACCTGATCCTTATATCCCCTCTTCCCAATATTTCTAAAGGGTGATCATCACCCAAATAGATCTTTCCACCACAGTATGGTTGATATTTGTCAAACTAGTCTCTATAGGGAGATATGTGGAAAGATGCATCTGAGTCCAAAACCTAGGTATATAAAACAGATCTGCTGTTACTGATACAAAAGGCTTCACATGTTGTCGTCTCTCCTGAATTTGCTGCACTGGCCTGAGCTGATGGCTGATTTTGCTTTTAACCATTTTGTAATTGCCAACAGTCCTTCTTTGAGTGTCCTGGATTCCCACAATGCCAACACTTTCCTTTCTGCTTACGTCCTTTAGACTTAGATCTGGACTGTTTTGTACCTTGTTTACTCCCCTCGAAAGATGGACCTCTCACAGATAGGGCTTCATTGGTTGAGGGTTCCAGAGACGTTTTTTGCCTCAACTCTTTTGCCAATAGAGTGGCTACCACATCATCAAATTTGAGAGTTCCTGATGACGAATTACTAATGGTCATCACCATATGATCCCAAGTGTGCGGGAGGGAACAAAGTAGGGTGATAACTCTATCTTCATCCTCCATCTTCACATTAACTGAAACCAGTTTACTGATAAGAGTTTTAAACTCTTTCAAATGATCTACCACGGGTGAACTTTCCTTCATCCTCAAGCTATAAAGCTGCTTTTTTAGAAAAACCTTATTTGTTGCTGATTTTGTTTCATACAAATTTTCAAGGTTTTGCCAAAGGGTTTCCGCGGTCTTCTCTTCAGCTCCATTGAACAAGACAGAGTCCACTAGGCAGAGACGGATTGTAGAAACCGCCTTCTTGTCAAGCGTTGCCCACTCCTCATCTTTCATGTTGCTCGGTTTACTCGCGACCCCTTTCAAGGCTTGAGCTTGGTCATTCTGAACCAGCAAATCCTCCACCTTCATCTTCCATAGAGCGAAGTTCCTGCCATCAAATTTCTCAATCTCGAACTTTGTTACACCTCCTGTCATTGTTGCAGCTCCCACTTGCACAAAAACTTGAGCTTTGATACCAGATGTTAGGAAAACTTCAGATTTTATACCTGCAAGAGGAAAAACAAAAACAAAAAACAAAAAACAGCAACACAAGTAACACAGAGATTTACGTGGAAACCTGCAATGTGCAGGAAAAACCACGGGGCAATGGCAACTTCTCCTTTTATTATTTTCAGCAAACTTTACATTCTTGTTTTACTACGTTTCAACATTCCTCCAAATCAACATATGCACGGGGGATCAAGTTCCCTTTATAGAGCGGAAGGAAGAATCCAAACTGTTCGTTTCCTCTCCCAAAGGAAGCCTCCAAAAACTGTTCTTTTTTGCTCCCAAGGAAGGCGCCTGAACCTGTTCGTCTTCCGCGGTTAGACGTCTATCCTGGACGTCTACTTGCCTAGATGTCTGGCCTAGATGTCTAGCAGCCTAGATGTCTGGCAGCCCAGACGTCTGGCCTAGATGTCTAGCAGGTCAGACGTCTGGCCTACTGCCTAGATGTCTGGCCCAAACGTCTAGCAGGTTAGACATCTGGCCCAGACGTCTAGCAGGTTAGACGTCTGGCCTACTGCCTAGACGTCTGGCCCAAACGTCTAGCAGGTTAGATGTCTAGAATCTTCTCTTGTTTTCCTATAAAAAGGAATGACCCCTCGTATTTGTAAATATAGAAGGAAGGGTGCAAATGTGAAAAGAGTTCCTTGAGATTAATAAAAGATTATAGCTGCTATTGCCCTGTGGTTTTACCTGCACACAACAGGGTTTCCACGTAAATCTCGTGTTTTGTGTTATTGTTGTTTTTTAGCTTGCTTGGTTTTAATTTCTAACATCTGGTATCAGAGTGAGGTTCTTTGAAACTTATTGGTCTAGGGTATTGTGCGAGTGGGAGTTGCAACAATGATAGGAGGTGTAACCAAGTTCGAGATTGAGAATTTTGATGGTAGGAACTTCGCCCTATGGAAGATGAAGGTGGAGGATTTACTGGTTCAAAACGACCAAGCCCTAGCCTTGAAAGGAGTTGCGAATAAACCTAGTAGCATGACATATGAGGAGTGGGTAAAGCTGGACAGGAAGGTTGTTTCTACAATTTGTCTTTGCCTAGCAGACTCTATCTTGTTCAATTTTGCTGAAGCAAAGACCGCAAAAGCCCTCTGGGAGAGGCTTGAGAAGCTATGAGACTAAATCAACAACAAATAAGATTTTCTTGAAAAAGCAACTTTATAGCCTAAGGATGAAGAAGGGTTCATTTGTGGCAGATCATCTGAATGAATATAATACCCTAATCAGTAAACCGGTCTCGATTAATGTGAACATGGAGGATGACGACAGAGCAATCACCCTACTTTGTTCCATCCTGGACACCTGGGATCATTTGGTGATGACCATCAACAATGCATCATCAGGATCTCTAAAATTTTATGATGTTGTAGTCGCTTTGTTGGCAGACGAGTTGAGGCGGAAAACGCCATTGGAACCCTCAACCAATGAAGTCCTAGTTGTGAGAGGTCGATCTTTTGAAAGGAGTCAACAAGGTAGATCACAGTCCAGATCTAAGTCAAAGATCTATTGGTGGGATGGTCTACTTGGGTGATGATCATCCTTTAGAAGTTGTGGGAAGAGGGGACATTAGGATTAGGTTGAATTATGGCAGAGAAAGTATGTTGTGTGATGTATGACATGTGCCTGATTTATGGAAGAATTTTATCTCAATCAAGATGATGGATAAGCTTCGGTATTTTACTACTTTTGGTAACAATTATTGCAGAATTACCAGAGGAGCCCAAGTAGTAGCAAAAGGACAATCTTATGGGACCTTGTATCATTTGTGCGGTGATACGGTGACAAACCATGGAACAACAACAAATTCATGAAATGCTCACAGCTGCTTGGATGGAAAGACTCCGGAGGAAGTTTGGTGTGGTAAGCCAGTTGATTACTCTCATTTACGTAGCTTTGGTTGTGATGCATTTGCCCATGTGCCTAAAAAAACAGGTCCAAACTTGACCCAAAATCAAAGAAATGTGTTTTTCTCGACTATGGAGATACAATGAAGGGGTATAGATTATGGGATCCTACTGCCCACAAGGTAATTTTTAGTCAGGATGTTTTTAATGAAAAATCCATGCAAAGGAAGCATGTACAACAAACACCTAAGGTTGTACCTATTGAAGTAGATCAGCAAGTTCAGCAGCCTGAATAGTCACAAGATCAAGATCCACAACCAACAAAATGTTGGGTTAGAAGATCTACACATCCACAAAAGCGTCTGGAGAGGTATCTCCTGATTTTCAGTCCTCTTTTGCTTTGTTAACTGATGATGGTGAGCCTAGCTCATTTCAGGAAGCTAGAGAATCCGAAGATGCAAAAAAGTGGAGGAATGCCATGGATGAGGAAATGGAAGCACTACGGAAGAATAAAACGTGGGAACTTGTGGATCTCCCACCTAGAAGAAAGGTTGTTGGTAACAAGTGGGTGTACAAAGTAAAGAAGAATAGTGATGGATTGTTGGAACGCTATAAAGCTCGCTTGGTGGCAAAATGTTATGCGTAGAAGTCAGAAATAGACTTTAATGAAATCTTCTCTCTAGTTGTGAAGCTGACTATTGTCAGAGTTTTACTTGCACTTGTAGCAGCAAAAGATTTAGAGCTGGAGTAGCTTGACGTGAAAACTCCTTTCCTGCATGGTGATCTCGAGGAAGAGATCTATATGGATCAGTTTGAGGGCTATAAAGAAAGAGGCAAAGAGCATTTGGTTTGCAGACTCAAGAAATCTCTGTATGGATTGAAACAGGCGCCAAGGATGTGGTATAGAAAATTTGACACCTTCATGAAGCGCCAAGGTTTCAGTAGGAGTGAAGCTGACTATTGTGCATACCATAAGAGGTTTGATGATGGCAGTTTTATTATCTTGTTGTTGTATGTTGATGATATGCTAGTTGCAAGCCCTAGCATGAAGAAAATCATTGAACTTAAGGCTTAGATGGCTAAGACATTTGAAATGAAGGATTTAGGTGCAGCAAAGCAAATTTTGGGGATGAAGATACACAAGGACAAAACAAGAAGGAAGATCTGGTTATGTCGATCTTTTTCAGCGCTTCAATATGCAGAATGCAAAACTAGTTAGTACCCCATTTTCTCCACACTTCAAATTGTCTTCCAAATAGTGTCCTAGAACAGAAGTAGAGAAGACAAACTTGTCTCGTGTACTGTATTCATTAGCAGTAGGAAGCCTCATGTTTGCCATGGTAAGCACCATATCGGATATTGCCCAGGCAGTGGGAGTTGTTATCCAGTTCATGGCGAATCCTGGTAAGGAGCATTGGACTGCAGTGAAGTGGATATTTAGAAATTTAAGAGGCACTTCATATGCTGGTATTTACTTCAGATCGACAAATTTGCAAGTTAAAGGTTTTGTGGATTTTGATTATGGTGGAGATAGAGCTAGGCGAAAGTCCACTACAGGATATACTTTCACTCTTGTTGGTGGAGCTATGAGTTGGACTTCTAAGTTGCAATCGGTGGTGGCTTTATCAAACACTGAAGCTGAGTATATTGCAGCGACGACAATTTGGCTAGAGTGACTGTTGGGTGACTTCAAGATAATGCAAGGGAAGATTATGTTGCATTGTGATAGCCAAAGTGTTATTGAGTTAGTAAAGAACCCAACATTCCATGATCGCATGAAACACATTGATGTTCAATACCATTTTATAAGAAGTGTGGTGGAAGAAGGTGGGAACCTGTTGGAGAAAATTGATACTGAAGCGAATCCTTCAGATATGCTTACAAAGCCGGTCAAGAGAGAGAAGTTTGATTGGTGCAAAACTTCTCTGGGCTTGCTGAAAACGTGATTTAGGCAGCATTGGGCAATTGGCACTTGGATGGAAAACAAAGGAAAATAATTCCAGTATATCGACTTCAAGTGGGAGAATGTTAGGAGGTGAAGTCAATATACAGATCTCCAATGTTCTTTAGCAGAGTGGTGCATGGTGGTGCAACTTATAACAATTAATATAAGCGACAATTAATTAAACGCGGTTGTTAATGAATGCAGGAATTAATTAAACATGGTTGTTAATGAACGCAACAATTAAATATGCACGGTTGTTAATTAATAACAACGACAATCTAATAAATGTGGTTGTCAATTAACGCGTTTTGGATGTATCTCGACTTTTCTGGAATCTTCTCTTGTTTTGCTATATAAAGAAATGACCCCTTGTATTTGTAAATATAGAAGAAAGGGTGCGAATGTGAAATAGTTCCTTGAGATTAATAAAATATTATAGCTGCCATTGCCTCGTGTTTTTACCTGTACACAGCAGGGTTTCCACGTAAATCATGTGTATTGTGTTATTGCTGCTTTTGAGCTTGCTTGATTTTAATTTTCTAACAACATCTTCATAGCAGTATGCTATTTTCCTCTAATGTTGTCAACTTTTGCCATCCACTTTGATGGTGGCCCATACTTGGATTTCTACCTGAAATTTTTTACATAATTCATCAATGGGTGATGTCATTCTTTTAGATGACTTCAATGCCCACACTAGGACCCATCGAGCACTTTTTCATGATCTTACAGAGGACGAAATCTGTGTCATCAAACTCAACCCCAAGGATCTTGCATTCACTAGGACCTGTGTAGATGAGAAGCATCCTGTTACAACTTATGAAAAACACTTGATTCAATTGTGCGAGTCATATAGCCTCTTTGTTCTTAATGGGATTCCGCAGTTTCCTAACTTGAGATATATATGGTTTCAGATCAAGGGCACCACCCCGCATTTCTTAGAGACATCTTCATAGCAATATGCTATTTTCCTCAAATGTTGTCAACTTTTGCCATCCGCTTTGATGGTGACCCATACTTGAATTTCTACCTGAAGATTTCTACATAATTCATTAATGGGCGATGTCATTCTTTTAGATGACTTCAATGCCCGCACTAGGACCTACCAAGCACCTTTAAATGATCTTACAGAGGATGAAATTTGTGTCTTCAAGCTCAACCCCAAGGATCTTGCATTCACTAGGACTTTGTAGATGAGAAGCATCCTGTTACAACTTATGAAAAACACTTGATTCAATTGTGCGAGTCATATAGCCTCTTTGTTCTTAATGGGATTCTGCAATTTCCTAACTTGAGATATATGTGGTTTCAGATCAAGGGCACCACCCCCCCTTTCTTAGAGACATCTTCATAGCAGTATGCTATTTTCCTCTAATGTTGTCAACTTTTGCCATCCACTTTGATGGTGGCCCATACTTGAATTTCTACCTGAAGATTTCTACATAATTCATTAATGGGCGATGTCATTCTTTTAGATGACTTCAATGCCCGCACTAGGACCTACCAAGCACCTTTAAATGATCTTATAGAGGATGGAATTTGTGTCTTCAAGCTCAACCCCAAGGATCTTGCATTCACTAGGACTTTGTAGATGAGAAGCATCCTGTTATAGCTTATGAAAAACACTTGATTCAATTGTGCGAGTCATATAGCCTATTTGTTCTTAATGGGATTCCTCAGTTTCCTAACTTCTCTAGGTTCACTTGTTTTTCACATGTGGGAGGTGCAAGTGTGGTTGACTATGTCATCACCAATAGGAATTTGCTTTTTGATATTCACGACTTTAGGTATCTAGTCAGCTTCCCTTGGCTGATCATGCAGTGTTGACTTTCTTCTTGAGTTCCTCATTTACCTTTTGATCTTTTTCCCTTGGTTATGTTGCTTGTCTCTTCAAGTTGATGTCCCAATACTATTCATTTTATTTCCACCATAGGAACAACCAAATACGAATTTTTGTCTCTTACGTTATGGGATGCAGCCCTTGACTCCTTTCCCCACACTTTTCTGCAACCAAAGCCTGTTTATCGGATTGGTGCTTGCCTCATGAATCGTTGGTATGATGAGGAATGCAAGTCCATGCATCTGAATCTTTGTTTTTCTCTAATTCATGAGCCTACAACTATATATTCCGCGCGTTGTGAGCTTCTAGATGCTCTTGATCACTCTTCCAAGGTCGTTTGTTGCACTCTTCTTCCTAGGAAGCCCCATCCCATGTGCATCAATGACAAGTCAGTCTTGGGTCTCCCATGCTAATTCATTAATGATATCCCAAGGCAGCCCACCATTTGTATATCTTCCCCCCGGCATCATGTCACCTTTTTTCTTCAAGGGACATCAAAAGAGCTATACATAGATTAAGCACTAGCAAGGCTGTTGATTTGGAGGGATTAGAGGTTGAGTTCTTGAAGTATGGTATTGAAGCTCTTGGCTATCCCATTGCAGAATTATTGAATGAGGTTGTTTGTTTTAGGTTCCCTGTCTCCTTGTCATAGCATACTATCCACCCCATGCACAAATTTGGGAACTATTCATATCCGAATAATTACAAAACTATCATGTTTGGACACACATTTACAAAGCTTAATACAACAATTTTGAATGTGAAGCTCTCAAAATAGTTGGATTTGGACAAGCTTAGAGCGAGAGTGCAAGCTAGTTTTAGAAGGGATCATCAGACAATATATCATGTTCTTGGTCTCAGGGCTATTATTGAGGAGGCTTGCCAACAATCTTCTAAAGTGTTTTGTTGTTTTGTGGACTTTAGAAAGGTCTTTGACACCGTTCCCAGACATCTTTTATTTTAAGGTCTACATTAGATCGACATCTTGGAGCTCTTTATCACTACCATCAAGAGACTATATGAGGTAGTTGTTGGCTGTTTTTGAACAACTTTTGGTTTCTTAGAGGATGTCCAGAGCACCATTAGTGTCAAAGAAGGATGTCCTCTTTCTCATTCACTCTTTAAGATCTACATTGATGAGCTTGAAGAATTTATTTACCAAAACACACATGTTGACAATGGTTGCCTTCTACATCATGTGTTGATAGCTATATTGCTTGTGGATGATGTTGTTCTTCTTGCTCATACTTCCGAGGGCCTACAAAGACGAATGCTCTTGCTCTCTTTTGTGACTTAAAATAGTTGGCAGTCAATCTTGCAAAGACTAAGGTGATGATCGTGAACACATCAAAGAGTAGCCTATCTAATAAGTTTTAGTTCTTCTATAAGGGCGAGTTCATTGAGATCATCATTGATTACTCCTTTGGGATCTAGTTTATAGGTCCTTTTAATCTTTGGATAGCTTCATAGTCATGTCTTTGCAATGGATACACATCTCTCTTAGTCTTGGAACGGTAATGCTTCCAACAGTACTTTCAAGGCATACCTACAATTGCAAAGATGCACCTCTTTGATTGCATCATCAAACCCACAATCCTTTATGGATCTAAGATTTGGGGTCCAAGTGTAGGGTGTGTTGATTGGGTTCGCATTGAGAGGGTCTAGACTATTTTGCTTAAGTGATTTATCCGATGTAAAAGAGCAATTCCCCAAGTTATTGTCTAGGTTGAGTTTGGTGCTCATTCTCTTTGCCTCGAGAGCATCCTTAGGATTATTTTTCAGCTTCAACACTCTAGATCCATGGGTGACTGCACCTTAGACCGAGAGAGATGCCCATATTTGGCGCTTTTCTCTTTAGAATGCATTTACCTCTAGAGGCTCTTTTGGTCGTCGTCATGGATGGTACTCGGAAGTTATTTCTCTTCTTTAGTTAGTTATCATGTCCATAGATCAACTACCTCCTTTTAGATACTCCTTCAATGCTTCTCCCTACCTTCTTCCTGCTAAGAGGGTAATTGATCAAGTAGTCAGAGATGGTGTGTATCGACAATATATCCAGATCACTTCAGTTGCTCAATATCCACCTCTTAATCGTAAGTTGGCCTTTTACACTAGACATTTCATGAGGATTGGGAATGACATTATTACTCATCCTAATTATGTCGAGCAACATTGGACACACAACCTCAGGATTTCTCTTGATCAACTAAGGGTATGCTCTTATCAGTTGCGAGTGAAGACGAACCATCATGTTCCTCGACGTATGAGAAAGCGAGTTTAAAGTGGTCATTCAAAATTTCAAACTAAAACTCTAGGTGGTAACTGAAATGAACTGGACATGTGAACTAGGACTCTGTAGTGTCTAACTGAGATAATTACAAGGATGAAGGAGATGATTAAGAATAGAGACCATTATAAATCTCAACAGCTCTTTTATCAAATATGAAATGTCACATCTCAAGTGATGTGCACCTTCTTTGCCTTAGTGTCATAGATGTGATAAGGTTTTCTTGCTTGAATAAGCTTAAAAAGATGCATTCTTTGCCTTTGTTTTCAAGATTTTGTTTTTTTCGTTTGGCACATTATGCAGGTAATGCACCTGAAAATGCAAGCTGTCTAATAGTGGGCTTCAGTTCTGAATAGGCTTACTAGGGAATTATATTTCAGTCAACCTTTGTTAGTTTTTTATTATTCATTGCACAATAGTTCAGGTGGCTTCTTGCCAAAGTAATGGAGCCAGGGTGTTGTGCTTTCACAATAGTTTAGGTATGTGCTCTTCCTCATTATCTGTTAAGAGAATATTAATTCTTTCTCTAGACTCATTCTCAACAATGTCCTTCAATATTCTAAAGGCATGAAGTGCTTGACTCTTGTTTTTCAAAAGATATAGCCATATTTTTCTTGAGAAATCATCAATAGAAGTGATGAAGCACATAGCTGCTCCTATTGATTGTGTCTTCTTAGGACCGATGTTAAAAGTCTACTAGCTCCAACTTCTTTCCTAGCTCGCTAGCCCTTGCCTTTAAATAAATTGCTTTCTATTTGTTTTTCCACAATGTATGCGTCACATGAATATTTATTATTCTTCATTTTAGGAAGCCGATGCACCATATTCAATCTATCCATCAACTACAAAGAATAGTAGTTCAAATGGACCACTCTTTCATGCCATAATTGATGTTTTATCAACACATCAATAACAAGGGCTTTATTCCCTTGGAGTCCAGTAGTGTATACAAGCCACCTTATCATTTTCCAACTACTACAAACTTAATTTTATTATTTGTAGTCATACATGTTCTTGAGTAACTCCTTTAAAAGGAATGCTTATGCCAAGCTTCTCTATTTGACTGATCAAGATCATGTTCTTCTTCAAGCTTGGTACACAAATCACATTGCTTGTATACACATATTTCCCAACATGCATTTGGGATGGGTCCTCCCCAAACTCCCTTAACTACTAAAACTCCATATCCAAAGGTCATTGTGCTTGTCTCATTTGGTATAATATTCTGTAGCCATCCTTCCCTTCCAATCCTAGGATGAGTGGCAACAGGATCAATGTACCACATATTGTTGTCTTCCATATATTCGAACTATAGAGCAACAACGAATAACTGGTCCTTGTTTTGGGAAATGCAACTCTGAGTGCTATCCATGATCAACTTTCTTTTTGCATCTATTCTTTTGCTTGTGCTATGCTTGCCTAAAAAACAACATTTTAGCTTCTTCTTCTCTTTATCATCTCTTCATTATTGTTTTGTGAATCAGATGTGCTTTTCTAGCCAGAAAACCTTGACTGAAAAGGATATTTCCTTTTGTGATTTATTGTATAATCACTTAATTTCATCTTCATTATGAGAATCGATCATATGCTTCTATTGTCGTAGCATTTCCTTCAGCTGATTTAACTTGAGATGTCCAATCTTATCAGCAATTGTGGGACCAATTAAACTCTCATATTGAAGTTGGAGACTTAAGTTTTGCAAAGACAAGTCTTATCTTCCACATTCTTTGTTATATTTATGAGCTTGTTGTTGATGGTCTTAATTTTTGGCATGTGAGTAGACATTTTCTGCCAACTTCAAACTGTAAACCTTTTTGTGTGGCACCAGCATTTGGGCAACATTCTTTTCCTTGTACAAAGTAACAATGGTCTTCCGAGCTTCAGTTGGGGTTTTTTGCATCCTGCACATTCTCGATCACAGTTCCTCCAATAAATAAGTACTAGGGCAATGTGTGCGTTAACATCAAAGTCAATTTGAGGTGTAAGATCAGCCTGTCAAATAGCAAGACCATTTGGTCTTTCCATGTCCTATAGTTTTTAGGACCCATTAGTTTTTTAGATAGAATGTTTAAAGTGTTGCCTAATACTGCTGCAACCAATGAAGAAGAAAGTCTTACAGGAGAAGTTATGACTTATTTTTGTAATAACAAAAGGTTGTTGACCGTAAAATCTCTAACCGCATGTGGACTGTCATCTCAAACAACAGCAGGTCTGAACTGCCAGATCTCAAACAATAGCAAAAAATTTCACTGAAAATAGTGATCATTAACAATCATTCTGTTATAAGCAGGATAGATTGTATGGGTAAACTATGATTTTTTAGTGTTTGTAGCAGCAAACTATGGAAAAATTTGCCACATGATCACTATCGTTTAACTTTGATACCAACTGTTGGTTCAACTTGAGATGAATAAACAAAAAAAAACACAAGATGTAGAGTTAGTTTATGATTCCATTCTATTGCACTATTTAGTAGAATTAGAAACACTATCATTTACAGAACGCTTGACTCTCTACATGTTGGACACTTTTCACCTATGCATACAAAGGGCAGTGCATGTTGGATGCCTTCTCACACGCAACCTGAAGGGATGAATCATAACATACATGTAGTAACTTATTTTATTACAAGAAGTTTCAACATCAAGTTTTAATCCTTATAATAAATCACCTAGTAACATTCAGTTATCACCAATGTTGCCAAAAAGTGGAAAAAATCACAAAGTGATTTATTAAAGATTGGCAGTTTTTATTCATAATTATGAAAACAAAAAAGATGAAAATTATAAAGATTTGGAGAAATATTGGTTGGGGGGAGGGAAAGGGGAGAATTTTAAAAGGGAAAAGTTGGGAAAATTTGCTATAGAGGGAAAAACTAAATGTTATTTCGAAAAATGTTTCCATTATTTTTTTCTTTTGAAGTTTTTAAATTGGTTGTATGGAATTGAAACAGGCTTCATCCCTACTACATCATGGCCATCCTACTCTTAGCTTCTTGGTCAGCAGCAGACTCATCTTTATTGAAAAAAACTCCCACTGCTCCTTGGCTATTTTGGTGCCATTGCTCCTGATTCACATGTACTAGTGTTTGCCTCTCTAGGCTTATCTCCTAGTCTTTGTCTTTTCTTTGTTATTCTTCAGTCTTAGTTATTTTGGTTTGCCACTATGGTTCTTTAATCTTTATTGTTCTTTATGATAACTAGCTGCTTTACAGACTCTTATTAACCTATTTTAGTCATGCATGACATTAGTTCCACTTCATCTCCTTCTTCCTAATTCAACCATTGGTTAGCACTTTTTTATATTTTCATCACAAGCTCCATAGATCCAAATTCAAGGAAATGAGCACTATTTATTACTACTGGAAACCGAATCTGAAGGCTTTTTTTTGTTGAAATTCACAATATTTCCAGAAAAGAATAGAAGCAATCCATCCAATCAAATCTTATACAGAAAGTGTAAAAGGACGAAAGAAAGGGAAAAAGGCACAGATTGGGGGCGCCTATAAACACCATGAATAATCACTATATTATGAAATATCTATAGATAAGATTCACAACACTCCGATAATTCAAATGAGGAGTGGTGGGGGCTATTTATACCAATACCAAAATCCCAAATATATAAAAGAACTTAAGAACTTAACCTTAAGCCGACATAAGAAGAAAAGGTGTTAATTATAAGTTTATAAGTTGGGTTTACCTATAACAGGGTTAACCGTGGCCCAAAGGGCTTACATAATAAAAGAATATTACAATAAATTAAATACATTGTACAATGAATGCCCTTAGGCCTATCCAATATTACATCATATAATGTTGGTCTTGGCCATGAATCAGATTACAATTTTCAACATTTTTTTCATTGTAAAGGCCTATTGCATATTATTGATGGCAAAGAGAAAGAGCCTTAGATGAAAATGCTAAGCAAGGTTGCAAGGGATGAATGAAACTTGTGGGCTCCTTGGCACTATGCTTGGATGACATTTTTTTTTATATCCATAATGTTTAGGCTATGCTGACATCTTGTTAGTATTTCTGCTAAGGATATTAAGTTAGGTTGTAATGATTGAAAACCAAATTGTGAAGTTCAGTGCTGGCAACTTTGATTATATTGAGGACTATCTTGGATGATTGAAGGAATTGTAGTTGCAAGGTGAAGAATGCGAAGTACAATGCAAAAGAGAAACGAACAATTTGCATAAATCATTTTTCAGAATTTTCCAGATAATTCTAAGGTATTTGTCTTTGGTTAGTCCTTTCTAATGTGCTTGTTGAAAATATGGAAATGTGTACTCCAGATTTTCTAGACGCAACTGAATCAAGAACAAGAGAATTTGAGTGCTATGCGCAAAGAGAGGATCTGTGGAACATGCATAATTAGCTAAGGGTAAGTAATCCCTGACTCATTGATGGACTTTAAACAGTACTCAGAGCATTCTGAGACAAATCAATTCAATGACATGAAATCATAGAAGCAGACTTGTACCAAATAGGTCAAAGCTCAGTCATCAAGAAAAGTATTGCCTTAAGAAATTGCAATTATCAAAGCAAAATCGGGAGAATGAACCTGATTTATCACATGGTTAGAGATAATTATTTATTAAATTCTTCAGAAGGGCAAGAATAGTGACAAGAAAATCTTCGGTGCAGGCGATAGTGCACTTTTTGTTATTTGTATTAATGATGTTTCTACTGAGAATAGTGAAAATATTTATGTCTACAATGTACCTATTCTTAGTGGAAATCTTCACTCCACAAACCATATCACACAAAGGCAAGAAGTATTTCTGCCTGATAAACTTATTGTAAAGGATATTAATCACAATATTGAGGTTGTCTCTGTCTAACCATATGGAGAGATTAACTCTTACAAATGTTATAAGTTCACTATTCCAACTTCCTGGTCAGATATTTATGCATATATTGCTCATGTTGATGATTAAACCTTGGCATAAGAGATTGCATCACTTGAATAGTAGGAGTTTGACATCAGTGACTAAATTGAATATGATTCATGGTCTATCTTCTATTTCTATCAAGTACAATGCATGTGAAGGATGTCTAGTTGCTGATTGTCAAAGGAAAAATTTATAGGAGGCAATGCTTGAAAAACAAAGGCACATCTACAGTCTGTACATACTGATCTTTGTGTTGCCTTGGACAAAGACTCATTCACAGGTGTGAGGCATCTTTTGTCTTCCATTGATTTCTGTAGACGTACTTGGTTTATTTATTTTAGAGTAATGGCCAAGTACTTGAAAATTTCAGGGAGTTCAAGACTTTTATTTAAAGAGGTATGTAGTCCCTGAGTTTGTAGCTTTTGTGATTCTGAACCAGGCATGTGACCTTGTTGGGGCATGGCTTTATGTCTGAAAAATGCTGAAAACCTGTTTTTTGGTCCTAGCCACATTGTCAGGGTCATTACTTTGTGTTCAGGAGTTTGTTTTGATCTGTTCAAGAAGTGTTGGAAAGCTTAGAGGGAGAACAATTTCTCAAAAATTCAAAACAAAATATTTGCCAAAAGAATAGCTTTCTATTTTTAGACTTTTAGCTAAAATGCACTTTGTAACTCATGGAATGTGAACCACCACATTTCCATGTGGGTGACCTTCTAACCCATGGAAGGTGAAAAACCACATTTCCATGCATGCAACCTTCCATATTCAATATGGTGGATTTTGCACACACTAACAGTATTGTATAAAAAGAGATGCACCCCTTGTGTGTAAAAAGCATGAGTAATGGATGCAATGTTATAGTGTCACATCTCTTTTTAGAGATTGCTTGCATTGTACTCTGTTTTCTGAGCAATACAATTATTGTGTTATTTTGTTTATATTTCTGTGTTCTTTTATTTGTTATACTCTGGTATTTCTAGATTGCACTCTTTCTTGATCTTCCTTAACTCAAAATTTTAAGTTCTGGCTCAGATTCTTGCCCAGGACGGATATGGTGAATGATTTGGAATACTGGACAACAGGAAAAATAAACGAAACTTTCAACTTGGTGAATGGTGTTAAAAAGGAGTATATTTATAAGTAGGCTAATTCAAGCGGTTCCAGTTACCCTTGAGTTGAGAAGCTGATCTAGTTCTTGTTTTATAGAAGCCTTCCATAATGTGTTCTGCTGCCTTCTGAAGATCTTCTTTGTCCATTTGTTGAATCAACATGGATGTTAAAAAATATGTCTAATGTAGTTTTCTTTAAATTCCCACATATTGCCATATTATTTATTCCTGCCCAGCTTGTCATAGCATGTTTTGGAAGAACGATTAGCAATGATTTCAAAGTTCAGCAAATTAAATGGTAATTTTTGATGGATATTATTGATTGCTGGTAAATTACCCATCTGCAAATAAATTAGTATTGCTATGTTGTGATTTTGCATTCATGAAATGAAGCAATTAATGATTATAAGTGTTTAAAATTATTGTTCAAGTGTGGATGTTTGCAGTTGAGTTAATTGAATGATGTTTTTTCCCATATATATCTGCTTTATTGTATGCTGTTGTGACATGTGCATTATTTAGCACTTTCCGATTTGAAGACCTAAATGTGAAAGACTCATGCCTGACTGCTACCTGTTTTTGATGACAGAGGGAATCTTTTCCATAATTGCATCTTGATAATGTAGTCACTGTTGCTGTTAGATAGTTGAGGTTTAATTGTTCAATTAAATTTATAAAAGAACAGTATGTTTTTGTATTTTAGCTTGTGAATGAAGGAAACATGAATGTCAGTGGAATGAAGTTGGTAAATGAATGACATCTTTCGGCTCAAAGCTTGGTAGAAACCTAGTCATTCATGGTTTCTCTCTTGTGCAGATGGATATCACTCCATGCTTTGGACTGGACTTCAAGATAGAAGATATCCACAATATTGTTATGTGCTTCCATTCTTGTTTTTGTTCTTGTGTCATTTCTAGTACAAGTAGTTTAGGAAGTTAATAAGAATGCTGCTTATCAATGTAAAAATTGATAGCTTTAGTTAATATCCTAGTTGTAGATGTCAAATGATAGCTGACAAGGAAGGGGAGTCATTGTTGATAGTCTAACAGTAACATGTTATTCAGTTTAAATTGAATGTTTTACTGTTTAGTTATGAAGCATTTCAGATATGTCTAAGCTTTATAGGTTAATATTGTACATGAAAGCTTTAGTTTATTCTTTTGTTTGATTTGACAATCACACAAGTGCCACAAAAGATACCTTGGGAGGACAAAATTGTGAAGGGTTCAAATGACTGGATTTTGCAAACTGCTGTATCTAAGCTCTTTGAGGAGAGACCAGTCTGGCCAAAACGCACCTTGCAGGAACGGTTGGCAGATGATGGCCAAAGGATTACACATGATCAATTGAAAAGGTCTTTTATTACCTCTTCCTTTATGTGTTTCTCACCTCTTCTACTTCTGGATGTATTCATGGGAACTGAGAATGTGTCAGTTGATTTTAAGGCTTGATTTCTTTAAAAATTTTCTGGCTTCCAAGGAGGATGCCTAGGTCGCATGCATGTGTTTGTGGTTCTATTTTCTTTATAAAACACACTGTTTTTCACGGGCCTTACATTAGTTTGTTATGCTGCAGGCTTCTTTTTAGAACAGCATATTACTTTGGTGTTGGTCCATATCGCACACTGTGGATTAGGAATGGTTATGATGTCAGAAAGGACCCAGAATCACGCATGTAAGGACTTGTATCACTTCATATTTCTATGGCTTATGGTTCTATATAGCAGCAGGGTTGAAGCATCTGTAGGAAATAGAAGCAATAAAACCCATGAATATTAAGCGAGTAAACTTCTTTTGGAAGGAATCAATTATGTTGACAGCAGTATAATATTAAACAAGAATAAATTGAGAAGAGAGTACCATTTAGAGACCTGTGACATAGCATGGCGGATTTTCTGGAACCATGCTGGTTATTAAATTTCCCTTTGATCATGACCGCACAATATCCATTTGCTAACTGTAGCATCATTTTTCTACATAGATATAGGACCACAGGATTTAATATGTTAAGAAGTACAAAGAATGGCAACTGTAAGAACATAAATAAAGAGATTAAAGTCCTGATTCAAAGTAACCTCACCAAGACACTGACAAAGCGAATGTGTAGTTGATACTAGACAGTGTAGTCCTGTGAATAGGTGCTCAATATTTGATAAGGTAAATAAGGATGCTGTTAAACTAATTCTGGAAGCGTGAAATTCGTTCAATTTTCCACTATCACGCAATTGCAATAATTTGAAAGATTGTCCAAACAATTATAGAAATCATTGGACTTTTTGATTGTATTAACTGTTTATTCTTTTTAAATCCATTGATTTCAATGTAAATACATAATTAATTCTCCTTGTAGTTAAATGTTTGTTGATGATTTCTATATGTCTTCAATCTTTACACTGTTATATACCTAAGTGGTATATATAACGATATATTTGATGACATTATCAAATATCATTATCGGTATTGCTTGCATTTTTTTTTTATTTGGTTATATGGGATTGAGACGACTCCATATGTATTACATCATGGCCACATAGTGTTCTTACAACAGTTTGACAATTATGCATGTATTGCTTGGCAAGGTTTGAACCGAGGATGACTCCTCGAAAGTTCAAGAATATAATCGGTTGAGCTAATGCAATTTGATAGTAATAACAATATTGTTACAATCACCGCATCCTTGCTTATTGAAAGCATTAAGGATAATTATAGAGTCCCCTTACAATGTTGGAACTCAATAACTCATAACCATAGTTACCCATGGAACCATTGTTAACTGTCAAAGATTTGTTGAGACCAATTCCACCGCTTGATATTATTTCTAATATTGATGATTGAAGGGATGGAAACTCTCTCTCCCTCATTGGCTTACTATGGGGAGTGTCAGGTTGCCAACTCAATGATCTCGTTCAGCACTCATTGAGAAGAATCTTGACCAACCTAGGTTTTAGTTGGATGGGCATATTTGTCATTTAATCAGCGAAATAATTTCCTTCTCCGTATAGATGTGAACAAGACTAGAACTTGGATTTGCCTAGAGCAATACAATCTATTTAATGAATAACAGTATTGTTCCAATCATAGTTGGAAAAATTGCAACTTGGGAAAAACTCAAGGACCCAATTTTGCAGAGTTCTCGACAACCCGACAAAAATTTGACCAAAAAAAATTTGAAGAGTAATTTAATTTACAAAGAAAATAAATTTTAAACATTAAATAGAGAGCCAGGAAGTCGATTTTCTATTGGAATTTTATAAAAAGAGTATATTTACAAATCATGATCATGAATGATCATCAAAACCAACAATTGAACATAGTAACATAGTGCAGTTTTAAACAACTTAGTGGAGCAGTCTAAAACTTTTTGCTCTTGCTTCTTTGCCCTTTTCTTCTCTTCCACAACTAGCCTTGACAAACTTGTTTTTGATGGCTGCACTAAGGTTTGTTCAAATAGACATTGACTTACTTACATGAGTGTCGTCTATAGTCTTTTGGACACACTCCTTTGTGGTTGTTGTTGAGGTGGACTCCTGTCCCCTACACCTCTGGGTACTCTCTCTTGTACTTGTGTTGCTACTGGGATCACCACCTGAACACCTTGCTCATGCTCATCCATGCGACCTTCTTTGTGATGATCCTGTTGTGACTTAAAAAAAATCACAACTCTTTTTGTTTTCACATCCCTAGTTTTTCAAAAGTGGTCAAGGTGAAAGGTCATTAGTCTTCGTCCATTTAGTGCTAAATCTATTAAGAAATGTCCTTCACAAATTCATTCCTATCCATCCATTCATACATAAAGTCATCATTTTCATATCATCACCCTTCATCATCTTATCCATTTCATCCATTTTTAAGACCATTATTTTCAAATTTACCCTTTTACATATCATTTGGTCCACTTCCGTTATTTAGTCCATACCCTTCAAAATTACCATTATATTCATTGACACTTTCATTACACATATCCCTCCATTTACCCCATATCATCTAAGTCATCTAACCGTTGCATTTCCCTTTTAAGGTCATGATATAATAGTAAAATTCATGTTGCATCCCTAGGTTAGACCATGGCCAAAAATACCATAGAGTCCACCTACATCCAAAATCAAACCATGGCCTTGTAAGGTATTCCATAAGGTTAGTGCACACCAAATGATTAATCATTATAGTCTCCCATAGGTCCTCGCTCATGTTTCATTATACTTACCTTCGCCTAGGTCCGACTTAAAGTCCATTCGTCACCATTCCATTAATTCATTTTCATTCCCGAAGTCCACCTTGCTTTTATTTTTCCTAAGTCCTAAGCCTCCAAGTATGCCTAGACATAAAGCCTTAGCCTAATTTCCCCCGCTTAATTTTCGCCAAAAATCTTCCTTGCTAAGGTCTGCCCATCCAAAGTCATCGTCGCCCTTCCAAAAAAGCCTGTTGCTGATTCATTCGCGACCACATTAGACCATCGACGACAACGTAAACTCAAAAAAACCTATCGCTCATCTGAACTTATTGTCGCCGATCCATCAGCGACAACCATAATCCTTCAGCGATGCCTTAACCCTAGGTCATAAGTATTCCGCTTGGTCTTCACCTGCATAAGTCCATGAGCCTAAACTTTCCTCTAAGCGATTCATCCCTAAGTCCAAGTTTGGTCTGTCATCGATGTAAAGACCACGTTGTCGATGCATTAGCGAAAGGGTTTCCCAATCGGCGATCGTAAAATGACTTTGGCCAAAAAGGTTATTCCTTGTCGCTCATGTGAAAGTCCCGTCGTTGATCCATCAACGACCAGTATTTTGAGTCATCTGAGGGTCCGACTATCGTTGATCCCAAGTGTTCCCCCTCTCGTTGCGCATTAAATAAACCTTGTGCCATGGCTATTATAAGGTCTGCTAAGTCATTTGCCCTTAAGCATTTCCGAAATTCTTAAAGCCTACTCGTGCCGATAACATCCCCCCTTCGCTCATCCATCAGCGACAACACAATCTATTCAGCGATAGGGTTTTTAGTCATTTCCCTTATGAAAGACTCGTCGCTCTTCAATCAGCGACAACTCTAGGCAATCGACGACCATGCATTTTTGCTATATAAGGTCTCTTCATCGCTCTTCGAGAAAGCCCATCGTCAATGCATCACCTACAAACCACAAGGAAGAGCGACAGGCGCGTCAACGGTCCAGATCTCCCCAAAGAGGTCAACGATGCACATTTCACCAGCTACCCCTCACATAAGAGATTGGTTGGCGCGTAATGACAAAGGATTCAATACCATGGTCGAGGAAAAAGAGAGTTGTACCATGGACAGTCGGGGATGAAATGAAATAAAAAAGAGAGGGGTAAAGGCATTCAAGCAGAAAATTCTTTCATTGGTCCGCCACCTTCATGAAGAGCAGCGATTGGTAGAACAAAAAAGGATGCAGTAAAAAAAAACCAAAGCCTCCTATGAAGGGTGCCCGATAGAGCTTCTTATTAGTTTAGTCACTGCTAGTAAACGAAAAAGGCCCAAAAGATGAGTTGCAGCAGCGGTCGACACAGTTTTGAACAAATAGCAGCTTGACAGAAATTTTGATAGTTGGCATCAACTGGTTTTTGCTGTAACATACTCAGGTAGCCAAAGAGACACAGGGCCGAGAGGAATACACGTGGCTAAACTAGAACCAAGTATTTGTAACAGATTTTGGATAACCAGGCTACATAAGGAGCTGAAGCGGCCAAGATTGATCATCAAGCAACCATATAGCAAACTTGCTAGAGGTATTTTGGGGTTTTTCTGTTTGTCTGGGTTATTGTATCCTCTTTCATGTTTTCCTAGTTTTAGCCATCTCTTAGTTCTTCCCACCTTTGTGCAGGTGAGAGTTAAGTAGCCCACCTGAGATCATTTCCAGGAGCTGCTTCAAGCAGCCGGAGTCTATATGTCACTATAATTAGGACAGTAGATCACAGTTCCCCTGTTACGTTATTCAAACGGGGCGAGCTTTGTATTGTATTCATTAAAAGACCCAAACACTCTGTTGGGCTTTACCATTGTAGTCATCATACTTTGAATATAATACAAATTATCCGGTTGTTACTCTTTGGCATATTTTTGGTGCAATGTGTGTGTCACTTATTTGTATATTGCATTATTTGAATCTGCAGATAACGTTTCTCTCGCTGATTTAAAAATTCATGTTGATTGCGATATTCGAATGAATATGGGTTTATCAGTTTTCCTTTCTTTTTCTCTCTATTTCATGTGATTGGTTAAAATATGCTACGATAGCCCAATGGACAAGGCACCGGTCTGCTTCTACGTTTGAAGTGCTTCATTTGTATGCTTGGTCATCATTTTTGCACTTCAATAATACATTAAAAATTTGGTTGAGTACACTTGTTTAAAGAACACGAGCATATTAGTTTTCCTTTCTTTTTCTCTCTATTTCATGTGATTGGTTAAAATATGCTACGATAGCCCAATGGACAAGGCACCGGTCTGCTTCTACGTTTGAAGTGCTTCATTTGTATGCTTGGTCATCATTTTTGCACATCAATAATACATTAAAAATTTGGTTGAGCACACTTGTTTAAAGAACACCATCATAGGCTCATATTAGGGTGTCCAGACCTGACCTGTTTAGTTATCAAGCCATCCTAGGTCAAAGCAGTGAGTCCACCAGAGCTCACATATCTGCTTGTGGGTAATAGAAGTTTAGACAGCGTGACAAATCTGAAGGATGTCATTTTTCCACAACAATTCCATATCTCCTTTGTAAGATTCCATGGTTGTGTGTTGCACATCACTTGCGTGAGCATCCTCATCAACTTATACATCTTCAATCACGTCCACAACACACGCGTCCACTTCGCGGACATCCACTTGCTCCACTATTAGGAAAAACGTTTTCCACCAATCTAGTTTTGCTCTCTTCTAAACCACCCCTTCCATCTAAGGACTTATCTCCTCCTGAGGTGGCCATTGCGTTGCAACTTTTGTAGTGCAACTCCTCTCTTGTTGCTATTGTTGTTTGTGTGTCTATGTCTCGTTTGTGATTGCATCTCCTTTGCATGTTCTTTTAATTGCATCATGTATGTGCCTCGTATTTTGTTTGCAGGTTCTTTGCATGGGTTAGTTCTTGTCTGGGTCATTGCATGAGTTATTGTGTAGGTTGTCACTTTGGTTATTACACAAGTCCTCTTTATGCACCTCTTCGTCATGGTCGGACTCACGTTGCTTCCTGCATTGCTGCTTGCGTCGCTTATTGTGTTGCTTGTTGCGTGGCTTCTTAGGTTGTGGGTTGTGCAACTCTCTATTATCTTCACATCGACTCCTCCCTCATCCATCCACATCTACATCCACGTCCATGCATTGGATTATTGGTCATCCACCTTCCACTTCACTAAATGTCACTATAGTTCTCGATCTAGATGTGTAGCCACAACAACGCCAAATGTTTGGTATTCCACAATTGAAGGTGTAAGGAAGTATCAAAACAAAATGCAACATAAATAGAGATAATCCATAAATATGTGCAGTGAAAAGGAACCACAAAAAGACGTGTATTACTAACGTGAACACAATACATCATCAACACTAACACTGACGATACAATCATCACATACGAGGTACAATACAACATTACCAAAGTAATGAATATAGGGGTCTCTAATTAACAACCATGTTGGTGAAGTAGTTAAGTAACTATGTAATCAACCTCTTGTACCCGCTCACTATTGCTAACTACCCTGTACATAACAAAACACGAGACATGAATATATCATATCTTTGCGCAACACCATGTGACATAACTATTTACAAACATGAAATAAAAGTATGTGCGTCCGAAATTGTCATTTATCTTGTGTACACTTTACATGTACGCATCCAACTAGGGTTTGGTGGCACTTGTGATTGCGCCATCATAGAACTGCAGCATGGATGACCAGCTCTTGTCCTTAATGTCTATATGACATAGGTTGCTCTCGTCTCGTCCAAGCTGTAAAGGAAACATTTTATTCTTTGTCATAGGTATAATAGCCATTGCATGGTTTCGATTTACTTTGTCACAAATTATGCACTCCTTATTCTCAAACACCACTTTGTAGTTTTCTCTACAAGCTTCCCCACACTCGTCTAATTGTGCTTCAAGCCTAGTGTGAAGTAAATATTTTGGATATGTACTTTCCATATTTTGTGTCAATGTGTAATTTTCCTTGTCGTTTAATCTCCATTGCTTTGTTGTTGCCATATTGTACCTTGATATTGTATGAGTCATCCAACTCCACAAACTACTTACTATTGGTCATATGATTTGAAAAATAAAAAGGTAAGTAACAAGGCTCCTTACTTGAAACTTTTGCCAAATTACACAATTGGAACCTATTTTTTGAGCTTTCACCTTCTTTATGTGAAAAGTTTGCTTTTTACCTCTTCCATTGGTTCCCTTTGTTCGTTATCTTTCATGGAGGCCATATCTTCTAAAATAGTGATATTGAACATTCCTCTTATCCACAAATATGCCTCTACCTCTTCCACTATAGCCTCCTCTTCGACCTTGGCCTCTTCCTCTTGTAGAATACTGATTTTGCTGATCCCCTCTTTGTCATTGGAAATTGGAGCTTGATTTAGCCTTCTTATTGTTTGACACTCTAGCCTTAAAAGCAAAATATTGCTCTATGTTTTCTTCTTCCTTATCTTTAGTTCTTTCTTCATGGCACATAAGTGATCCCACCAATTCAACAAACTCCAATTTCTTTAAATCTTTGCTTTGTTCAATAATCATTGCACAGTTGTTCCATTTTGGTGTCAATGTTCTCAACACCTTTTTGACAACATCTCCCTGTGTTGATTCTTCACCACATATACCAATTTTGTGGACAATGTCATGCATGCACCTCGTCACTAAGTTAGGGGTTCGTTTTGGGTTCGGGTTTGGGTTCGAAGAACCCGGTTCGTCAGTACGACAGTGGGTTCATTTTGGGTTCGGCCATACAAATTTTAATAAATATATATAAATTTTCAAGTATAATTATAAATTTTTAAGTATTTATTTTTATTTATTAAATATAATCTATAATTTATGTTAAAAGTTAAAAAAATTATAAACAAATACAAATATAACTTAAAAAACTAAAATAACATAATTACATTATTTATAACTACATTATTTATGACTCTAAATGAAACCTATCTAAATTAAATTATAGTTAAAAAGTATATTATATTATAATATTATATTAAAACTCTAAATTTTATATATTATAGTTAAGTTTAACAATTTTTAATTTATTTATAAAATTCATAATAATTAAATAAATTATAATTTTATTAATGTGAGAATTAACCATGGATTTGTCCATCTCCACGACCACGTACACCTTATTTTTCTTCATCTTAAGCGATTCCACAAAACTTCGTTTACTCGAAATAGGAAAGGCCACGTAGCCGGAAAAATTCCACGTGCAGGTTTCGCGCCAGAAGAGAATATCCAAATGCTGATCTGAACACGCGGCAGCCACTCTAGCCTTCCATCCCCTGGCAGGCCTCATTGTGGAACATAAATTAGAGAAACCCCTCTCTCTCTGCAATTTAACGAGCCATCGGATCACTTGAATTGCGTCAAAACCTGACTTGACACCAAATGGGAGGCTACGATACCTCTTTCCTATCAAGAGCCTCCCAAGTGTTGAAGGGCAACAATACTTCCAGGCAGAAATTCTCCATTGCAGGGTCAAACCCAATCTGATGGCTAGATTCTCCCAGCGTCGATGATGACAGGAACTGGAATAAGGGCATCTCCGCTTGCAGTGGCGATGCTCGTGGCCACGAAAATCAGGCCCAGAAGCCCTTGCAATAGATAGGTCCCCTGGCGCCGACAGTGAAGACTGGATCGAACATAAGGTTTTGAAATAGGAAATAACCTTGGATTTGTCCATCTGCAACACCACGTACACCTTATTTTTCTTCATCTTAAGCCAGCCCGGACTTTTTCTGTTAAATCTAGATTTTCTGTTAAATTTCACCTGCGACGAAGAGAGGGACTGTGGGTTCTTCAGGGCGGAGAACCCCGCGTCCCCGTTCTTCGTCGGGAATTTATACGCCGAAAGCGATTTCTGCATCAGCTGCGACATGGCTGCTCAAGATTATTAACATCACCCTCGAAAATGCAAAGTTCCGTCGGAGAGCGTTGGATTCGGACGATTTTGTGTTAGGAAAAAACTAAGCTTGCTAGTTCCGTCCTCGAAAATGCAAATATTTGCTAGAAAAAGCCGGATTCTGATGATTTCTTTCTAAGAAAACGGAATTCGGACTTGGAAAAACCCAAACGTACCAGGTCCGCCGAGGCCGAACCCTAGGCGGACCCACAAGCGAACCGGACTCGGTTCTGGAACGAATACGGCCCGTACCCGGTTTCGTACGGAGAACGCCCCGTACCCGGTTCCGGGGTCTAGGGGGCCGAACCGGTAACATAGCCTCGACACAATAATATCCCACATTCTTAGTGTTCTCGATTTTCAGATTCACATATATCCTCTTCAGTGTTTGTAAGTTCATTAATTTCACTTTATCAGATCCTTAATAGGTTGTGTTCATGGTGTTCCAAGCTCCTTTAACAGTCTTCAACAACTGCTTGTATGTGATACAAAGCCAAGGCAATATTTCTTTGTGCTTCCTTAGTATTCTTTTTTTCCGATGGCTGATAATATGCTCCATTCTGCTGGTTTTTTGTATCCATTGTCCACACCACTCCTTACTTCTGTGGCAATCAGCAAAGTCCTCGTATTTATGCACCAATTATCATAATTTTCTCCTTTAAATCCTGGGATGGGTGATGAAGCACTACCATGAGCCATGACAGCTACAACAATAATGTATGAAGTTTTCCTCCTTAAACTTGAATTTTGAATTCTCTGGTTAAAGAGAATCAAATCCTCAAGCTCTCCACTTCTCCAATATTCAAGCTCTAATGCCAGTATACGAGACATGGTGGTACGCTAAATCAGATATTAATATAGCATAGGAAGTTAATAATAATAATAATATAAAAAAAAAACACTTCTACTCTTCAAATCTTCACATAAAACTTCAATACAATGCACTGTACTTATATACATATAATAGAATGTCTCTTGAATGCCTCAAGAGAGTCTTGATGCTTCACATCCTCTCCAAATCTGGGTGAGAACTTTATTTTCATTTTTCTGTTCTAAATTTTCAGTTCCAAATCCATTTTTGTCCTGCTCTGATTTTTGTCACATTCAGTATCACAACTTCCAGCAGATTGGTCTTCCAGTCTGTTGAAGTCAAACCTTATGGATTAAATTTGCCAAATGTTTTCACCATATTTAATTAGATAAGGAATCAATGGTTTAGACAACTGGTGGCAAGGACATTGCCAAGCAGATAGAAAATCTAGTTTCCCTTTTAAGAAGTTTTAGTGTGCCTATTGTTTTATAAAGGTTGGTCATTAAATCATAACTTCAAAAGATTGGTATATCCAATTCTTTTTGCATAAAATGTGGGAAAGAGGAATTAATTTGGTATGTGTTTTTGCAATGTTCTATGCCCAAAATCTTTTGGGCATGGTTTGAAAGTGAATGACATTTCCTCTTTATTCCCCAAGTTTCTTATTCCAGCTTTGTTCTACCCTAGGCTTGGATGATTAGAGAGAGCTAGAAAACTGCTTGAAAGACTTCCAGGTTGTTTTCTGTCAGGTTTTATGGAAGATTAGATGTAAATTTCACCACTAGGCCTAGAAGCATTGAAGAATTTTAAGCAAGATTTGGCTTTGTTGACCAAGTTTAAGTTTCCTTAAGTATGAGGAAAAAGTTTCAAGTCAAAGGCATAGTGTCTTTCCTTCCTTGCCTTTATAAAAGGAAACTTTGCATGCAATCATGGCATACAGATGATGTAAATATTTATTTTTTATATATATATATATACACAGTAAAACACTTTTTTTTCCTTAAGGTTCAAAGTTGAACTCCACAAGCATGCAAATCAAGCGAGGACATGAGTGAATCGCAATGAAGATGTATGAAATTCTACAAATGGATGTTTATATCATGTATTTATATACTCTGTATGGATCCTAAGGACACCGCAAGTCTATGTTTCCTTTGGTCAATTATCGACTTAAAATATCCCACACTTGAAAAGTTGGGTTGACACCCAAGTTTAACAATATAAGATGCATCTCTCTCTCCCTCTCTCTCTCTCTATATAAAAACAATTTGTAATGCTGCTGAAATTTAGGGAGGATATTTAATGAACATACATGGATAGATGCATTTGAAACTTGGAAAGATTTTAAAAGATAGTTTTTCTTTCTCTGAATACTGAGGGATGAACTGTTATCTATGTCCTTTGAATTAAACTGCAATTTAATGCTGATAGAAAAGGTTGATTGATGCAATTGGTTGAGCAGATATCAAAGAATTGATTTCCGTATACCAAAACCCTTGCGAGACATTGTATATGCAAATGGAAAAATAGGGTAAGTTCTAATGGACCCTTCACTTGTTCCCTCTGGAATATATATCTGCAGCTATTTTAGTTATAATTTTGACTTTATTATAGTATCTACAATAAAGTCCATATGAGACCCAATTTGGATCTATAAATAAACAACATTTTTCTCATTTGTATGTGCCTTTGAAAAATGATGCAGTTGTTAAAATGAAATGCTGTTTTAGGTTTTTTCTGGAGTTCAACTAATGTTGCAGACTTGTTTTAAATTACAGTGAGAAGGTTTCCTGGAAAGATATATGTGCCTTCAGAAAAGTTCCACCTAAAACGTTCTCTTCTCTCCAGCTGTATGACTTGCAAGATGAATATGTTCAAGAGCAAATCAGGAGGCCTACAGAACGAACAACTTGCAGAGTAAGTGGTGAATGGTCACAGAGATTTTACTGTTATACCTTCGCATGGGACACATTGGAGAAAGAGTGGATTTAGTGTAATTTAGAGTTGAAATGTATTAAAGAACTATTATTTGTTAATTGCAACTATTATTACTGAAGTGTTGTTGGGGGCATGTCTTTTGCTAATTAATATTTTGGGGCATTTTTATTTGATAAAGCAGCAGCTTCAATGGCAGTTACAAAACTGTCCATTTTGCTTTCTTTTCAGCTGACACCAGTCCATGAAGTGCCAAGTGGACTGGACAAGTGCATCTGCATCGTTGACGCCTGGCATTGGAAAAATGCCCTCTGTGCATTTTGGCGTCTGATGTTGACATGTGGTGTTGGTGCCACAAGTTGGGTATGTCCTTGTGATTTGGCACCATTGGCATTGGTGCTAAGGCAAGGTTGGCACTATTGTTCATGATGCCATAAATCAGGTTGGTGCCATGAGGAAATTTGATGATGTAGGAAGAAACGACATTCGCGTATTTGGTGAAAAGCGTAGGTGGGTGCCAAGGCCTACAAGTTAGAAGTGTTGTGGCCTCATCATCCTTGGAGACTTGAGCAACCCATGATTTGCTCTGATCATTCATCCCCCCTTGGGAAGCAGTGGTTCCCATTAGCCTCCAACTGTGGTAAAGAACGCTTGAATTGGTCAAGCATGTGTGTACTACTTAGCCTGAAATGAGAACTGACCTTGCTAGACAACCCTGAATAATTTGTGTGTTCCCTGGCGAGTATTTATGATCAAGACTAAAGGTTGATCAAATGATAAAAATTCTATTTTCAGATTTGAAGAGAAATGGGAAAATGCAGGGTCATTGGAGAAGTTAACTTTCCTTCCCCATTGCTGGAAAAGCATAAATTGTGGGTGTTGCTACATTTCCAGCCATGGGCAAGCAGGAACTTTTGGGAGTAGTTTGTAGTTGTATGAGCTTGTATGCCCTCCTCTTTTTCTCTAGGAGAGACTGTGTTAAGCTCATGCACAACATAGTTGGACAAAATCACAACTTGGGATAAACTGGGCACTCCAATTTTGGAGATTTTATCGGCAACTCAGGAAAACTTGGTAGAAAAAACCCAAAGAAAATATTTCAATTAAAAAAAAACATTTTAAACAACAATTGAAGAGCTAGAAAGCTGATTTCATATTAGATATTCATAAAAAAGAGTACAATTATAATTCTTGATCATGAAATCCAACCAAATACATCATACAAATTCAAAATTTCAAAATATAAAGCAATTTTTAAACTGCTTTTTGTTTTCCCCTCCTCCCCCTCGAACTAGATGGTTGGACTTGGCTTTGGACAGGTGGTCAAATTGGAGGCTCCTTAGGTACATGATCATCATGGTATACCTCCAATCCTCTAAAATGTTCCACTTCTGCCTTTATTACTTTGATGTCCTCTGCAGTAAAGTTGACATCTGATAGACTTTCTGCAATAAACTCGGCATCTATTGATTCAATCTCAAAATGTGGTTTGAAGTTTGTGGTTGAGCTCTAGGAAAATTTATGTCTAAGCAAAGGAGAAGAAATATAGCAAATGGGGCCAAAACCCCTTTTAAAAACGTGATTTAGTGTTTTTTTTTTTCTACTGCAGAATGTGAGTTTTTGGTGATATCTTGGCAAGAAAGCGTCACAAAAATTGCTGAGAGTTGGCACTATTGTTCATGATGCCATAAATCAGGTTGGTGCCATGAGGAAGCCTGACAACGTAGGAAGAAACGACATTCGCCTGTTTGGTGAAAAGCGTAGATTGGTGCCGCCAAGGCTTATGAGTTAGAAGTGTTGTGGCGTCATCATCCTTGGAGACTTGAGCAACGTTCGTTCCCCCTTGGGAAGCAATGGTCCCCATAAGCCTCTAACTGTGGAAAAGAACGCTTGAGTTTGTCAAGCATGTGTGTACTACTTAGCCTGAAATGAGAACTGACCTTGCTAGACCACCTTGAATAATTTGTGTGTTCCCTGGTGAGTACATTTGATCAAGACTAAAGGTTGATCAAATAATAAAAATTCTATTTTCAGATTTGAAGAGAAATGGGAAAACGCAGGGTCATTGGAGAAGTTAATGAGAAAGGGGCATGACTTTTGGCCTTCCATGCCACACTTTCTTTCGCCATTGCTGGAAAAGCATAAATTGTGGGTGTTGTTGCATTTCCAGCCATGGGCAAGGAAGGAACTTCTGGGAGTAATTTGTAGTTGTATGAGCATTTGTGTGCCATCCTCTTTTTCTCTAGGAGAGACTGTGTTAAGCTCATGCACATCATAGTTGGAAAAATCACAACTCGGGATAAATTTGGCACTCCAATTTTGGAGATTTTATCAGCAACTTGGGAAAACTTGGCAAAAAAAATCCAAAGAAAATATTTCAATTAAAAGAAAATACATTTTAAACAACTAAAAAGCTTGAAAGCTGATTTTATATTAGATATTCATAAAAAAGAGTACAATTATAGTTCTTGATCATGAAATCCAACCAAATACATCATACAAATTCAAAATTTCAAAATATAAAGCAATTTTTAAACTGCTTTTTGTTTTCCCCTCCTCCCTTCGAACTAGATAGTTAGACTTGGCTTTGGGCAAGGGTCGAATTGAAGCATCCTTAGGTATATGATCATCATGGTATACATCCTCGAATCCTCTCTAATGTTCCACTTTTGCCTTTATTCCTTTGATGTCCTCTGCAGTAAACTTGGCATCCGACATACTTTCTGCTGTAACTTAGCATTTATTGATTTGGTCTCAAAATGTGGTTTAAAGTTTGTGGTTGGGCTCTAGGAGGATTTCCATGTAAGCAAAGGAGAAGAAAAATGGTAAAATGGGGCCAAAACCCCTTTTAAAAACGTGATTTAGCATTTGTTTTTCCTTGGCAATAACCTGGTGAGAAAGTGACACAAAAATCGCTGCCCCAAATTTCTTGTAAGTTTCGCAAGAAATTGTGGGAAATCTCAAATTTTCCGTTACATTGTACTTAGTTTCATTTCAATAATATAATTGTTGGTCAGAGATTTGCCTTAGGTAAGGATTTGGTATTTTAGTGCACCTTAGACCCGGCCAACATTGAAAGGCCGAGAGGAAGAAATGCCTCCCGTGCCAATCTCCAGAGATGGGCTGGTTCCCTTGCTATTCTAATTGGGGGGGTTTTGAGATTAAGGAACTGAAAGGAATGGGAAATAAGCCGAAAGGGGGAAATATGGCCACGAGCCGGATAGAATAGGGGTGATGGACTAACAACACGAAAACTCTATTGCATTCGAACCAAATAGCCCTCAAATACGGATAACTAATAGAAATTTAAACCAGAACATCTAGCATGTATAATCTCCGGGACTACTCCGGAGTTACTACTTTATTAGCAACTAAATCCAGGATATTAGAATTCAAGTTACGAGTTTAAAGCAAGAAACGATAGAAGACAAGTAATAGAAGACATACACATGAAAATAGAAGTCCAAGTCTAGAGCCAGACATCAGCTGTATTGATAGCAGAATTCAGGTTTTCATTTAACCTCTAGCAAACATCCATCCATTTTACAATAAGAGAGCGGGTTTATATAGAGAATTCTGCCGCTTGAGCAATAAATGCTCATAAACAGAATATGGCCGTGGAAGCCAAGATAAACATTACAAGGTGATACAACTGCCAAATATTAAATAGGTATGGCAAGGGCTGGTGACTCCTCAAAATGCCGTTGAATGTCTTCAATGCCTCGACATACTTGACTTGCTGGCGCAGTCTCCTCACTTGCAGGAACCGCCTTTGTAGGAGATATGCTTGAATTCGAAACGTCTAATCCAGAAGCTTCCTAATAACTGCGGGTGAACGTGTAAGGATATACTCCAAATTGCCGAGCTGGAATTCTTTCGGAAGAAACCAATGCCAAAGTCAATCTGACATACTGGCAAAGTGCGCCCGAACTCTGGCGCACGTGTGGAGTGCACCCAATCTCTGGCGCAAGTGCTCAGTGCGCCCAATCTTTGGCGCAAGTATGAAGTGCGCCCCATCTCTGGCGCAAGTGTGGAGTGCGCCCAATCTCTGGCGCAAGTGCTCAGTGCGCCCCATCTCTGGCGCAAGTATGAAGTGCGCCCCATCTCTGGCGCAAGTATCCAAAATGAGGTGTTAGATTTGCCAAAAGCTAAAACTTCACGTTCCCCTGCCCGCAGCCCGAGACCCGAGCTGAAGCGGCCCGCAGGCGCACAGATCCTGAGGAGTGGGACCTGCTGACGTGGCGGCCTGCAGCCCGAGACCTGCTGACCTGGCACCTGGATCTAGGCCGGCGACGCCGACAAAAGGGCAGGTGCGCCCTCCCAGGCGGCCGACCACCACATGAGGGCAGGCGCGCCCTCCGTGGGAGGACATAGATCCCGATCGACGACCGGGATCCGAGAGGGCAGGCGGCCCTCCGATCATCGGTGACCGTATTGGAAACCTAGACCCTACATCGGGATCTGAGAGGGCAGGCGGCCCTCCAATCCCTGACCGACACGTGGCACATGTCAGTGCCTAACCTGCTTGCACCGCGATGCTGACTACACGGACACGTGGACTGACCTTGGCACGCACCCCGAGGTGCTGACTAGACTAACACGTGAACAGACATTGGCACGCACCTTGAGGTGCTGACTGGATTGAACCGAGACCCGACAAGTTGCGGACAAACACTGGACGACGACCAGACGTAGACGGACGAGACACGTGGCGGACTAGCCACGTGTCACAGGACTTGACACTGGCAACACGTGGCGGACAGACCACGCGTCACCTGACCGACCAACCGCGACACGTGGCGGCTTGACAGCCGCGCCACGTGGCGGCGACCAAAAGGAGGGCGGGGGTGACTGCCCGAAGGCAGTCGATAGTCTAAGGGCTTGAAAGCCCTTTTATTCCCCACCAAATCCCCCGTGCGGGCGATGTGGGATAATTCCCACATTTTTCCCCGCCCGCGCGAGGAAAGAAGGGAAAGGGAATAGAATTCCCTTCCCTTCACGTCGGGCCCTCTAGCCCGACCGGTTGATCGGGACGGGCTAAGGCCCTAGGCGGCGGGGGTGGTCAGAGTTTCAAATCCCGTCGCGGCCCAAAACAAAGGTAATTTTTTTTTTAATTTTGCTTTTATTTAAATTAAAAGTTTTATTTTATTATAAAGTTTATTTTTAATAATAAAAATCTAAACTTATGTTTCTCAAATTTTTTTTTACATTGATTTTAAAAAAAAGAAACATAATTTGATTTTTAGTATTAAATTTAACCCTTATAATTGAACTTTTTTTTTAAATTTTGCAAATTAAATTAAAGAGAAGGGGATCTATTTTATTTGCGATATCCAAACATTAGGGCTTTTGTTTTCTCCACAAAAGGGAGATATAAGACAAGGAATAGCACCTATATTTTCTTTGCAAATTAGAAAACCCTTACTCTCTTCTCAACACCTTGTTTATTTTGCACATTTCAAAGAAGGATAAAATCAAAACAATTGATTCTTTATTGCAAATTTGAACACAAGGAGACTTAAAAATTTTGTAATATTAAAAGGCAAAGTGTGCATTTGTTTTCTCCAAGGGGGATATAAGACATAAAATTGCACATTCTTTTTTTGCAAAATTGAGAAGAATTTGAAGACTTTGGGTCCATAAAAACCAAGTCGTTTGTCGACTGGTTCGGAAGCCTTTCAAACGCGGGTCGTGTGTCGACTTGTCTTGGAAGGAGTGCTCAATATTGTTAATTTTGCAAAATAAAGGGGGAAGACAATATTGTACTTCTTTTGCAAAATTGTAAAACAAAGTAGGAGACATAAAAATATCAATTTTTGCACAACACAAATCCACATTTTGTTGCAAAAATTAAAAGGTGCATTTTCGATTTTACTCGACACCTTTATTGGCAAATTAGGTGCATTTTCGGTTGCATCCGACACCTAGGTGATAAGAATTTTGTGGGCATTCTTGTTTGATTATTGCATTATTTCTTTTGCAATTATAAGTCATAGAATCAAGAACACACTAAACCCCAAAATTTCACAAATTTGTGTAAATCCTTGCACAGATTTAAAGCCAAAATTCACTTGATATTCTCTCCTAAATCAACAAAACCCCTAATTCACTCTTATTTGTTTGGCTTAATTTCCTCAAACTTTTCATCCTTCTTGAAGGGAGTTAAGGCAGGTGCCATTAAATATCTGTTTGAGTGAATTATCTTTTGGTACTCTTTTAGGGTAATCAAAAAGAAAGAACAAGTTTTTGAAAATAAGGAACCTTAAAAAGTAGCAATCCTTTGCACTAAGGGGGGATAATTCCTTTCTTCCTTCAAAACACAGATTTTTGACAAGAGGGAAATAAAACTTGTAAAGGCAATCATAAAAGTAGAAGTCATAAAAATTATACCTTTTCTTTTAGACTTCATAATAGCAATCATGCTTGAAGTTCTTACAATAAGGAAGGATGATTTGGTGAACTTTTTGATAAAATTGCCTAGAAAGCATAGTTTTGCACAAATTGTAAAAATGACAACCATGACACCATTCAGTGTTGGTTTCCAAACAAGCAAAACTAAAATGGCAAAGGCACATCACAGAAGCCATATTTCTAGTGAAGTGTCTCATTCTGATTCTGATTCTGGTTCAAAGAGAGCACACAGAGTGCTCATGGCTAAAACAGTATTGTAGAGGGAAAACACATGTGTCACCTTGGGCAAAAGCACCATTTTCTCTCTCTCCTCTTTTTGGCTTCATAAATAGCATAAGTATTTTGTTTGAAGACCTTGCAATAAGGGGTGCTTGTACCTCTTTTAGGCTTCATAAATAGCAAATTCTAGGTGTTTGAAGTACTTGTAACAAGAGGAGCGACTTTTTGTGATGTAAAATTGTCTAGGAGGCAATATTTGTAAAATCCTTCACAACACTCTTGCATTGCACACTTTTTGCAATTGAGGGGGGATATAAATTTCTTTTCTTCACAATTTTTGTAAATAGGGAAGAAGGCTTATAAGGGTGCATTTTCGGCTTCGACCGACACCTTAGTCACACTTCCTTCAGAAATTGAATACACTATGTTTTGCAACGAGAAGGGGGGAACTTATAAGGGTGCATTTTCGGCAGTGACCGACACCTTAGCTACCTTATCTTTTGCAAATTCATATTGTAAAATGAATGAATCTCGTATGAAGTGATCTACTCTACTACACCTAGCGATTGCAGCGGCTGGTTACCCATGCAATTCGGTTGGATGATGTGATTACCATAAGGACATTCGTTGACGTGAAGACAAAGTGAGGAATGACCCACTTTTTGCTTAGGAGCAGCCAGAGTACTGTGACAGAGCAAAGAACCAGCAGATCAACATCTTCTTCACTGTATTGGGGCAGTTATATACTTTACCCAAATATTGTTGTATTAGAGGATATGTATGTATTACCCAAATAATGTAATAAGGGGGGATGTTAGAGTAAATATTCCATCATTTGGATATTTTACCCTTTCCCTACATTAGGTAGATTTTATTTACTACATGGTAAAAAGTAGCTTGTTACTTTTTACCACTAGTAGTTACTTTTACTAGTTACCTAGGTTAGTGACTTACCTTACCGTCATTTCCCTATGGACGGTAGATATTATGGACGACAGGTTAGTCGGTAGGTTAGTTGTCGTAATCAATTTGATTACGTTTACTATTTCTATTTAACCTTTGATTATTAATAATATTTCTAATGATTATGGTTTATTTCTTTGCACTTACCATATTCTAACATATTCTATCCGGCCTGTGGCCATATTTCCCCTTTCAGTCATTTCCTTTCAGTTCCTTAATCTCAAAACCCCCCCAGTTAGAATAGCAAGGGAACCAACCCATCTCTGGAGATTGGCACGGGAGGCATTTCTTCCTCTCGGCCTTTCAATGTTGGTTGGGTCTAAGGCGCACTAAAATACCAAATCCTTACCTAAGGCAGATCTCTGACCAACAATAATCTGCAACGACATATTATTGTGGGTTTTCTTCCCCTAGGGGGTTTCCTTGCCAATGGTTGTTTTAATTTGTTGCTCTTTTCCAATGCGATTTCTAGCTATGTTTGCCCTTGTTTTGATGCATTGATCTAGGTTCCTTGTGTCTAGCTTTGTATATAGAAAGATCTATGTGAGTGAGCCAATTGAGGGGCTGACATGGATCACTCTTGCTAGTGATGTCAAATACTTAATTAATTATTGCAGGTTCCAGCTGAACCAGATCCAGCTTTGTAGGATGTACTTCCACAAGGCTCTAGCAGAGGAGGATAGTATGGGTTGAGGAGTTCTACATGAAACATTTGATGCATCCCCAAGTAAGGTGGCAGATTAAAAGAAAAGGTGTTCTCATCTATCATGCATTGAATGGTGTAAAGACCATAGCGTAGTGGTTTGATCTTCCGATGTGAGTGGAGGTGTTCCTCCTTCAAGAGGAGCCAAATATTATCTCCAACCTGAAATAGATGCAACATATTGTGTTGATCATGTCATTCTTTGTATTTTTATTGTTGGAGATCTAAATTTCCTCTATCCAAGTCTGGATATGCTACACTTATAGCAGAAAACCGTGTCTGCTTCATCCATCTATGTTGGTGTCATGGTGCGAATTGGAATACATAGCAATGCCCATGGTAGCATTAGATTGGAATCCAAAACATGCTTGCAATAGGTTGTGGCTTGTTGAGGTGTGTAGGGCCTTGTTGAAGGAATGTTTGATGTATGGAAAACTCTCATCCCACGTTCAAGGATGTTGATGGTTTACATCTGAAGATGCACTAGCAGTCTGTTGACTACCTCAGTTTGTCCATTAGTGTGAAGTTGACTTCAAATATGGCGCTAGAAGTTGTTGATGAACCATGAATGCCGATTTGAGACAATTGAACATGGGAATAAAATTCAATTTCGGAGTTTTGATGTTGTATTACTTATTTTCGGAATAAAATTCAATTTCGTGTCTTTTGTTCCTTTCCTAACTCATGTTAATATTTTTTTCTATTTTCTAAAACGTATTTGTTGCCGGTATTATGCTCTTCACTTGCTGTGTAATGCGGTCTGGTGAATCAGAAACTAGGAGTATGCTTTTCACTTGCGCATCTGCGATCTGGTGAATCAGAAACTAGTTTACATTTTTAGAGTATTGCTTCGCCATGTTTCTTTTTTTTTATTAATGAGTGGACCCAAACGTATTGAAAGAACAATTACGTGGTCTCTACTACATCAACGCTCTTTTTGCATGGAATCATGATCAACATTTTGAACATGGCCACAACCGCAAAAAAGTTGTCATGTTGTTGCTTGGTGGTTGGAAGCTCTGATAGATAGTCCATACTGATGGATTTCGAAGGCCTAGAAGGAATTAGGAATTGTGTGTGGAGCCCAATCTTCTTGTTAGCCGGTTTTGCAATGTTGCATGGTATACAAGATTTGAAGTAGAGCTCCACTTCCTGGCACAATGCGAGGCCAATGAAAATATTGTTGTAGTGTTGCAAGTGTCTTACTCTAAAGTGTCTAATCACCTTGGAGTAGTGTGCCTTGTAGATGAGTAGTTGGTGCGGTGTAGTGGAAGGCACATAGAGCTTTCCTATATGGTACAACTTGTCCAAAGGGTGGTGATCTAGCACTAGCTTACCTTGTATTAGCTGGTAATGAATGGCGGGGAAGTCAACATCATCAAGCTATAGTGTTTGCCAGCCGTTGGTGTTATGCCTCTGATGTCTAGGACTATCAGGAGTGTTTGCACCAGTGGACGAATTAGAGAATAGATAATCCATACTGATGGATTCCCAAGGCTTGGAAGGAACTGGAAGTTGTGTGTCGAGCCCAATCTTCTTGTTAGCTGGTTTTGCAATGTTGCATGGTACACAAGATTTGATGTAGAGCTCCACTTCCTAGCACTTGTTGGTGTTTTTGTTGGCGATTGAATCGGCCTAGTTATAGATTTTCTAAGTCTACAACGCCCTAGACCCGCTGCCAAGCATTGAATGTCCGAAGGAAAGGAATGTCCTCCGTGACAATCTCCAGTAGGGCTGGTTCCGAAAATAAAAATGGGGTTTTTGAGATAAGGGTTAGGAAGATACTGAAAGAGAGGAAATTACTGAAAGGAATGGGAAAAGGCTAAAAGCCTGAAATACGGGGTGATGGACAGGAAGCACGATAGACAACCTAACACTTGAACCAACAACAATCAAAACAATAGACCTTTAACAGAAACCAACATTAAATCTTCGGAACCGCATAAACTCCAGGGGTATTCCAGGGATTCATCCTTTACTGACAGCTAAATCCAGATAACAGAATTCAAGCTGTATGATAAAGAGGCTAATTTAACAGAAATAACATGATAGAAGTCATACACAGAGATAGAAGATTCAAAGCCGGAGCCAGAAGTCTGTATTTCGAAAGCAGATTTCAAAGCGTACAACTGCTTTTCTAGCAGAGATTGTCCATCCTTAGTTACAGAGAAAAGAGCAGCTTTTATAGGGGATTCTACTTCCTAAAACATTAATGCCCAACCACTTCCCCAATAGTGACAGGCAGATTTGATCCGGAACCGACTTACAACATTTAATTCATCCTTGCAGATAACTCAACATTGAAGGTAGAAGGTTCATAACTCAGCATTGAAGGTAGAAGGTTCCGGTGATCCACCATGATCGGACGGCTTAGAGCGCAGCTTCGGGTCGGTTTAATGGGTCAATGGCGATCTTGGGCAGCCTCTGATAGTTTTGGGCATTCCATGGTGGTTCTGGGCAGTTTGCATTGTGTTTGGGGCCCGCTTGAAGCTTCACTCGCTCCAGAAGTGGAGCGAAGACAGCCTTTTCCATGCCTTAGAAACTTTTTTGTCTTCATTTTAGGTGTCGCTCCCTGGGTGGAGCGACAGAGTCTTTCGCTCCACTGGTGGAGCGACAGGAAGTTTGACTGGCCCTTTGACTTCCTTCTAAGCTTGTCGCTCCCTGGGTGGAGCGACAGAGGCTTTCGCTCCACTGGTGGAGCGATAGGGCTTTTGACCAAGATGTTGACTTTCCCTTTGCACTTAGATACATTTGCTCATTTTTAAGTCCTTTTTGGCCTTTCGCTCCACTAGTGGAGCGACAAGGCCCTTCGCTCCACTAGTGGAGCGACTGCAGCTTTGACCACTTTGACTTGCCTTTTGCACTTTAACTTGGCCAAACGCTTTAACTTTGCACCTTTTGGGACCTTTGCTCCACTAGTGGAGCGACAGGGCCTTTCGCTCCACTGGTGGAGCGATAGGGCCTTTGACCCAAAATGGTTGACTTTCTCTTGATCCTTAGCCCTACTTTGCACTTTTTTGGAGTGTCGCTCCATTGGTGGAGCGATTGGAAGTTTCGCTCCACTGGTGGAGCAATTGCAACTTTGAGTGCGCTTTGAATTTCTCTTCCATCCTTAGTCAAATTCGTCTATTTTTAAGTTCTTTTCTGGCCTTTCGCTCCACTAGTGGAGCGATTGGGAAGTTCGCTCCACTAGTGGAGCGACAACACTTTTCAACAGAAAAACATGCTCTAAAAATGCCTAAGTGCTGGAAAATATTACCATATGCGCAGATTTGAAAAGAACTTGCAAAAAAAATGGCAGTAAGGAAGAGAACCCATTCACAACATCGCCCATGCTAAAACGTTTACAATTTTGTATGCAATCGATAAGAAAAGTACAGAAAAAACAGAGAAACCACAAAATGCAAAAGAATATAGTTTAGAGTAAGAGAGACAACTGGTGAAAACACAACAACATAACAACGTCTTGACCATTTTTAATGGAAAAAGAGAAGTTTTACAATGATTTAGTCTCAAAAACTGCATACTACATGAATTTTAACAAAATGTGGCAAGAATGGCAACATCTCTGGCGGCTCGCGGGGTATTGAGCCTGCCTCAATGCAAAGATCCCAGGCCTTATCCTTGGGTTTCAGAGTCCTCTTCGCTCTCAGAATCTTTGGACTGCTCCTCAGATTGTTCTTCGTTGTTGCTTGGTACCTCCTCAAGCCTGTCTTTCTCTTCTTCTTCATCCTCTGATTCGCCCTCTGGTTCGCCCTCTGCTCTTTCTTTTTCTTGATCGCTTCCAGTATCCTCGGGATTGGCCTTGCGTGGATGGGGGAGAAACCTATCCAGAGAGCTCTTGAAGACATGCTGATGCACCGTGGAAGCCTCGGTCCAGTCTTCAAGGGAAAAGGTTGGCTGTTTCTGGAGCTCCTGGATCGGTAATGGAAGGTTTAGCACTCCTCCGGTCAAACTCCTGCAAGGAAGACTCAAGAGTGGCGTATTTAGCCATGAAAGGGATTACTTGTGCTTCTGAAATTGGGCCTTCCCAAGCATCAATATCCGAAGCGCTGTCAACAAATGCCGCCCATATCGGCTTCAACTCCTCAACAAGGGAAATGGGCTCGTCACTGTCTGTGAAACCGAGGATGCCAATCTGCGCTAGGGCTTTAGAGAACTGCAGCGAATCTTCCCTTTCCTGCTCAAGGGCGCTTGAGAGCTTACGAGCCTTTTTGGTCAGCTCGAGCTTCGCGGAGTAAGAGCACAAGGTCATCTTTGCCTTCGCCCAGGATCGTGCCAAGGTGCTCATTGGAGTAAATTGCACATACATGTCTTCAACTTTCCGGAGCTGCGTGACCAGGTCTAGCCAAGGACCGACGTCCGCCTGAGCAGCCTCCAAAACGGAGCGGCCCTCTGCGATTGCCTGCTGCGCTTCCTTGAAGAACGTAACAACTGTGACTGCCCGCGCACCTCTTGTTGGGAAATCCGCCAGGAACTGCAGGCGCATCTCCTTGAGGCGCTCCTTTGAGAAAGCGATAGGCTGCGATGTCTTCTCAACCAACTCAGCTTGCAACTGCTGGATCTGGACAGTGAGTGCCTGAATCTGCTGATTGTCCTCGGCGTGCGCCTTGATCTGCTGATCGCACGCCTTGGAGTGTTCTTCGTTCTTCGCCTCTAGCGAAAGCACCTGCTGTCTTAGCTGCACGGCTTCAGACTCCAGCGACTCGATTTGCCTCCTCGCCCCTGCCAAGGCCTCCTCAAGTTCAAGATTTTTGGCTTGCACTTCAAAGAAGCGCTCCTTGTAGTACTCGCCATGAACATAGATGGAGCCCATGCCAACTTGAATGTCGCCCATCTTGCGCGCCGTATCCATTTTGGTGACATCCTCCACGGTATGGCGGAAAGCATAATCAACCGGGGTCATCTCCGCCAAGGGCTTCTGGACAATCGGTATTTTCTCCACCGTGTGTAGCTCCATCTTCTCTGGGTCGATGATGGACTTTTTCTCAGATTGCGCCAGAGCCTGCGCCTCCTTCCTCCGACGGTCCCTCAGCCAACGCGCTGAACTTTGGCGCGCCTTGCGGATGCTCTCCGCAGCAGCAAGTTGGTGTGTCATTTCCAACTCCGACTCAAGCGGCTCCTGAACACCCACTCCGAGGATTGGCGTGAAAGGAAGAAGGGGAAGGTGCGGCTCAAGATCGGACAACACGCGAGAGACAGAAGGGGAAGCGATTGCGCTAACCCTCAAGGGCGCTTGGGTCTGGACTGCTGAAATAGTAGGCATAGGCGTTGAAACGTCGGGAGCAATCGATGCCATGGTGGCGGAGGGCGGGGAAAGGGAGGACGGATTTACTTTTGTAGCAACGGATATATCTGCAATAGGGTCCTTTGCGACAGAAAAGGGAAGGCTAACAGACGCAGAAATTTCGAAGGCATTAGGGTTACCGACGAAAGATGCGAATGTTGCTGATAATGGCGTTGAAAGGATCGGGGAAACTGAAATGCTGGGAACCACGAAGTGGGACAGCGGGATAGAAAAAGAAGCAGGGACTAAGGGAGTAGAAACCACGACAGGAATTTCGGGCGCCGAGGAAACGGCTGCTACAGAGGGAGAAGAGAGGTGAAGATGGGTGCGTACCTTCGGGCTCCGTGATCAAGGGAGTCGGGGAAGGTGGGCGCTGCGTTTGTGATTCTTCTTTCTCCTCAGCTTCTGGTGTGTCCACGTCGACAACCTCCACGTTTTCAATCTTCTGCTTCTCCGACTGCGCAGCCACAAGAACTTCGGGGGAGCTCGACGGAGGGTTTTCAGGCGTCGCCCAAGGCGCCTCCTCAACTTTTCTTTTCGGAAAGGCGCTCTTCTTTTTATGAGACTGTGGCCCTTTCTCTCCAGCCGATAATGGGGCGCCCAAGACTGCCTTGCCTTTGCCTTCTACCACGTGCCTCGGAGCTGCCAGGTCGTCCACCTCATCGGGGCTGCGCCCACTTCGGGGCACAATCTCGGAGAAAGAGAGGGCCCGATAGGTGCCTATGTTCTCGTCGTAGAACTTGGAGAACTTGTCATCTATCGCCATTGGGTAGTCCAAAGACGTCTTGTCATTATGGACCCTCATGATCCACCACTCTTTGATTTTGTGGTCGGACCAATGCTTCAGCTTTGCCTTCATTTCCGCAAAAAGACTCCTGGACAGCTTCTGCTCCGGGTTGACAATCGGGTCGTACTCACTCTCCATGGTGTAAAAATCGTGCCAGGGGGGCAAAGGCACCATCTCGTCGATGTGCCACTCCAACTCGAGTCCCTTAGGATTATTCCATTGTGCGACCATGTCGGGGCGAGGGCAGCAGTGAAAAGACTTCACCCCAAGGTGCTCTCGGAAGATGTCGCACGGATCATACCTCCAGCGTTGGGGGAGCTCAATCAATCCATAGTCGAACAACGTAATTGTAAGCACAACATTCTGACCGCACTGCGTGACCTTGATGTCCCCAAACTCGAACGGTAAAGGGCAGCAGGTCTTCTTCCCCCTGCCCTTCCCGTATACTTCATTGGTGTAATCGCGTTGTCGGGCGACCTCTAGGGCAAACAGATAGGGCGTGGTGTAAAAGGGTAACAGAAAGGGCTTTTCTGTAAACCCGAAAATCCTGATGACCGTGCCCTGGGTGAGCAGAAAGACGTCCCCCCACTCCTCGTCTACCACTCTATCTCGCATCTCCGCGGGAAGTCGGTCACAGCGGCCGTAGAGCAGCTCCAGTGCTGGCCCCAAGAAAACTTGGTTAAAGACATAGTACGATTCTTCTCTGGACAAGCTCTGCGTCCAGAGATAAATCGACAATGCCTTGCCTTCTTCGTCGGTCTGGTTCTTGGGGATGTAGGGGAACTTATCATGCAGGTGGTAAAAGAAATACCATACTAGGGAGGAGCAAAGCCTGAACTGGTCGTCCCTGCGGCTTTGCAGGTAGGCCAATGATCCGTGCAGCTGCCGTGCCAGGAACTCTGCCCAGTCGAAGAAAACTGGGATAGCACCCGGCTTCATCTTAGATGGGAAGTAAATCTCATTCTCAAAGATAGACTGCGCCATGGACACTTGCCAGTCGTAGACCACCGCGTCGGTGGAGAGCCCCATCACCCAAGCCAGAATGGAATATATTTCACGATGTACAAATTCTGTCAGGTGCATGGGTAGCTGGGGAAACTCCTCAGATGACGTCGCTCCTCCCAGCTGCTCTCTCATAAACTGGTGCATCTCAGGCGTGGGAAGATATCTAGCGCTCTGCTCGGAAGTGTTGATTTTTCTGGAAGTGAAATCCGAAGAGGGCGCCTTCCCACAGGCGAAGGCCTCTCGAACAACGTCAGCCATGATGGCGAACGTCTTTCCTCTGGCATCATGCACTGTTCTTGTTTGAGCGTCGTAGAACTGCGACACTGCTTGGACAAATTCTGAGCAATGGTGTACAGGCGTACACATGTAATGGAACAAGTAAGAATGATACACTGCGGCTAGTGGGTTCTCAGTTGAGTTTTCTTTATGCGCCTCCTCCACGTCCTGGCGCAACTACTCCATATCTTTGTACGTCGTCCTGCAATCTCGAAGCCGGAAGAGATCATCTTCGGGCGCAGTCAACTTCACCGGCTTCTTCTCACGTTTTCGCGGCTTCTTCGAGCCGCTCTCCTTTGAGGGCATCGCCTTCTCCTTGGGCGCCTTCTGTTTGGGTTCTCCACTCTTCTTGCCCATGGCTTCCGGATGAATTGCTACGGCTCGAATTTGGACAGATAAGCGCTCTGGATGAATGCAGGGCGCTAGGGCAGCAGAAAACCAGAATTGCAACTGTGGGCACAAAACTATTCCGACAGACTCTCCACCTTATAGCGCCAGCTTCAGATCTACCACCTTAAATGCCCACGTTAGAAGTTAATGCAGGTGAAGATCGTGGGTGCAATCGTGCGCCTCTGATTTGCTCACGTGCGGGTAGCTCGCCTTTGGAAATGATGAATAATGGCGTCGGACAAGAAAATCTTCCTTGGGGCGTGCGCTTCTCGGGAGGAGCGCTTACTTGGATCTGCCACGGGGCGCGTTTCAGACGCTTTGAGGCGAAAACGCTTTGATTGGATAGAAGGACGACCTCATTTTATAACGCTGCGCTTAGGGTTAGAAGACGCTTTTGAAATTTTAACTTATCTCCTTCGCGACACTTGGCGCATTCTAGAAGGACGGCTTTGAAGGAAATAAAACAAAAAACAACTAACTTTTAAAAGAAGGGAGGGGGACTTTCGCTCCCTAGGCGGAGCGAAAGGGGCTTTCGCTCCACTAGTGGAGCGAAAGAGGCTTTCGCTCCACTAGGGAGTGAAAGTCATTATTATTTTTTTTCGAAGAGAGAGGAAGCTTGTGGAGCGACAGAGGGCTTCGCTCCACAAGTGGAGCGAAGGAGAACCTCCTCTTTTTTTTTATATCTTTATTTTCTTAGCTTCGCTCCAAAGCTGGAGCGACAACGAACTATACACACATTTTGAAACATATATACATGAGAAATACCTGGCGGATCAATGATTTTCCTCGGAACTCGGCTGGTGATAAGCTTTCAGAAGAAAGCCGTTCACCGAAATCGGGAGAGTGAAACCCTCCATGTCTTGCAGGATGAAGGAGTTGATCTGATTGACATCGGAGATTCGAAATGGGCCTTCCCAGAAGGCGTCGAACTTCTCGTGGTTCCCCGGCTTAGACTTGTTCTCATTCCACTTCAAGACCAAGTCTCCGACACTGAAGGCTCTGTCAGAAGTCTTTTTGCCGAACCAGCCCTTGGTGGATTCGGCATGCTTTGCGAAAGCTTCATAAGCTTTCTCTCTTTCCTCCTCCAACTGCAGCAACTGGGCTAACCTTGCATCCATCGGGTCAAATTCGCCTTCTTCACTGTCGAGCCACTTGAGTAACTGCAACGCGGGTAGCTCTATGTGCGTGGGTAAGACTGCCTCTTTCCCGTACACGAGTGAATAGGGTGATGTCTTGATCGAGCATTTGATGGAAATGCGATCAGCCCAAAGCGACTGGTCCAAGAGCAGATGCCAGCTTCGCTTATTTTCCTTTAGAGACCTCTTCAAGATCCGCAGCAGGTTCTTGTTCGTAGACTCCGCCAATCCATTGCCCTGTGGGTAATAGTTAGACGAGGTCTTCAAGTAAATTCCATACCTGATTGCGAACTCGCAGATCCTCGCGTCGGTGAAAGGAGAGCCGTTATCAGACACGATCGCTTCAGGCACGCCGAATCGAGTGATCAACCCTTCAAGGAAGGAGATAACCACGTCTTGGTTAGCTTGCTTGGTCGGAATTGCTTCCGACCACCGAGTGAAGTAGTTTGTGGCGGTCAAAATGTATTTGTGGTCGGTGGAGGAGTTGGGATTGATGATCCCGATGAAGTCTAGGCCCCATTGCTAGAACGGAGCTTCTGCTTGGATGGGGTGAAGAGGAAGCGAGGCATTCCGGACTCTGCTCGAGTAGCGTTGGCTGACCTTGAAAGCGTCGGCAAAAAGGGTGGGCCAGTAGTAGCCTGCCTTGATGATCTTCAGAGCCATCGGCCTGCCTGCGAAATGACCTCCCGAAATCCCGGAGTGAAACTCCTCCAAGATTTTCGCCTTCTCCGACTCTCTGATACACCTCAAGAGGACTCCGTCGATGTTCTGATAAAACAGTCCGTTGGGTGTCGGGACATACCTGCCAGCTTGCAAGCGAAATCTCCTTCTTTGTGAAGCATTGAAGCGAGAAGGACATCTGCCCATGTCAAAGTATTTGACAAGGTCATCTGTCCAATACGGGCTCATCAACCGACAGGTTGGCAAGATTGCTTTCAGGCACGAGGTTGTCTGAGTCGGGGATTGTTGCTTCAGCTGCGGTATTTTTAGCTAGCTCTTGACAGAGCGCTCTGCCTCGGACCAACTTGGTGGGGCGCACTTCGATGTCGAACTCCTAGATCTTGGTGACCCATCCAGCTCTCCTATTGCCAAGCTCCCCTTGAATGATGAAATTTCGGACGTCGGGGTGTATCACGTACACTATCGTCTTACTCTAAGAGACGAAATGTCGGAATTTCTGGAGCGACTTCATCACCGCATGCACTTGATGTTCGATAAAGTTGAACTTTTCTTCGTGCGGTTGGATGATTTGGCTGAGGAATGCTATCGGGCGCTCATCTCCATCTTCTCCCTTGTGTGTCAGAACAACTGCGTAGCTTTCTGGCTCCTCGACGGCGTATAGGATAAAATCTTTCGCGTAGTCGGGATTTATGAGGACTGGAGCTTGAGTGATCCGCTCCTTGATCTCTTGGAACGCCTGCTTCCTTTCATCGGTCCACTTGAATTCGGCATCCTTCTTCAGAAGCTCGGTCATCGGCTTCACCACTTGGGCGAAGTCGGCTATGAACTTCCTGACGAAGTTTATTTGCCCGAAAAAGGACTGCAGGGCTTTCTTATTTGACGGTAGTGGAAGGCGGAGAAGCGCTTCAGCTCGGGCGGGATCAACAGTTAATCCCTTTTCAGAGATCAAGTGCCCGAGAAGTTTGCCTTCCTTCACTGCAAAGATTGATTTTTTGGGGTTGATGGAGACCCCGAACTCCTGGCATTTCTCGAAGACTTGCCGCAAATGTAGGCCGTGTTCCTCCCACTTATGGGAGAAGACTGTCATGTCATCCAAGTAGATCACGATGACATGATTTAACAGTTCGTCGAAGGCGAGGTCCATCGCCCTTTGAAAAGTCGCTCCGGCGTTTGAGAGGCCGAAGGGCATACGTTGATAGGCGAAGGTTCCCCACTTGGTGGTGAACGTAGTCTTGTGCTGGTCTTCATCTTTGACCCAAATCTGGTTGTAACCGGAGAAGCCATCCAACAAGGAGAACCTCTGTGCTCCCGCCACTACGTGAAGGATTTGGTCGATCTGAGGTAGCGGGTAGTGGTCCTTGAGCGACGCTTGGTTGAGATTTCGAAAATCGATACACAAGCGAATGTCGTCGTTCTTCTTTCGCATCGGGACAAGGTTGGCCACCCAGGAGGAATGCTTGATCGGGTATATGATCTTTGCTTCAAGCATTTTCAGAAGCTCAGCCCTCATCAGCATTTCGATCTTCGGGTTGACGGGCCGCTGCTTCTGCCTGAAGGGTTTGATCCCTTCTTCCAGCTCAATGGTGTGTTGGATGACGTTCTTGTCATACCCCTTTAAATATTGATAGCACCAGGCGATGATGTCTGGGTACTCCTTGCACAGGGCGCGAATCTGTTGGAGCTCTTTGGCTGTGCAGTCGGCCCCTACCTTGATAACTTTTCCCGGCTCTAACTCCAGGTCCACGAACTCTTTCTGGTCCACTTTGATCTTGTGGCCGATAGACCTGTCGTTCCGGTCAAAAAGACTTTCCAACGTGATCAGACCCTTCGGGATGTGGTTATTTTTCAGCTGAATCAATCCCTCGTGGTCTTCTTCGTTCAGAGTCCGTTCTTCAATGGAGGATGCTTCATTCACCAAAAAATTGACAAGTTGCTCGTCATTGTCGAACACCTGCCAATGGAGTTTCTTATCAGGCACAGAAGGCCTGTAGATCAGCCTCACCGTCTTCGGCTTATGCATCATATTATCTGCCGGTGAAAACCGGGCGCCGATGGAGGCTAAGATGTCCGCAAGCTTGTTTCGCTCTCGCGAAATTGACTTGATGTTCAGCGCGGTGAAGGATTCGAGCAAATCCCACACCTTGTTGCGGTACGCCTTTAAATAGTGTTGCTTGGAGATGCACTTGTTGGTAACTTGGTTGCAGATTAATTCGGAATCCCCGAATATCTGCAACTGCTTAATGCCGAGCTTTTCGGCTTTCTTGAGTCCGAGGCACAAAGCCTCATACTCTGCTGCATTATTCGTACAACTCCATGCGAGCCTGTACGAATAAGTTTTTTGTTCGCCTGATGGAGAAATGAGAGCGATGCCAGCTCCTGCGCCGTTCTTGCACCGCGCACCGTCGAAGTACAACTTCCATAGCTGGTCGGGTACCGAGGGCTCTTCTACGGGTGCCTTTGTTTCAGCCTTTTCAGGCTTGGTGAGTGAATAGCACCCCAAATCGGTCCCGATAACGGCATTAAAATCTGTCATGGAGAACTCATCTTCAATTCGGAGCTCGTCGAGAGATTCTTCCATCAGGTCCACTTGTATTTCTTCTGTCATCAGGTTGACGAAGACCGAGCCCTTCTCCTCATCTTCAAGTTTTTCAACATGAAAACCGGTAGGCTTCTCGTTGAAGAGTTTAAATTTGTTCCCCTTGAAGGGGATCTCCAAGTGTGAGTAGTCGAGGGAGAGATAGCCTCCCAACTTAGCTGTGAATTCTCTTGAGAGGCACATCTCGAAGTATGGCTCGAAGTCGACTACCACGATCTCTTGGATGATCGTGACCTGCGGCATTTTGTGGAGTTGGATCGGAACGTCTTTGATCACTCCCACCGTCTTTACGGGAGTTCCATCTAGCTACAGCACTCCAGGGCTGCTCCGGGTATACTCCATGCCCATGATATCGCACACTGCTTTGGGCATGACGGTTGTCGCGGCGCCAGAGTCGATCATGCAGTTATGCACGATCCATCCTTCCATCCGAAGGGAAAGGTAGAATGGCGGGGGCCTATTCTTACCCGTGGCCGAAGTCGTCAGCGGTTGTGCAAACACCGTCTGCGTCGGCCTACTCTCCTTGTCCTTAGCGGACTTGAGGGATTCCTGCAAAAGGTCAACTTGACCCGGAAGTTGGAGGGCGTCATAAAGGCTTACCTTGGCGGGTGCCTTCTTCATCTCTTCGACAATGCTGTATGCCGAAGTGCCAGGATCTTCAACTCCCTTTGCAGATTCATACGTTTTCCGGTACTGCTGGGTGGCATCCACCCTCTGACGCTTGGTCAGTGAGGGGTATCGGAGCTTCTCCCTGGCCTGGTCTCGCGTCTCGGCTTGCGGTTGCGAAGTCGAAGCTTTGGGTTGGAGCACCCTTTCTCTAGCGCGAGGCGGCAGGTAGTCTTTCAGCAAGTCGGACTGCTCCGAGGTTGTTGTTGGATTGGGAGCTTTTGTCGGCGACTGGGCCTTTTGGCTCCATGGCTTGGGTGCAACAAGCACTTTCAATGGATCCATCTGGGCCGGGTCTACCTCGATAGGCTTCTTCCCAGCCTTGGTGAGGACTGAGACTTGCTCGGCGGAAGACATCATGAAATTATGACCAGCTTCCCTGATCATATTGACTTGCTCGTAAGCGCCATCGGACAGTGTCTGAACATAATTGAGGTGCACCATGCAGGTTTCTTCGTTGTGTGGATCATTGCACGTGGTACACCAATACGCTGGATCCGAAGTGTTGGCCTCTTCGCTGCTCATCACAGCTGAATTTCTTTCGGGAGGCCGGTGAGCGGATGATGCTTGCTCTTTCGTGATCGGGGGAGGAGGGAATCTCCTTTGTTGGAAGCTTTGGTCATCTTGCCTCCTCATGACGCTCATCTGATTCGCCATTGTCTTCATGTATGCCCGTAATTCTTGCAACTCTTTGGCTTGGTCCGCCATTGTGGCTGCTTGATTTGCAGGTAATGGCAATGGAGCCAACGGCGCAGGTAATGTTGGATGTTGGACAGGAGCTGGGAGCTGAGGAATGGCGGGCGCTTGATACGGCGGCGTGGGTACCGTTTGATACTGAGGGGTTGGATTCCATGGTTGACTAGGATACATCTGGGATGTAGGTGGAGCGGATGCGCTCGGGTACATATTTTGCGGAAAGTTCGGGTAAATCGGAGTCATTACCTTGGGAGGCAACTTCCCGATAGCTATTAGGTCGGCTTTCGCCTTCTGCGCTTGCTGGTACAAGTCAGGGAAAGTATTGACATTAGCATGTCGGATGCTCATGCTAATATCCGAATGAAAAGCCCTCAGGTAATAGAACGTTGCCTGCTCCGGGGTGGGCCGAAGGCCGTCGGTGACTCTCTGCCAGGTTCGGGCGAACTTGACATTGAAGTCGGCTACCTCCTCTTGAGGATGCCTCTGGATAGTGGTGAACTGGTGCAACAGAGAGAAGGGGTCTGCTTGTTCATTGAAGCCCCTTATTAATTGTCTTGCAAGTTGATCCCATGAAGTGATGGTGCCGATCGGGAGCGACCGGTACCAGTAGAGGAGCTTACCTCTTAGTGAAAGCACCAACAACTTCACCATGACGTCTTCTTCGGTGATTTGATGAATGGTTGCTAGTCCCACGACGTCTTGGATATGCTCGTGCGCCGTCTTTCCCGTACCGTCGTACGTGGGTAGAGCTTTCAGCGCTGCGGCCGGTACTTGGTGTTGAGCCTGCAGGGCAAGAGGTCCCGTATGATTCCAGGCTGGGAACTGCCTAGGAGGAGCTTGTTGCGCCATCTGGGTTGGCGGAGTTGTTTGAGCCGGAGGAGTTGGTAGAACTTGCTGGACCGGAACAGTCGGAACACTCGGAGCACTTGGTTGAACGTTCGGTTGAGCCGGAGTATTCTGATGATCCAGGGAATTCGGAGGATTCGGGGGCAAGCTAGTTGTCGTGTTGTCGGGAGTTGGAGTCCGTGAAGCAACAACAACTTCTTGCGAAGATGTCCCGTCTAACGGGATATTCGGCTTGACCACTCTAGGATGTTCTCCCAGAGCGTCGATGTCAAGCTCGAAGAACTCGATTTCTTCTTCTGCGTTTCTAGCTCTCCATCTCGTGTGCATGAAGGCGTGATCTTTTAGACTGGTCTTCGAGACTTGGAGGTATCCGAGTTCAGTAGAGTCGCCAGATGTTCAGATTTGACAGCAATAAGATGAACATCACTTCTTAATATTGCTTTAACGTGGAACGTTTGCGTCCCACCGGGCGTGCCAGAAACTATTGGCGATCGAATCGGCCTAGTTATAGATTTTCTAAGTCTACAGCGCCCTAGACCCGATGCCAAGCATTGAATGTCCGAAGGAAAGGAATGTCCTCCGTGACAATCTCCAGTAGGGCTGGTTCCGAAAGTAAAAATGGGGTTTTTTGAGATAAGGGTTAGGAAGATATTGAAAGAGAGGGAAAATACTGAAAGGAATGGGAAAAGGCTAAAAGCCAAAAATACGGGGTGATGGACAGGAAGCACGATAGACAGCCTAACACTTGAACCAACAACAATCAAAACAATAGACCTTTAACAGAAACCAACATTAAATCTTCAAAACTGCATAAACTCCAGGGGTATTCCAAGGATTCATCCTTTACTGACAGCTAAATCCAGATAACAGAATTCAAGCTATATGATAAAGAGGCTAATTTAACAGAAATAACATGATAGAAGTCATACACAGAGATAGAAGATTCAAAGCCGGAGCCAGAAGTCTGTATTTCGGAAGCAGATTTCAAAGCGTACAATTGCTTTTCTAGCAGAGATTGTCCATCCTTAGTTACAGAGAAAAGAGCAGCTTTTATAGAGGATTCTACTTCCTAAAACATTAATGCCCAACCACTTCCCCAATGGTGACAGGCAGATTTGATCCGGAACCGACTTAACAACATTTAATTCATCCTTGCAGATAACTCAGCATTGAAGGTAGAAGGTTCCCGAGATAACTCAACATAAAATTCGGTGATCCACCATGATCGGACGGCTTAGAGCGCAGCTTGGGGTCGGTTTAATGAGTCAATGGCGATCTTGGGCAGCTTCTGACAGTTCCGGGCAATCCATGGCGGTTCTAGGCGACTTGCTCTGTGTTTGGGGCCCGCAAGCTTCATTTGATAAGTGGAGCGAAAACAGTCTTTTCCATGCCTTAGAAAGTTTTCGTGCCTTCATTTTAGGTGTCGCTCCCTGGGTGGAGCGACAGAGTCTTCGCTCCACTAGTGGAGCGACAGTAAGTTTGATCGGCCCTTTGACTTCTCTTTAAGCTTGTCGCTCCCTAGGTGGAGCGACAGAGGCTTTCGCTCCATTGGTGGAGCGACAAGGACTTTGACTTTCCCTTTTGCACTTAGTTACATTTGCTCATTTTTAAGTCCTTTTGGCCTTTCGCTCCACTAGTGGAGCGACAGGGCCTTCGCTCCACTAGTGGAGCGACTGCAGCCTTGACCCTTTGACTTGCCTTCTTTTTAACTTTGCACCTTTTGGGACCTTCGCTCCACTAGAGGAGCGCGCCTTCGCTCCACTGGTGGAGCGACTGGGCCTTTGACCCAAAAAGGTTGACTTTCTCTTGATCCTTGCCCTACCTTGCGCTTTTCCGGAGTGTCGCTCCACTGGTGGAGCGACTGCAGCTTTGACTGCGCTTTGACTTTCTCTTACATCCTTAGTCAAATTCGTCTATTTTTAAGTTCTTTTCTGGCCTTTCGCTCCACTAGTGGAGCGACTGGGAAGTTCGCTCCACTGGTGGAGCGACAACACTTTTCAACAGGAAAACATGCTCTAAAAAATGCCTAAGTGCTGGAAATTGTTACCATATGCGCAGATTTGAAAAGAACTTGCAGAAAAACAGTAAGGAAGAGAACCCATTCACAACATCGCCCATGCTAAAACGTTTACAATTTTGCATGCAATGATAAGAAAAGTACAGAAAAAGCAGAGAAACCACAGAATGCAAAAGAATACAGTTTAGAGTAAGAGAGACAGCTGGTGAAAACACAGCAACATAACAACGTCTTGACCATTTTTAATGGAAAAAGAGAAGTTTTACAATGATTTAGTCTCAAAAACTGCATACAACATGAATTTTAACAAAATGTGGCAAGAATGGCAACAGTTCTACCCTTTGATGTCTAGGACTATCAGGAGTGTTTGCACCGGTGGACGAATTAGACAATAGATAATCCATACTAATAGATTCCCAAGGCCTGGTGAAATGTACACCCCTTAACTGCTGTTCCGAATGTACTCTGTTTTACTCTCTTTTTTTATTTTCTGATTTGTGTTTTTCCTGATTTTTTTGTATTATTTTTTTTATGCTTTGAAAGGAAAATGCTATGCATGAAATAACTTCGAAAACGCCACACTCGAACTGAAAAGGAACCCAAATGAAACTGCACACTAAATAACAATATTTTATTAAAATTTCTGACCTGAAATTGCAAGCACAGATCTGGTATTAAAGACTGAAATTGTACAATGCACAGCTGGAAATCATTAAAATGCTTGTAACTTCTTCAATCGGACTCCGAATCGCCTCCCGTAAAGTGCAATGAGCTCGTATTTACTTGCTGATCAGATCTGGGCAGTAACATCAGAATTTTATGACTGTTTTCCTGCTGCACGCTTCCCTGGGCAGCTGTACGGTCTCCCTGGATGGTACAGTCAGCAAAAGAAGTTAATGGCTGCACTTACAAACCCTGAAATCACCCCTAAAGGGGTCGCCCAAGCATGAGGAAGGTGTGATAAAAAACCCATATTGAAACCCTTGCTGAATAATGAGTTATGAACCAAACACACTTTCCAAAGCCCTCCAAGCAGCAGTTCGATCTGACCCAGAAATGCAAATTTACTCCTTAGGATGCAAAACTAACTTCTACCCAGATGAAGATGGCCAAAAACTGAAAAACCCAGATGATCACTTTGCCTGGAACCCAAACTTCGAAAATCCTCAAACCCTACTGCTGAATCTGTGATGCCCAATTGAGCCCTCTGTGTAAGAACTCCAATAATCTGACTAGGTGAGATCTTCCACCCACGAAATCAGAGCTACTCATGAAGGTTGTCGTCTCCACAAGCCTCAAGCTGCAATTTTCTCCATGAAAACTGGCAGAGTTTCTCCAAGATAGCAAAGATGTGAATGAATCCAAAAACCCCAAAAACTCCTCCTTTTTATGAAAGCTACGCCCATCTTGGATTTGGAACCAAAAAGCATAAAATTTAATATTGTTTTATTTCCTTATCTCTCCTTGGAGTGGGGGCCCAACTTGTACCCCATCCTAGTTGATATAACGTTGTTTTTAAAAGAGGGCCCTTTTATGTCCCTTTTTAAAGTCACTTTATGACTTAATAATATAACTTGAATTTATTAATTTATTTACTCACCAAGGGGACGCCAACTTAGACTTGGGCAAATATTCCATCCACAAAATAAATGACTCTGCGAAATTGGAAGAACTGCATCGGGCCCACACTGCTAAAAATAGCAATATCTATAAATAGTAACCCCCATGAACGGATGAATCCCCTAGCAAAAGCACTGATCACCAGGGAACAACTCAAATAGGGTTCCCAATCACCTCAGTTTAGCCTATGGGAACCTAGGAATAGGCTAAATTACCACAACTGACTGACTACTCAGAAAGGGGACATTACAGTCCGCCCTTCCCAAAGATTGCTTGTCCTCAAGCAATACCAAATCATACTCCAGTCATCCGTCAGCTCCTGGCTACAGTCACAAGTGATACCAGGATCCCATAACATCCTCAGGAAAATTCCACCACGCTGATGCTGCACCACTCTGATCACAACAAAGAAAACACTGTGCCAGAACTGCACAAGTCTCAATTGCAACATCATGATAAGATCACCCAATGATCGGAGCCACTGGAGTCCCAAAATCAAATCAAGCTCTCCTATGCTGACCACATAAAAATCGTCGCAAATCTCATGGTTACCCACTTTCATCTTCAACTGTGGCACCATTTTAGAACATGTAATAGTAAATCCATCTGCTACCATCACCTGAAAGCTGTCTATATCTTCTGTTTTCAGTCCTCTTCGTGCAACCAATCCCTCATCAACAAAGTTGTGAGTTGCACCTGTATCAATCAATGCAACCACACGCTGTCCCTGTAACACACCACGTATCCTCAGTGATTGTGAGCTCTGAAAACTATGCAATTGGGCCAACATACCCTTCTTCTTTTCATCCCCCTTTTCTTCTTGCTTCTCCTCATGTTTTTCTTCTTTATTTGGCTCAAAATAAGGGAGTTCTTCATCGCTGTCCTCCAATTCAGATTGCTGTTCAGAATCATCAGCAATGGATTCATCTGCAGAATGATACTCAATGAGCTGCAATGTACCCTTGGCTTCACACTTATGCCCCGGTTTCCAAGGTTTTTGACATTTGAAGCACAAGTTCTTCTTCCTAAGGTCATTGAGTGTGTCTTCATCAAGTTTCTTAAAGGTATGTTTGGGCTGATCAAATGTTTTTTGGAATGGCTTTTTACTATCCTTGCTTGGAAAATGCTTTGACTGAAATTTTGCTTTAGGGGCAGCCAACTCCAAACTACGTGCCTTCTTCATAGCATCCTCTAGGGAAGGTGGATCAAATGCTTTGACCCAACCACGGATAGGCTCTGTAAGTCCCTCCATAAACAATACGGTCAATCTCCTATCTGAGATGTCTACCACCATCACTGACAAACGTTGAAACTCGGAGATGTAAGCCTCCAATGACCCATACTGCCTCAATTGAGCAAGCTCTCTAAAATATAATTCTGGATCCTTCTTGTCGAACCTGTCTATGAGCTTCTCCGTGAACTCTGCATAAGATGTGATAGATCTATGCCCCAATGTATTGAGACCATGGTACCACCAATCGTGTGCTGCTCCATCTAAATTCAGTGTAGCGAATTTAATCGCCTCGTCCTCAGGAATAGATCGGAGAGTGACAAATGTATCTAACTTATCAACCCATGCTCGTGCTGTGGTCCTCCCACTACCATCAAAGTGGGGTAATGTCACCTTGCTCAATGCATGATGCACCTCACGCTGAGGAGGTGGCCCACGCTGATCCTGTCTGTGGAAGTTGCCCCTTGATCTCTTCTCACGCACAAAGTCATTAAATGTGGTGAGTGCCTTAATCTCATCAAGAAGGGTCTCATACTCCACATAAGCCTCCCTATACTCATCTGCTATAGAAAGTGGAGGAGTCTGCACTACTGGTGTCTCAACCCGAGGAGCAAATGTAGGCTGTAACGGTCTAGAGGAAAAGACTGTGCGGCTAGTATGCTGATTAGCATGACTAGTCTCTGCTGTATGAGCACCATTATGCTCTGTAAGACCTGTACCCTGTACCTGTTGGATGGGTATTCCCTGCTGAAACTTCCCCAACAATTGTGACATCATGTCCATCATCAAAGTAAACTGCCTCTCACCCCTGGTATTGGGACTAACTGAATCTTGTCTACCTTTCTGCCTGTCACCCATACTCCCCTGTGAATTAGATTCCGCAGACCCACTGTCACCTGACCTATGGGACAAACTACCCTGTTCCTGCTGCTGTTCCAAAATATCCTCCTGCTGATTAAACTCTGGTTTGGATTTATTTCTCCGTAAATAATATTGATGTGTATGCATTAATGACCCAACAGGCTGGCAGGGGTTAACATGAGCTCTGATACCACTGCAATGTACACCCCTTAACTGCTGTTCCGAATGTACTCTGTTTTACTCTTTTTTTTTTATTTTTTGATTTGTGTTTTTTCCTGATTTTTTTGTATTATTTTTTTTATGCTTTGAAAGGAAAATGCTATGCATGAAATAACTTCGAAAATGCCACACTCGAACTGAAAAGGAACCCAAATGAAACTGCACACTAAATAACAATATTTTATTAAAATTTCTGACCTGAAATTGCAAGCACAGATCTGGTATTAAAGACTGAAATTGTACAATGCACAGCTGGAAATCATTAAAATGCTTGTAACTTCTTCAATCGGACTCCGAATCGCCTCCCGTAAAGTGCAATGAGCTCGTATTTACTTGCTGATCAGATCTGGGCAGTAACATCAGAATTTTATGACTGTTTTCCTGTTGCACGCTTCCCTGGGCAGCTGTACGGTCTCCCTGGATGGTACAGTCAGCAAAAGAAGTTAATGGCTGCACTTACAAACCCTGAAATCACCCCTAAAGGGGTCGCCCAAGCATGAGGAAGGTGTGATAAAAAACCCAGATTGAAACCCTTGCTGAATAATGAGTTATGAACCAAACACACTTTCCAAAGCCCTCCAAGCAGCAGTTCGATCTGACCCAGAAATGCAAATTTACTCCTTAGGATGCGAAACTAACTTCTACCCAGATGAAGATGGCCAAAAACTGAAAAACCCAGATGATCACTTTGCCTGGAACCCAAACTTCGAAAATCCTCAAACCCTACTGCTGAATCTGTGATGCCCAATTGAGCCCTCTGTGTAAGGACTCCAATAATCTGACTAGGTGAGATCTTCCACCCACGAAATCAGAGCTACTCATGAAGGTTGTCGTCTCCACAAGCCTCAAGCTGCAATTTTCTCCATGAAAACTGGCAGAGTTTCTCCAAGATAGCAAAGATGTGAATGAATCCAAAAACCCCAAAAACTCCTCCTTTTTATGAAAGCTACGCCCATCTTGGATTTGGAACCAAAAAGCATAAAATTTAATATTGTTTTATTTCCTTATCTCTCCTTGGAGTGGGGGCCCAACTTGTACCCCATCCTAGTTGATATAACGTTGTTTTTAAAAGAGGGCCCTTTTATGTCCCTTTTTAAAGTCACTTTATGACTTAATAATATAACTTGAATTTATTAATTTATTTACTCACCAAGGGGACGCCAACTTAGACTTGGGCAAATATTCCATCCACAAAATAAATGACTCTGCGAAATTGGAAGAACTGCATCGGGCCCACATTGCTAAAAATAGCAATATCTATAAATAGTAACCCCCATGAACGGATGAATCCCCTAGCAAAAGCACTGATCACCAGGGAACAACTCAAATAGGGTTCCCAATCACCTCAGTTTAGCCTATGGGAACCTAGGAATAGGCTAAATTACCACAACTGACTGACTACTCAGAAAGGGGACATTACACTGGAAGGAACTAGAAGTTTTGTGTCGAGCCCAATCTTCTTGTTAGCTGGTTTTGCAATGTTGCATGGTACACAGGATTTGACATAGAGCTCCACTTCTTGACACAATGTGAGGCCAATGAAAATATTGTAGCAGTGTTGCAAGTGTCTCGCTCACTCTAAAGTGTTTGACCACTTTGGAGTAGTGTGCCTCCCAGACGAGTAGTTGGTGTGGTGTAGCAGAAGGCACAGAAAGCTTTACTAAATGGTAAAGGTGTTGGTCTAGCACGAGCTTACCTTGTATTAATTGGTAATGAATGTTGGGGAAGTCAATATCATCAAGCTATAGTGTTTGCCAGTTGTTGGTGTTGTGGCCTTTGACGTCTAGGACTATAAAGAGTGTCTGCACTGGTGGATGGATTAGACAACAATTGTTCGATTCTTCCTATCCTCGAGATGCTTGATCACAAGGTGGAGTTGCTCCAAGTAAGTTATCCACTTCATGTGGGATGCATTCTCTAGTTTACTCTATGTATGTAGAAATTGCAGAGGCCTATGATCCGAATGGATGATGCTTTCCTTATCCATTATGTAGTGGAGCCATGGTTGAAGAACTTGAACAGTGGTGTACCATCATATATTGAGTAGCGTTGAGCTATGTCAGAGAGTGTCTTAGAATGGCATGCCATTGTATGCCCATTGTGGATCAAGATGGCACAAAGCGTATTTTGATGCATGTCTCAAATTTGAATGACAAAGTGTTGTTTGTCATAGCAAGCACTAGCACTAAATAGAGGTGTTGTTTGAGCTCAACAAATGCCTGTTGCTGTTGTGAAGTCCAATGAAACTACACCTTCCCATGCATGACTTGATTGAAAGGCCATGAGACGTGAAAATACCAATATGAACTTGCAATAGATGTTGATGAGGCCCAAAAAGCTTCTGAGTTCTTCGAGGCTGGCCACAACTAGATGATATAGATCTTCTTTGGGTCTACATTTATGGCATGGTGAATGACGTAGCCCAAGTAAGATATCTTTGTGATGTCAAAGGTACACTTGCCTAGATTGGCTTGAAGCCTTTGTTGGCACAAACTATTCAAAATTTGGAGCACATGCCATAAATTTTCCTTCGAAGTTTTGCTGAAGTTTAAAAGTGAGGATGTCATCTAGGTTGATGATGATGAAATACCCTATAAATGGTTGTAAGACATCATTCATTAGGCGCATGAATTTCACAAGTGCATTGGTTAAGTTGAAAGACATAACGAACCACTTATACAACCTCTCTCAAGTTTTGAAAGTAGTCTTCTATATGTCTGTGGGGTTCCTGGAACGTGATGATAACCTGCTTTGAGGTCAATCTTCATAAGGCATCCCTTCGAGCTAGTCTAGCAGGTTATCAATGCATGGTAGTGGGTACCCATTGTTCACTATGATTTTGTTGAGCGGTCTATAGTCAATGTAGAGGTGCCATGTTCATCCTTTTTTGGTACGAGGACAATGGGACTTCCACATGGAGATAAGCCTCATTGGATCCTACCTTGATTAATCACCTCTTGGATCTATAGCTTGATTTCATCAATCTCCAAGATTGATCTGTGGTATGGTGGGATGTTGGGTAGTGCTAATTGTTGGCAAGCAAATTGACATGTTTGCATAGTCAATTAATAAGTGTGTTGGAAGTCAAGTACGCACACATTAAGAGTTTTGATATAGTTGATGTTATAAAGTTGTGATGTAATATTGTATGTGGCAATGTGTAATGTTAAGTGAAGTATTAGTTATGTATGGATAAGTCATAAAGTGAGTCATGAAATGAAATAAAAGTCAAATGCATGACAAATGTAATTTAATAAAATAATGAGGTGTCGGGTAGTTAGTAAGTTGGAGGATGCAACTACCTTAGTTGTATAAATAAGACCCTTCCCTCATTCATTCATGTTGTTGGCATGGTATTGAGGATTTGTATTGAAGATTGCTATTGTACATTGGCATTGCATGTGGTAGTAGAAGTTGGCTATATCAGACATGTATTTGTGAGATACTTTTGCTAGGCCATTTGAACTGCTTTGTCTAGCTGTTTGAATTGCTTTGTTGGGCCGTTTGAACTACTCTGCCATGTGGTCTAAATGCCTTGTTGAGCTGTCTAAAATACTTTGTCGAGATGTTTAAATGTTATATCTGGCCATTTCAACTGTTGTGCTAGGCCGTTTGATATATGTTGTGTGTGTAGTGTATGCATTGTAATTGTAAGTTATTCACATTGTATATTTTGTTCATTTAAGTGGTAATGGAATTGTGTTGTAGTATGTTGTATTCCATTTCTACATTCTAGTGTCGTTGCTTGTTTGAAGTTGGGTCAAGCCTGGTGACATGAAGTTGTGATAAGCAAATCACTCGGGAAGGTGCACGAGAATGGAATAATTACAATGCTGCCAACAAAGCAGATGAAGATGCAACCTTGTTTTGACATTGACAAAGGACCAATGAAGAACACAAGCTTATACTGAGAGGGGGGGGTGAACAGTATAAGACCAAATTTCACTTTTCTTTCCCAAACAATATTATCCAATATTATCAATGGCAATATCAATAGCAGTAATCAAAGCAATGCACAAATCATCACACATAGTAGAGACACCAATTTAATGTGGTTCACCCAATGTGGGCTACTCCACGGAGAAAATATTTCTACTAAATTTTCTCAACAAATCTCTTGGGAAAATAACAATGTTTATAGGCCTCTGTCCAAAGGAGACACCAATCCCCTAATGCTCTGATTTGTGGATCTCTATCCACAGGAGAACTTTCCCCTTTTCTCTGGTTTGTGGAACTTGACCCAGGAGAACTCTTTCTCCTCAACTGGTTTGTGGATCTCTCTCCACAGAAGAACTCTATCTTCCCAGCTGCTTCACGGATCACAATCCATAGGAGAACTCTTTCCCCTTGCTCTGGTTCGTGGATCTCTATCCACAGGAGAACTCTTTCTCCTCTGCTCTAGCTGGTGATCTTCTAGAAGACTACTGCCCCCACTGCATTGGCTTGTGGATCTCTCTCCACAGAAGACCTCTGTCCTCACTCAGAAGACCTCTGTCCTCACTGCCCTGGCTAATGGATCTCTATCCACTGGAGACTACTGTCCTCTGCTCTGTCACCTCCAAAGCTTGCTCTCAACTCTGTCTCAAATCTGCACCAAAAACTGTCATCGATCTAGTACAAATCTACACTAACTCTGTCTCAAGTCTAGCACAAATCTGCTCTCAAATCTACACCAAACTCTGTCCTCAAATCTGTCCTCAAGCCTTAACACAAAGCTTGATCCAATCACAAATCAACTCTGCTCAGATCTGCCCCAAGCCTTAACACAAAGCTTGAACAAATTACTCAATCAATTCTGCTCAGATCTGCCCCAAGCCTTAACACAAAGCTTGAACAAATCAATCAATCAACTCTGCTCAATGTTGTCTCAAGTCTTCACCAAGACTTGCCTCAAATATGCTCTCAAGTCTTCACCAAGACTTGCCTCAAATATGCTCTCAAGTCCTCTCAAGAACTTGTCTCAAGTCTTCACAAAGACTTGTCTGAAATATGCTTTCAAGTCCTCTCAAGAACTTGCTCAACCTGTTCTCAAGTCTTCACCAAGACTTGCCTCAAATCTGCCCACAAGCTTTCACACAAGCTTGCACAACTCTGTCTACAAGTCTTCACCAAGACTTGCCTGAAATCTGCCTACAAGATTTCACAAAATCTTGCTCAAATCTGTCCTTAAGCTTTCAAAAAAGCTTACTCAAATCTGCTCAAACATATGCTCAATACAGCTCACAAGATATGCTCAATCAAACTCAAATCTTGCACACAATGCTATCAATTGTTTTGTCTAATCTTCAAAGTAATTCCTTTAACTTGAAGCAGTTTAGACATATTCTATTAAGAATTCGTTTAACCTATGGAACATATAGAGAATGATGTATTCTATCAAAGACTCAATATGTTCTACTCAATCATTAAGTCTGTCGCTTTCACAAATCTGATTTCTAATATCACTCAAAATCAATGCTCAAGAATTTCACTCAATCATTCAACCAATGAAACACAACTTGCTCACAAACCCTAGCCAAGTGTTTCACACTACTTCCAACAACACACAATATGGGTCTTGTTGGCCACAAATCCGCCACAGGAAAGGATTTTGTATGTCTATGCGCCCTAGACCTGGACCAACCTTGAAATGCCGCAGGGAAGAGATGCCCTCCGTGCCAATCTCCGGAGAAGGCCGACTCCTATACTAAACTACCGGGGTTTTAAGTTAAGAGTGCAGGAAAGAGATTTAAATGTACAAAAAGAAATGTAAATAGCTTGAAATTGCAGTGGGAAAGAACAAGCAGCACAATAACTAATCTATATCTAAACCAACAGCAAGTAATACAGAAGATGTAACAGAAACCGAAACTGCATATGCTTCTCTATGTATCCTCTAAAAGAATTCCAGACACATTTATCCTCTAGTGCTAAAATCCAGATATCAGAATTACAACAGCCAGAAAACTAAATGAAAGCAGAAATACTTGCCAGAGGTAGCATAAAAGAAAGCACAAATTCGGAGCCAAAGATCTTCTATATTGATGCAAAATGTTTAGCTACAACAACTTCTTTAGCAATATGTTCCCCCCCGCTTTCATTACAATGTGTGGGTTTTTATAGAGGACCCTTCCCTCTGAGCCATTAATGCGCTAGATCTACAAGGACGCTCAGGCGGCTCCAAAAATCGCGCTCGCCATCTTCTGCAATTGAAACTTCCCATCCTATTACCATAACTAGATACCGGGTCTTTCGGGGCGAAAAACTGCATTTATGTGCCGCACAAATGCCTTGGATAAATACTTGGCCTTGGAATGTGTGCCCCTCGAGAGATAGTTAGAGGCACCCTGGGTGAAGCTTCGCTGAATTTGCGTCCAAAGCGCAGCTTCGCAATGAACTTGGGCCGAAGCGAGCATTTAATCTGATTCTGGCCGAAGTAGCCAGCTTCGCCATAGAAGACGGGGTAACCCAACTCTTTGTTCCGCTGCTTCGTTGGGAAATATGTGCTTCGCTGAAGGAGGGGGCCGAAGTGGCAGTTCGGGTAAGTTTTGGCCGAAGCTACCCCCTCAGCCTTAGAAGCTTTTCCCACCTCTCAAGTATAGCTTCGGCAATGGTGTGATTGAGGTGGGAGGTTCGTTGGTCGAACATCCGAAGTAGACGCTTCGCTGAACGAAGGCCCGAAGTAGCAGCTCCTAGGAGATGGTTCGCCAGGAAAGTGGGTCGAAGTGGCACTTCGACGTCGTTTTTAGCGAAGCAGCTCATCTCCTTTATACTTGCGTTTCAACAAAAATTGGAACTTCGCGATCCTGTCGCCCGAAGTAGCAGCTTCGAAAGTCTTGTGGGAGAAGTGCCCCTCATGCCTTAGCTGATTTCTATCCTGAACTGGGCTTGCATCTGGTTTCCTTTTGCGAAGCTGCCTATCTTTAACTGCTTTTGGCAAAGCTACAAGTTTCTATCTGTCTCTTGTTGGCGAACCTCAGTGCTTGCAGTCAGGTGCACCATTGCCCACCTCAGTGCTTGCAGTCAGGTGCACCATTGCCCCAAGTTGGTAGCAGCAGTGGCAGATTACTACAACCCAGACACCCGACAGGTCTGTGACTACAGGGGCACACCACTATTTTTCATTGACGCGGAGACCATGGAGGCAGCTTTCGCGCCAGGCCGTGCCCTAGACAAAAATTGCATAGTCAAGAGGGTCAACGTCAAGGAGCAGACGAGCAGATTTGCAGACTCCCAGTCGATGCGGCAGTTTCTAGAGTCCGAACTGCACAGGCCACCTCCGCCCCAGCAATGGTCGCAGAACCCTCGACCCTTATCGACTTTCAAGAGTTTTCATACTCACACCATGCTGGCTTGGGTTCTGGGTTGTGGGTCGGACTCAATGGTCCACCCCCACCAAATTGCTATCGTCGAGTGCCTCCGGCATGAGGAATTTTGCGACCCTAGGCTGATGAAGAGCAACGCAAAGCCCGTCTTTTTCGACTGGGCTGATTACTTGGCCCGGGCAATGCACCTCGCCCTCTACAATTTTAAGGAGAAAAAGTCAGACACGTTCAGGTTCTGTTCATTTTTGGCCTGGCTTTTCCTGTTTCACTTCCACGACAAGATGAAGTCGATTCCAGTCCAGCGTGGGGGCGAACATGGTGCGCTGCATCCGGTTTATGAATGGACCCGGGTGCTATATAGGGAGGAGTCCTATTACAGGTTTAATAAGTATTTTCTGAGCCGTGCCCTAAGTATTGTCCAAGGCGATTGCTCGCGTGTCTCGTGCATCATGAGTGAGCACTTCATATCTAGGGAGGTGTCCTTCAGGGATGTCTTCCGACTGACGCAGGGTTTGGTAATCAGAGTCTTCGAATTCACGAGCAAACCCTTTCTGCTGCCCTATTATACCTCAGAGTACCTGTTTGCGCATGAGGCAGCACGACAGATGGACTATACGGATGAAAAATATGGCCAGGGCAAGAAGAAAGGGCACATATTCCGATACCCAATCACATGGGGAGAAGTGGAAATTGGCGTCAATGGACAACATCGATTCTGCACTGCCATACTTTCGAGTTTCGGGTTGATTGAGCTGCCATAGCGGTGGAAATATGATCCTCTGGACGTTATCAAAAGATTTAGGAGTGTCCAGGAATTCCATGTTTGCCCTAGGAAAGATATAATGGCTGAGCGCAATAACCCAGAAAAGCAAGACCTGGAGTGGCATATAGAAAATATGCAATCATTCCCGCCATGGCATGACTTTTACGAAATAGAGGCGGAGTATGATCCCGGCAACGATAAAGACCATAAGGCGGATGCTGATAACTTCCGAAGGTGGCAGAAGAAGCTGAAAAAGAAGGGATGGACAGCTAACAAAATATCAGAATGGTGGGTAATGCGCTGTCGGACAAGGAGGGAAAGATCCAGCAAAAACCTAGATAATGACAGAGTTCTCCGCGCTTTACGATGCACACCATGCCACGTGGCGGCCTATTGTGTTCCGGGACCTCGTGCCCCAAAGCATTCAACGGTTATATAAGGGCCAGAACCCACCTCAACAACCACTTGCATTAGGAGAAGGGTCAAGGAGTGGCATGGAGAGAGGCCAAGGAAAAGAGAAAAGTCAATCTACAGTGCCAATGGTACGGCCGGCTCTTGAAAAGCGATCTGCAGAGAAGACTCCATCGAAGAAAAGTTTATTTAAAGGTCCAGCCGTCGCTGCTGTTGTGCAGGCCCCTCCAGAACCACCGAAAAAGAGGCCGAATATATCTTTTGTGTAGAAGGGGGCCGCTTCAAGTGGAACTGCTAGCCCTGCACCCAACAGTCAAGTGGAGGAGGTTCCTATTAAAAAGAAAAAGAGAACACCTGTGAAGGAAACCAAGCAGCAGGGGGTTGTACCCTCCGAAGTTATCCACATACAAGAAAGCACCCCCTCACAGGGTGAAGACGTGGAGCAGTGGGCGACCCAGTGCATTTCTTTACTAGCCCATACAGGGCTCGCAGGTACGCATTCCACTATCCTTGAAACTGTCAAGTCCCGAGCTGCGACATCCTCATCTCCTGCTGTTGGACCCGTCCCCACGGTCATTTCTTTGGCTAGCAGAACAACAGCCGCCCATTCCATTGCTGCCGCAACACCCCTTGTAGAAATCCAACCTTCCACTGAAATTTTGTCTAGCCATCTAGCCTTTGTGCATTCTTCCGAAACCCTAGCCCAGGACTAGCCAGGTGCTGCCGCACCAGAATCCTCACAGTCCCTGCGACCATCATCTGTGGCCGTTAACCCAGTTGAAACCCTAGCTGAAACCCTAGTTGAAAATCCAGAGCGCATTATAGTCGAAATTCCCCTAGAGGAGTCCAAACCCCAGCGACTCATTTCTACTCACCTGTTTGTCGAAGGGCATGCGTCCCGGGTTACAACAGCATGGCACTGGTCATAATCATGGACGAGCAATTCCTGATGACTCAGGGTGTTCACAGCTCCAACAAATGGATGAAGAATGTGAGGAAGAGGAAGGGTGAGGAGCTCGCCCAGGTTGAAAAGCGCTCCAGGGTCGACCCAGAAAGGATGGTACTCCTTAAGGAGAAAAGAGTCCCGAAGGTGCAAAAGCCGAGGAAGGACATGACTAATGATGACTATGAGTACATCCCGAAGGAAAAGGACATCATCAATCTTAACTGGGAGAACACAGCAGTTGGGATTCAGGATAGAACTGAGTCTATGCTTGCAAATCACTACCAACTGCAGGGGCAATATTACGAGTTGGAAAATGAGAAACATAAGCTGGAGGAAGACATGGCGAAGTTGCGCGCCAAGGTGAATGACACTGAGAAGCAGTGTCAGCTACTGCAACAGCGGCTGGAAGCAGCGGAGAGGGAAAAGGAAGAAGTACAAGCCCAAAACGTCAAACTTCAGGGCCTGTTACAGCAGACGCAGCAACAGCTAGATGAGTAGGCTGCCAAGGTAAAGACGTTCACCAAGGAGGGGGTAAAGGAAATGCGGCTCCGGTTGTTGAAGAATTATAAACCCCGAGCTTCTAGGTCCTTGTTCATCCTTGCTTTTGTCATGAAGATTCAAGAAGTATCTGCCCTGGGCAAGCCAGTGGTAGAGGAGGCTGAACGCCAGACAGAGGACTGGCTCGATTTAGCGCTTAAGGCTGGGAACCTTGAGCGTCATGGTCTCCAAATTAACCCAACAGATCCTCTTGCCAATGATTGGGCAGTTGCAAGGGAAACCTTGCATTTTTATTTTGAAAAAATTGAAAAGATTCAGAAGGCCAGGTCTATCCTGGATAAGTTGGAAAAAGAGAGGGACTTTTGCCAGGCTTCCTTCCAAACCATGGCGTCGCATGGGTTCCCTAGCTTCACTAATGCTAGCAGAAACGTCCTCACAGAAGAAGAGCTGTAGCCGAAATGGGAAGCCTTAAAGGCAGACACAACAGATATTGATGGGTGGACTGACCCAATCTAGGAGGCCTAGGTGATGCAGCTCTCAACCAGGTTTTTTCAGATCCGCTCTTGCTTCACCACTTTCGACCTGAAGGTGGAACAAATTGATACGCTCTAGGTTGAGTTTTTCAGGATCCTGGTGGAGTACATCAGAACCTTCAAGCCAATTCCAGAAGAGGCCTGGACCCGGGTATAGTTTGCGTTTGATGAGATACAGGAACGCCTCGTCCCGGTTGAGCAGGAGCAATAAGGAGGCCAGGAAGACCAGTCAGAAGGAGGAAATGAAGAAGAAGAACAGCTGAGGAAAGCATCGATGAAGAAGTGCTGCTAGGGCAGGGCCAACACCAAGGTCAACTAGGGATCGGGGGTGACTCCATGGCCCAATGAATAAAGGCTTGGGTCCTGGCATCGAGGCGAGCTCGATACTCCGCGAGCTGCTAGGAATGTTGCCACACTTTGTAAAGGGTCTGAAATTTTAAAAAATTTGTTATCTTCTGAAATTTGCCCTAAATCGCAACAGCTAGGCGGCGATCTGAAGCAAATCTGTCATTTTTGGGCGCTTCAGGGCAAATTGGAAAAGTTAAAATTTTGATGCTTTTTTGGCTAAGTCTGAAAATCTTCTCTAAGTCGCTGCAGTTTGGAGCGCTTTGGAGTCATTTTGCTTGCCTTGAGTGCTTTGGAGCAACTTCCGAGTGATTGGGAGAGATAGGGCGAAAGATGGCCAAAAAATCCTAAGTGTGAAGATTCGCCCTAAATCGCTGCAATTTTGAGTGCTCCAGGGCAGATTTCCCTTTCCAGGGCGCTTTGGAGCGGTTTCAGGCCAGACGGTGAGAAGGAGCGAAAAGTGTGTTTTTTAGCTAAGTATGGGAAATTTGCCCCATATCGCGGAACTATGGAGAGCTTCCAGGCAAGTTTTCATCTTTGGAGCGCATTAGAGCCAGGTTGTAAAAAATGCCCCAGAACGCTGTAGCATGATAGTGCTCCACAGGGCAAATACCTCTTCAAGAGTGCTTCAGGGTAAATTTGATGCTGCCAAGGAGTAGACAAAGGGAGCTCCAAAATATGCTAAGTGTAAAAGTTGCCCTAGATTGCTGCTATTTCGAGCGCTTCAGGGCAAAATACCTCTTCAAGAGCGCTTCAGGGTAAATTTGATGCTGCCAAGGAGTAGACAAAGGGAGCTCCAAAATATGCTAAGTGTAAAAGTTACCCTAGATCGCTGCTATTTCGAGCATGCCAGGGCAAAATTGTGAAAGTTCAGCACTCTGGGGTGTTTTTTGAGCACTTAGTGCAAAAGGTGAAAAAAGGCCAGTTTGGTTAAGGAGCGAAATGCACCCTAAAGCGTTGTTGTCTGGCGGCGCTGGAGGGTAAAAACACCAGTCTGGAGCGCTTCAGGGCAACTTTTTGACACTTAGAAAAATGTTGAATATTTTAGCAGCCAAGCAGCTCTAGTGCAGCAGTATTTCTCTTTTTGAGCATTTTGAGGTTGTTTCCCGCCCAAATCTTTGAGCTAGGCAGCTATCTTCCCTAGAAGAAAAAGGTCAAGATTTTTTGGGATCAGGGCCTATTTAAGTACAGCCAAGGCCATACTCAAGCATCATGGTGGGTGACCATTGAAGGCAAACAATAGCTGGCATTTGAAGCAAAGTACCGCTGCATCCACCACATTAATGGGCCATCCCCTCCCAGCTACCAAATCTGTCAAAAGCCTTACCGGAATCAAGGGAAAACATGCTGCGAGTACAGATACGTCCGACAAAGATCAAACCTGGCCGCTTTTTGCCACTTTTGTAGGTTTGGGCATCTGTGCCCATGTTGTAATCTGGGGGGAAATTCTGCTATAAATAGTAGTTCATTTTATTGTAATCAGTGGGAACATATTGCTAAGGAAAGCTGCTGTAACTAAGACTGTTTGCTTCAAATGCAATCCATACTTTGGCTCCAATTGTGTCACTTTCTTTTATGCTGCCTTATTCGTGTCATTTCTACATTTACTCATTTATTTTTCTGATTGCTGTCATTCTGAATTCTGGATCGTAGCATTGGCAATTATTTGAGCTTGGAATGCATGTTTAAGGATACATAGGGAAGAATCTCATAACTGGTTTCTGTTACATGTATTGTTTTGATTGCTGTTGGTTTAGTTGCTAGTTAGTGATTGTGCTGCTTGTTCTTTCCCAAAGCTGAATACCACCATTTCTATCCCTTATCTCTTTTGTTTCTTTCCAGTTCTCTTATCTTGAAATCGAAAAGTTACATAGGAAGCCGGCCTCCTCCGGAGATTGGCATGGAAGGCATCCCTTCCTTCCGGCCTTTCAAGTTGTTGGGCGAATCGAGGGCGTCATAACATCAAATCCTTTCCTCATGGCAGATTTGTAACCAATAGCCGCCATGGTTATCTGCACTGTCCGCCTCTATAACCACCATGCTGCATCATTGTAAACGTTTTACGCCGTTGAAAGCACAAGGAATACGGACAAGCGTTCAGTTAGGCGAGGCCCGAGATTTGAACCTTGGACGTCCGTCCCCCTTACGAGGTTTTGCAGAACCAATTAGTTTCTCCATTTTTGATGTTCCTTTGTAGGTATGATGTCCTTGGGGTTCTTTTGCAGATAGGACATGCTTGAGGGTACTTGGACACAAAAATTGGTGTGACACCTTACTTCTTGTACCACCAACGTGTATGAATGGGTATCCAATGATGAAGCTTACTGGAAGGTTTTGTTCAGTATAAGAATGTCTACATAGAAGATGAATGAAATGAAAGAACTCAAAGAGCGAGACTGCTTTGATACCACTTGATTTGTACTATGAGGCCCAAGATGTGATGGCATGGAGAACAAACTTCCTAAACCAGCTTTTGGTGCCTGAAGGTTATGTTCAGAGTTGTGCTGCAAGAGGAAGAGCACAACGATATTTCTCTTTTAGAATGATGAAGAAATGCACTTCATACAAGGTGGCAAACACAATTACAATTGATGGTGCAATTGCATTGCAGAATGCAAGGCTCTTGTGTTAAGTAGAAAACAATTATATAATAGCTTATACAAGGGTGGGTGTGGCATTGCAGGGTGCTGGGCACTCTATTCTATTGTGGTGGTAGGAACAACATGTAGAGAAAGGGGAAAGGAAAACAGGAACAAAAGGAGAGCCAAAAAACCAAAAGAGTGGAAAGGAGTTCCTACATGGAACTGTTGGTTACGAATCTGCCATTAGGAAAGGATTTCGTGGAATGCGCCCCAGATTCGCCCACCAGATTGAAAGGCCGGAAGGAAGGAATGCCTTCCGTGCCAATCTCCGGAGAAGGCCGGCTTCCTATGGGTTTTCTCAAGTGTTTTAAGCTAAGAGTGCAGGAAAGAGATTAAAATGCGAAAAGAGATGCAAATGTGATTTGAGTTGGGTGGGGGAGATAAGCAGCACGACAACGATCAATCACCACTACTAACAACAATTAAATACAGAACACACTACAGAAACTACAACTATCATACATCCTATGTATCCTCTATCTATGCATTCCAGGAATACTTAATCATCAAATACCGGAATCCAGATTTCAGAATAACAGTAAGCAATGAAATAAGCAACATGAGGCAGAAATGTCAAGTAAAGGCAGCATAAAGAATGATAACAACAAAATAGAGCCAAGTGTGTGTCTTGCATTCAGAAGCAAACGTATAGCTACAATGGTTCCCTAGCAGGATATCCCCCTTCCACCCCTTTACAATGATGTGGTGCGGCTATTTATAGCGCAATTTCCCCCCGATTACAATCCTGGGCACAAAATCCCAGACCCGACAATAGCTGACAAAAGCTGACAAAAGCGGCAAAAGAGCTGCTGATGTTGACTCCTGCAGACAGGGACTGTACTGGCAGCAAGGTCCACCTGAAGTCTTGGCAGCTACGTGGCAGTGCGGTTGATGAAACTTCGAGTCAGCATGAATGCGGGTAGCTGCGGTAGATGGAACTTTGCGTCAGCTTAAATGAGGGTAGCTGGAGTAGGTGATTTGGCCCATGCTTGTCCTTTTTCCCATCACATCTCGGCTCGGATCCCGAGGCTGGACACTTGTCAAATTCTGATGAGGGACGCATCTGCCTTGGAAGGCAGTCTCTCTTTTGTGTCCTACTTCGCCTGGAATCGGAGCGCAACTGGACAGCGCAAGTGGGGAACGACGCAGTTGGGGAGGCCTCCGTGCCTTAGTCTGTTTTTGGGCTGCTTGAAAGATATTGCCCAACTGCGCACAAGCTAGAGGCGCAGCCCGACTTCGCTGCGAAGTCGGGTTGCGCACTCCGACACTTAGTCAATTTGGCCTGTTCGGGTGCGCACGGGAATCGGGCGCAGCCGACCATTGCGAAGTCGGGTTGCGCTCGACACTTAGCTGATTTTCGGATCTGCTTCCCAAGTGGCACGGGAAGAAGGCGCACCCCGACTTCGCTGCGAAGTCGGGTTGCGCTCCCATACTTAGCCAAATTCTGCTCATTTTCGGTCTGCTTCCGCACTTCGCATTCCCGAGTGCGCTCGAACTTAAGGGCGCACCCCGACTTAGCTGCGAAGTCGGGTTGCGCTCTTAGACTTAGAATTTTTCAGGGAATGTTTGCTCTGTTTTGGTCGAGAAGAAAGAACAAGGGGAAAAGGGAGGAATGCAACTGATAGAAGGGGAGAAAGGGAACAGTGGAGAAAGGGAAAGGAGATGGAGGGAAGGGAGAGCAGCATACTTACAAAATTTGAAAACATGGCACCCCGTGCAAAATGTGGCAACATTCCTGGCGGCTCGCGGGGTGTCGAGCTCGCCTCGACGCAAAGAACCAGGCCTTCATCCTTTGGGCGCAGAGGAACTCCCTTCCCCTGCTTTCCGCTGCTCTGACGGCTTCTTCTTGGGCAACTGCTCCTCTTCGGATCCGCTTTCGGCGGTTGCTTCTTCTGTTTCTCCTCCTCTTTCTGAGTCTGAATGGTCGCCACTGTCACCCTCTTGCTCGGCCGGTTGCTCCCGCTCACGGACATGATTGTATGCGGCCCTGGCTTGGTCCCAGGCTGCTGCCTGAAATGGCCCTAAGTCGTTGACATCTTTCAGCGTTGCTCTGAATGCTGCAACCGCATGCGCGTCGATGGTGTTGTATCTCTCTCCCAACTCCTTAAGGGAGGTGTTGATCTTGCAATATCTCGACACCATCTGGGTGACCTGAGCTTCCTGGACTGGCTCGGCCCAGCTGTCAATTTCTGACGTGTCTGCCTCAAAAGACAGCCAATTCATCTTCACCTGCTCAAGGGTCAGAAACTCTCCATCCTGGACGAAGCTCGGGCAACCGTGCTCAGAAAGAGCGTTGAAGGGGGCCAGGCAAATGTTCATTTCGTGGTCTAATGCGTCCAGCATTTTCCTGGCGGCCCTTATTTTCTCTGTTTTTTCAAAATAATTGTGCAAGGTTACCCTTGCATCTGCCCATTCTAAGGCAATTCGGGACATTGGGGGAAATCGGAGGCCTTTGCGCTCGTACTCCTCAAGTTTTAATGCCAAGTCCAGCCACTGCTTCGCTTGGTGTTCGGCCTCCTCTACCACAGGCTTTCCCTGGGCAGATACTTCTTGGATCCTGGACGCGAAATCCAGGACGGATATGGACCTGACAACGTTGGCCCTGCATCCCTGCAGCAAACCAGCCCGCATCGTTTTGACCTTATTCTTCGAAAAGGCCGCCGTCTGGGATGTTTTCTCCTCGAGCTGAGATTTAGCCTGCCTTAACGAATCCTGGAGCTGAGAGACCTGCTCCAGCGCTGCCCTTTTCTCCTCTGACAGCTGTTCGGTTGTCTGTCTTTGCGCTGCGGCCTCCTGCTGAGAGGCGGCGAGCTGGGCTTTCAGGTCATTGATTTCCTGCTGTGCAGACTCCAGCTGCGCGGTGGCCCTAGCCAGATCTTCCTCCAGCTGCCTTGAGTTATTTTGCAGCCGAAACAGCGTCTCTTGACTTTCGAGTCGCTTGACAAGGAGATTATGGGTTCTGCGACGAATACCGTTGATTTCGTATTCCTCGTTTATGTCGTCAAAGCTCTTCTCCTTGACTTGGTGTTCATAGTCTGCCTCGGTCATTTCTCGGAGAGGCTTCTTCACTTTCGGAATCAACTTCTCAGTTCTCAGCACTCTCCTGTCCAAGTCGTACTTGGTGCGCTTCACCGGGGCAGCTATCTCCTCGGCTCTTCTCCGTTTGACGCCCTGAAGGAAAGAGGCGGAACACCCTACGGCCTTTGCTGCCAGAGGCTGATCATCTGTGATCTGCAGCTGTTCTCCCATGAAGTCAAGGTCTTCCAGCATCGGATCTTGCTGCGGCATTTTTCCTGCAAACAGCGAAGCAGGAGGTATTCCAGAAGTCGTGGTCGCTTTTAAGGGCGACCGGGTCCTAGGGGAAGCGAGCGGCTGAGTGGAAGGTGTAGGCGGGGTTTTGAACAAGGGAGGTGAGCGGCGCGGCGATGTAGGCACAGCTTCGGCACTGGCCGCGGGCGAGGGGTCTAGGGTTTGACTGAGGGACTGGAAAGCGTTCGGGTCCTGGGCGAACTGGTCGAAGGAATGGGGGCTATGGGAGGGTTGGGTGGTCTGAGGAGAAGAGGATGCAACTATGGCTTGCCCTGATACAATGGGGGACGGCGTTATGGCAGGGCCGACTGGGATTTGGGGGAGCGGGGAAGTGGACGTACCTGCGGGCTCCGCCTGAGCCGCTGTTTGAAGGACGCCTGCAGCCCAAGTTTCTGCTTCTATCTCAGGGCTGTCTAACGAGACGATTTCCGGCGCGGCTGTCCCTGTCCGTGCTGCGGCCGTTTGCTGTGCAGACTCCTTAGGCCGCTTGGCCTTTTCGCTCCTCTTCCTCTTCTTTTCTTCTGGCGCTGCAGCTGGTTCAAAGGAGGGAGAGGAGGTTGGGGCGGCAGGTTGCGATGTTCCCACGGTAAACTTGTACCTGGGTCTAGACGGGAGGATGCTTGCCGCGGCCGTTCTACTAGCTGGTTGTTCTGGCGCCTTTTCCTCTTGGGGGGCCACCTCAGGAGTTGACTTTTCTGGCCCTTGTGCCCTTTCAGGTAAGGCTTCAGGAGCTGGAGGCAACATTGGGCCCACTTGGCTGCTCGTTGGTGTCGCGCTGGAAGTCCCGGGAGTAGGCAATTGCTGGGACGGGGACCTCCTTCTATACCTTTTCCTGGCGCCTCGGGGAACGCAATCTCGAAATGCGAAAGGCCGCCATGTGTCAGCGTATTGATCATATAAGGCCGAAAACTCATCATCAACGGCCAACGTCTTCCGGTTAGACTTATCGTGTTGCATGCGGCACCTCATCTTCCAGCATTCAATGATTTTGTCCTTTTGCCAGTTGAGGGGCGCCACCTTGGAGAGGAATTTCTTGAAGCCCGCTGAGTCTAACCGGTGATCCGGGTTTCGCTCTGGATCATACGCCACCTCTTCGCAGTAAAAATCATGCCATGGCGGCCATGATTGCATCCGCTCAATGTGCCATTCCAGGTCTGCGCCTGTTCTATTGCACCTTTCTTGCATGATCTCTGCTCGGGGGCAGATATGCACAAACTTTCCCCTGACCCCAATCGGGTCATACTTCCAGCGCTGAGGTAGCTGTATCAGGCCCATGTCGATGAGCTCTCGTTCGAGGTAGACATGCTGTCCAATCTCGCGTACTTGGATGTTCGCCCAGGTAATAGGATATTGGAAAATATGGCCTCTCTTCTTTCCCTGGCCGAATTCCTCCTCGACATAGTCCATCTGGCGTGATAGCTCCATTCCGAACTGATGGTCAGTGCAGAAATAGGGCAGCAAGAACGACTTCCCCTTGAATCCGTAGATTCTGACTACAATGCCCTGCGTTAGCCGGAAGGTGTCCCCGCATTTGTACTTCCTCAGATAGCTCGTCATGGCCTCTGGCGGGCGGGATGCCTCACCGTTGAACAGCGCTAGGACCATACCTAGAAATTTGAAGTTGAACTCGTAGTATGACCCTTTCTTGTACAGGGCTTCAGTCCACTCGTACACAGGCAGCGGCTCTCCTTTTTCATTCACCTTCTTCAAGTCAGGAACTTTAATCCGGTAGTGCGTGTGGTACAGGCACAACCATGTGAGGAACGAGCAGAGCCGGAATTCTGTTGTCTGCTTCTGCTGCAACCTGACCAGGTTCGAATGTATGGCGTACGCCAGCCAATCTGCCCAGTCAAAGAAAATAGGGCGCCTCCCACTCCTTTGCGCCGTGGAGTCGTAAAACTCCCCATGCAGGATGCATTCTGCTAGCGCCAGCTGGTACGGGCGTACCACTCTGTCGGAATCGCAGCCGAGTACCCACGGCAGGATGATGTATATGTACTTGTTTTCGAACCTGTCCAGGGGTATAGGGCCTGTCGGCCACTGTCCGGCTGGTAGCGGAGTCTTCAGCTCTGAGTCGAGGAATTCTCTCATCCTCTTGGTCTGGGTGAATCTGCCCGTCTGTTCGTCCAGGTTAATCCTCCTGAAAATTGCGTTGGGGTCGTACTGGAGCCCCGGGCGAAAGCTGGCTGGACGCTTTCCCTGAAGAGTGTGAACAATACTCTTCCTTTGTTGTCACAGACTTGTCGGGCAGCTGGCTTGTAGTATGCCACAATGGATTCAACCAGCTTCGGGCATTGGTCGACAAGAGGTCACAAGAACCAGTACAGGTTCGATTTGTATGTAGCCCCGACGTGGTGTGAAAGTGAAACCTTGTCAGCCCACTTCACAATATTCGGCCGCAACTTGGTGAGGTTGATAGAGAACTCGCCATCTTTGTACCCGGCCAGGCGATTGATGGGCGGCGGTGGAGCTTGCCCTTGGCTTCTCTTCGACCTGGTTCTCCTTGTTTGCTCTTGCGGCGCTTCGCTCTCATGAGCGCTGGATTCTGTCTGTTCTTCAGCCTCGCGTTCTTCGTCGCTGGACTGTGCCGGCATTGGCGCTTTCCCCTTGTCCATTCTCTCTTTTCTGCTCGAAGTGGCAGAGACGGGGATTCTGGCTACTGATTGCTCAATTCTGGACCTTGCAGCTCAGAGTCAGCTCGACAATTTGGATGTTCTGAGTGTGCCAGGGCCTCCTTTTCTAGGCAAGGAATACAACATTAATGGCGCAAGGGAGGGGGTTAAGGTGATTTGCCTGAAGTTGGTGGAAGCGTTATAATTCTTTGGCGGCCGTGCGTGGGTTTATCTTTGGAAAGCGTACCCTGGTTGTGGTTGGTCCTAATGCGCCTGCTTTCTTAATGACATCCTTTTTGAAAGTCGCGCAATCATTTTTTAGAATTTTTTCGGACCTCGTGCTTCTAATGACGTCATAGCCGCCGCCTGGGCACACGCTTCGAGGGAGAACTTTTGGCCCAGGGTTTTAAGGAGGGACGCAACCCAACTTCGCACTATGCCACACTGTGCTGTTTGGGCCCACACTTAGAAACATTTTATCTTTTTTCCTCGTTTCCCGCGACAGGTCACCCAAGGTGCGCCCGAAATTGAGGGCGCACTCGGACTTCGCCCAGAAAACGTGCACACTCCGACTTCGCCCAGACTTGCTTGCGCAGTCAGACTTCGCTCAGAAAAGTTGCGCAGTCTGTCTTCGACACTTAGCCGATTTTTGCTCTGTGCTCCCCGACTGCGCTCCCAAGACGGTGCGCAGTCCGACTTCGCTGCGAAGTCGGATTGCGCACCCAACACTTAGTAAAATTTTGGCCTTTTTGTCAGCTGCCTTCTCTCAAACTCCCGGTGTCGCACTGTTCCAGGAGCGATGCCCGACTTCGCTGCGAAGTCGGAGTTTGCTGTAGGCTTCACTTAGGCTCTTGAAAACTAAAAGCTGAATGCTGAAATAAATATATACAGTCTGATAAAAATGCAGAAAAGAAATATATACAAGGAAGGACCCGCCTGGGGTGCCTTCAATGGTGGTAAATCTTCAGGTGGAACCGGTTGACGGGAATGGGAAGAAGCTGTCCCTCCATGTCCCGGAGCACGAATGCATTAAATTGGTTCACCTGAGCAATCTGATAGGGACCTTCCCAGAGGGCATGAAATTTGCCATGGTTGCCCGGATTTGCTTTCAGTGAGTCCCACTTCAGCACTAGGTCCCCGATTTTGAAAACTCGGGCGGTGGTGCCTTTGGCAAACCAGCCTTGGGTCGCTTCAACATATTTAGTAAAGGCCTGGTTTCTCTTTCTTCTTCTAACCGCAGCAGTTGGCACAGTCTGGCGTCCACTGGATCCCCGTTGCCTCTTTCTTCATCCAACATCCAGAGTGCGGGTATCTCTACGTGGGTAGGCAGAACTGCCTCCTTGCCATACACGAATGCATTAAATTGGTTCACCCGAGCAATCTGATAGGGACCTTCCCAGAGGGCATGAAATTTGCCATGGTTGCCCGGCTTTGCTTTCAGTGAGTCCCACTTCAGCACTAGGTCCCCGATTTTGAAAACTCGGGCGGTGGTGCCTTTGGCAAACCAGCCTTGGGTCGCTTCAACATATTTAGTAAAGGCCTGGTATGCTTTTTCTCTTTCTTCTTCTAACCGCAGCAGTTGGCACAGTCTGGCATCCATTGGATCCCCGTTGCCTCTTTCTTCATCCAGCATCCAGAGTGCGGGTATCTCTACGTGGGTAGGCAGAACTGCCTCCTTGCCATACACGAGCGCGTAGGGGGATGTCTTGATAGACTTCTTGAATGATATGCGATCCGCCCACAGTGCCCGATTCAGGAGCAGGTGCCATGTCCTCTTGTTTCTCGCGATTGGGATGGGCAAGCGGAGGAGGGCTTTTGCTCTGTCAGGATCCACTGCAAGGCCTTTCTCGGAGATGACATTTCCCAGCAGCTTACCTTCTTTTACCGCGATGACTGACTTCTTCGGGTTGATGGAAATGCCGAATTCACGACATCTCTCAAATATCTGCCGCAGGTGGGAAGCATGGTCCTCTCTTCTGTGGGAAAATACAGTCATATCATCCAAGTAGATGACAATGACCTTGTTGAGTAGCTCTCGGAAGGCCAAGTCCATGGCTCTTTGGAATGTAGCGCCGGCATTAGACAGGCCGAAGGGCATGCGTTGATATGCAAACGTTCCCCATTTGGTGGTGAACGTTGTCTTGTGTTGATCTTCGTCCTTTACCCATATCTGGTTGTATCCAGAGAATCCGTCCAAGAGAGAGAACCTCTGCGCTCCAGCAACTATGTGGAGGATCTGATCGATTTGGGGAAGCGGGTAATGGTCCTTTAGCGAGGCTTGATTTAGATTTCTGAAATCCATGCAGAGACGGATGTCTCCATTCTTCTTCCTCACAGGGACCAAATTCGCAACCCAAGATGAATGCTTGATGGGGTAGATGATTTTGGCTTCCAGCATCTTCAAGAGCTCAGCTTTCATCATGGCTTCAATCTTCGGGTTTACAACCCTTTGCTTCTGCCGGAAAGGTTTTGCATTATCTTCTAGCTCTATGGTATGCTGGATCATCTGTCTGTCATACCCCTTCAAGTCCTGGTAGCACCAGGCTACAATATCGGGGAACTCTCTGCATAATGATCTGATCTGCTCGAGTTCCTCTTCAGTGCAGTCCGTCCCGACCTTGATTGTTTTTCCAGGTTCCAGCTCCAGGTCTACGTACTGCTTGGGGTCTACTTTGATCCTGTGAGATATTGCTCTATCGTTTTGATAGACTCTCTAAGGTAATCAGTCCTTTTGGGACATGATTATTTTTCAACTGTATCAACCCCTCGTACTGCTCGTCATCAGGGTCTCTACCTTCGATTGTACATGCTTCGGTAATAAAAAAAGTGACGATATCCTCGTCACAATCAAACACCTGCCAGTGGGTGTCTTTATCAGGCACAGAAGGCCTGTAGATGGTACGAACCGGCTTCGGCTTCTGGACAGTGTCATCAGCCGGAACGTACCTGGCTCCAACAGACGCCAGAATGTCAGCGTGCTTGTTCTTCTCACGTGATATGGCTTTGACATTCAACGAGTCGAATGACTCCATCAGGTCCCAGACACGATTACGATACGCCTTGAGATAATGCTTCTTGGAGGCGCACTTATTCGTAATCTGGTTGCACACCAGCTACGAGTCGCCAAAGATCTGCAAATGTTTTATCCCCGGTCTCTCCGCTTTTCTCAAACCCAAGCACAGGGCTTCATACTCCGCCGCATTGTTAGTACGGCTCCAGGCCAGCCTGTAGGTGTAGTCCTTCTGGATCCCGGACAGGGAAACCAGGAGTACACCAGCACCGACGCCATTTTTGCATCGGGTGCAGGTCCTACCTCTTTCTTGGCTGACTGGTCAAGTCTCTCAGGCTGAGTGACGGTGTAGCAGCCTTGCTCAGTCTCGATCATGGCGTTGAAGTCCAGCAAGGAGAACTCATCCTCCACTTGTAACAGCTCAAGAGCTTGCTCTGTCATGTCCACCACCACCAGTTCCTCAGTCGTCAGCTGAACCATGCAGTTCTGTGACTCTTCTCCGGGTATCTTCTCTACTAGAAATGTGGAAGGCTTTTCATTGTAGATCTTCAATCTCCTTCCTTTGAAGGGCACTTCCATGTGTGAGTAATCCAGAGACAGATACCCACCCAGCTTTGCAGTGAACTCCTTGGAGAGACACATGCCGAAGTAGGGTTCCAAGTCGACAACCACGACTTCCTGTATGACCACTATGTCAAGAGCTTTGTGCAGCCGGATCGGGATATCCTTGATGACACCAACTGTCTTGACGAGGGTGCCGTCTAGTTGCAGCACACCTTGGCTGCTCCTTGTATACTCCATACCGATCTCGTCGCAGACGGCTCTTGGCATAACGGTCGTGGAGGCACCGGAATCCACCATGCGGTTGTGAACTATATAGCCTTCCATCCGCAATGATAGATAGAAAGGAGGTGGTCTGTTTTTTCCGGTGGCGGAGACTGTCAGGGGTTGAGCTAACACGGCAGGCTGCGTCGGCTTCCCGTCTTTTATGTTCTTCAAAGATTCCTGCAGCGAGATCAACTTGCCCGGGGAGCAGAAGAGCCTCGTACATACTTATCTTGGCGGGAGTCCTCTTTAGCTCGTCAACTATGCTGTAGCTTGAAGTGCTGGCTCCCTCCGCTTCTTTCGCAGGCTCATACTTAGTCCGGTATTGCTGCGTGGCTTCGACTCTGTCTTTTTGTCAGCGACGGATATCTCAGCTTCTCCTGAGCTTGTTCTTTTGTTTCAGCTGGAGGCTGAGCTGCGGGAGCTTTTACTGCGGGAGCTTTGGGCACAGGAAACTTTCCCTTGGCTGCATGAGGCCATAGTGACTTGCCAGGTGGTAGCCCAGCAGGTTGCGCCTTTTCTCTTCTGGCGTATACCTTTAATGGCTTTGCTTGGGCCGCGGCAGCTTCCACAGGCTTTCTGCCTTCCTTAGGCAGGGGCAACGCGGGATCATCTTCTGGGACGGCAAAGTTGCCTTCATCGTCCAGGATCATGTATAATTCATCCTCTATGGCGCTGCATGCCAGGGTCTGGAGGTAATACTGATGCAGCGTGCACCCTTCTTTTGAGTGTGGATCGTTGCATGTGGAGCACTAGTTAACCTGGTTAGAAGTGCCAGGTTGATCCTCAATGGCAGCATTTCTTGCAAGGGGTTGCCTTTGAGCTTGTCGTTCTGCGGCTTGGTCTTTCGTTAGCGCCGGAGGAGGATACGGCCTCCTTGGAAGGAACTCCATCTGGGCTTGCTTCTTCTTCATTATCGTCATGTCGTTAGACATGGTATGATACCCAGAGGCTAGAGCCCGTACCTCTTGGAGGATTTTATTTTGAATATCATTGTCTGCAGGTGGCAACTGAGCCGGCGGAGGTAATGCAGCCAATGGCGGGGGCGCAGAATATGCCGCGTACTGAGGGGGAGCTGGGAGTGCGGGATACTGCGGAGGAGGAGGCGGCGGGTTAGGATAATGTATTTGAGGAGGGCCGTAGGGGTTTACAACTGGTGCCGGATTCCATGGCTGCTGGGGGTGCTGACTTGAAGATGAAGGCATCACACCAGAGGCCGATGGGTACTGGGACTGAGGAAAATCAGGATAAATAGGGGGCTGCACTCTATGCGGGAGTCTGCCTATGGAGATTATATCTAATTCCGCTTGTTGGGCAGCTTCGTATAGGGCAGGGAAAGAGTCGACTCGCGCTATCTTCAGAAGTAGGCAAATATCTGAGTTGAAAGACCTCAGGTAGTAGTGTGCAGCCTGACCTGCTGAAGGTCGCAGTTCGCGAGGCACTCTTTTCCAAGACCTCGCAAACCTTATGTTGAAGTCTGACACCTCCTCTTGCGGGTGTCGTTGGATGCTTTGGAACTGATGCAACAACGAAGAGGGATCGGCAGACTCGTTGCATCCTTTTACAAGTCTGCCTGCCAGTTGAGGCCACCCCGTGATAGATCCTTCTGGCAAGGATCTCCACCAATAGAGAAGCTTCCCCCTTAGGGAAAGGGCCAGTAGACGGGTCTTGACACTCTCGTCAGTAATAGAGTGTAGCGCAGCCAAGGCCAAAATGTCCTGGATGTGTTCATACGCCGTTTTGCCGTAGCCATCATAAGTGGGGATGGCCTTCAGGGCAGCGGGGGGTACGACCTGTTGTCCGACTAGGGCCAAGGGCCCCGTGGAGTCGACCGCCGGGAAGAGATCGTCATCATTCTGCTGAGCAGCCATTTCTTCCTCTCCTCCGGTAGTGTACTCGGTATCGGTACCGTCCGAAGATGTAGATTGCTCTTCAACTTCGGCCTCTTCGATTTCGGGCTCGGATTCGTCTATGCGAGCTTGGTAGTCAGCCAGCCTGACGCGCTCTCCTGGAGCGGTAATGTCAATTTCGTAAAGATCAGGCTGGTTTCCCGGATTCCTTGCTCTCCACCTTCTTGTATGCATGAAGGCGCTTGGACCGGTCTCACGGACTCAGAGAATGTTCAGGTACTTGCAGAGTCGCCAGGTGTTCTAATTTTAACAGCAATGAAGCGAACACCGATGCTTCGATTCTGTTTTGGGTGGGAAACTTTCGGGTCCCACCGGGCGTGCCAGAGAAACTGTTGGTTACGAATCTGCCATTAGGAAAGGATTTCGTGGAATGCGCCCCAGATTCGCCCACCAGATTGAAAGGCCGGAAGGAAGGAATGCCTTCCGTGCCAATCTCCGGAGAAGGCCGGCTTCCTATGGGTTTTCTCAAGTGTTTTAAGATAAGAGTGCAGGAAAGAAATTGAAATGCGAAAAGAGATGCAAATGTGATTTGAGTTGGGTGGGGGAGATAAGCAGCACGACAACGATCAATCACCACTACTAACAACAATTAAATACAGAATACACAAAAGAAACCACAACTGTCACACATCCTATGTATCCTCTATCTATGCATTCCAGGAATACTTAATCATCAAATACCGGAATCCAGATTTCAGAATAACAGTAAGCAATGAAATAAGCAACATGAGGCAGAAATGTCAAGTAAAGGCAACATAAAGAATGATAACAACAAATAGAGCCAAGTGTGTGTCTTGCATTCAGAAGCAAACGTATAGCTACAATGGTTCCCTAGCAGGATATCCCCCTTCCACCCCTTTACAATGATGTGGTGTGGCTATTTATAGCGCAATTTCCCCCGATTACAATCTTGGGCACAAAATCCCAGACCCGACAATAGCTGACAAAAGCTGACAAAAGCGGCAAAAGAGCTGCTGATGTTGACTCCTGCAAGACAGGGACTGTACTGGCAGCAAGGTTCACCTGAAGTCTTGGCAGCTACGTGGCAGTGCGGTTGATGAAACTTCAAGTCAGCATGAATGCGGGTGGCTGCGGTAGATGGAACTTTGCGTCAGCTTAAATGAGGGCAGCTGGAGGAGGTGATTTGGCCCATGCTTGTCCTTTTTCCCATCACATCTCGGCTCGGATCCCGAGGCTGGAAACTTGTCAAATTCTGATGAGGGACGTATCTGCCTTGGAAGGCAGTCTCTCTTTTGTGTCCTACTTCGCCCGGAATCGGAGCGCAATTGGACAGCGCAAGTGGGGAACGACGCAGTTGGGGAGGCCTCCGTGCCTTAGTCTGTTTTTGGGCCACTTGAAAGATATTGCCCGACTGCGCACAAGTTAGAGGGCGCAGTCCGACTTCGCTGCGAAGTCGGGTTGCGCACTCCGACACTTAGTCAATTTGGCCTCTGTTCAGACTGCGCACAGGAATCAGGGCGCAACCCGACTTCGCTGCGAAGTCGGGTTGCGCTCTCATACTTAGCCAAATTTTGTTCATTTTCGGTCTGCTTCCGCACTTCGCATTCCCGAGTGTGCTCGAACTTAAGGGCGCACCCCGACTTCGCTGCGAAGTCGGGTTGCGCTCTTAGACTTGGAATTTTTCAGGGAATGTTTGCTCTGTTTTGGCCGAAGAAAGAACAAGGGGAAAAGGGAGGAATGCAACTGATAGAAGGGGAGAAAGGGAACAATGGAGAAAGGGAAAGGAGATGGAGGGAAGGGAGAGCAGCATACTTACAAAATTTGAAAACATGGCACCCCGTGCAAAATGTGGCAACAGGAACTTAAGACAAGATATGTACAATAGTTACAAAGCAGTTGGAAGGTGAGGTGCTTTAGATTCCAATTGTTCAAGAAGTGGTTCGTGAATTGTCTCTTCAACTTCCTTTACCTGAAATGCCAATTGTTAGATGATCAGGTGGCTAAATTGGTCCTATGCAAAATTGTGTCTGACATCTAGTGTTGGAAGGTAGTCTTTCAGTTCGATAGTGGATGATGACATTTGAAGTTGGTGCTATAGGTTTGTTGGCGCCACTTGGGTTGGTGCCAAAGAGTTTGTGCAAACATGTCATGACTCCATAGTGCGGCTTGGTGCTATCCCGTTTGGCAAAGAGCGTAGATAGGGACCAAGGTCTGCAACCTGGTAATGCATTGGCATCAACTTTTTTGGGACTTTGAGCAAACCCCTACTTTGTCGAGATTAGATGTGGTGGCATGAAGGACAATTTCCTTTACGAGGTTGTGGCATTGGATGAATTATGCGTTAGAGTTGTGCAACAAAACAGAGCATAAAAAAATCTTTCTCATAAGAATGCAACTTTATTTAAGATAATGCAAATGTAAATACACTACGAAATCCAAGGCCCACATAGCCATGTTGGTAATAGTATAAATGCTTAGAAGGTGGCATGCATGGTGTAGCAAGGTACAGGTTACTCTGTGCCAATGTAGTGAAAGAAATAGCAGAACAAAGGCTTAGGGACTATAGGGCCAACTGGGTCAACATGGTGAGAATGATGGAAAGAGAAACTTAGTAGATCCTCAAAGTAAAAACAGAAAGTGGAGATCAAAATTACGAATCAGGCAAAAAGAAGTGGGAGAAAAACAGGCTAGGACAATCATATACTATACGCAAATGTATAACAATCCCAAAGCAGTTGGGAGGTAAAATTGTTTAGCTTCCCAACTGATCAAGAAGCAGCTTCAATGTAGTTACAAAATTGTCCATTTTGCTTTCTTTGCAACTAGTGCTAGTTTGTGAAGTGCCAATTCACAAGACTAAATGAGTGCATGTGTCTTCGATGCCTAGCATTGGAAAGTTGCCCTCTATGCATTTTGGTGTTCGGCGATGACTGTCTGTGTTCATTGGTGCCAAGGCGAGGCAGGTACCATACTGGTCATGTCGCCACAAGTTGGGTTGGCGCCATGAGGAAGTCAGGATTTGTAGGAAGAAATGACGTTCGCTTGTCTGGTGAGAAGTCTAGATTGTTGCCAAGGCTTATGAGCTGTAAATGTTGTGGTGTCATAATACTTGAAGACTTAAGCAAACCATGGTTTGCTCAGATTAGATGTGGTCTCTATATCTAAGCCTATATAAAAAAGCAGAATATAAGATATGCATTATGTCAAAGTTGAGGCTTGATAATCTTAACAAAAACATAAATCTATTGTATGCCTTGTAGATAGGGGTGAGTGCTTTCTCGAGACGAGGGAATGAGATGAATTAGGAAGGGAGGGATTGATAACTTGACATGATCTTAAATGGCGATATTAGTCTCAGACTAGTACTTACTGTAGACGTCTAATCTAGACGGGTAAGGCTAAATGTGTAAGACTCAGACGTGTGGCACTAGGCGTGTACGGTCTAGACGGGTCAGGTTCTAGACGGCTAGATGTCCCAGATGGGTAGTGCAAACGTCATAGACAGGTAGTGCAGACTTCACAGATGGGGGTTGATGTCTCGGACGGGTTGCATAGGGCTTAGACGGGTATCTGTCAAGGTCTAGACGGATAGGCCTAGACGTCTAACTACCAGGCTTAGACGAATAGGGCCTAGACGTCTACTGTAATACACCATCATCCAGTCTAGCACACAACAGTCTATCTCGTACAAGCCATTGATCAATACCTGCAATATGATAATACAACAACAATGCAATGACACATAACACATGCTCCAGAACAATACTTGTTGTAATGGATCTGCATTTATGTTAAGTATGGACTGCTTCAATATACAATGGATAGATTACAAAAATGAATAGGGGGGTACTTATAGGGCAAGCTCAGGCGGTTACTACAACCAACCTGGCTCAACCGTCCCAACTTCCCTATGTTAACCTTTAACAAGTCTGTTTACTGCGTAACAACTAGTCTTAGACGTCTAACAAATCCTGGATGCCTAAACTAATCCTAGACGTCTTAACTAATCAATCTACGTCATGTTAACAAATGACAATTGGTTTTGTCCTTTAGTGCATTTCTATTAATCAGTCCGAATTACAATTGTCGGCTGATTTTACATTGCAAAACTTAGGAATACCAAAATTGCTTTGTACATTTATCAAAATTGCTTGTCTCGTAGACATTCTATCAAACAGTTCGGCATGTCATGTCTTCTTCGAACTGCTGTCTACATCTATCCTCCCCTTCGAAGAAGTCGATGTCCTCAATGACTTTCTACGTTATCCTGTTAGGGTGTCGGCATCTTTTAGTGTTGCAGCCTGTAGGATGTCCTCAATGACTAAGGCACGTAGGCCTCCCCAACTGCGTCGTTCCCCACTTGCGCTGTCCAATTGCGGCATTCTTATACCTTGAGTCGAAAAGCTTTGCGTTCATCTCAAACTCGCTTGGCGTAAGTATAATACTTGGCCCATTCTACTTTCATGTTGGCTCGTGTTACCATCTCTTGAAGCTTAGACAACAATTCTAATTAACGCTAAATGAACATCTCCTCCATCTGCTACGTTGTCACTATTGAGGACAATGATACCTTCTGTGCCAATTCTGCCTTGAGAGCTGCGTCACGCTTCTGAGATTGAAAAAGTTCATTGCGCAAGGCCTCGCATTCTTTTTGCCAAGTCTCTTCATTTAGGCTATTTGGGGCCACTAACTTTGTACTTTGCTTGATCAACAATTACTTAGGCTCCTTATGCTTCTCGCAAGTTATTATCCTCCAAAGGATTCCACACTTGCTCCACCTCAAGTTGTGAAACTTCGTCTTGAGGTTGTGTCCTTTGATTTGCCAGTCGTGCACTTCGTCGCAATGGTATTTGACTCCTTCCTCGATTTCCTTGTGGCCTGGAATTTGTCATTCACCTCTTTGCCTTATCACAAATACTTCTTGACCCAAAGATAGATTACGCAACGGTACCAAATGTAGATAGGGATGAGTGCTTTCCCGAGACGAGGGAATGACAGGAATTAGGAAGGGAGGGACTGACAACTTGACATGATCTTAATTGGCGATATCAGTCTCAGACTAGTACTTACTGTAGACGTCTAGTCTAGACGGGTAAGGCTAGATGTGTAAGACTCAGACGTGTGGCACCAGGCATGTACGGTCTAGGCGGGTTAGGCTCTAGACGGCTAGGCACTCAAACGTGTAGCCTATCAGACGTGTAGACTGCCTAGACGTGTAACTGCTAGACGTACCAGACGGGTAGTGCAAACGTCACAGATGGGTAGTGCAGACGTCATAGACGAGTAGACGTCTCGGATGGGTTGACGTCTCGGAAGGGTTGCACAGGGCTTAGACAGGTATCTGTCAAGGTCTAGACGTCTAACTACCAGGCTTAGACGGATAGGGCCTAGACGTCTACTGTAATCCGCCATCTTCCAGTCTGCAACTGTTTTACCTGCAACTGCACAACAACAAGAGCAATACAAGCATACACCAGTCTATCTCGTACAAGCCATCGATCAATACCTGCAATATGACAATACAACAATGCAATCACACAGAACACACGCTCTAGAACAATACTTGCTGTAATGGATCTGCATTTATGTCAAGTATGGACTGCTTCAGCATACAATGGACAGATTACAAAAATGAATAGGGGGGGTACTTATAGGGCAAGCCCAGGCAGTTACTGCAACCACAACCGTCCCAACTTCCCTATGTTAACCTTTAACAAGTCTGTTTACAACGTAACAACCAATCTAAGACGTCTAACAAATCCTGGACATCTAAACTAATCCTAGACGTCTTAACTAATTAGTCTATGTCATGTTAACAAATGACGACTGGTTTTGTCCTTTAGTGCATTTCTATTAATCAGTCTGATTTACAATTGTCGGCTGATTTTACATTGCAAAACTTAGGAATACCAAAATTGCTTTATACATTTATCAAAATTGTATATCAAAATTGCTTGTGTCTCGTAGACATTCTATCAAACAGTTCGGCATGTCATGTCTTCTTTGAACTGCTGTCTACATGCCTTTACTATATTGCACAAAATTCTAAATAATGTATAAGTTATTGAGATGGATATGAATATCTAACAGTTGTGAAAAAATCTCCTTCCCATGGTGATGGTTCTTGTCTCCTAGACATTCTACTATAGAACATGATATTCAAATGTTGTTGTTTTTTAACTCTATAAACCATGCAAAACTGATGCATCAAAAATGGAAAAAGATGTAGCATGCAAAACCAGAAATAATGTCCACGGTGGGCCAAAAAAGACCCAAGGGACTATAAAATGGACAACAATAACTGCCAGTGAGCGGGCCAAAGCACCCAACAAAGAAAGAAACTAAGATAAATATAAAGACGCGACTTGAGAAGCAGGCCAAAGGTCTGTCACAAAACTGAGTTGTCTTCCTAGAAATGAGTGCGAGACATTGCTAGTCCGGGTATCTGAAGAAGGTGTTTAAAGATCGAGAGTTATCCCTGAAAAGGCAATGAAATCTCCCTCAGATCTCAAGTGGATGGGACATTGAAAAATAAAGTGATATAGGGTTTCAACTTCTCCCAAGGAACAAAAAAGGCAAACCTGCTCCTCCCTTGGAAGATGGTGATCTGACTCAACTTGAAGCTGGTGGGAGCACACCTTGACCTATCCGATTGGAATCCGAATGTTATGCATTGTGTGTTGTTGAAGGTACTATGGGGGGACTATCCTGCCGTCTTGAATCTGAAGTAAATGCTTGTGGTAGAAAGACAATTTGGGGGAAAGAGGGGCAGTGGGAGAGATCCATGTGCAGCTGGTATACTGGAGACTAATATCCTTTAGATCTTGTGAAGCACCTACTCCTTATTAGTCCAAGAGGGGGGGAGAGCATCCAAGGAATAAGGAGGAAGCCCATCGATTTGTATCTGGATGCTTGCTAGGAGTGTAGAGACCTGAGAATACTAGCTGCTCTGACCCCCCTGAGAACTTGGAGAGAGGTCCATTGAGGAGCGAAGGGCAAGGTAAGGGTACCGTCTATAGCCCAAGGGGGTATCTCCCAAAGTACGGACCTTGTGAAGATAGGTAATAATAAAAAAGATGATCTCAAGCCGAAGAGGAGAGGCCCCAAACTCTGCCAAAATAATAGAACGGGGACCGTGCCCTTGCAACAAATGAATATTAACACACATAAAAATAAACAAACAAAATTTATTAATGTTCATAGGTGACCAGACCAGGTAAGTGGGACTCAAATATTACACTTGTTTACAGGTAGCCTGGGGGGAGCCAGAAATAGTGCTCAAAAGAATACAATAATATAAAGTGCAAGAAGAGTACAAAATACAAACTTCAACCTGAAATGGATAGAACATCTCTCTGTGTAGGTGGCATAATGTGGAATTTATACATCTCATCTTGTCCATATGTAATACATATACAGGTAGTGGCATAATGGGGGCTTAAACAGTTGTAAACTATCTGCTGTTTGGAAGAGGTGGACTGTGAGTGGAGGATGAACAGAGGAATCAAAAAATGCGTGCCTGTCTGGATCTCTTATGTTGTGGACCTATAGATTTGTTTTTAATAATATACTGGTTTATAGAAGATAACAGAGCTAATACAAAATTGTAACAAAGGAGAGAGACAGTGGAGAGAAGAATAATGACCAAATCAAAGATGAAACTGGCGCGATTTGGAAATACAAATTAACATACTTTTTAAAGATTGTTTGATGTACACTTGACCTTGACCACATATATAAAGAAAGAAAAAAAGAAACAACCAAACCAACTTAACATTCTAAACCATGAACCCATGAAACTTTTACATGCTCTTTTTTTCATAGAGACCCTTTTTTGCATCTATGTGATAAGTTGATGTTTAGCAAAGAGTATTGTTGTTTCCTTTGTGTGCCTGATTGCATTTCATGATGCTTAAGAGGGCTGTGTTCAATTGAAAACGGTTCATTACTTTAGAGGGGTGCAGTGAGTAGACCATTTTGTTGTTTTATTTTTGTTTTTGTTCCCCCCAGCTTGCTTTGATTGAGATTAATTTTGAATAATTTAATAAGTGACAAAATCATGTTACTATTGACCTCTTTCCATGTTTATTTAAAATGTAGCAAACGACCGGGTGGTTTAGTCGGAGTACCTTTGATCGATTGCGATTGCATGTTCGTGTAAGGTTTCTATCCTTACTTCCGGGTGATGCTGCGAGGGCACTAGCACATGCAGATTCAAAAATACTGGAAAGAGCCAAACGGAGGGCAGGTTGTGAAGGAACAACACATGAGAGTGATTCAGATGGGATTGAACATGTTGACAAAGTTTTAAACCCTGCTGATTCAACAATTCTTGCACACAATTCAAATCACGAGAGTCAACTTCAGCATGGTAAATTTTGGACAGCACTGACGAGTAGATTAGATCTAATCTCAATTTATTTGCTTCTATGTTTTGGAAACTCATTTGTTGTAGATGCTAGATTAGTTTAGATGAACATCAAAAATGCTGAAATATCAATATCTTGATATTATCATATTACTTATGAAGCATCTAAGAAGACACGAAAAAATATTGATATGGTTGAAGAGGATGACGATGAGAAAGATGGAGGAGATGACGATGAAGGCGAGGAAGAGGAAGAGGAGGAGGAAATGGAAGATTTTGACTACCCACCACCCAAGGTGAGAAGAATTTGATGCTTTCATTCTTTAGTGTCAGTGTTGTTTTCCTTTCTGATCATTTCACATGATATATTTATTTGTTTCAATTACAGGCACCAGGAGTTGGAAATGCATCACCAGGCAGAGATTCCTGTATCCTCTTCTAGTGAATTTTGCTGACATTATTAAAGTCATTTTACCTAAGAGAGATGATTGAAATAAATGGATGGCTATTTTTGAAGGAAAATAAAATGATTTTGGACTAATAATGTTAACAATAATGCTTGGTTTTGTTTGTAATTATAGATAAAGAAAATGTGATATAAATGCTCTTTCATTCGCAACAAGGATTTCCTTTGTCCATTCCTGACTAGCTTTGGAAAATTACTGTTAAATGGACATGCTTCTAGTCAACATTACACACCCTTGTAGCTGAGTAAGAAAGTGTGGTTTCCTTTCAAAGCATATTGATGACCTTATCAATTTTCTTTATCATTTCTATTGCTATTATTATAATTCCAATATTTTCGTTAAGAGTTTGTGGATGCTACCAGGTTCAGAAGATTGTTATTAGTAAGTAAATAATATTGTGAAAAATTTTAATTGGTTGAACAAGTAAGAAAACAGTGGTTGTGGAACAGCCATGGAGCCTATGAACAACTTATTACTGGAAGGTGTAGCATTCAAGAATACGATAAGTTGTAGAGGATACTGTTAAGTTGTCACTACTTTGTAGTGTATGTCATCAGATTGATTATCTACAATGATCCTCTTAGCTGTAAATTGGATATTGCCATCAAATTGATTCAGTGATTGATTTGTGAGGCGTCGATATGTTTTTTAGTGTGGTGAGTGGAGATCCTCGGAGTTATGTCATCAGTTATTTATGAATTGTTAGTTTGCTGAAACTGATAGGTAAGTTAGAAATAATCAATTTAGTTAAAGTCATTAATTGAACTGGACAGTAAGTTTTTTACTAACTAATGGTTACAAGTATCCATGAACATGCTCACCAGCAAAGATACACTGAAGTTGACGTGCTCAGCAATTCTTGAGATAGAGGAAGATCCAGAGTTTCTTGCAATATTATAGACTGGGCAGAGAAAATTTCAGTTATAGGGTAAAGTAGTTTTTAACGTTTGTGAGGCCATAGGCCATATGAGACGACCCTCATGGAGGATGTTCTTTACCCAATATATGGTTATCCAACCATACTCCAGTTATCCAACCATACTCTTGTTCCTTTCCAAAGTCTTCTTTATAATCTTCATCAGGTTCTTATTGGTAGACTCGGCTAGGCCGTTTCCCTACGGGTAGTAATTGGAAGACATTTTATGGTAAATCCCATACTTGCAGGTAAACTCTTTGAGTTCAGCCCCTGCGAACCTTGGTCCGTTGTCTGGCACTATTGCTTCTCGGATCCCGAAGCGAGTGATTAGGCTTTCAAGGAAACTGATGACCGTCTCCTAGTCAGCGTGCTTGGTAGGTATCACCTCAGCCCATCTGGTGAAATAATCGGTGGCTGTCGGAATGAACTTATGCCTTGCCGAAGAATTTGGCGTTATTGTCCCGATGAAATCTAGGCCCCATTGCTGGAACGAAGCCTCAGCCTGGATTGGCTGAAGGGGCATAGGTGCATTCCTATTTCTGCCGGTGAACCTTTGACATTTTTCACATTTTTGGCAGACTGCATATGCATCTGCGAAGAGGGTGGGCTAATAATAGCCCGCTCTGATGATTTTTAAGGCCCTTTCGGGCTTTCCCACTGCATAAAGGATGAAATCCTTGGAGTAATCCGGGTTTATCAGCACAGGCGCCTGAGCAATCCTTGCCTTAATCTCCTCAAAGGCTTTCTTCCTCTCTTCAGTCCAGACAAACTCAACATCCTTCTTCAGGAGTTCGGCCATTGGCTTGATTACTTGGGCAAAATCGGGCACGAACTTCCTCATGAAGTTGATTTGTCCAAAGAAGGACTGCAGCCCTTTCTTGTTCACTGGAATTGGCAACCGGAGAAGAGCCTTTGCTCTGTCGGGGTCAACTGCAAGGCCCTTTTCTGAAATGACATGGCCTAGGAGCTTCCCCTCCTTCACTGCAAAAAATGACTTATTGGGGTTAATAGATATGCCGAATTCGCGGCACCTTTCAAATACTTGCCGCAGATGGGAGGTGTGATCTTCTCTTCTGTGTGAAAACACAGTCATGTCATCCAAATAGATGACGATTATCTTGTTTAATAGCTCACGGAATGCTAGGTCCATGGCTCTCTGAAAAGTAGCCCCTGCATTGGACAGACCGAAGGGCATGCGCTGATAGGCAAACGTCCTCCATTTGGTGGTGAATGCCGTCTTGTGCTGATCTTCGTCTTTTACCCAGATCTGATTGTAACCAGAAAAGCCATCCAGTAGGGAGAATCGTTGAGCTCCCGCGACCACATGGAGAATTTGATCAATCTGAGGGAGCGGATAGTGGTCTTTCAGCGAGGCTTGGTTTAGATTGCGGAAATCCACACAGAGGCGAATGTCCCCATTCTTCTTTCTGACAGGAACCAGATTTGCGACCCAAGAAGAATGCTTGATGGGATAGATGATTTTTGCTTCCAGCATCTTCAAGAGTTCGGCTCTCATCATGACCTCGATCTTCGGGTTGACCGGCCTTTGTTTTTGCCTGCAGGGTTTAACCCCGTCTTCAAGTTCAATGGTGTGTTGGATGATCTCTCTGTCATACCCCTTCAAGTCCTGGTAGCACCAAGCGACAATGTCTGGGTACTCTTTGCACAAGGCCCGAATCTGCTCTAGTTCCTCCGGAGTGCAGTCTATCCCGACTTTGATCACTTTTCCGGGCTCAAGCTCCAGGTCTCTGTATTGCTTGGAGTCTACTTTGATCCGGTGAGATATTGCTCTGTCATTCTGATCAAATAGGCTCTCTAGGGTAATCAGTCCTTTTGGGACATGATTATTCTTCAACTATATCAACCCCTCATACTGCTCATCATCAGGGTCTCTACCTTCAATGGTGCTAGCTTCATGAATCAAGAAATTGACGATCTGCTCATCACAGTCGAACACTTGCAAGTGGGTGTCCCTATCAGGCACAGAAGGCATGTAAATAGTACGAACCGGCTTCGACTTCTGCATAGTGTCATCAGCCGGGACGTACCTGGCTCCAACAGACGCCAAGATATCAGCATGTTTATTTTTCTCACGGGAGATAGCTTTAACGTTCAGGGAGTCAAATGACTCCATCAGGTCCCAGACCCGATTGCGGTACGCCTTGAGATAGTGCTTCTTTGAGAGGCACTTATTGGTAATTTGCTTGCATACCAGCTCTGAATCTCCGAAGATTTGCAGCTGCTTGATCCCCAATCTTTCTGCCTTCTTCAACCCCAGACAAAGGGCTTCATACTCGGCCGCATTGTTAGTGCAACTCCAGGCCAGCCGGTAGCAATAATCTTTCTGCTCTCCTGAGGATGAGACTAGAAGAACCCCTGCTTCGGCATCGTTCTTGCATCGGTCGCCGTCAAAATATAGCTTCCACAACTCATTTGGGGCAGGGCCTATGTCTTCTTTTGCTGTCTCCTTTGGCTTCTCGGGTTGGGTGATGGAGTAGCAGCCAATATCTGATTCAATCATGGCATTGAAGTCAAGCAGGGAGAACTCATCCTCCACTTGCAGCTGTTCTATGGCTTCTTCCACCAGGTCCACTTCTCCTAGCTCTTCAGTCATCAGATGGACCGACTCATCCTGCTGCTCCTCTTCGGGCATTTTTCCAACCAGAAAGGTGGAAGGTTTCTCATTGTAGATCTTCACTTTCCTCCCTTTGAAGGGAACCTCCATATGAGAGTAGTCGAGCGACAGATAGCCGCCCAGCTTGGCGGTGAATTCCCTCGAGAGGCACATGCCGAAGTAGGGTTCCAGATCCACGACCACAACTTCTTGAATGACCACGATCTCGGGCGCTTTGTGCAACTGGATAGGAATATCTTTGATGACGCCTACTGTTTTCACCGGAGTGCCATCTAGCTGCAAGACGCCTTGACTGCTCGGCATGTATTCCATGCCGATTTCCTCACAGACAGCCCTTGGCATGACGGTGGTTGATGCGCCGGAATCAATCATGCAATTGTGCACCACGTACCCCTCCATTCGCAGAGACAAGTAGAAAGGCGGTGGTCTATTCTTTCCCGTGATTGAAGTGGTCAAGGGCTGAGCTAACACAGGTTGTGGTGGCTTTCCTCCTTTAACAGTTTTCAGAGACTCTTGCAACAGATCCACCTGCCCAAGGAGCTGGAGGGCATCATACATGCTTATCTTTGTCGGGGTCTTCTTGAGCTCATCAACAATGTTGTAGGCCGAAGTAGTGGGTTCCTCAGTTTCTTTCGCCGACCCGTACCTGGTGCGGTACTGTTGCGTTGCCTCAACCCTTTGCCGCTTTGTCAACGACGGGTACTTGAGCTTTTCTTGCGCCTGCTCCTTGGTTTCAGTCGGAGGTTGAGCCATTGGAGGTTTTGCTGGCGGTGGTTTCTCTTTCGCCGACGGAGGCAATGGAACTTAATCGGGAGCTCTTGCGGCAGGCTGTTCTTTTCCTCGCCTGGTATACACCTTCAAAGGCTGCATTTGGGCTGCGTCCACTTCGATTGGCTTCTTACCACCCTTGGTCATAATTGAAACCGGGTCCTCCTCTGAGACCGCAAAGTTGCGCTCTTCTTCCCGAATCATGTTGACTTGATCTTCCGGGTTGCTGCTGGCCAGAGTTTGGACATAATGCTGGTGTAGCATACAGGTAGCTTCCCCGTGAGGGTCATTGCATGTAGAGCACCAGTGCACATTGTCTGAAGTGCTCGGCTCCTCGTTGATAGCAGCATTCCTCGCGGGAGGTCTATTGGCTTGAGCCGCTTGGTCTCTTGTAAGCGCCGGAGGAGGATATGGTCTCCTAGGGATGAACTCCTGCTGGGCTTGCTTCTTTTTCATGATTGCCATGTCGTTGGACAGCGTCTGGTAGGCAGAAGCAAGAGATTGTACCTCTTGCAGTATCTTAGTCTGTATATCAATATTGGGTGGTGTTGACTGGGCCGGCGGAGGCAATGGTGCCAACGGCGGGGCTGGAGGTAGCGCCGGGTACTGTGGAGGAGCGGGAAGTGGCGGATATTGCGGGCGTGATGGGAGCTGAGGCGCCGGTGGAGTGGGGAAATGCACCTGGGGAGCAGAGAATTGGGTGACCACTGGAGCAGGGTTCCAAGATGGATTTTGATGTGCAGTAGATGAGGCAGGCGTTTGAGCAGACGCACTAGGATACTGTGATTGAGGAAAATCAGGGTAAATTGGCGCCGACATCCTAGGTGGGAGTCTACCAATAGCAATCAAATCCAGCTCCGCCCTCTGGGCTAGCTCGTACAACTCAGGGAAGGTGTTGATATTGGAAAACTTGATGATCATGCTGATATCTGAGTTGAAGGCTCTGAGGTAGTAGTAGGCAGCTTGTCCAGCGGTCGGTCGCAACTCAATGGGCACTCTCTTCCAGGACCGCGCAAACCTTACATTAAAGTCCGATATCTCCTCTTGCTGATGTCGTTGGATGGTTTGAAACTGATGCAGCAACGAGGACGGATCCGCGGACTCATTGAACCCTTTGACTAGCTGTCCCGCCAGTTGAGCCCATCCAGTAATAGCGTCGGTCGGCAAAGATCTATACCAGTATAGAAGCTTCCCTCGCAGAGAGAGAGCCAACAACCGGGTCATGACACTTTCATCAGTAATGGCGTGAAGCGCAGCTAAGGCCACGATGTCTTGGATATGTTCATATGCCGTCTTCCCAGTTCCATCGTACGTGGGTATGGCCTTCAAAGCAGCAGCTGGAACGACATCTTGCCCAGCTAGGTTGAGAGGTCCTGTGGAATCCCAGGCTGGGAATAGCTCGGGAGCAGCCTGCTGGTTCTGATTTGGTGGAGGATTTGCCATATTTGCGTTAGGATTGGGTTGAACAGGTGCTCCAGAAGCAGCTAGCTGCAAGTCAGGCTGCACAGGATCGGCCTGGTGGTCTGGAGAGTTCGGAGGATTCGGAGGATAGTTATCAGTACTATCCGAAGTTGGGCCTTGCTCGTCAACCACGGCTTCCTGCGAAGATGCTCCAACTAGCCTGGGGCATTCTCCGAAAGCAGTGATATCAAGCTCGTAGAACTCAGGATCCTCCTGCGTTTGTCTAGCTCTCCATCTTGTATGCATGAAGGGCTTGAAATCTTGGACCAGTCTTCGAGACTCAGAGGATATTCAGGTTCAGCAGAGTCGCCAGGTGTTCAAATTCGTCAGCACTGAAGCGAACACTGTTACTTCAATACTGCTTATGAGGTGAGACACTCGTGTCCCACCGGGCGTGCCAGAGAAACTGTTGGTTACGAATCTGCCATTAGGAAAGGATTTTAATCTTTTGCGCCCTAGATTCGCCTAGCAGATTGAAAGGCCGGAAGGAAGGGATGCCTTCCGTGCCAATCTCCGGAGAAGGCCGGCTCCTATACTAATCTATTTGGGGGTTTTTAGATGAGAGAACAGGAAAGAGATTGTAAATTGCAGAAAGAGATGTAAATAGCATGTGTTTCTGGTGGGAAAGAACAAGCAGCACGATTACTAGCAAATACACAAACCAACAACAATCAAAACAAAGCATGTAACAGAAACTAATATTGTTGTTCCTTCCTATGTATCCTTCCTTAAGTATTCCAGATTCAAATAATTGCCAATGCTCTAATCCAGGATGCAGAATTACAGCAATCAGAAAAATAAATGAACATAAGCAGAAATACTTGCAGAAGGCAGCATAAAAGAAAGAGACAGATATCAGAGCCAAAGATGCTTTGTATTGGAAGCAAGTGTTTGATACAGCAGAGCTCTCTAGCAATATGTTCCCCCCCCTTTTACAATGAAGTTCTACTGCTACTTATAGCAGAAATTTCCCCCCAAATTACAATTATGCACAAAACCCAAAACCTGCAAAATGTGTTGGGATTAGACCTCTGCTGGCCACGAGTGTACCTGCAGCAAGATTCACCTGGGATTGGTACGGCCCCGGACAGATTTGGTGGGTGAGAAGTCACATCTGGTTAATGTGGTAGGTGGGGTACAGTTTGCCCCTGAGGATACCATCAATGTTTGCCTACCCTGTACCTTTGTAGCACATCTTCTGTCCCATCTTGACAGGCTCGAATCCCGAAACTTGCACGTGTTTGACCTCAGTCTGAGGTTCCCAGAAATGGGGAGGGGTTGACCAAAGTCGCCTGATGAAAACAACGACCCCGGGAGTCGCTCCAGAATGGAGCGAACCCGGGATACATTTTACCTTAGAAAATTTGGCAACTTGGTCCTTCCTTATCTCGCAGTCGCTGAATGGGGGGAGAGACGACGACGATCGCTGGCTGAAAGCAGCGACGACGGGAGTCGCTTGGAAAATGGGCGACCAACGTCAATTCTCCGCTTCATGCCTTAGAATGATTTTGCAATTTGTTTTCCCTTGCTAACGATGGTCGCTGAAACAAAGAGCAACGACGGGCATCACTGACAGAAATGAGCGACCGACGTCGACTCTTGAAAATGGCACTTGCTGGCGGTCGCTTGAAAAATGGGCGACGATGGCGGTCGCTGGCGGATTTGAGCGACGACGGGAGTCGCTCCAGAATGGAGAGACCGACGTCGATCGCCGCCTCAACACTTAGTCGAATTTTGAATTACCTTCTCTCCGCCGACGATGGTCGCTGAAAAACGGAGCGACCGCGGGCGTCGCTTGGGCAGGGGAGCGACCAACGTCAAGTTTGCCACTTAGAAACTTTTGCGACCCTCCTCGCCTGTTGACCGTGATCGCTGAAAAATGGAGCGACCGACGTCGGTCGCTGAAAAACGGAGCGACCGGCGTCGACGCTCCATACTTAGACAAATTTCTACTTTTTCTCCCTTTGCCATGGTTCGCTGGAAATCGCTGTGATGACGACGATCGTTGGAAAGGAGGAGCGACAACGGGAATCGCTCCAAAATGGAGCAATGGTCGTCAACTCTCCATGCCTTAGATTTTTTTAATGTTTTGCTTATTGACGTCGGTCGCTTAGCGTTGAGGATCGCGTGGGGAGGCCGACGACGGCGGGGGTCTCTCCGAAATGGAGCGACCACGAGAAACTCCTGCACTTGAATAATTTTACCATTTTTTCTCAAACCTGCCAAATCTGCTGAACACCTGGAAATCAAAGCTGGAAACTGGAAACATGGAAGCTACCTGAACAAAGATGAAAAGGAGGGAGGAAGGAACAGTCTGATCTGAACAATTGCAGCAGTAATTTTCTATATTTTTCAAAATTTTTACCTCTTTGCAAAATGTGACAACAGGAAGAGAACCCATTCACAACATCGCCCATGCTAAAACGTCTACAATTTTGCATGCAACGATAAGAAAAGTACAGAAAAAGTAAAGAAACCACAAAATGTGAAAGAATACAATCTTAAGTAAGAGAGACAGCTGGTGAAAACACAACATAACAACGTCTTGACCATTTTTAATGGAAAAAGAGAAGTTTTACAATGATTTAGTCTCAAAAACTGCATACAACATGAAATTTAACAAAATGTGGCAAGAATGGCAACATCTCTGGCGGCTCGCGGGGTATTGAGCCTGCCTCAATGCAAAGATCCCAGGCCTTATCCTTGGGTTTTAGAGTCCTCTTCGCTCTCAGGATCTTCGGACTGCTCTCAGATTGTTCTTCGCTACTGTTTGGTACTTCCTCGAGCCTTTCTTTCTCTTCTTCTTCTTCATCCTCCTCTGACTCTTCTCCTTGCTCTTCTGATTCTTGCACCTTGGAATCTGGCTCGCTTTTTGTCTCCTTTTCCTTCTCCTGCTCGCGCGGGTGGGGAAGGAACCTGTCCAGGGAGCTCTTAAACACATGCTTGTATACCGTGGAAGCATCAATCCAGTGGTCAAGGGAGAAAGTTGGCTGCTTTTGGAGCTCCTGGATTAGGCAACGGTAGGTCTCGATGCGCTCAATGTCAGCAAAATCCAGTCTTCGGTCGAACTCCTGCAAGCAAGACTCGATTTGGGCGTACTTAGCCATGAAAAGAATCACCTGTGCATCTGAACTCGGGTCCTCCCAAGCGTCAATGTCTGAGGGGCTATCAACAAATGTTGACCATATGGGCTCTAACTCCTCAAGCGATGGAATGGGTCCTTCAGGGTCTGTGAAGCCGGGGACGCCGATTTGAGCGAGGGTGTTGAAGTACCGCAGCGAAACCTCCCTTTCTTGCTTGAGGGCGTCCGAGAGCTGGCGAGCTTTTTTGGCTAAGTCGACCTTCGCGAAGAAAGAGCGCAGAGTCATCTTTGTTGTTGCCCAGGATCGAGCCAGAGGGCTCATAGGAGTAAGGTGGGCGGTCACATCTTCGATTTTTCGGAGCTGCGTGGCTATGTCTAGCCAATGATTAACGTCTGCTTGGGCGGATTCCAAAGTTGAGTTGCCAGCTGCAACCGCCTCCTGAGCCTCCCTGAAAAATGCCCAGACTGTAACTCCCCGCGCAGCTCTTGCCGGGAAATCTGCTAGGAACTGCAAGCGCATCTCCTTGAGGCGCTCCTTAGAGAATGTGACAGGCTTCGCTGTTTTCTCCGCTAACTCAGCCCGCAATTCGTGGTTTTGAACGGTGAGCGCTTGAATCTCCTGATTGGCCTGGGCGCGTGACCTCATATGGCGATCGCACGCCTTGGAAAGTTCGTCATTCTCTTCCTCTAGCGAAAGGATTTTCTGCTTCAGTGGCGCGGCTTCAGATTCCAACGCCTCGATCTGCCTCTTCGTTGCTGCTAAGGCCTCCTCAAGCTCAAGGTTCTTAGACTGCTCCTTGAAGAAGCGCTCCTTGTAATATTCACCGTGAGCATAGATGGAGCCCATGTCAACCTGTATGTCGCCCATCTTTCGTGCCGTATCCATCTTGGTGACATCCTCCACGGTATGGCGGAAAGCATAATCAACAGGAGTCATCTCCGCCAAGGGCTTCTGGACAAGCGGTATCTTCTCCACGGTGTGCAGCTCCATCTTCTCTGGGTCGATGATGGACTTCTTCTCAGTTATTGCCAGAGCCTGCGCCTCCTTCCTCCAGCGGTCCTTCATCCAGCGCGTTGAACTTTGGCGCGCCTTGCGGATACTCTCCGCAGCAGCAAGCTGGTGTGTCATTTCTAACTCCGACTCAAGCGGCTCCTGAACACCCACTCCGAGGATTGGCGTGAAAGGAAGAAGGGGAAGGTGCGACTCAAGATCGGACAGCGCGCGGGAGACAGAAGGGGAAGCGACTGCGCTAACCCTTAAGGGAGCTTGGGTTTGGACTGCTGAAATAGTGGGCATAGGCGTTGAAACGTCGGGAGCAGTCGATGCCATGGTGGCGGAGGGCGGAGAAATGGAGGACGGGTTTATTTCTGCAGTAGCCGAAATATTTTCAATAAGGTCCTCTACGACAGAAAAGGGCAGGCTAACAGACGCGGAAATTTCAAAGGCGTTAGGGGTACCAACGAAAGATGCGAATGCTGCTGATAATGGCGCTGAAAGGATAGGGGAAACTGAAATGTTGGGAACCACGGAGTGGGACAGCGGAATAGAGAAAGAAGCAGAGACCAAGGGAGTAGAACCGCGACAGAATTTCGGGCGCCGAGGAAACGGTTGTTACAGAGGGGGAAGAAGAAGGAGGTGAAGATGGGTGCGTACCTTCAGGCTCCGTGATCAAGGGAGCCGAGGAAGATGGGCGTTGCGTCTGTGATTCTTCTTTCTCCTCCGCTTCTGGCGTGTCTACGTCGACAACCTCTACGCTTTCAACCTTCTGCTTCTCCGACTGCGCAGCCATAGGAACTTTGGGGGACGATGGGCGTGAGCCCTTTCGGGCGCCGCCTGGGAGCTCGCCTTGGCAGGCTTTTGAGCGCTAGTACGCGGCTTCTTCACCGCTTGTCGCAAGAGAGGCGCCTCCTCAGCCTTTCTTTTCGGAAAGGCGCTCTTCTTTTTATGCGGCAATGGCCCTTTCTCTCCAGCCGATAATGGGTCGCCCAAGACCGCCTTGCCCTTGCCTTCTACATGCCTCGGAGCTGCTAGGTCGTCCACCTCGTCAGGGCTGCGCCCACTTCGGGGCACAATCTCGAAGAACGAGAGGGCCCGATAGGTGTCTATGTTCTCGTCGTAGAACTTGGAGAACTTGTCATCTATCGCCATTGGATAGTCTGAAGACGTCTTGTCATTATGGACCCTCATGATCCACCACTCTTTGATTTTGTGGTCGGACCAATGCTTCAACTTTGCCTTCATTTCCGCAAAAAGACTCCTGGGCAGCTTCTGCTCCGGGTTGACAATCGGGTCATACTCGCTCTCCATGGTGTAAAAATCGTGCCGGGGGGCAAAGGCACCATCTCGTCAATGTGCCACTCCAACTCGAGTCCCTTAGGATTGTTCCGTTGTTCAACCATGTCGGGGCGAGGGCAGCAGTGAAAAGACTTCACCCCAAGGTGATCTCGGAAGATGTTGCGCGGGTCATACCTCCAGCGATTGGGGAGCTCAATCAACCCGTAGTCGAACAGCGTCACCGTAAGCACAACATTTTGACCGCACTGCGTGACTTTGATGTCCCCGAACTCGAAAGGTAAAGGGCAACAGGTCTTCTTCCCCCTGCCCTTCCCGTATACTTCGTTGGTGTAGTCGCGTTGTCGGGCGACCTCCAGGGCAAACAGATAGGGCGTGGCGTAAAAGGGCAACAAAAAGGCTTTTCTGTAAACCCGTAAATCCTGATGACCGTGCCCTGGGTGAGCAGAAAAACGCCCCCCACTCCTCGTCCACCACCCTATCTCGCATCTCCGCGGGAAGTCGGTCACAACGGTCGTAGAGCAACTCCAGTGTTGGCCCCAAGAAAACCTGGTTGAAGACATAGTACGATTCATCTCTGGACAAGCTCTGCGTCCAGAGATAAACCGACAACGCCTTGCCTTCCTCGTCGGTCTGGTTCTTGGGGATGTAGGGGAACTTATCATGCAGGTGGTAAAAGAAATACCACACTAGGGAGGAGCAAAGCCTGAACTGGTCGTCTCTGCGGCTTTGCAAGTAGGCCAATGATCCGTGCAACTGCCGCGCCAAGAACTCCGCCCAATCGAAGAAAACTGGGATAGCGCCCGACTTCATCTTGGATGGGAAGTAAATCTCATTCTCAAAGATGGACTGCACCATGGACACTTGCCAGTCATAGACTACCTCGTCGGTGGAAAGCCCCATCACCCAAGCCATAATGGAATAGATTTCACGATGTGCGAATTCTGTCAGGCGCTTGGGTAGCCGGGGAAATTCCTCGGGATGATGTCCTCCTCCGCTTCTCTCATAAACTGGCGCATCTCGGGCGTAGGCAGATATCTGGCGCTCTGCTCGGAAGTGTTGATTTTTCTGGGGGTGAAATCCTTCGAGGGCTTCTTTCCACAGGCGAAGGCCGCTCGAACAACGTCAGCCGTGATGGCGAACAATGTTGTTCCACCGGCATCGCGCACCGTCCTTGTTTGAGCGTTGTAGAAATGTGACACTGCCTGCACAAACTTCGAGCAATGGTGTACAGGCGTGCACATGTAAAAGAACAAGTGCGAATGATAAACCGTAGTCAGTGGATTCCCGGTTGAGTTCTCTTTATGCGCCTCCTCCACGTCTTGGCGCAACTGTTCCATATCCTTGTGCGTCATCATGCAATCTCGAAGCCGAAAGAGATCATCTTTGGGCATCAATTTCATCGGCTTCTTCTCACGTTTTCGCGGCTTCTTCGAGCCGCTCTCCTTCGAGGGCGTCGCCTTCTCCTTGGGCGCCTTCTGCTTTGGCTCCTCACTCTTCTTGCCCATGGCTGCCGGATGAACTGCTACGGCTCGAATTTGAACAGAGAGACGTTCGGGAAGAATACTGGGCGCTAGGGCAGCAGTAAAACAGAATTGCAACTGAGTGGTGGAAATTCTCCCGGCAAACTCTTCACCTTATAGCTCCAGCTTCAAATCTACCACCCTAAATGCGCACGTTAGAAGTTAATGCAGGTGAAGATCGTGGGCGCAATCGTGCGCCTCTGATTGGCTCACATGCGGGTAGCTAGCCTTGGAAATGATGAAAAATGACGGCGTCGGACAAACTTCCTTGGGGCGCGCGTGGTCATCGAGAGGAGCGCTTCACTCGAACTTGCCAGGGGGCGCGCTTCAGACGCTAGGGAGCGAAAATGCTTTGATTGGATAGGGACGTCGAATGGCTCCACTTTATAACGTTGCGCTAGGGTTAGAAAATGCTTTTCAAATTTATCCTTGCTTGACACTTGGCGCATTCTGGAAGGACGCTTTAAGAAAAGAAATAAAAACTTTTTAGGGAGGAAGGGGCTTTCGCTCCACTAGTGGAGCGACAGGGACTTTCGCTCCACTAGTGGAGCGAAAGTCACTTATACTTTTTTTTTTTTTTTTTTAATATAAGAGAGGAAGTTGTCGCTCCACAAGTGGAGCAACAGAGAGCCTCCTTTTCTTAACTTTATTTTTCTCAGCTTCGCTCCAAAGCTGGAGCGACAACGAACTATACACACATTTTGAAACATATATACATGAGAAATACCTGGCGGATCAATGATTTTCCTCGGAACTCGGCGGGTGATAAGATTTCAGAAGAAAGTCGTTCACCGAAATCGGGAGAGTGAAACCCTCCATGTCTTGCAGGATGAAGGAGTTGATCTGATTAACGCCGGAGACTCGAAATGGGCCTTCCCAGAAGGCGTCGAACTTCTCGTGGTTCCCCGGCTTGGACTTGTTCTCATTCCACTTTAAGACCAAGTCTCCGACACTGAAGGTTCTGTCGGAAGTCCTTTTGCCGAACCAGCCCTTGGTGGATTCGGCATGCTTCGCGAAAGCTTCATAAGCTTTCTCTCTTTCCTCCTCCAACTGCAACAACTGGGCTAACCTCGCATCCATCGGGTCAAATTCGCCCTTTCCACTGTCGAGCCACTTAAGTAACTGCAACGCGGGTAGCTCTATGTGCGTAGGTAAGACTGCGTCTTTCCCGTACACCAGTGAATAGGGCGACGTCTTGATCGAGCGTTCGATGGAAATGCGGTCGGCCCAAAGCGACTGGTCCAAGAGTAGATGCCAGCTTCGCTTATTCTTCTGCAGAGACCTCTTCAAGATCCGCAATAGGTTCTTGTTTGTAGACTCCGCCAATCCATTGCCCTGCGGGTAATAGTTAGACGAGGTCTTCAAGTAAATTCCATACCTGACTGCGAACTCGCAGATCCTCGCACCGGTGAAAGGAGAGCCGTTATCAGACACGATGGCTTCAGGCACGCCGAAGCGAGTGATCAACCCTTCAAGGAAGGAGATAACCACGTCTTGGTTAGCCTGCTTGGTCGGAATTGCTTCCGACCACCGAGTGAAGTAGTCTGTGGCGGTCAAAATGTATTTGTGGCCGACGGAGGAGTTGGGATTGATGATCCCGATGAAGTCTAGGCCCCACTGCTGGAATGGAGCTTCTACTTGGATGGGGTGAAGAGGAAGCGATGCATTCCGGATTCTGCTCGAGTAGCGCTGGCAACTGTCGCAGCGCTGGCTGACCTTGAAAGCGTCGGCGAAAAGGGTGGGCCAATAGTAGCCCGCTTTGATGATCTTCAGAGCCATCGGTCTGCCCGCGAAATGACCTCCCGAAATCCCGGAGTGAAACTCCTCCAAGATTTTCGCCTTTTGCGACTCTCTGATACATCTCAAGAGAACTCCGTCGATGTTCTGATAAAACAGTCCGTTAGGTGTCGGGACATACCTGCTAGCCTGCAAGCGAAATCTCCTTCTTTGTGAAGCATTGAAGTGAGAAGGACATCTGCCCGTGTCGAAGTATTTGACAAGGTCATCTGTCCAATCTGGACTGTCAACCGACAGGTTGGCAAGGTTGCTTTCAGGCGCAGGGTTGTCCGAGTCGGGGTTCGCAGTTTCAGCTGCGGCATTTTTAGCCAGCTCTTGACAGAGCGCTCTGCCTCGGACCAACTTGGTGGGGCGCACTTCGATGTCGAATTCCTGGATCTTGGTGACCCATCCAACTCTCCTATTGCCAAGCTCCCCTTGGATGATGAAATTCTGGACGTCAGGGTGTATCACGTACACTATCGTCTTACTCTGAGAGACGAAATGTCGGAACTTCTGGAGCAACTTCATCACCGCATGCACTTGTCAATCGATAAAATTGAATTTTTCTTCGTGCGGTTGGATGATTTGGCTGAGGAACGCTATCGGGCGCTCATCTCCATCTTCCCCCTTCTGTGTCAGAACAGCTGCGTAGCTTTCTGGCTCTCCGACGACGTATAAGATAAAATCTTTTGAATAGTCGGGATTGACGAGGACTGGAGCTTGAGTGATCCGCTCCTTGATTTCTTGGAAAGCCTGCTTCCTTTCATCGGTCCACTTGAATTCAGCGTCCTTCTTTAGGAGCTCGGTCATCGGCTTCACTACTTGGGCAAAGTCGGCGATGAACTTCCTGACGAAGTTTATTTGTCCGAAAAAGGATTGCAGGGCTTTCTTATTTGATGGCAGTGGAAGGCGGAGAAGTGCTTCAGCTCGAGCGGGATCAACAGTTAATCCCTTTTCAGAGATAAGGTGCCCGAGTAGCTTGCCTTCCTTCACTGCAAAGATTGATTTTTTGGGGTTGATGGAGACCCCGAACTCCCGGCATTTCTCAAAGACTTGCCGCAAATGTAGGTCGTGTTCCTCCCTCTTATGGGAGAAGACTGTCATGTCATCCAAGTAGATCACGATGACATGATTTAAAAGTTCACCAAAGGCGAGGTCCATCGCCCTTTGAAAAGTCGCTCCGACATTTGAGAGGTCGAAGGGCATACGTTGATAGGCGAAGGTTCCCCACTTGGTGGTGAACGCAGTCTTGTGTTGGTCTTCATCCTTGACCCAAATCTGGTTGTAGCCGGAGAAGCCATCCAACAAGGAGAACCTCTGTGCTCCCGCCACTACGTGAAGGATTTGGTCAATCTGAGGTAGCGGGTAGTGGTCCTTGAGCGACGCTTGGTTGAGATTTCGGAAATCGATACACAAGCGAATGTCGCCGTTCTTCTTTCGCACTGGAACAAGGTTGGCCACCCAGGAGGAATGCTTGATTGGGTAAATGATCTTTGCTTCAAGCATTTTCAGAAGCTCGACCCTCATCAACATCTCGATCTTCGGGTTGACGGGCCGTTGCTTCTGCCTAAAGGGTTTGATCCCTTCCTCCAACTCGATGGTGTGTTGGATGATGTTCTTATCATACCCCCTTAGATCTTGGTAGCACCAAGCGATGATGTCTGGGTACTCCTTGCACAGGGCGCGAATCTGTTGGAGCTCTTTGACTGTGCAGTCGGCCCCTACCTTGATAACTTTTCCCGGCTCTAACTCCAGGTCCACGAACTCTTTCTGGTCCACTTTGATCTTGTGGCCGATGGACCTGTCGTTCCGGTCAAAGAGACTCTCCAACGTGATCAGACCCTTCGGGATGTGGTTATTTTTCAGCTGAATCAATCCCTCGTGGTCTTCTTCATTCAGAGTCCGCTCTTCAATGGAGGATGCTTCATTCACCAGAAAATTGACAAGCTGCTCGTCATTGTCGAACACCTGCCAATGGAGTTTTTTATCAGGCACAGAAGGCCTGTAGATCAGCCTCACCGTCTTCGGCTTATGCATCATATCATCTATCGGTGAAAACCGGGCGCCGATGGAGGCTAAGATGTCCGCAAGCTTGTTTCGCTCTCGCGAAATTGACTTGATGTTCAGCGCGGTGAAGGATTCGAGCAAATCCCACACCTTGTTGCGGTACGCCTTCAAATAGTGCTGCTTGGAGACGCACTTACTAGTAACCTGGTTGCAGATTAATTCGGAATCCCCGAATATCTGCAACTGCTTAATGCCGAGCTTTTTGGCTTTCTTGAGTCCGAGGCACAAAGCCTCATACTCTGCTGCATTATTCGTACAACTCCATGCGAGCCTGTACGAATAAGTCTTTTGTTCGCCTGATGGAGAAATGAGAGCGATGCCAGCTCCTGCGCCGTTCTTGCATCGCGCACCGTCGAAGTACAACTTCCATAGCTGGTCGGGTATCGGGGGCTCTTCTACGGGTGCTTTTGTTTCAGCCTTTTCAGGCTTGGTGAGTGAATAGCACCCCAAATCGGTCCCGATAACGGCATTGAAATCTGTCATGGAGAACTCATCTTCAATTCGGAGCTCGCCGAGAGATTCTTCCATCAGGTCCACTGTTTGCATTTGTTCTGTCATCAGGTTGACAGAGACCGAGCCCTTCTCCTCATCTTCAAGTTTTTCAACATGAAAACTGTTAGGCTTCTCGTTGAAGAGTTTAATTTTGCTCCCCTTGAAGGGGATCTCCAAGTGTGAGTAGTCGAGGGAGAGATAGCCTCCCAACTTAGCCGTAAATTCTCTTGAGAGGCACATACTGAAGTATGGCTCTAAGTCGACCACCACGATCTCTTGGATGACCGTGACCTGCGGCATTTTGTGGAGTTGGATCGGAACATCTTTAATAACTCCTACCGTCTTCACGGGAGTCCCGTCTAGCTGCAGCACTCCAGGGCTGCTCCGGGTATACTCCATGCCCATGATTTCGCACACTGCTTTGGGCATGACGGTTGTCGCGGCGCCAGAGTCGATCATGCAGTTATGCACGATCCATCCTTCCATCCGAAGGGAAAGGTAGAATGGCGGGGGCCTATTCTTACCTGTGGCCGAAGTCGTCAGCGGTTGTGCAAACACCGTCTGCGTCGGCCTACTCTCCTTGTCCTTAGCGGACTTGAGGGATTCCTGCAAAAGGTCAACTTGACCTGGAAGTTGGAGAGCGTCATAAAGGCTTACCTTGGCGGGTGCCTTCTTCATTTCTTCGACAATGTTGTATGTCGAAGTGCTAGATTCTTCAACTCCCTTTGCAGATTCATAAGTTTTTGGTACTCTGGGTGGCATCCACCCTCTGACGCTTGGTCAGTGAGGGGTATCGGAGCTTCTCCCTGGCCTGGTCTCGCGTCTCGGCTTGCGGTTGCGAAGTCGAAGCTTTGGGTTGGAGCACCCTTTCTCTAGCGCGAGGCGGCAGGTAGTCTTTCAACAAGTCGGACTGCTCCGAGGTTGCTGCTGGATTGGGAGCTTTTGCCGGCGACTGGGCCTTTTGGCTCCATGGCTTGGGTGCAGCAGGCACTTTCAATGGATCCATCTGAGCCGGATCTACCTCAATAGGCTTCTTCCCAGCCTTGGTGAGGACTGAGACTTGCTCGGTGGAAGACATCATAAAATTATGACCAGCTTCCCTGATCATATTGACTTGCTCGTAAGCGCCACCGGACAATGTCTGAACATAATTGAGGTGCACCATGCAGGTTTCTTCGTTGTGCGGATCATTGCACGTGGTACACCAATATGTCGGATCCGAAGTGCTGGCCTCTTCGCTGCTCATCACAGCTGAATTTCTTTCGAGAGGCCGGTGAGCGGAAGATGCTTGCTCTTTCGTGATCGGGGGAGGAGGGAATCTCCTTTGCTGGAAGCCTTGGTCATCCTGCCTCCTCCTCATGACGCTCATCTGATTCGCCATTGTCTTCATGTATGCCCGTAATTCTTGCAACTCTTTGGCTTGGTCCACCATTGTGGCTGCCTGATTGCAAGCTGCTTGGTTTGCGAGTAATGGCAATGGAGCCAACGGTGCAAGTAATGTCGGATATTGGACAGGAGCTGGGAGTTGAGGAACGGCGGGCGCTTGATATGGCGGTACGGGTACCGTTTGATACTGAGGGGTTGGATTCCATGGTTGACTAGGATACATCTGGGATGTAGGTGGAGCGGATGCGCTCGGGTACATATTTTGTGGAAAGTCTGGGTAAATCGGAGTCGTCACCTTGGGAGGCAACTTCCCGATAGCTATCAGGTCGGCTTCCGCCTTTTGCGCTTGCTGGTACAAGTCAGGGAATGTGTTGACATTAGCATGTCGGATGCTCATGCTAATATCCGAATGAAAAGCCCTCAGGTAATAGAACGTTGCCTGCTCCGGGGTGGGCCGAAGGCCGGCAGTGACTCTCTACCAGGTTCGGGCGAACCTGACATTGAAGTCGGCTATCTCCTCTTGAGGATGCCTCTGGATAGTGGTGAACTGGTGCAACAGAGAGAAGGGGTCGGCTTGTTCATTGAAGCCCCTTATTAATTGTTCTGCCAGTTGATCCCATGAAGTGATGGTGCCGGCCGAGAGCGACCGGTACCAGTAGAGGAGCTTACCTCTTAGCGAAAGCACCAACAACTTCACCATAACGTCTTCTTCGGTGATTTGATGAATGGTTGCTAGTCCCGCGACGTCTTGGATATGCTCGTGCGCCGTCTTTCCCGTACCGTCGTACGTAGGTAGAGCTTTCAACGCTGCGGCAGGTACTTGGTGTTGAGCTTGCAGGGCAAGCGGTCCCGTATGATTCCAGGCTGGGAACTGCCTGGGCGGAGCTTGCTGCGCCATCTGGGGTGGCGGATTTGTATGGATCGGAGGAGTCGGTAGAACTTGCTGAGCCGAAACAGTCGGAACACTCGGAGCACCTGGTTGAACGTTCGGTGGAGCCGGAGTATTCTGATGATCCGAGGAATTCGGAGGATTCGGGGGCAAGCTAGTTGTCGTGCTGTCGGGAGTTGGAGTCCGTAAAGCAACAACTTCTTGCGAAGATGTCCCGTCTAGCGGGATATTCGGCCTGACCACCCTAGGATGTTCTCCCAAAGCGTCGATGTCAAGCTCGTAGAACTCGATTTCTTCTTCTATGTTTCTAGCTCTCCATCTCGTACGCATGAAGGCGTGATCTTTTAGACTGGTCTTCGAGACTTGGAGGTATCCGAGTTCAACAGAGTCGCCAGATGTTCAGATTTGATAGTAATAAGATGAACATCACTTCTTAATACTGCTTTAACGTGGAACGATTGCGTCCCACCGGGCGTGCCAAACTGTTGGTGATCGAATCGGCCTAGTTATAGATTTTCTAAGTCTACAACGCCCTAGACCCGATGCCAAGCATTGAATGTCCGAAGGAAAGGAATGTCCTCCATGACAATCTCCAGTAGGGCTGGTTCCAAAAGTAAAAATGGGGTTTTGAGATAAGGGTTAGGAAGATACTGAAAGAGATGGAAATGACTGAAAGGAATGGGAAAAGGCTAAAAGCCAGAAATACGGGGTGATGGACAGGAAGCACGATAGACAACCTAACACTTGAACCAACAACAATCAAAACAATAGACCTTTAACAGAAACCAACATTAAATCTTCAGAACTGCATAAACTCCAGGGGTATTCCAGGGATTCATCCTTTATTGACAACTAAATCCAGATAACAGAATTCAAGCTATATGGTAAAGAGGCTAATTTAACAGAAATAACATGATAGAAGTCATACACAGAGATAGAAGATTCAAAGCCGGAGCCAGAAGTCTGTATTTCGGAAGCAGATTTCAAAGTACAAAGCTGCTTCTCTAGCAGAGATTGTCCATCCTTAGTTACAGAGAAAAGAGCAGCCTTTATAGGGAATTCTACTTCCTAAAACATTAATGCCCAACCACTTCCCCAACGGTGACAGGCAGACTTGATCCGGAACCGACTTACAACATTTAATTCGGCCTTGCAGATAACTCAGCATTGAAGGTAGAAGGTTCGAACTAAAGAAGGTTCCGACGATCCACCATGATCGGACGGCTTAGAGCGCAGCTTTGGGTCGGTTTAACCAGTCAATGCCGAATCCGGGCAGTCCCTGACAGTTCCGGGCATTCCATGGCGGTTCTGGGCAGTTTGCACTGTGTTTGGGGCCCGCCAAGAGCTTCGCTCCATAATTGGAGCGACAGAGTCTTTCCATGCCTTAGAAACTTTTCAGTGTTTCTGCTTTGGGTGTCGCTCCCTGGGTGGAGCGACAGAGTCTTTCGCTCCACAAGTGGAGCGCTTGGAGGGTTCGCTCCACTAGTGGAGCGACAGGCACTTTGACTGCCTTCTTGACTTCTTTGTCAAGCTTGTCGCTCCCTGGGTGGAGCGACAGAGGCTTTCGCTCCACTAGTGGAGCGAAGGGCGTTGACGCTTTGACTTTCCCTTTGCACTTTGCCTTATTTTACCCTTTCTTCGCTCCATTGTGGTTCGCTCCACCGGGGAGCGCAGAGGCTTTCGCTCCACTAGTGGAGCAAAAGGTAGTTAATTGCTTTGACTTTTCCCTTTGCATTTGTCTTGATTTTAAGCCCTTTGCGGCATGTTGCTCCATTGGTGGGGCAAAGGGCCTTTCGCTCCACTAGTGGAGCGACAAGACCTTTGACTGAAAGGTTGACCTTGCCTTGCACTTTGTCTAATTTTCGCTCCATTGGTGGAATGCTTACTGCTTTAACCAAACTTTGACCCGCTTTGCATCCTTAGTGTTTTGCCTATCTTTGCACCTTTCGGGAGCGACAGGGAGTTTCGCTCCACTGGTGGAGCGACTGCAGCTTTGACCACTTTGACCTTTTGCACTTAGCCATATTTGTTTATTTTTAAGCTCTTTTCTGGCCTTTCGCTCCACTAGTGGAGCGACTGGGAGGTTCGCTCCACTGGTGGAGCGACAACACTTTTCAACAGAAAAACATGTTCTAAAAACGCCTAAGTGCTGGAAATTATTACCATATGCGCAGATTTGAAAAGAACTTGCAGAAAAACAGCAGTAAGGAAGAGAACCCATTCACAACATCGCCCATGCTAAAACATTTACAATTTTGCATGCAACGATAAGAAAAGTACAGAAAGAGCAGAGAAACCACAGAATGCGAAAGAATACAGTTTTAAGTAAGAGAGACAGCTGGTGAAAACACAGCAACATAACAACGTCTTGACCATTTTTAATGGAAAAAGAGAAGTTTTACAATGATTTAGTCTCAAAAACTGCATACAACATGAAATTTAACAAAATGTGGCAAGAATGGCAACAGGTATGAATGGATTGATTAAAATCAGAAAGTGACAAATGGGATTCAAGAGGCTTTCAGTATTCCCAAGAAGTCTTAATAGAGATGATTTTACTGTCTCCTCTTTGGGGTTGGGATTGCATCTTAGTTGAGATGATTGTATGTAAACAGAAACAGATTTTTGCTTTACATGACATGTAATGCAAATATGTCTTCAGCATGTTGGGCTAGACAATGCTCACATAATCTGTCAGATTGGAATTTCTGCACATTAGTATACCATAAAGAATGTTCATTCTCATGCAAAAAAAAATGGAGTCATTGAGTATTTGAGATCTTAAGATTTCAGTCAAAAGCTAGAAGATATTATGTACAGGTATCAACAGAGAAGGAAGAGGATACATTGTTCAGACTCCAGAGTCAATGTACAAATTTTGAGGCAAGCAAAAAAGCTATGCTGGAACCACCCTATAGGGTAGGGACTTGAATATGATTATGATATAACTAGTGATTATGTCATATAAAAAGGCAATTCTTAGCTGCAATCATTCAGTCCTTGCCAGTAATGTACAGGAACAAGAGAGATAAGTTAGAAAGACTATGCATTGCCCAGTAATACGGCAGCAACAAATCCAGTTTGGTAAAGTTCTGAGCAACTTTCATGTCTCTACAAAATGCCCCTAACACAGGAAGACCTGAAGGGGAATAAACTTTTGGAGAGTTAAGTGCAATTTTACTGAATCACTCATGGATTCATTTCCATTTGTGCAGTATGACACACACAAGAGAACTAAGATCTGAAAGGGAATCAAATTTGAAAGCCTTGCTCTTGGAATGGTATAGAATGTGTTAGCTGTCATTGCAGCTGTGCTATTCAAGCAAGTAGAAATTGGTAAAGTATGATAGTTGTTAGAACAAGGATAAAAAAAAGAATTATTGTCAACAGTCTTAGGGATAATAAAATGATCCAGTGCTGAAGCATAAGAGATAGTGGGGATAATAAAATGACTGAGTGCTAAAGCATACGAGATAGTGGTCATAATGTGCAAATTTAGACTCCCAACGAGGATAGGTTGAAATTGTGTTGTTGTGTTCATGGCCAAGAATATAGTCAAGAAACATGATCATCTTAAGCTATAGTGGATATTCCCACAGGGCTGTAGTGGGGTATTTTTGTTGAGGGACTGAATAAAGAATTTATGCATGTAATTATGCACTTGATCCTTGAGATTGTCTTTGTCATATTCAATCCCTTTGCATTCTTTATTTATTTACACCATAGTTGAGAAAATTGGAATTGGCAAAAAAAAAAATGGAGAAAACGAAAATGTTCATTGGAAAAAATTCTTTTTTTTCATGCATATTACAATGAATTAACATTATGCAAGTCAAATATTGCAATAAAAGCAATAATTCATGTCAAGGCATCATACAAGGCTCAAGATTTAAGTATGCATGAAAGTGACAAAACACATATTGTATTGCTTATAATATGAAAAGGTACTGTAGTCACATTTTGCACGGGGTGCAATGTTTTCAATTTTTGTAAGAGAGCTGCTCTTCCCTTTCCCTCTTCCTCTCTTTCCCCTTCCTCTTCTCCCCCTTTCTCTCTCTTCCCTACATTCTCATTCTTCCCTCTTTCTCTTGAGCCCCTCAGTCAAATCTCAAAAATGACGGCAGTTGCCCTGAAAAATGGCTAAGTGTCAGGGCGCAATCCGACTTCGTAGCGAAGTCGGAGTGCGCCCTCCGATTGGAGCGCATGGAAGCAGGCTGGCAGGAAAGTGCCTAGTGCGCGGGCGCAACCCGAGGAGACAAGTGTTCAGGGCGCAATCCGACTTCGCAGCGAAGTCGGAGTGCGCCCTGCTTTCTGGGCGCACTTGGTAAGCAGGCTGGCAGGAAAAATGACTAAGTGCTGGGGCGCAACCCGACTTCGCAGCGAAGTCGGAGTGCGCCCCCTTTCCAAGGCGAAGTCCGTACGGCGATAGAAATCAGCTTTCACCTGTGCGCAACCCGACTTCGCAGCGAAGTCGGAGTGCGCCCTTTGACAGGTGCGCAGTAGGGGAACAAACTCAGAAAAGTACCCAAGGCATGAAGGCCTTCCCGACTGTGCTGTTTTCTACTGCGCAACCCGACGGCGCTACGATCCTGGGCGAAGTTGGATAAACTGCCTTTCAAGGCAAGCACGTGTCAAGCAGCATCATCAGACAAGTGTCCAACTTTGGGATCCGAGCCGAGACGTGCCGAGCACAAGGACAAGCATGGGATGCACTACTTATGCCAGCTACCGCCTTTAAAGCTGATTGGAGGTTCTACCTGCTTCAGCTACCCGCATTCCTGCCGATGAGAAGTTCTACCTAACACGCTGCCACGTATCTGTACAGCCTTCAGGGAGACCATGCTGCAAGTACAGTCCTGCCCGACAAAGGTCAGCATCAGCAGTTCCGCGGCTGCTTTTGTCAGCTAATGTTTGACTGGGACTTTGTGCCCATAAATGTAATCGGGGGGTTCTCAGGCTATAAATACCCACCACGTTTTCATTGTAAAGTGGTGGAAGGGGAATGTCTGTTAGGGAACCATTGTAGCTGTGCTTCTGCCTTTTAATATAATACATACACTTGGTCTTTGTTATACTGTTTTTATTTTGTATCTTTGCCTCTCCTTGACATTTCTGCCTTACGTTTTCTGTGTCATGGCTTGTTGATTCACTTCAGCATTTGGTGGTCGGGTATTCCTAAGGTGCATAAATCGAGAGGATATATAGGGCAAACGTTAGTGGCGGTTTTCTGGTTATGTTTTGTGTTATAGTGTTGTTAGTAGTGGTGATTGATGCGTTGCCGTCTTGTTAGTTCCTTGGAGGGAATGTACGTTAGGGAACCATTGTAGGCTGTAGCTTCGGCTCTTAACACAAAACATATACACGCTCTGTTCTATTGGCGAGTGACAGCATCCATAGTGGTGTGTTATGGTTATATTGGTGTTAGTAGTGGTGATTGATGCGTTGTCGTACTGTTAGTTCCCCCCACCCAACTCCAATCTAATTTGGATTTCTTTCTGTACTTTTTATCTCTTTCCCTGCACTCTTATCTTGAACCTCAAAACCCCACAGGAAGCCGGCCTTCTCCGGAGATTGGCACGGAAGGCATTCCTTCCTTCCGGCCTTTCAATGTTGGTTTGCGGGTCCTAGGGCGCAATAACAACAAATCCTTTCCTCATGGCGGATTCGTAACCAACAGTTTCTGGCACGCCCGGTGGGACAAGGAAGTTTCCCACCCCCAAACAGAATCGAAGCACCGGTGTTCGCTTCATTGCTGTTCAAAATCAGAACACCTGGCGACTCTGCACGAACATATCCTCTGAGTCCGAAAGACCGGTCCTAGCACCTTCATGCAAACGAGAAGGTGGCGAGCAAGGGATCCGAGAAACCCGCCTGCCTTTTACGAACTAGACATCAACGCTCGAGGCGAAGTTGTCAGGCTGGCTGATCAACAAGCTCGTGTCGACGAAGCCGAGGCTGAAATCCGAGAAGAAGCCGAAGCCGAGGTCGAAGGAGCTGAGAACGAAATAGAAGAGGCCGAGGAAGAAGAGGAATCTACATCCTCGGAAGGTACCGACACTGAGTATACAACCGACGGAGGAGAAGAAGAAGAAATGGCTGCCCAGCAGCAGAATGATGATGATCTCTTCCCGGCGGTGGACTCTACGGGGCCCTTGGCCCTGGTCGGACAGCAAGTTGTGCCCCTTGCTGCCTTAAAATCCATCCCTACATACGACGGCTACGGCAAGACGGCGTACGAGCACATCCGGGACATCCTTGCCACTGGATGCATTGCACTCCATTACTGACGAAAGTGTGAAGACCCGTCTGCTGGCCCTTTCCCTAAGGGGAAAGCTTCTCTACTGGTGGAGATCGCTGCCAGAGGGATCTATCACAGGGTGGCCCCAGCTCGCCAGAAGGCTCGTGAAAGGATGCAACGAGTCTGCTGACCCCACTTCTTTGCTTGCATCAGTTCCAAAGTATCCAGAGACACCCCCAAGAGGAGGTGTCTGACTTTAACATCAGGTTTGCGAGATCCTGGAAACGGGTACCTCGTGAACTTCGGCCTTCGGGTGGCATGGCTGCTCACTACTACCTGAGATCCTTCAACTCAGACATATGCCTGCTACTGAAGATTGCCAGAATAGACTCGTTTCCTGCTCTGTACGATGCTGCCCGGCAAGCTGAAGCGGATATCATTTCCATCGGCGGACTCCCGTCCGGGGTGCGGGAACCCATTCGTCCCGACTTTCCCCGGATCCCAGTATCCGTCAGCTTCTGGTGGTGCGCCGTCCACATCAGGGCAGCAACCCCAGCAGCAATGGAATCCGGCGCCGGTCGTAACTCCTTACGGCCCGCCGCAAATGCATTATCCTCACCCGCCTCCTCCGCATTTTCCAGCACTCCCTGCTCCCCCGCAGTACGCACCTTATTCCAATCCTCCTCCATTAGCCGCATTGCCTCCACCGGCACAATTGCCGCCTCCTGACAATAACATTCAGAACACAATCCTCCAGGAGGTACGGGCTTTGGCCTCAGGTTATCATGCCATGTCCAATGACATGACCGCTCCGAAGAAGAAGCAGGCCCAGATGGACCTCGCTCCTAGGAGGCCATATCCGCCCTCGGCGCTAACAAAAGACAGGCCTCGCGAACAACAGCTGCAGAGGCGTCCGCCTCCGAGAAATGCTGCTATCGAAGACCAACCTGGTCCTTCCGACCAGGTCAACTGGTGCACTACGTGCAACGACCCGCATTCGGAGGAAGACTACACACTTGCACCGGCACTACATCCGGGACTTTGGCCGGCAGCGCCATAGAGGACGATGAACTCTACATGATCCTGGACGGCGAAGCCAACTTTGCCCTCCCGAAGGAAAATCTAGTGCCGCCCGCCAAGGAAGAAAGGAAAACTGCAGATGCTGCCAAGCCCTTGCAAGTGTATGCCAGAAGAGAAAAGGCGCAGCCCGGTGGGCTGCCACCGTACAAGCGGTTGTGGCCCTACACAGCCCAGGAGAAGGCATCCAAAGACAAAGCTTCGGCCAAGCCTCCTCCGGTAAAAGCAGCCCCTATTCCAGCCAAACCTCCTATAGCAAAAGCTCCAGTTTCGGCTAAAGCTCCAGAACCTCAGCCTTCAGCTGAAACCAAAGAACAAGCCCAGGGAGAAGGCTGAAGTACCCGTCTCGACCAAGAGACGAGAGAGTTGAGGCCACCCGGCAGTACCGGACGAAGTATGAGCCGGCAAAAGAAGCAGAAGGAGCTAGCACCTCGGGCTACAACATAGTAGACGAGTTAAAAAGAACACCCGCTAGAATCGGCATGTATGATGCTCTTATGCTCCCAGGCCAGGTGGATCTGCTGCAGGAATCTCTGAAAAACATGTAGAACGGCAAGCGAGATACAGCCCGCTGTCTCGGTTCAACCTCTGACAGTCTCAGCCACTGGGAAGAACAGACCGCCTCCCTTCTATCTGTCTTTACGGATGCAAGGGCACATAGTACACAACTGCATGGTGGACTCTGGCGCTTCCACGACTGTTATGCCGAAAGCCGTATGTGACGAGATCGGGATGGAGTACACAAGGAGCAGCCAAGGCGTGTTGCAACTAGACGGCACCCCTGTCAAGACAGTTGGTGTCATAAAAGACATCCCTATTCGGCTGCATAAGGCTCTCGACATCGTGGTCATCCAAGAGGTCGTGGTTGTTGACCTGGCTCCCTACTTCGGCATGTGTCTCTCCCGGGAGTTCACTGCGAAGCTGGGCGGGTACCTGTCTCTAGACTACTCACACATGGAAGTGCCCTTCAAAGGAAGAAGAGTGAGAATCTTTAATGAGAAGCCTTCCACCTTCCTAGTAGAGAAGATACCCGGAGAAGAGTTGGACTGCATGGTCCAGTGTCGGAGGAAGAAGCTGGTGATGGTAGAGGTGACGGAGCAAGCCCTCGAAGTGCTACAGCTCGAAGATGAGTTCTCTTTGCGGGATTTCAATGCCGTAATTGAGACAGAGCAGGGCTGTTACACCATTGTACAGCCCGAGAGGCTTGACAAGTCAGCTGAAAAGGAAGTGGGACCTGCACCTGAGAAGGTTGTGGAAGCTTTTCTTTGACGGCGCGCGATGCAAAAATGGCGCCGGTGCAGGGGTGCTTCTGGTTTCTCCGACCGGGATCCAGAAGGACTATACCTACAGGTTGGCCTGGAGTTGCACTAACAACTCGGCGGAGTACGAAGCCCTATGCTTGGGTTTGCGAAAGGCAGAGAGGCTGGGGATTAAACACCTGCAGATCTTTGGAGATTCAGAGCTGGTGTGTCACCAGGTTACGAACAAGTGCGCCTCCAAAAAGCACTATCTCAAGGCGTACCGTAACCGGGTGTGGGACCTGATGGAGTCGTTTGACTCGTTGAATGTCAAGGCGATATCGCGTGAGAAAAACAAACACGCTGACATTCTGGCGTCTGTTGGAGCCAGGTACGTTCCGGCTGACGACGTTGTCCAAAAACCGAAGCCGGTTCGCACTATTTATAGGCCTTATGTGCCTGATAAGGACACCCATTGGCAGGTGTTCGATTGTGACGAGGAGATCGTCACATTTTTGGTAAATGAAGCATGTTCAATCGAGAGTAGAGACCACGATGACGAGCAATATGAGGGGTTGATACAGTTGAAAAATAATCATGTCCCAAAAGGACTGATTACATTGGAGAGTCTATTTGATCAGAATGACAGAGCTATATCTCATAGGATCAAAGTAGACCCGAAGCAGTATGCCGACCTGGAACTCGAACCTGGTAAAACCATCAAGGTCGGGACAGACTGCACTTCGGAGGAACTTGAGCGGATCAGATCACTATGCCAAGAGTTCCCCGACATCGTGGCCTGGTGCTACGAGGATTTGAAGGGGTATGACAGAGATGTAATCCAGCATACCATTGAGCTAGAGGATGGCGCCAAGCCGTTCCGGCAGAAGCAGAGGGCCGTAAATCCGAAAATCGAGGCCATGATGAAAGCCGAGCTCCTGAAGATGCTCGAGGCCAAAATCATCTACCCCATCAAGCATTCATCCTGGGTTGCGAATTTGGTGCCTGTGAGGAAGAAGAATGGCGACATCCGTCTCTGTGTCGATTTCAGAAACCTGAATCAGGCCTCCCTCAAGGACCATTATCCGCTTCCCCAAATTGATCAAATTCTACACATCGTTGCTGGAGCCCAGAGATTCTCACTTCTAGATGGATTTTCCGGCTACAACCAGATTTGGGTCAGGGATGAGGACCGAGCATAAAACGGCGTTCACCACCAAATGGGGGACGTTCGCCTATCAGCGCATGCCTTTCGGCTTATCCAATGCTTGGTGCCACATTCCAAAGGGCCATGGACCTGGCCTTCCGAGAGCTGCTCAATAAGATCATTGTCATCTACCTTGATGACATGACTGTTTCTCTCACCAAAGAGGGGATCATGTTTCCCACCTGCGGCAAATATTTGAGAGGTGTCGAGAATTCGGCATTTCTATAAACCCGAAGAAGTCTGTCTTCGCGGTAAAAGAAGGTAGGCTGTTGGGACATGTCATCTCTGAGAAAGGCCTCGCCATTGACCCTGACGGAGCAGAAGCCCTCCTCCGATTGCCAGCTCCAATTGATAAAAAAGGGCTACGGTCCTTCTTCGGCCGGATTAACTTCGTGCGGAAGTTCATCCCGGACTTCGCACAGGTGATCAAGCCTATGGCCGAGCTGCTGAAAAAAGATACAACTTACGAATGGAGTGACGAGAGAGAGCAAGCCTTCGAGGAAATCAAGGCTCGGATTGCGCAAGCTCCGGTGTTGATAAACCCGGACTACTCCAAGGACTTCATCCTGTACGCGGTGGGAGAACCGGAAAGTTACGCCGCAGTCCTGACTCAGAAGGAGACGATGGCGAGGAGCGCCCCATAGCGTTCTTGAGCCAAGTGATTCAGCCGCATGAAGAAAAGTACAACTTTATAGAGCGGCAGGTTCACGCTGTCATGAAATCGCTCCGGAAGTTCAGGCACTTTGTCTCCCAGAGCAAAACGGCTGTCTTTGTGATTCACCCGGACGTTCGAAGCTTCATCATACAAGGGGAGCCGGGTCACAAGAGAGCAGGATGGATTGCAAAAATCCAGGAGTTCGACATCGAAGTGCGGCCCACCAAGCTTATCAGAGGCCGAGCCTTGTGTCAGGAGCTGGCCCGAAGCGCCGTAGCCGGCATCTCCGCCTGTAAGTGGGAGGACACAGCAACAAGCATCAACCTGGCCAACTCCTTATCGGAGGGGAGTGGTCGGACAGATGAACTGGTGAGATATTTCTGCACCGGAAGATGTCCAGATCACCTGAACGCCTCACAACGAAGGAGATTTCGGCTAGGTGCACTCAAGTACACTCTTCGCCCCGAGGGGCTTTACTTCAAAAACATTGACGGCATCCTGTTGCGGTGCGTCAGGAAATCAGACCAGTCCAGGGTCCTCGGAGATTTTCATTCCGGGATGCATGGAGGTCATCATTCTGCAAGGCCTACGGCCTTGAAAATAATTAGAGCCGGGTACTATTGGCCCACTCTATTTACAGACGCTTATGCGGTCTGTTCCAAGTGTGATCAATGCCAGAGGTTTGCTGGCAGAAACAGAAAAGCACCCCTGCCCCTTCAGCCGATTCAGGCCGAGACTCCGTTCCAGCAATGGGGTCTAGACTTCATTGGGGTGATTTCGCCTAATTCCTCTGCCGGACACAAGTTTATTCTTACAGCCACCGATTACTTCACACGGTGGGCAGAGGCGATCCCAACCAAAAACGCGGACCAAGAAACGGTCATCGGGTTCCTTGAAAGCTCGATTACCCGCTTCGGGGTTCCGAGTCAATTGTAACGGACAATGGTCCGGGGTTCGCGAGCGCTGTACTCACGGAGTACACTGGCAAACTTGGCATTTATCACAAGATGTCTTCTAATTACTACCCGCGAGGGAATGGCCTTGCTGAGTCTACTAACAAGAACCTCCTGAAGATCATCAGAAGGACCATTGAAAGGAACAAGCGGACTTGGCATTCACTTCTGAACCGGGCGTTGTGGGCGGACAGAGTTTCGTTCAAGACGTCCATTAAAACGTCCCCCTATGCGCTCGTCTATGGCAAAGAGGCTGTCATGCCATCTCACATTGAAATCCCCGCTCTCTGGATGTTGGACGAAGAGAGAAGCAGCGGAGATCCGGTGGATGACAGATTGTGCCAACTCCTGCAGTTGGAGGAAGACAGGGGAAAAAGCATACCGAGGCCTTCACCAAGCATGTTGAATCCACTCAAGGCTGGTTTGCGAAAGGCACCACTTGCCGAGTTTTTGAAATCGGGGACACTGGTGCTGAAGTGGGACTCATTAAAGGCGAAGCCGGGCAACCACGGAAAATTCGATGCTCTGCGGGAGGGCCCCTATCAGATTGCCCGGGTGAACCAGCTCAACGCTTACATACTTCGGGATATGGAGGGTCAGCTCCTACCTATTCCCGTTAACGGGTTCCATTTGAAAATATATCGCTGTTGAAGGTGTCCTAACGGGCCCTTCCTTGTAACATATTTCCCTTATGCATTTTTAAATTTCAGTATGTACAGTTTTCAGCTTTCGTTTTTCCAGTTTAAATAAGCCCAAGTCGGACAGAAGGAGAAAGCACGACGTCGCAGCGAAATCAGGGGTCGCCCATGAAAAAGAGCGAAGTTCGTAAAAGGAAACTGCCCAAGAAAACAGTAAAAATCTGCTAAGTCCGGGTGCGCAACCCGACTTCGCAGCGAAGTCGGGCTGCGCACCACCCAAAGGGCGCAGTTGGAGAAGGAGCATCAAAAGGGAGTTAACTGTTCGGACTGCGCTGACTTTCAAGGCGAAGTCTGACTTCGCGCGCGAAGTTTGGGCGAGCCCAGGTTTCGCGCGAAGTATGAGATGCGCCCCGTTTTCCGGGCGCAGCTCGGGTGGTTCACCAAAGAAAAGAGCAAAGGCAGCAGAAGGGACTAGGTGTAAGTTCGGACTGCGCCCGGTTTTCGGGCGAAGTTCGAGTTGCGCCCATCCAAGGCGCGCAGCTGGGAAGTGAAAGCAGCAAAAGAAAAGAAGCAAGTGTCGGTTCGGACTGCGCCCAATTTTGGGGCGAAGTCCGATTGCGCCCTGTTTCCTGGGCGCAACTTGGATGGTTTATAAAAATAAAAATAAAAAATTAATACTCCAAGTGTGGGCCCAGGGCGCGCAACGGCTGTGAAGGTTGGGTTTCCGAACCAAAAGGGTTTTGCCTTGAGCAGTGTGCCCAGATTGTGGCAGTGACGTCAGCCATGGCGCAGCGTTCAAAGTCAAATTTAATGATTGCGCAACCTTCAAGGAAAACGCAATCAAGGAGGCATGGCGCGGTAACCAGGGTACATCTTTCAAGACGTTCTCCTACGCAGACACCAAAAAACATAACTTCTTCACTAGCCGGCCGACCTACCCCCTCCTACGCACCATTAATGACGTTGTCATTATCTATAAAAGGAGGTCTGGTGCACCCAGACATGCCAAATCGTGCAGATTATTCCTGTGATTGCGAAATCTTCTGCAGACGTCCAGAGGTCATAATTATTGCTTGTTTCGAAGGAATGGACAAAGGAAAGTTGCCAGTACCGGCTCAATCCGGCGAAGGGCACGAAAGTGGAGATTCCCCGCGGTCAAATGCTTTCGGGAGTGAGACGCCGCAGGATCAAAAGTCAAAATCCCGGACAAAGAAAGTACGGCGTGGGCAAGCCCCACCACCACCGGTTAATTACCTGTCGGGTACAAGGACGGCTCGTTTTCCATGAGCCTTACTAAACTGCGGATAAATGTGGAAAATTGGGCTGATAAAGTTTCGCCCTCTCACCATTTCGGGGCTGCGTACAAGTCGAACCTTCATCGGTTCTTGTGCCCTCCTGTCCACCTATGCCCGGAGCTGGTCGACATCATTGTCAGACATTACAGGCCAGCTACCGGGCAAATTTGCAACTGCAGCGGAAAACCCTTGTTCGCACTCCGCAGAGAGACCGTCCAGCCGGCCTTCGCCCCGGGGTTGCAATATGACTCCGGCGCGATTGTTAAAAGGATAAATCTTGGCGAGCAAGCGGGGCGCTTTACGCATACAAAAAAGATGAGGGATTTCCTCAACTCAGAGCTGAACGCCCCGCTCGCAGCTGGACAATGGCCAACCGGCCCCATACCCCTGGAAAGGTTTCAAAGTAAATACATATACACCATCCTGGCGTGGGTCCTCGGCTGCGACTCTGACGAGCTGGTACGGCCGTACCAGCTAGCGGCAGAATGTCTCCTATGCGGAGAATCTTATGAACCAGCAGCGCAGAAAAGTGGGAAGCGCCCGATCTTCTTCGACTGGGCGGACTGGCTTGCATACGCCATTCACTCCAGCCTGGTGAAGCTACAGAAAAAGCAGTCAACTGAATTTCGATTCAGTTCCTTCTTGGCTTGGCTATGTTTGTATCACTTGCACTCCCGTATGCCGATCCCTAACCTGAAGAAGGTAAATGAGAAGGGAGAGCCACAGCCCGTCTATGAATGGACGGATGACCTATACCGGAAAGGGTCTTATTACAAGTTCAACTTCAACTTTATGGGCTTGGTCATGTCAGTCTTCAGCGATGGTGAGATCCCTCGCCCCCCGCAGGAAATGACAAACTATTTGTTGAATCACAAGCTCGGGGACGTTTTTAGACGACGCAGGGGATTGTGGTCAGAATCTACGGATTCAAGGGCAAGCCTCATCTGCTGCCCCTGCGGGTGCACGGATCATCGGTTTGGGATGGAGGTTGCGCGGCGGATGGATTACGTTGAAGAGGAGTTCGGCCGGGGAAAGAAAAAGGGCCATATCTTTCAATATCCTCTTTCCTGGGCGAACGTCGAAATATCAGAGATAGGACAGCATGTCTATCTCGAGCGGGAGCTCTTTGACATTGGCCTGATTCTGCTGCCGCAGCGCTGGAAGTACGACCCATACGGGATAAGGGGAAAGTTTGCACATATCTGCCCCCGGGCGGATATAATCGAAGACAGATGCGATGTGGTCCATGTTGACCTCGACTGGGAGATTGACTTGATGGAAGCATGGCCTCCGTGGCAGGAGTTTTCTTTGCGAGGAGGTAGCATATGACCCCGAGCGAAACCCGGACCACAAGTTCACTTCTCCGGGATTTAAGAAACTCATCACCAAGCTGGCAGGCCTTAACTGGCCAAAAGAAAAAGTTGTTGAATTCTGGAAGATGAGGTGCCGCACGCAGCACGATAAATCCATCAGAAGGAATCTGGCCGTTGATGATGATTTTTCAGCTCTATATGACCAGCACATTGGCGGCTGGCGGCCTTTCGCATTCCGAGATTACGTTCCCCGAGGTCCCTTCGAGGGTTATAAAGGGGGTCTTCCTCCCGGCGAGTTGTACACTTTTACAAGCTGCCGGTGCGGAGCCCGACGAGATATCCAAGTGGACCCAATGCGACCTGTTGCTTCCAAGGTGGTGCCCGAAAAGGCGCGAAAATCAGCCAAGTCAGCGCCCGAGGTGGCTCCTCAGGCACAAAAGACGCCAGCGCCGCCAGCGAGCGGACCGGCCGCGGCAGGTCTTCTGCAAGTCAAACCCCGGTACAAGTTTACCGTGGGAACATCAGCGCCCGCTGCACCTACTTCATCTCCTCTTTCCGAACCGGCCATTGCTCCAGAAGAGAAAAAGAGGAAGAGTTGATAGGGTCGGGCGACCCTAGCTCGACGGTGCGAGCGATCGATCGCAGAGCCGCGGCCGCGTCCGGCCGCTCCAGAGGTTGTTTCTCTAGATAGTCCTGAGCCAACCGCCGGAACCAGAACCGCGAGAATCCATCCAACATCGGCTCAGGCGGAGCCCGCAGGTACGTCCACTGCCCCGCTCCCTCAAATCCCATCTAGACCTACTCCGACTCCATCTCCCGCTCAATACAAGCAAGCCGTGGCCGCATCTTCCTCCCGATCTCCACAACCTTCTAGCGGCCATCATTCTTTCGACCGGTTGCTCGGGACCCCAACGCCTTCCTATCCCTGAGTCAAACCCCAAACCCTTCACCCGTGGTTAGTGCTGAAGCTGCGCGTTCACCGTTGCATCCATCGCCTCAGCCGCTTGAAACCCTTCCAGCATCAACCGCTCCGCTCTCCGCTCCCCGGTCGCCCTCAAAAGCGGCCGCTCCTTCCAAAGTCCTTCCGGTTTCTCCTACTTCCCTGTTCGCAGGAGAGATGTCACAACGAGAACCCTAGGCTGGGGGAACCGGACTTCATGGATGATCTCTAGAACACGGACGATTTGCCTGCGGCAGCAAGAGCCGTAGAACTTCCTGCCTCTTTTCTCCAAAACTTGAAGCGGAGGAGACACGAGGAGATTGCCGCCCCGGTAAAGCGCACCAAGTTTGACTTCGAGAGGAGAGTGCTCACGACAAAAAAAGATAACTCCAAAAGTGAAGAAGCCTCTCCAGGAAATGACCGGGGGCGGACTACGAGCTTCGAGAGAAAGGAGAAGAGCTTTGACGATATCCACCGGCAATACGAGATTCATGGAATCCTTCGTAAAGCGGATAATCTCCTTGTCAAAAATGCGGAGGAACAGGGAAGAGCTTTTCCGGTTGCGGGACAAAACAAGACAGCTTGAAGAGGACCTGTCTAGGTCCAGCGAGCAGGCTGGAATCGGCGCAGCGAGAAATAGATGAATTAAAAGCCCGGCTGGCCGCTTCTCGGCAAGAAGCCGCAACGGAAAGCGAGGCAGCCCTGGAGCAGATTTCTCGGCTCCGGGAGTCTTTGAAGCGAGCGCGATCGCAATCTGCGAGAGAAAGCATCTCAAGCGACGGTCTTTTCAAAGAGCAAAGTTAAGGAGATGCGGGCTGATCTGCTGCGGGGATGCAAGCCCCACATGAATAAAGCCATGTCTGTCCTGGATTTCGCATCCAGGATCCAAGAAGTTTCCGCCCAGGGAAAGCTTGTGGTAGAGGAGGCCGAACGCCAGGCGAAGCAATGGGTGGACCTGGCGATAAAACTTCAAGAACACGAGCGCGATGGCCTCCAATTCTCCCCCATGTCCTCATTCGGCTGCAGAATGGGCGGATGCAAGGGTAACCTTGCATAAGTATTTTAAGAAAACGAAAGAGGTGAGAGTTGCCAGACGAATGCTGGATGCATTCGAACATGAAAGAGACATTTGTATGGCTCCCCTTCACGCTCTCTCTGAACTAGGGTGCCCGGGCTATGTTGAGAATGGTGAGTTTCTCACCCATGAGCGGGTGAAAGAGAATTGGCTGTCCTTTGAGGCGGATACAGCTGAAATCGATAGGCTGGACCGAGCCAATTCAAGAAAGTCAGGTCACCCGAGATGGTGTCCAAGTGCTGCAAGATCAGCTCCTACTTCCAGGAGCTGGGAAAGAGATACCTCACCATCGACTTGCACACGGTCGCTGCATTCCACGCAGCGTTAGAAGAAGTTGCTGACCGCCGACCCTTCGAAGCAGAAGCCTGGGGCCAAGCCCAGGCCGCATACAAGCGCATCTGCGAGGCAGAAGCCGACGTTGGAGAGCATTCGGAAGGCGAATCCGAGGAGGCAGCTGCCGGAAGTGGATCTGAAGAACGGTTGCCGCGAGGGAACGGCGAGAAGCGGCGAGAGGCAGGGGAAGTAAGTTCCTCTGCACCCAATGGATGAAGGCATGGATTCTTTGCGTCGAGGCGAGCTCGACACCCGCGAGCCACCAGAAATGTTGTCACATTTTGCACGGGGTGCAATGTTTTCAATTTTTGTAAGAGAGCTGCTCTTCCCTTTCCCTCTTCCTCTCTTTCCCCTTCCTCTTCTCCCCCTTTCTCTCTCTTCCCTACATTCTCATTCTTCCCTCTTTCTCTTGAGCCCCTCGATCAAATCTCAAAAATGACAGCGGTTGCCCTGAAAAATGGCTGTGTCAGGGCGCAATCCGACTTCGCAGCGAAGTCGGAGTGCGCCCTCCAATTGGAGCGCAGCAGGAGTGCAAAGTGCGCGGTGTGACAGAATCAGCCGGAAGAACAAGTGTTCGGGCGCAATCCGACTTCGCAGCGAAGTCGGAGTGCGCCCTCTTTCTGGGCGCACTTGGTAAGCAGGCTGGCAGGAAAAATGACTAAGTCTTTGGGCGCAACCCGACTTCGCGGCGAAGTCGGAGTGCGCCCCCTTTCCAAGGCGAAGTCCGTACGGCGGTAGAAATCAGCTTTCACCTGTGCGCAACCCGACTTCGCAGCGAAGTCGGAGTGCGCCCTTTGACAGGTGCGCAGTAGGGGAACAAACTCAGAAAAGTACCCAAGGCATGAAGGCCTTCCCGACTGCGTTGTTTTCTACCTGCGCAACCCGACAGCGCTCTGATCCTGGGCGAAGTTGGATAAACTGCCTTTCAAGGCAAGCACGTGTCAAGCGGCATCATCCGACAAGTGTCCAACTTTGGGATCCGAGCCGAGACGTGCCGAGCACAAGGACAAGCATGGGATGCACTACTTATGCCAGCTACCGCCTTTAAAGCTGATTGGAGGTTCTACCTGCTTCAGCTACCCGCATTCCTGCCGATGAGAAGTTCTACCTAACGCGCTGCCACGTATCTGTACAGCCTTCAGGGAGACCATGCTGCAAGTACAGTCCTGCCCGACAAAGGTCAGCATCAGCAGTTCCGCGGCTGCTTTTGTCAGCTAATGTTTGACTGGGACTTTGTGCCCATAAATGTAATCGGGGGGTTCTCAGGCTATAAATAGCCACCACGTTTTCATTGTAAAGTGGTGGAAGGGGAATGTCTGTTAGGGAACCATTGTAGCTGTGCTTCTGCCTTTTAATATAATACATACACTTGGTGCTGTTATCTTGTTTTTATTTTGTATACTGCCTCTCCTTGACATTTCTGCCTTACGTTTTCTGTGTCATGGCTTGTTGATTCACTTCAGCATTTGGTGGTCAGGTATTCCTAAGGTGCATAAATCAGAGGATATATAGGGCAAACGTTAGTGGCAGTTTTCTGGTTATGTTTTGTGTTATAGTGTTGTTAGTAGTGGTGATTGATGCGTTGCCGTACTGTTAGTTCCTTGGAGGGAATGTACGTTAGGGAACCATTGTAGGCTGTGCTTACGGCTCTTAACACAAAACATATACCTGGCTCTGTTCTGCTGGCGAGTGACAGCATCCATAGTGGTGTGTTATGGTTATATTGGTGTTAGTAGTGGTGATTGATGCGTTGCCGTACTGTTAGTTCCCCCCACCCAACTCCAATCTAATTTGGATTCCTTTTTGTACTTTTTATCTCTTTCCCTGCACTCTTATCTTGAACCTCAAAACCCCACAGGAAGCCGGCCTTCTCCGGAGATTGGCACGGAAGGCATTCCTTCCTTCCGGCCTTTCAATGTTGGTTTGCGGGTCCTAGGGCGCAATAACAACAAATCCTTTCCTCATGGCGGATTCGTAACCAACAGGTACAAATTACAAAATGTGTCAAAATGCCTTAATAGGCCCATTATCTAATGTCTTCCTTTGCCCCTTGTCCTAGCATAAGCCCTAGTCTCTCTTTGTTGATGTGTGCTTGTAGTTGCTTGCGCCGCTTCTTGTGCTAAGGCCTCTTGTTGGTCCCTTGCTGCCATCTCCTCCGCTAGGTTCTCATAGTTTTGTAAATCTTCCATGGTGAATAGAGGCTCTTGCTGTTCTTGCTGCTCTTGTGCTGCATCTGTGATCCATTCAGATGATGGATCAATGTCACTTAGGTCAATGGGCTCAGTATTTGTTTTTTCAAAAGTTTTTTGGTGGAGACGAAGGTTGTAATGCACAAACACAAGATCATTTAACTTTTCTTGTGTAAGTCTGTTGCGCTTCTTGGAGTGTATGTGCTCAAACATACTCCAATTGCGCTCACAACCTGAAGAGCTACATGGTTGAGATAAGATTCTAACGGCCATGTGCTGCAAATTGGGCGTAAAATCACCAAAGTCCTCCCACCATAAATCTAGAAACAACAAAAAAAAAATTAATATTTCACATGTAACAACTTAAAAGTTTAAAACAAAATCAAAAGACAATAAATAATAATTCGATGAGGGTTACCTGGCCTCAATATCTCAATAGCATTTATGCATTGCTCAGATGGGAATTGGCGGCCATGGCGTGCCTTATAATCTTGTATCTCTGCACGCGTTTTATCGCGCAATTGTTTACTCGCTGAGAACACGCGGTCAATGCAATCTTGAAGGCCAAGCTTCACCTCATAATCAACACGAAATGTAGCAGAATAAAAGATTTTGGGGTTCAAATAGTAACCCGCTGCATGAAGAGGGCTATGGAGTTGTGATGTCCATCGGTTATCAATGATAGTCCAAATGGCATCATATTTGGTGCGGGCATGTCCATAAAATGCAGCAATTGCCTCTTTTGCCCTGTCCATAGCCTCATATACAGATCCCATTGGAAATTGTTCTCCATCAACAAGACGAAGAACCTTCACCAAAGGCTCTGAGACCTGAAAAAAAAAAAAATAATTTAAAGAAAAATATTTTACAACATAAATAAAATAAAATAAATTAATAAGCGTAGTCTTGTACCTTGATGGCCTCATCCATGGCCATCCAAAAGTCCTCCTCAAACAAATAAGTATAGACATTATGCCCCTCAGGTGATGTTCGGTATCTTGCAACTGCTTCAGAATTCCAATCATCACTCACAAACATTTGCTTCAGTGACCCTCTTGCATCATAAATGCTCTGCAATGTCACAAAGTTTGTGGCGAAGCGTGTAATGCCAGGCCGCACTAGCTCCCTCCCATTAGTAAATCGCCTCATGAGGCTAAGGACCCATGAATGGTTGTAAATGAATTTTGTGATGGCCTTAGCCTTCCTTACAACCTCTGCCACCCAAGGTAATTTCCCAATGTCCTCGAGGAGCAAATCGAGACAATGGGCTGCACATGGGGTCCAAAAAATAGTGGGGAATCTCTCCTCCAAAATCCTCCCGGCTGCCTTATATGCTGCTGCGTTGTCCGTGATGATTTGGACAACATTCTCCTCCCCAACCTCCAACACAACCTCCTCCAACAACCCTGCAAGCATTTCGGCATTCTTAACATGTGCCGATGCATCTACTGACTTGAGGAATGCAGTTCCTTCTGCAGATGCAACCAAAAAATTAATCAGGGTTCTTCCCCTCCCATCTGTCCAACCATCAGACATTATAGTGCAACCCTTGCTCCTCCACACCCTACGCTGGTTGTCAAGCACAACCTGAAGTATAAAAAAAAATTTAGTCATGCACATTGCATATTGATATTATCATATTAATATATATAAAAAAAATTAGTCATGCCATATATATATAAATTTAGTCAAGCACAATGACACAACTTGAATGTTGTCCACAGATTGTCGAAGGAGAGGGCCCCTAAGGTCATCATAAGTCGGCGCCTTAAATCTTGCGCCGCAACTTGCGACGACATCTATCATGCGCCGCCAGTATGGAGACCTTGCCACATTGAAGGGAATGTCAGAATAGTACCAAAAAGTGGCAATGGCTGTCCTCGCTGCATTGTGCTTCTCTTGGTTCCACGCGGCCATACCCTCAAGCGTGGATTGTGCCCCTGGCACGGAACGGTCTACAAAATAGGACTCTCCCGTCCCACTAGCTGCTTGTGCACTTGAAGGACTCGAACTACTCTGTTGAAACCGGCTAAAGCTGGCACTAGTACGAGGAACTCGGGAGGGGGGATGAAATGGCATCGCTATGACTTCTTTTGAGACTAGCGTTTTCATTTGCCGTAGTGATCATGGCGTTTACTTTATTTTTAATTTCTTTTGGCACCTTATCGCATACCTTGACATTATTGTTAGGTATCTTTGCCAAATGGAATTTGAGGCGATAAACGCCTCCAGTAAAACTAAAGCCACAAAAATTGCATTTAAAATCCCCTTTTCTTGGCCCTGGCGTTCCATACGCCCATGCTGGATCCAATGGTTTCATTTTTTATATGCCTGCACATGGAAACAAGTAAGTTAGTAACAACAAAGTTACAATCACTTGAAAAAAAGGAAAAAAAAACCTAAACCCTAAACCAAAAGGCTAGGGTTTAGGGTTTAAAATTGAAACATTGACAGCTGAAAAATGGGCTTGCATACATAGTTATTAGGCAGCAATATTTACTTAAAAAGAGGAGGAAAAAAAAACCTAAACCTAAAACCCTAGGGCCTAGACTAGGGTTTAGGGTTTAAACTTCAAGTTCAAAGTTCAAAGTTTCAAATTCAAACATTAACAGCTGAAAAATGGGCTTGCATACATAGTTACCAGGCAGCAATATTTACTTAAAAGAGGAGGAAAAAAAAACCCAAAACCCTAGGGCCTAGGGTTTAAACTTCAAACTTCAAAGTTTCAAACATTAACAGCTGAAAAATAGGCTTGCATACATAGTTATCAGGCAGCAATATTTACTTAAAAAGAGAAGAAAAAAAATCCTAAACTTGAAACCCTAGACTAGGGTTTAGGGTTTAAACTTTAAACTTCAAAGTTCAAACATTAATAGCTGAAAAATGGTCTTGCATACATAGTTATCAAGCAGCTTTAGGCAATATTTAGTTATTTACTTGAAGGGAGAAAAAAAACCCTAAACCCTAGACTAGGGTTTAGGGTTTAATGTTTAACAAATATTGATAGCTAATAATTTGGCTTGCATATATCAATTTAGTATCTACTTAAAAGGAGGGAAAAAAACCTAAACCCAAAACCCTAGACTAGGGTTTTAAAGTTGAGAAAATCGGCAAACAACCCTAATCACAAAACTATTTGCAAACAACCCTAATCTAATTTCAAACCTTGTTTTAAGTTGGAGGAAAAAAAAAGAGTTTTCAAAGAATTTCTTACCTTGAATGAATCTTCTGGGCGGTTGTTGTTGGCTGCCGGATTCCTTCACACCGCAATCGCTCGCTCCTAGGATGCCTTGGCGTGTTTGGGTCGGGGTGGTAGCAAGGTGGAAGAGTGTTTTTTTTTGTTTGCAAGAGGTGAGTTGAAAAATAAGAAAGAAAAAATAAACTTTTTCTTTATATCGGCCGCAGCCTCTACCCGTGCGGTTGCGGCCGATTTTTGCGATTTTTTAAAAACACCGGCAAAAAATCGGCGCATCGCCGATAGTTTGCCGATTGCATCGCCGTTTCAAAAAATCAGCAAAAAATCGGGATTCCGCCGATTTTTTGCCGATTTTCTCAACTATGATATACACCATTCACAGGTCATATTCACTGGTTCCACTTGTCTTAATGCCAGCTTTTTGTACTTCCTAAGACAGCCAATGTAGTTATCTCCTACTCTTAAATTTTCTTTCATCCACATTGCTGGTATGAATTTCCTTGCACAAGTTAGAAAATCTCATGCCTGTCCATCTGCCAGTAAAACAGGCAATGATAAAGTTAACCTCATTATTGGAAGTTGCAACAACGCTTCAACATTAAATCAGCATCCATTTCCCTGGAAATATTGTCGTCAATAACAATATTGAATAGATGATTGCTATCTGCACACTGCTTTAGAGCTTGAGTAAATATGCATAATCCTAATGGTACTGCTATATTCATTATATCTTGTAATTCCAAGTGGAAAGAACCTTGTAATAATATCTCTATAGTCAGTGACATATTAATGAACAAGAGGAGGACTGGAGCATTAGCATCTAGAAGATACAGTCTTTGCTATTTGAATGAAAAGTAAACTGAAAGACAGTCCTGATTTTTTCTCAATATTAATCGATTTTTTCTCAATATAGACTGACTACAGTTTTAAATCATATATAACTAGAAATGGTGATTGTCTTGGACAAACTTGTTTCTTGTCCAAGAATTTGATCAAGTAGTTAAGTGGTCAAAGTGAATGCATAGTGCCAGCTGCCAAGTAAGTCATTTATAAATGGCTGGAAATGACAAAAAGATATTAATACATATTCTATTGCTAATCAACACATAGTGGAAGGGCTTAACCTCTAAATGTGTTGCATAGGCATGTTGAATTGTATTTCTTGGATGTTGCAGGAGTGGACCCTCTACAAGGCTGCGAATAAAGCTATCAAACCTGAACAATTTGGTCACTTTATAGCAGTCTTATTCTAGAGTTCAAAGCACACAACTCAAAGAGAGATTCTGTACAAATTCCGAACTAGATATTGTTTTCTTATTATCCGATATCTGCATTTTGCATTTGTGAGAATTAGTGAGATTGTGCAAAATTTGCAGAACCAAATCTATTTTCCGGTTTCTCTCACCGGACAAGTAATCTGTGTAATGGTATATTTTAGCCATTGTGTAACAATAATTAACTATAACATATAGGTACACAGAGGGGAAGGCTGGTGTGTAGTTTAGATCCTTGGTAAGTTCCAATTTTTCAAACATCCTTGGAAGGAAGTGAATAGATTTTGTTTTCATGTCATTCCCTACCTTACCATCTTTTGTGTAACTAACATTGCAGTAAAAATGTGGTCAATGGCATGTCTAGCTTTCAAAGCCCTAAGGATAGAACCAACCTTTAGCTAGTTAAGACTTGACTTGATGGTTTCCGAAGTGATGTCTGACCTTGTGTGACCTTTATTCAGTCTTGATTCAGAGTCTTGACTTTTGAAGATATGTAGATTTCCAAATCTGAATTTTGAATATGTACTTAACTTGCTATCTGATTCATGCCCATGCCTTCAATAACTTGTTCTTTTCTTCCTCCTTTCTTTGTGTTGTTGAAATTGTCTGTGAATAGTGCTTGTGGCTTACTAGAGTGTTGATTATGGTCCACCATCCTAACTGAACACTCATTCAGAGTAAGTTATAAATAGATTGAATTTATTCACTAATTATATCTATGTTTTATAAATTTTGGATTTTGAAGCTGCATTGATGTCCTAAGAGGTGCTTTGCCTCTGGGGACTTTTTTGAAGTTCTTTGACTCAAACCAGATACAGATTTCCAGGATAATATTCCCAGAAATTATCTACAGCTGTTACTGGGCAAATTTCCTTTTGATGAAGAGGGTGAACAGGATCCTACTCAAAATATGTTCAGAGGCGGTGATCTTAGTGATGGAGAATATGCCATACATGAGCAGGAGAGTGATGATGATGACGATTACTGAACTGGAACTTATGCTGCAGCAGTTTGTTTTCTATAAAAAGCATATGGATCCTTTTTGTGCAGTACAGATTTTGTTTTGTAAGTCAAAATTTTAATGCTCTACATGGACAAGAGCATTTATAACATATTCTTTCATGTGAGCTGAAGGATTTTAATTTATAAAATCATCTTATTTTTTGAATTTGTGGTTTGAAGTGGGCTGAAAGACACTATCTTCCTGATTATTTGAGTTGCTTGATAAGAGCATTTATGCTTATCAGAAATTCTCATAATTACTCTATACAACTGTTGGACAGCTTCTAATGTTTCTGTCGTTGATTTAATGCCAAATGTATGACTGGGCTGTGAGGACATAGCCCATGGTAAGCTTCCATCAGAAAATTTCAATTAAAAAAGTCTTATTTGTTTCTTCTTCTTGCATTGCACTTGAGAGTGGAAGCTTGTATGCAAAGGTATTATTTAGTTTCTTCATCGCAGGTCATATCTCAGCTCCCTAGTAGTTTCAGTAATAACAGAAATAGGAATACTGCAATTTTCGTAGAATTTTATAAATATTTATATGTTTCTAGTGGATGTATTTTGCAGTGGGACTTAATATTTCCCATTTTTCGCATTGATGAGAAAGCTTACCAATCACTATTTTTGGAGTCCAGGACCTATTTTCCCATCAGTAATTCTTTTTCTTTTACCTGTAGCTGTTGACAATTTTGTCACATTGCTTGAAGGGGTAGAAAGAATCAATATTTTGTAAAGTATTCTCTTATTTTGTATGAATTTGTTCCCTTGCTTTTTATGTATGTATTTTCAAGTATTGCAGCAATTTTGGCTTCCATTTTTGTCCCCTTTGTACATAAGCCATACATGTAAGAACTTCGCCAACAGAGCAAACCAGGTTAGCAAGCTTCGCAGGAGAAAGGAGGAGAGATAGGAGAATCCAGACAAAAGCCTGAAAATTTACTAAGGCACAGAATGAGCTTCGCTGGCGAAGCTACCACAACATCCGGTTCGGGCAGAAATCTCGCGAAGCAGCGATTGTGAATTGCTAAAATTTCCTAAGTATGAAGGAGTGCTTCGCTAAAATCTAAGCGAAGCACCCGCTTCGGCTCCCTCCTCTGGCGAACCATTCCTCCGGTGAATTCTACTTCGCCCCAAACCGCTGCGAAGCATCTACTTCGGCCGCCTTCTATGCGAAGCTCCTCATTCGAAGCTTTGTTCTCCCCGAAAAATTAAGGAAAAGATTCTAAGGCAGCGAAGCGGCATTGAGTCCACATCCTTGGCGAAGTAGTAAATAGCTAGAGGCCATGCTTTTTGCAGGAAAAATCCGCTTCGGCATAGGAACTTTGCGAAGCCGTTTTTAAAGGCCCCTTCTGGCGAAGCACATGACCATCATTCACGCTTCGGCCCACACCTGCTGCGAAGCAAAGCCCCGAACCAGAATTCAGCGAAGCTCCTCCCAGGGCTCAACCGACGAGGGCGCTTTCTTCAAGGGCACGCGTCCCAAGGCCGGGTATTTTTCCAAGGCAATTGAGTGTTTCATAAATGCGTTTTTCTTGCCCGAAAGACCCGGTGCCCATTTGTAGCAATAAGATATGAACTATCAGTTGCAGAAGAAGAGCCAGGGCAACTTGTGCATCCACTCGAGCACCTCACCCGGAGCGACCCAGGACAAGTCAAACGGCTCATAAATGCAGATTTCCCCGGCTGATGCGGCCATGTTTGCTAATTGTAGAAATGGATGTGAAACCTCAGTCGCAGAAGGGGACGGGCGCGGATTTTTGTAACTGCCAGGGGCGTACTTCCGAATCCAGCTCATTAATGGCTAAGAGGGTCGGGTCCTCTATAAAAACCCTGGCATTGTAATGAAAAAAGGGGGGAGAACTTTTGCTAGAAAGCCGTTGTAACTTGATTTTTGCAATTGATATCAAGAACTTTGGGCCTCATTTCTCTCTTGTATGCTGCCTTCTGTGATTATTTCTGCTATTCTGTCTTCATTTACGTACTGTAATTCTGAATCCTGGATTTAGGTGTGTGATTGGGGACAGAACCCTGGAATTCTCCTGAAGGATACATAGGGGGGAAAATGTTGTGTTAGTTTTCTTGTATGCTGCCTGTGGATAGTGTTTCTGCTATATTCACCTGTTTCTTAACTGCTGTAATTCTGAAATCTGGATTTCGGCGTAAGGGATTAGGTGGATCCTGGAACTCGTCCAGAGGATACATAGGAAAGCTAGTGCGGTGTTTATTTATGTTTCATTCTTTGTATTTATTGCTGCTACTTCAAGATATTAGCTAGTAATCGTGCTGCTGGTTCTTTCCCTCTGAAAATCCATTGATATTTTTTCCCTTACTCCCTTTATTTCTTTCCTGCACCCTTACTCTTTTTATCTCTTTCCTGCACTCTTAGCTTAAAACACCAAGTAGTTTAGTAAAGGAGTCGGCCTTTCTCCGGAGATTGGCACGGAGGGCATCTCTTCCCTCCGGCCTTTCAATGTTGGTCCAGGTCTAGGGCGCGTATACATACAAATCCTTTCCTGTGGCAGATTTGTGACCAACAGTTTCTGGCACGCCCGGTGGGACCCGGTCAGTCTCACCTTGTGAGTGGTAGTGAGAATTGATGCTCACCTCATTACCGTAGGACTCTAGCATCTGGCGACTCTGTTCAACCTGAAAATCTCAAAGCCTTAGAGACCGGTACTAAAATATCCGTGCCTTCATGCAAACGAGATGGAGAGTTAGGAATAGTGGAGAAGAGACTGAATTCTTCGAACTTGACATTAACGCATTCGGGGAGCGTCCTAGGTTAGTCACGCCTGAGTCACTCCTACGCGAAGGGTCATCGCAAGAAGCTGTCTTTAACGAACAAGGCTTAAATTCTGACAGCACTGCAACTAGTCTTCCCCCTAATCCCCCGAACTCTCCGGATCACCCAAGCGCCTCGGTTCCACTTAGCAGTCAATCAGGAACTTCGGGAGCTTCGGTTCTGCCGAATCCAGGCGCAGGTATGGCACACCAGCAACATCAACAACAAATGATGCAGCAACAACAACAGCCGTCGCCGCAGCAGCCGCCCAGACTGTTCCCAGCATGGAATTCTTCCGGACCGTTAAATCTAGCGGGACAGGGGCAGGTTCCGCCTGCTGCCATGAAAAAAATCCCTACGTTCGATGGCACGGGGAAGACAGCTCTTGAACACATCCAGGACATCGCTTCCCTGGCCGCGATTCATGACATCACAGAAGAAAGAGTTATGGTGAAGCTTTTGATTCTGTCTCTCCGAGGGAAGCTCCTCTACTGGTACAAATCCCTGCCACCTGGCACTATAACGGGATGGGACCAGTTAGCCGGACAACTGATGAGGGGGTTCAATGAATCTGCCGATCCCTCCTCTCTCTTGCACCAGTTCACGACGATCCAAAGGCACCCTCAGGAGGAAATTGCCGATTTCAATGTGAGGTTCGCCCGAACCTGGCAAAGGGTACCTACTGGACTACGGCCCACTAGCGAAGCTGCAGCCTACTATTACCTTAGGGCCTTCAATGCTGATATCAGCATGATGGTAAGATTCTCGAATGTTAATACTTTTCCCGAATTGTATGAGTTGGCCCAGAAGGTGGAAATGGATTTGATCGCCGTTGGCAAACTCCCTCCAAGGACACCGATGCCCATCTTCCCAGAGTTTCCCCAGACGCAATACCCCAGTGTCGCTGCTTCGCAAACTTCTGTATCACCAACATACCCGATTCCACCATGGAATCCCAATCCTTCAATATCCCTGTTTTCCGCCCCACAAATACATTTCCCTTCAACTTCGCCACCTCAACCTACGATACCGCCGTCATTTCCGACCTTGCCAGCACCACCTCAGTACCCCGCTCTACCTCCGGTACCAGCAATTGCCCCATTGCCAGCTCCAGCAGCATCGACCTCTCCAGCTGTCGACATTCAGGCCAAAATATTGCAGGAAGTTTCCTCTTTGAATTCTACCGTGCGAACCCTGTCTAACGACATGGTTGTCATGAAAAAGAAGCAGGCGCAACAAGAATTCCTGCCGCGAAGATCGTACCCTCCACCGGCGCTCACTAAGGACCAAGTGGGACAGTCAGGCAGACCTCCAGCGAGAAATGCCACAATCAATGAGGAGCCAAGCACTCCTGATTACGTGCATTGGTGCTCCACCTGCAACGACCCGCATGAAGAGGGCACTTGTATGTTACATCAGCATTACGTGCAAACGTTGTCTGGTAGTGCATCCAACAGTCAGGTCAATATGACAAGGCAAATAGATCACAATCTGGTGATCGCTGAAGAAGAACAAGTTTCAGTCCTTACCAGGGAGGGAAAGAGACCAATGGAGGTGGACGCAGCTCAGATGGCCCCCTTGAAGGTGTATGCTCGCCGCGAGAAAGAACAACAACCTGTCAAAGCCCCAGATAAAGCCCTTCATCCTCCCCCTGCAAAAGAGAAATCCCAACAAGCCACCGAAGTCCCGTCTCAGGCGGAAACCAAAGAGCAGGCTAGAGAAAGGCTCAAGTTTCCTTCGCTAACTAAACGGCAGAGGATCGAAGCCACACAACAATATCGAACAAAATATGAGGCGCCGAAGGAACCAGGAGTACCTGCCTCCATAGTGTACAACATCGTGGACGAGCTAAAGAAAACCCCTGCTAAGATCAGTCTGTATGACGCGCTGCAGCTGCCGGGACAAGTGGACTTGTTGCAAGAGTCCCTGAAATCGGTGAAAGCGGGAAAATCAACGCAACCGGCTCTGGTTCAGACCCTATCCACTTCCATTACAGGAAAGAACAGGCCTCCTCCGTTCTACCTGTCCCTACAAATGGAAGGACATGTTGTCCATAATTGCATGATCGACTCCGGTGCCGCAACAACAGTCATGCCAAAGGCGGTTTGTGAAGAAATAGGAATGGAGTATACGCGAAGCAGTCACGGCGTGCTCCAGCTGGACGGCACCCCGGTGAAGACAGTTGGCGTGATCAAGGACATACCCATCCGACTGCATAAGGTGCCGCAAATCGTGGTAATCCAGGAAGTAGTAGTGGTTGATCTCGAGCCCTATTTCAGCATGTGTCTCTCAAGGGAGTTCACGGCTAAGCTAGGCGGGTATCTGTCTATGGACTATTCGCATTTAGAAGTTCCCTTTAAAGGAAAAAAGGTCAAGATCTACAATGAGAAACCGTCTACGTTTCTCGTAGAAAAAATGACCGAAGAAGAAGATAATGATTCCATCCACACAATAGCCGAAGGGATAGAGCAAGTGGACTTAGTGGAAGAATCTCTCGAGCAGTTGAATACCGAAGATGAATTTTCGCTGACGGATTTCAATGCCATGATAGAAACAGAGATGGGATGTTATTCCGTCACCGAACCTGAAAAGCACGCTAAGCCGATGCAGGAAGATAAGACGGCTGCCTGGGAAGAATTATGGAAATTGTTTTTTGACGGCGCCAGGTGCAAGAATGGCGTCGGAGCGGGGATTCTCCTAGTATCACCATCAGGCGAACAGAGGGAATATTGCTACCGGTTGGCTTGGAGCTGCACCAACAACGCAGCCGAGTATGAGGCCCTGTGCCTAGGACTGAAGAAAGCGGAAAAATTCGGCATCAAACATCTCCAAATTTTTGGAGACTCAGAATTGGTATGTAATCAGGTCACCAATAAATGCATTTCCAAAAAGCATTATCTTAAAGCATATCGTAACAGGGTATGGGACCTGTTCGAGCAGTTTGAATCACTTAATGTGCGGTCTATCCCACGGGAGAAAAATAGACATGCCGATATCTTGGCTTCTATTGGGGCCAGATATTCTCCAGCCGACGACATGGTACACAAGCCCAAAGCCGTAAGGACTATTTATAGACCCTCCGTGCCAGACAGAGACACTCACTGGCAGGTCTTTGACAATGATGAACAAATCATCAATTTCCTGGTCCAAGAGGCCGCCACTGTTGAAGAAAGAAGTCCCGAAGATGAGGAATATGAAGGGCTAATCCAGCTGAAGAACAACCATGTTCCGAAGGGGCTGATTACCTTAGAAAGCCTGTTCGATCAGAATGACAGAGCAATCTCCCGAAGAATCAAGGTCGACGCAAGGCAATACCAAGATCTAGAGCTTGAATCTGGGAAAGTGATAAAAGTGGGGACAGATTGCACTCCAACAGAACTGGAACAGATCCGATCTTTATGCAAAAGATATCCGGACATAGTGGCATGGTCTTATCAAGACTTGAAAGGCTACGACCGGCAAATGGTCCAACATACAATCGAACTGCAAGAGGGGGTCAAGCCTTTTAGACAGAGGCAAAGGCCAGTCAACCCAAAGGTCGAAGTCCTAATGAAGGCCGAACTTCTGAAAATGCTTGAAGCTAAAATAATTTATCCAATAAAACATTCTTCTTGGGTTGCGAACCTCGTCCCCGTCAGAAAGAAAAATAGGGATATCCGCCTATGTGTAGATTTTCGCAACCTAAACCAGGCTTCATTAAAAGATCACTACCCCCTCCCACAGATTGATCAAATCTTGCATTCAGTAGTTGGGTCCCAACGTTTTTCTTTACTTGATGGTTTTTCAGGGTATAACCAGATCTGGGTTAGAGACGAGGACCAACACAAAACGACATTCACCACTAAGTGGGGAACATTCGCTTATCAGCGAATGTCGTTTGGCCTTTCAAACGCAGGAGCCACCTTCCAGAGGGCCATGGATTTAGCATTTGGCGAACTGTTGAATAAGATCATCGTCATCTATTTAGATGACATGACTGTCTTTTCCCGGAAAAGAGAGGACCACACTTCACACTTGCAACAAATATTTGAGAAGTGCAGAGAATTCGGTATCTCAATCAACCCGAAGAAGTCCATATTCGCGGTGAATGAAGGGAAACTACTGGGACATGTCATATCAGAAAAGGGGCTCGCTGTAGACCCTGATAGAGCTGAGGCCCTCCTGAAGCTTCCACTTCCGATGAATAAGAAAGGGCTGCAGTCATTCTTCGGTCAAATCAACTTCGTGAGGAAGTTCGTTCCAGACTTCGCCCAGATCATTAAGCCGATGTCCGAACTCCTAAAAAAGGATGCTGAGTTTGCCTGGACTGACGATAGAAAAAGAGCATTCGAGGAGATCAAAGCCCGAATCACTCAGGCCCCCGTGCTGATCAATCCTGATTACAGCAAAGACTTCATTTTGTATGCCATAGGGGAACCAGAAAGTTACGCCGCAGTCCTAACACAAAAGGGAGACGATGGCGAGGAGCGCCCCATCGCATTCTTAAGTCAAGTGATACAGCCCCATGAGGAAAAATACAACTTCATAGAACGCCAAGTGCACGCGGTTATGAGATCCCTCAGGAAATTCAAGCACTTCGTCTCTCAAAGCCGAGTCACGGTGTTCGTTATCCATCCAGACGTGCGGAACTTCATCATCCAGGGAGAAATGGGCAGCAAAAGGGCTGGTTGGGTAAGTAAAATACAAGAATTTGATATCGAAATCCGACCCACAAAGTTGGTTCGCGGTCGCGCGCTATGCCAGGAACTTGCGAAGAGCATCGCTGCCGAAGTAATAGCCTGCCAATGGGATAACCCTATAGCAGAAGGGAGCTTCGCAAATCAGGTAACTGATGAAGAGGACTGGGTAAGCGAGGTAGTCAAGTATTTCAACACTGGCCAGTGCCCGCGGCGCATGGATGCTTCGCAGCGACGACGCTTCAGGATGCGATCCCTCCGCTATGTCTTACGCCCTGAGGGGCTATTCTTTAAAAATATCGACGGTGTTCTCTTGAAATGCATCAGGGAGAATGAAAAGGAAAAGGTTTTAAATGATTTTCATCACGGGATGTCAGGGGGACACTCTTCCGGAAGACCAATGGCCTTGAAGATAATTAAAGCAGGCTATTATTGGCCTACGCTCTTCGCTGACGCCTTTGTAGTCTGTCGAAAATGCGAGCAATGTCAGAGGTTCGCTGGCCGAAGCAAGAACGCCCCTATGCCCCTCCAGCCGATACAGGTTGAAGCACCATTCCAACAATGGGGACTAGATTTTATCGGGGTCATATCTCCAAATTCTTCGGCAGGACACAAGTTCATCTTGACTGCGACAGACTATTTCACCAGATGGGCCGAGGCAGTACCCACAAAGCACGCCGATCAGGAGACAGTTATCACATTCCTGGAAGGCTTAATCACCCGGTTCGGCGTCCCCGAAGCGATAGTAACAGATAATGGTCCCGGGTTCATAGGTGCCCGGATCAATGAATTCGCCTACAAATATGGGATATACCTCAAGGCCACCTCCAATTATTATCCACAGGGCAATGGGTTAGCAGAATCAACAAATAAAACCCTGTTGAGGTTACTGAGAAAGCTCGTAGAAAAGAACAAGAGGACTTGGCACCTCCTCCTGGATCAAGCCCTGTGGGCTGATCGGATCTCCATCAAAAAGTCAATCAAAACTTCACCTTACGCCCTGGTTTACGGCAAAGAAGTTGTCTTGCCAACTCACATAGAAATTCCCGCCTTATGGATGCTAGATGATGAGAAAGGGGAATTTGATCCCATGGAGGTTAGACTAGCCCAATTGCTGCAGCTGGAGGAGGACCGAGAAAAGGCTTACAAGGACTTCGCGAGACATACGCAAGTTGTCCGAGATTGGTTCAAGAGGAAATCTTCTGCCCGCACCTTCAAAGTCGGGGACTTAGTATGGAAGTGGGACTCATGGAAGGCCAAGCCAGGCAACCACGATAAGCTCGACGCGTTCTGGGAAGGGCCATTTGAGATTGTGAAAGTGAATTCGGCTAATTCCTTTATCCTTAAGGACGAGGCCGGCCAGACCTTGCCGATCCCTGTGAACGGTCTTCATTTGAAGACCTTTCATCATTAAAAGGTACCCCAAAACTTTTGCCCTTGTATATAGCATTTTGTCATTTACACCTGTATATACTTTGTTTCAAGATCTTTTGGAGTTAGAAATATAGTTAGGAAAGGATCGCGGCCTCTCGCCGCAATGTCAGCTAATTCCGGCTTAGGACCACTAAGTCCGGCTTGTCCAAGTCCGGCGAAATCTCCTTCGGAAATTCCTTACGCGAAGTGGCTGTCGTGAGTTGGTTCGCCGCGAAGTGTCTCAGCATCGAAAGATGGAATGGCGTGAAGGAGGTTCCTCCAAGACCAAACAACATCAAAGTAAAGCTCGGAACCGGAGTACAGCGCATCGCCAACAAAACCAACGTCAAGGGATGGCTCATTAAGCCCAGGGCCGAAGGGGGAAAACGAGGATATGAATAGCTTCGCCGAAGGAATAGATAAGAGGCCCCCTTGAAGTTTCCGATTGACTAAGGCACGGGAGATACTTCGCACAAAAGGACCTAGCGAAGCGACATTCTGGTGATAATTTAGCGAACCATCTCCCAAGTCCATAAAAACGATGAAGTTGGAAGAATGCGCGAAGTAAATGCTTCGCTCGAAAAGAAGCCGAACTTCCACTTCGGGGCTAATTCTTCGCGAAGCAGTTGGTCATCGAAATAGCAAGGTAATCTCAGCTTCGGGTCCGAGGTATAGCGAACCTATAGATCGCTCAAGACTCCAGCGAAGCGCCATTTTGCAAAGGTCCGCTTCGCTAAACCTTATGCGCAAGATCTACTTCGGGAAAAAAGCTTGCCGAACTCCTGAGTTGCTCCCAAATTTTGCGAAGCGGCAAAATGAAATGAAGACGCATTTAAAACGTGCCTCGAGGCGTGTGCCAACGACAGCCTAGAAAAGCGTTCAGAGCATGTAGAATTAATGCAAAGGTGGCGGAGCGCCGCCCAAGAGAATTTAGTTATGATTAAAAGTCGTGCCCAGGTACGAGGTAACAAAAAATTAAATCTTCAAGGCACGGTTAGGTATTCAAAGCACCTTGGCCCTCGTGCATAGACGCCGCAAAACCAATCAAAAGGCAAGGTGATCTCTTCGGCCCGATTTGCCAATTTAATTTTAGCAGGTTCCATTAATGACAGTAGTTTCAATTCCCATCTATAAAAGCCGAGTTCATTGGCAAAAAAGCTATCTACCCACTGGTAATTTCGAGCGTGAAGAAGCATAGGAGCCCTAACCAGAACCCTGCTGTTCTCGCACCACTCTGCTGCAAAACCTTGTTGTCTTCTGTAAGTAATAATGGGAAAAAGAGCTTCAAAGGAGAAAAGAAAAGAGCCCGAAGTGGCAGGTTCAGAAAAAAACAAGAAGATGAAGGAGGAAAAACGACATAGACCGAAGAAGGTCGACCTGAACCTCCGCCCCGAAAAGCAGGCCATAGAGGAAGGGGAAGAATCTGAAGAGGAGCAGCTTGTGGAACCGCCCATTGACGGGTGGGGGAAGATAAGAGACACTGAGCTCTCCAAGAGCATAGCCGAGCTCCGACATACTATTGATTTCATGAGAAGCCGACTCTCTGCGGAGAACAAAAGGGCCGCTGCTTATTACTCCCACATATACTGGTATCCGACTCCGCCGGTGCACCACTGCCCTGAATTAGTCCATGCCATCGCGCAGAACTACCAACCCTCGACTAGGCAAGTCCTGGATGCGGCAGGCAACAAACTATTCACAATCTTCAAGGAAGGCGTGCAGGATGCTTTCGCTCCTCGGCAGGGGCCGCCCAAGGGGTATACCGTTCGCAACGTTAGCCTGAGCAAACAGATGGGGAGATTCACCCCCTCCGACCACATCATTAAGTTCTTAAGAGATAATTTGAAGGATGGGCTCCCTTCAGGCAAATTGCCGCAGATGCCTCGTCCCCTTAGTGACTTCAGGCACACTGACACCTTCTCCATCATTGCGTGGGTGGCGGGCCTGTCTACTGATGCTTCCGTGCACCCCTGGCAAGTGACACTTGCAGAATGTATTTCGCGCGGAGAGTTTTACGCCCCAGATTCGTCAAGGCCAAACACCAACCCGGTATACTTTGACTGGGCGGAGTGGGTGGCCCGGACCCTACACACGCGGCTGGCCAGTATGAAGAATGTTGGAGCGGACCAGTACTTCGGGCCATGCTCCTTCCTGATTTGGCTTTTCTTCTACCACACCCAGGAGCGCTTCCCCCATATTGTTGTTAGTCCAATTGGCAAAGATGGAGTTCCCCAACCAGTATACCAGTGGACTTCTCTCCTGGCGAGGAAGGAGTCATACTATGTTTTTAATCAACAGTTCTTGGGACCTGCCATGCAACTCATGCGAGGCTCCTGTCCGCGGGTGCCCACCAGCCTCAGGGACAAGGTCGTCGCCGAGAGGAAGGGCGATGTTTTCCAGTTGACACAGGGGCTTGTTGTTCGCCTATTTGGGTTTACAGGAAAACCCTTCTTGTTACCTTTGTTCACTTCTGAATACCAGTTTGCACTAGAGGTCGCTCGCCAGAGCGACGTGACGAATGTAGTCTACGGCCACGGCCGAAAGTGGGCACCAACCTGCGATTTCCCTTTCAAAATGGGGGTCGTTGAGGTTTTCGCTCTCAAACAGTATGTTTACCTGGAAGATAAGCTTGCTGACTTTGGCCTGCTGCAAATTCCACAACGATGGTGCTATGATCCTTTGGGGGTAATGAGAGATCACCTCAGATTTAAAAATTTCCACATTTGCCCCCGCCCGGAGATCGTGGAGCAGAGGAACAACCCGAACGGGAGAGATCTGGAGTGGCACATCGAAAGAATGAAAACGCTGCCCCCGTGGCATGAATTTTATACCATTGAGGCTGAATACGACCCCACCAGGCACCCTTTTCCGGGACCAGACTCGGCATTCTGGAGGAAGATGAAGGATGATTTGAGAGAAGAACTAAAAGGTTGGCGTGAAGATCAACTGAGAGAATGGTGGATAATGCGAGTCCATCGCCAAAAGCAAAGATCGCACGGTCTTCTAGAGATGGATAAAGATTTCAGCATTTTTTACGAAGCCAACGTTGGGTCCTGGCAACCCATCTCCTTCGCTGACTTCGTCCCTCCTAGTGCCCCAGGCTCGGGTGAAAGCCCAAGGAGAATCGAAGATATTTCTGAGCAGGAAGAAGAAGAGGCAGCAGTAACACAGCAAGAACTGCCGAATGAGCCTGTTGGAAGTTCCGATACAGACGTCGGAAAGGAGGCGCAGCAGCAAGAAAAGGAGGAAAAGAAGAAGAGAAAGAAACTTGACCAAGTTCAGAGGCCTCCTCCACACCCTAAACGACCTCGCAGCAGACCCTCCGGTGCTTCTGGCGAACAACTTACAGCAAGCTCAGTTGAGTTGAATATTGGAGAAGCGGCACTCGAACCACCGCCGCAGGAAGAAAAGGTTACCGAAATTGATGTCATTGATGTGGAGGAATGCCTCCAAGGAAAGGAAAATGTAGGGGAAGAGAGAGCTGAGAACGTCGAAGGAGCCGAAGCTGGAAGAGGACGCGAACCTGACACGCAGGATTTCGTCGCTTCTGCTCTATCATTAGAGCACGCAGGTACGCGCCCCCTTTCTTCTATTCTTGTATCCCAAGTCGCGTCTATAGTAGTCCCGGCCGAAAGACCCCCAGAGTCTTCTGTCCCTTCGGATAAATCCCCCCGAAGTATTTCTCACACTGTACAGTCACCCGTTCACACGGTCTCATTCGCTGCCACAGTCCCGTTTATCCAGGCTACGTCTCGTAACCCCGCCGGTTTCCCCAATGTTTCCATTCCATCCGAGTCACTGGGCCGGGACGAGTCCACCAGCAAGACACCGATCACCCACACCACCAATCCCACAATACCTGAACAGTCCGGGGGTGACACTTCACTTCCGAACCCCGACATCCGCTCCACAGCATCACATTCCATCGCCTCGCCCACAAGATCCCCCACCACACCTATCGCCGACCCCACTGGCGAAGCGTCGTCTGTACAATCGTATTTGTTCACACCCCTGGCTGGTAACCCGGCCTCACTTGAAAATGAATTAGCACTGATCGAAGAGCGCCCTCTGGCGGAGAAGCTGCTCCGAGCTAGACAGAACAATGATAAGCTTCTTAGAGAAGCCAGGAAGAGAAGAGGGCGGACTTTGGCTAAGGAGGAGAAGTGCGCAATGTTTGATTTGAAGAATAAGAAATTATATAAAGTGAAGAAGGTGCCCAAAGTCCAGAAACCAATAGATGAGATGACCCCTGCAGACTATGAATACCAGGAGAAGGTCAAGGACCTGGAGCACTTGGATGTAGATAATGAATCTGAGTCCATGCATGTGAGGGTAGAGTCATTTCGCGCGCATGCAAAGATAGCTAATGAGCGCCGCTATGAAGCAGAAAACGCAAACATCAAGCTAGAAGAAGACCTGGCTAGGACTCGCTTGCAACTCGAAGATGCTCAGAAGCAGTGTGAGCAGGTGAAGAAAGAGATGGATGCCCTGAAACAAGAAGTGGTTCAACTGCAGGCCGCAGCAGGAGATCAAAGCAAGATACAGGCCGAAGCTGAAGTGAGGGCCAAGGAATTTGAGGTTCGAATCTTGCAGATGCAGCAGCAGTTGTATGAGAAAGAGAGTTTGGAACAGTTCGATAGGGGCAGAATTAAAAGCATCCGTTCACACTTGCTTAAAAACTTTAGATCCCGGGCCTCCAGCGCCCTGTCAATATTGTCTTATATCACAGAAGCCCAGAGTGTTGCTGCACAGAAGGGACCAATAGTTGACGAAATAATACAGGAGATAAGAAGTCGGCTCAATTTGGCCTTTGAGGTACAGAGCATCAAGTACCAGGATTTGCAGGTAGCTGCCATGAGTCGGACAACGAGAGATTGGTCTACCGCTCAGGCCACGGTCCGCGCCTTCTTCTCTAAGGTGAGGAAAGCCCAGAAGGCTAAAAATCTCATGGACGTGTTCGAGCAGGAGCAGCGCACTTCACTAGGGTATTTCCAAAATCTCTCAGGGTTGGGTTTCCCGAGCTTCACAGATGATGACGGGAACCTTTTAACCAAGGAAGAACTCAAACCAGACTGGCTCCAGTTTGAAAACGATGTTTCAGAGATAGATGACTGGAAGGAGCCAGTCACGGAGAAGCAGATCACGGATTTCATCTTTAAGTATTGTCAAATAGCGGCTTGTTTGAATGATTTAAGTGTAAGAGCCAAGTATGCCGATATAGGGCAAATTGATCGGTTCCATATTCTAGTCAAGGCGTTGCAAGATCGCGAACCCTTTCAAAAGGGTGCCTGGGCCCATGTCCGCCGAACTATGGAACGAATCCGTGATCGACTTCCCCCGCCGCCGCAGCAAGAGCAAACACCCGAGGAAGAGGAAAAGAGAAAAGGAAAAGAAATAGCCACAGAAGCGCCCTCAGGAGAAGAGGAGCAGAAAGGAGAAGGGTCTGGGGGCAACTCTGGCCCAATGGATCAAGGCTGAGGGTCCGTGCACCGAGGCGAGCTCGTTACCCCGCGAGCCGCCAGGAATGTTGACAATTTTGTCACATTGCTTGAAGGGGTAGAAAGAATCAATATTTTGTAAAGTATTCTCTTATTTTGTATGAATTTGTTCCCTTGCTTTTTTATGTATGTATTTTCAAGTATTGCAGCAATTTTGGCTTCCATTTTTGTCCCCTTTGTACATAAGCCATACATGTAAGAACTTCGCCAACAGAGCAAACCAGGTTAGCAAGCTTCGCAGGAGAAAGAAGGAGGAGAGATAGGAGAATCCAGACAAAAGCCTGAAAATTTACTAAGGCACAGAATGAGCTTCGCTGGCGAAGCTACCACAACATCCGGTTCGGGCAGAAATCTCGCGAAGCGGCGATTGTGAATTGCTAAAATTTCCTAAGTATGAAGGAGTGCTTCGCTAAAATCTAAGCGAAGCACCCGCTTCGGCTCCCTCCTCTGGCGAACCATTCCTCCGGTGAATTCTACTTCGCCCCAAACCGCTGCGAAGCATCTACTTCGGCCGCCTTCTATGCGAAGCTCCTCATTCGAAGCTTTGTTCTCCCCGAAAAATTAAGGAAAAGATTCTAAGGCAGGAATTCGCTTCGGGCAAAATCCTTAGCGAAGCGGCATTGAGCCCACATCCCTGGCGAAGTAGTAAATAGCTAGAGGCCATGCTTTTTGCAGGAAAAATCCGCTTCGGCATAGGAACTTTGCGAAGCCGTTTTTAAAGGCCCCTTCTGGCGAAGCACATGATCATCATTCACGCTTCGGCCCACACCTGCTGCGAAGCAAAGCCCCGAACCAGAATTCAGCGAAGCTCCTCCCAGGGCTCAACCGACGAGGGCGCTTTCTTCAAGGGCACGCGTCCCAAGGCCGGGTATTTTTCCAAGGCAATTGAGTGTTTCATAAATGCGTTTTTCTTGCCCGAAAGACCCGGTGCCCATTTGTAGCAATAAGATATGAACTATCAGTTGCAGAAGAAGAGCCAGGGCAACTTGTGCATCCACTCGAGCACCTCACCCGGAGCGACCCAGGACAAGTCAAACGGCTCATAAATGCAGATTTCCCCGGCTGATGCGGCCATGGTTGCTAATTGTGGAAATGGATGTGAAACCTCAGTCGCAGAAGGGGACGGGCGCGGATTTTTGTAACTGCCAGGGGCGTACTTCCGAATCCAGCGCATTAATGGCTAAGAGGGTCGGGTCCTCTATAAAAACCCTGGCATTGTAATGAAAAAAGGGGGGAGACTTTTGCTAGAAAGCTGCTGTAACTTGATTTTTGCAATTGATATTAAGAACTTTGGGCCTCATTTCTCTCTTGTATGCTGCCTTCTGTGATTATTTCTGCTATTTTGTCTTCATTTACGTACTGTAATTCTGAATCCTGAATTTAGGTGTGTGATTGGGGACAGAACCCTGGAATTCTCCTGAAGGATACATAGGGGGGAAAATGCTGTGTTAGTTTTCTTGTATGCTGCCTGTGGATAGTGTTTCTGCTATATTCACCTGTTTCTTAACTGCTGTAATTCTGAAATCTGGATTTCGGCGTAAGGGATTAGGTGGATCCTGGAACTCGTCCAGAGGATACATAGGAAAGCTAGCGTGGTGTTTATTTATGTTTCATTCTTTGTATTTATTGCTGCTACTTCAAGATATTAGCTAGTAATCGTGTTGCTGGTTCTTTCCCCTCGAAAATCCATTGATATTTCTATTTCTTTCTCCCCTACTCTTTTATTTCTTTCCTGCACCCTTACTCTTTTTATCTCTTTCCTGCACTCTTAGCTTAAAACACCAAGTAGTTTAGTAAAGGAGTCGGCCTTTCTCCGGAGATTGGCACGGAGGGCATCTCTTCCCTCCGGCCTTTCAATGTTGGTCCAGGTCTAGGGCGCGTATACATACAAAATCCTTTCCTGTGGCAGATTTGTGACCAACAGTAGCATGATCAAGTTGCCAAAATTCTACACCTAGGAAGTAATGAAGGTGCCCTTAATCTATCATATGAATCAGGTGGGGTTCACTACCAGTTATAACAAGGTCATCAAAATATGTAGTGAAAATGACGATGTTATTACTTGTAGTTTTGATATAGATATTAAGATAAAAAAAGCTCTGAGTGAATCCAGAATCTTTAAGATGTTTACCAATTTTGAAATACCAGGCTTAGGAAGCTTAACTCCATATGGGGACTCAATCAATCTAGAAACCAGATGTTATTTCCTTGGTACCTAAAACTTGTGATTGCACCATAAATCTCCATTTAGAAAGGTACTCTTTAACATCAATCTAATATACCAACCAAACTGTGCTACAATAGAGAACTAATTGAAAAACCACCATCTTTGTAGTTAGTGCAAATGTCTTTCCATAGTCTCTTCCTTCTTGTTGTTCATACCCTTAAGCAACAAGATGGCCTTTGAATATTTCGATGAACCATCTAATTTATATTTTACCTTGTAAATCCATTTATAACCAATGGGTTTCTTTTTATGGGGAATAATTCACACAGTTCCGATGTTTTATTCTTCATCGAAGAGTCAAATTCTGGTTTCATGGCAACTTCTCAATCTGGTTTACCTCTAGCCTCTTCATATTGTGTTAAAAAAAATATGAAACTAACATAAAATTTGCTTCGTCAGTCAATTGTCTAGGCTCTTTTCCAACTTTCATAGGGCGCCTAGCTACCACTTTCTCATCCTCCTTGACATCTTTAATTTTCTGTGTATACCATTTTGGTTGTTGACGTGGTTCTTGTTGCTGGTGAACTTCACTTTGGTGTACCTCTTGTTTTCCAAGGTCATCCCAAAATGGATTTTCAACACACCAATGTGGTTGAGCCTTTACATTTTTCTTTTCATCATGATGTATATGAATCCAAGTGAGCTTCACAACCTGTTGCAGTACTATTAATAGTTCTAAAACATATGGAAATATCAATAGTTTTACCATCATTTGAGGAAAAAGCAATCCTCATGTATATGCCTTACATTGTTCACTATAGCCAAAAACATGAACTTCTTGCTTTTTAAATCTAGCATACTCTTTTTTTTGTTTTTTTCCTCTTAGGAATTAATGCAAAAGCAACACAACCCTTAGGCTCTTTTTGGAACGCTTAGCTACCACTTTCTCAGCCCCCTTGACATATTTAATTGTTTGTGTACACCATTTTGGTTGTTGACGTGGTTCTTGTTGTTGGTGAATATCACTTCGATGTACCTCTGTCAAGCTCCGTTATCCAAGGCCATCCCAAAGTGGATATTCAACACACCAATGTGGTTGACGCTTTACTTTTTTCTTTTCATCATCAATCTCTGATATATTTGAATCCAAGGGAGCTTCATAACCCATTGTAGTGCTATCAACAGTTCTAAAACATACATAATTCTCAATAGGTTTACCATCATATGAGGAAAAAAAAGTCCTCATGTATAATAAAATCTTTGCAAATTACAATCTTGTTAGTAAAGACACCAAGCAATCTATATGCCTTAGATTACTATAGCAAAAAAAACATGAAAATATTGTTTTTTGTATCTAGCTTCCCTCATGGGAATTAATGCTAAAGCAACACAACCAAAAATACAAAAATTACTAATCGAAGGTTTTCTTATAGACCACATATTTTCAGGAGTAACATCAGCGTTATGCATAGCGGCGAAACTTCGCCATTGGGGCGAAAAAAACCCATTTTCGAAAATTCAAATTCGCAAAATTTTTGAGACTCGGACGTCGGCCATGTAGTCGGAATTTTCGGGAAAAAATAAATTTTCGGTGTCGGTTAGCTGTCCTTTGATGAGAGTATCACAAATATTTTAAAAATTTCGCAAGTAATCCCGCCTAAATAAAGTACGCTTTTAGCCCTAATATTTTAGAATTTCTAAATTATCCCGCCAAACTCGCCAAGTATATCTTTATATATAATTAAAACCCTAGGGAAAATACCTACACAATTCATCACAACATCGAAACCTTTTCTGCCACCGACCGCAACAAATTCAGCAACCGAACGGAACAACGCCTTGTTCTGCTGTCGGACGGAACTAATTCTGCAACCGACCGGAACAGTGTCCTGCTCTGCAGCTGGACGAAACTAATTCTGAAAACGGTTAGAACTGTGTCCTGCTCTGCAATAGGACGAAACTAAATTCTGCAACCGACCAGAACAGTATCCTGCTCTGTAGCCGGACAGGACTAATTATGTGCAACCGGACGGAACCTGTTGTGCAGCTGGACGGAACCTGTTATGCAATCGACCGGACGGAACCTGTTGTGCAATCGACCGGACGAAACCTTCTGTGCAACCGGGTGGAACCTTTTGTGCAGCCAGACGGAACCTTCTATGCAGCCGAACGAAACCTTCTATGCAGCTGGACGGAACCTGTTGTGCACCCGACTGGACACTTTTGTATCTGTAACCTGCTGTGCAGCCGAGTGGTGCCTTCCCAGCTTTCGGCCACTACCGTGCAACCGGGCGGACTTTTTATGCTTTCGGATACAACAATGCAACCGGGCGGGACTTTTATGAAGCCGGACGAAACCATTTTATGAATCTGCACACTTCATTGCAACGAGATGAAATCATTTTTGAATCCGGACACTTCTGTGCAATAAGACAGAACCATTTCTGAGTCCGGACACTTTCATGCAATCAGACGGACCTGTGTTTACCATGATCATTGTTTGCCTCCGACCGGAACCAGTATCTCTGCATACGGACATACTATATTTTAGCACCAGGTTCTCTGTCACTTCTCTGCTTTTCTTTATATTGCCATGTTCTGCTTGTTATTTTTCTAGGTTTTGAATGTCATTGCTTTGTTGAGTGTGTTCCCTTTTTTTTCTCTGTTTTGTCATTGCTCTGTTGAGTCTGTTCCCTTGTTTTCTCTGTTTTGCTTTGATTCTTAGTTTTAATTAAGATATTTTTTTATTGCTAAGATTATACATAAGTAAATGCTTTGGTTCTCTATTGACATATTGATGCTCTTTTTCTCTGTTAAAGTGCTTTCACCAGAATAATAACTAGTGGCATAAACTGATAAATTCACAATAAATAATGACTGGAAAAAGTATGTATAATTTACTAGCCAACAATTGTTTATTCTATTTAAAATAATATCTAAAGGCCTCCAAAAAATAAACCCTCCTTAACTTTATTTTGTCACTAGTAAATTGTCACCCAATGATGGAAATAAGGGCACCAAATCTTCTGCTGAAAAGAGTATCCTCAAATATTTTAGCCAAACTTCAAAATGCGACGAGCCAACGACATCTATGCAAATTCAAGGTATCTTTTTGGCTTGGTCCGACAAAACTTTAAAATTCACCCTTTTTTGCCAATTTTTTGAGAAAAATTAAAATCATTCGCCATGCCAGCATACATGCAGTTCGACAGATTTCACCGTCGTTTCGAAAAAATTTCGCAATTTTTTTATAAGTACCTTTCGGGTCCTACCTCTTATGCATAACCCTTAGTAACATTATGCAAAGCTTTACATGAACGCCTTTTGAGAATGAAGACTAATATTTATTGCTTTTGCCCAGTAATAATATGGTACATTTCAACTATGTACCATGCACTGATCATTGTATTATTCCTCCTCTCTACTACCCCATTCTGTTGTGGAGTGTATGAAGTCGTATACTTGCTTGTGTATATCCTCATGCTTGTAGAAGCCCTAAAATTGTTTTGAGGTAAACTAACCTTCGCTATCTAACCTTAAGACCTCGATTTGCTTTCCAGATTGTTTCACTACAAGAGCTTTAAAATTTTGAAAGGATGAAAATCATTTATGCTTGAGGAAGTATACCCACATCTTCCTCAAATAATCATCTACAATTGGCAAAAATATTTTGCATTATAAATGAAGGTGTATTCATTAGACCACATAAATCAACATGCACTAAGTCCAAACACCTTGTGCATGCCAAGAGCTATGCATGGCAAGTAGATATTTCCTATTATATATATTTTTTATTGAATATTTCCTAATAATTTTGCCAATGGACAAAAGTTTTTTGTTCATATTAGAAACATATCGAACATTTTTGAAGGTTAATGTAACATTGTTGTTCAATGTCACATTACTACATCCTTCAGTAAAGTATGATCTATCGTCACCAAGTGAAACAAACTCATTCTTTGATTTTCAACAAAATGAACACACCAACTTTTTTGAAATGTATAATGTTTGAATGCTCTGGAGTTAAATTAACACTCAATGGATTGACTAGATGACTTTGATTTGTTACAAATGCAACTTTATCTTCTTGATCTTCTATCTTATCAACACCTATGTGTTTCATCCTTTCTTGGATTTGTTTATTCTTCAATTTACTACAATCTTGTTTGAAATGTTCAAGTTTCCTATTGTAAAAACAAATGACTTTGGATGCATTTGCAGTAGAGGTTTTACCTTGCTTGTGACAAAATGATGATGGCTTGGCATTTTGATCATCTTTGTGTTTGGCTTTAGCAGTAAATGCATTGATAATACTCACTAAGGTGGATGCTCCCATCTATGACTGTGTCCTTTCCTTTTGTAGACGTAAAGAAGACATTCTCTCAAAATCAAAAGTTTGAGTTATAGCAAGTAAATGCAAAGACTCAACTTGCAAAACAATGTCAACCGTGTCCTTTGACTATCTTTTGAACATCAGTCAATTGATCTCTTAAATCCTTTAGATACATAAGATACTCAAAAACATACCTCTTTCCTGCAATAGATAAGAATATTAAATATTCTTCAAATACAAAGCATGTCCTGCTTAAAATGTCATACTTATTCAATAACTTTGTCCATAGTGTTGTAGCATCTTTCTCATTATGAACATTAGGAATTAAATAATTTGAAATAGGCAATTTGAGAAGTAATAATTCTCTATGTTGTTGAAGTCATCAACATTATTTTTTGGTTTGGTTTCTTGAGAACTATATTTGCCAAATCTCGATACTCACAAAATGTATCTTATGACCAAACATTATTAGTTCTTGTAGTCAATTTCTTTGAATTTGGAAGAATTAGAGTTTGGATATTTTCCATTCTTCCATTAATGACAACCTCGAACGTCAAACGCCAAAACAAACTTTAAACATCAAACTTGAAGCAATGAATGGCAAACTTGCACTCTGCTCCACAAGGACTCAATTCCAAGTGCTTTGCCCAAGCTAGAAACATGAGTAACCTCCAACCAATGCTTTGTCCAAGTTAGAAATGTAAGCAAAATCCAAGTTGCACTTTATCACAGCTTAGCCAAACTTTGACTTGCAAGCGACAACTTTATTAAGTGAGGAGAAAACCACTAAATGCCAAATATCAAAACACCAAACGACGTTTTTGAAATCTAGAATATCTAAACACAATGTAGGAGAAGACCTCCATTGACAATGCAATAACACCAAAACTTACTACAAAGCAATAATTTACAGAGATGCTAATTACGAAAGACACAAAAAGGAATTGGTTGAAACAAATATGTGAGACAAAATCCTTTCTTATTTGTGTGGCTTATATACCATAAAATAATGTAACACAAGTTGTGATACTTGCATTTTTGAGCTCTAATTTATAATTATTTACAATTTGGTAATCAGTTGTTGTTAATAAAGCCAGTTCCTACAAATCCTAACAAGATATCCCTATAAATCCTAACAAATTATCTCTACAAATATTAATAAGTTAACCTTAAAAAAATGTTATAACAAACAAGACAATAATATAATTTTTATCATATATATTAATATATTTTATTCTAATATTTGGCCTACTCTTTTAGCAATATTTTATGTTGGTGGAAGTAGCCTAGGATAGTCCTCAATCATTTACATGGTTCAGTAAAAGGATAGGAATTGACTTATACTTGCCTTAAAGAGAGTCTATGCTTATATAGGTTTGAGTGGTCTAAAAAATTGTCTACTTCCTCCCCTTTGTAGACCATATACCAATTGTCTTTGAAGGATTGGTGTAAGGTATTGACCAACCTTTATTGAAGGTGTAATATGAGTTATGAACAAGACTGTCATTATATGATGTACCAATGTATAAGCCTAAGGACAATCATTAGACAATGTATTTAATTTATTGTAATATTTTATTATGTAAGCCCTTTGGGTTGCGGTTAACCTTGTCGTTGTTAAATCCATCTTATAACTTATAATTAACCTCAAAGTCCTCTTATTATGTTGGTTTAGGTTAAACTTATTGATATAATTTGGGGATTAGGTATTAATAAAAATACCCCCAACCACTCCATCCATTGTATTAGATTTTTGTGATTCCTATATATGGATGGTACAATGATTGTTTATGGTGCTTATGGGAACCCCATAATTTTTCTCTTATTTCTTTCTTTCATTCTTTTACGCTTTTTGTATAAGATTTGAGTGGATGAATTGCTTTTGTTTGTTTCTAAAAAATATTGTGAATTCCAACATGGTATCAAAGTAGGTATGGAGTTGCCTCACTTGGTCATGTAGACATCATTTTTGCAACCTTCAACATTTCTTTAGGATTCTAGGACGAATCTCTCTTCAAAATCTCATAAGCTCTTTTTTTTTGAAGAGATAAGTTTTTACCGTATTTTCTACTTTCATCATTCCAAAAGTATCGAACTTTATTTTTTCTCCCTAAGAAAAGCTTTAGAGATCAATAGGAGGAAGATCATGATCTCCTCCAAAATTGATGCTTCAAAAGGTGAAAAATAATTCTACTTGAATCTCTTGGAATTTGAATTCAAATTTGTGCCATTTCTTGCCTGTTTAGTTTGCCTTGGTGTCCATACGAAAAATGGTATGCAATTATCTCCCTTAAGAAGAAGTGACACACCTCTTCGTAAGTGGCAAGGTTTCCATTGCGATTAACGGGGGAGAAGCTAATGTGCTTTCTTCCCATGAGCACAAGTTCAAAACACATCACATGTTGCTTTTCAAGGAAGACAATTTTTATTTTTTATTTTTTATTGTGGAGCTCATGATGTTGATTTTTTTCACTAGTGCCTAAAGTGGTGGCATGGCAGTTGGTTCAAAGGTTAAAAAAAGGGGAGGGTGTGGGATCGAATCATGCTCCTCATTTTTTCTCCTCAAGATTTGTTTTACCTTCTATGGAATGCACAATCAATTCAACACCAACTATTGCTACGGATAGACAAACAATAGAATGTTCTTAGGGTCGTGGGGTCAGGTGTTCAAATCTAGCAAGGGACACCATTTTTGCTTTATTTTTTGCAAATCGAGATTAAGGGAGATCCTTGTGAGAAGGGAAGTTCCTTCCCAAAGGCAATTGTGGCATGTTGGTTAGATGGTTGTTCTTTGCACCAAAGATCATGATTTGAGCCCCTCCAATGTTTTGTGCTTGTCTTGCCAAGAAGGATATCTCCTCAGTTGACATGGCTGCTCTTAGCGCCACGACCAATAATCTTTTGTATTTATATAACCCCTGCACTAATCAAAATGCAACATTTATCGCAACTACATTGGATCAAAGACACTAAGGTGGCAAAAAATAAGTGGACACCAACAAATCATTCAATGGCAAGTGGTAGTTTGTGATTGAATTATACTTTGCTAAGGTTTGAGGATTTAATTTTTTACTTTTTTGATGTCCATTAGGGCAAATTTTTGGAGGCCATAACATTTTCATACGGAAGCGTTTTTAGCCCATTTTTTCAAATTGCACGATTTTTTGAGCTCTATGATTGATGGGATCAGTTGAAGGACCTTATACAGTGTTAGGGGTTGGATTGCATAAGATGGATCATCAAGCCCTAGTTATTCACCTCAATGGGAAAAATTACAATATTTGGTCAACCCAAATTATTGGCCTTTATGCACTAAGAACCTGTGGTGCATCTCTCAAGAAGATAAAGTAGTATCCCTTGATAAAGAAACTTGCCAAAAAATGGAAGAACCACTTAGATTAATTTCCTTTATTGAACCAGAATTGCTTTTCCACATCAAAGAGGAGAGTAAACCTATTAAGGTATGGTCAAAATTGCATGAGTTATTTGGAAAAGTTAACACAACTGAAGTAAGTGGATTGGAATTAGAGCTTTTTTCTCTCAAACTTGTTGAGTTTGATAATCTTGAGGACTATATTACAAGATTTAAAGCATTACGAGTAGATATTGTATCTTATGAAAGAAAAAATAAAGATGACGCAAAATGTGTGAAGATTGTCCTTACTAATATGCCTTATTTTTAGATGTTGAACCTCATGGGTCATATGATTCTTATGTTCAAATTCTTACTCTTGATCAACTTTTCTCTCTTCTAGTTCATTTTTCAAGTGGCAATGAAGAATTTTGGTGGCACTTCACAAATACAAGCTCATGTAAAGGAATTAAAACCTAAGAAGGATAAGACCTAGAGGTCCAAAAGCTAGGCTAAGTCTTCAAAGAAATTGAATACCATTTGTGGATACTACAAGAGGGAAGGACATCCAACAAAGAATTGCTTGTTGAAATTGCAAAGGATTGAAGTTGAGTTTTTGAAGATGGGTGAATGTCTTCTAGATGATGAGGGGGATTTAGAAGGATCTCCGTCAACTATAGAGAAAACATCCATTATAGGAAGAATATATTATTGTCACTAATGTTTTCTCTCCTTTGGTCCCCAGTTCAAATAATGAGAGTGTTGAAAGTATAATTTGACTTATGACCAAGACCAACATTGTATGATGTAATAATGTATAGGCCTAAGGGTAATCATTGTACAATATAATATTTTATTATGTAAGCCCTATGGACCATGATCAAATTTTTCATGGTTAAACCCATATTGTAACTTATAATTAAGATTAAAAACTTCTTGTTATGTTGGCTTAGGTTAAACTTATTGATGTAATTTGGGGAATAGGTATTAGTATAAATACCCCCAACCACTCTATCCATTGTGTTGGAGTGTTGTGATTCACATATACTAATAGTATAATGATTATTTATGGTGCATATAGGCACCTCATAATTTATGCCTCTTATTTCTTTATTTTGTCCTTTTATGTTTTTTGTATAAGATTTGAGAGGATGGATTGCTTCTGTATGCTTCTAGAAAATATTGTGAATCCCAACAAGCTCTCATGAGAGTTCCAAACATATTCAATGTAGGTTTATGGTGAAGGATAATGGGATAAATCTTTGAGGTTGAAGGATAACATTTTCTTTAAAAGTCTCCCTTTGAAGCAATCCATATGATAACTTGAATTCAAGATTTTTTGGGCTTCATGGGATTGTTGTCATTATTTAGGTGTTGATCTGTGTAATACTAAATTGAGTTGGGACGATGTGCATGAGAATACTAAATTCTTTAAGGTCTTTATCAAAGGTAAGCAAAAATACCCCTTTATTGAAGAAGAGATTGTCAATTCTATGATGAAATTTGGACTCTCTAGAGTGCAATGCTAATAGAGATCATGTAATGCTCTATTTTATCTCTAAAATTATCTCATGCACACCTAAATACATGCATCAAATAAAGGTGTAGGTCACTGCCATTGTTGAACTTGAGGCACAAAAAATCCTTGGGACTTGATAGGTTTCAAATAGAACTTTATGATCTTGTTAAAAAAATCACCTTGTTTATAGTTTCTTGTGAGGGAGTATCATATGGAAGAGTTGCACCTAAAATTAGATCCATGTTTATTTTTTTGGCACTAAAGGGAAAAATTGATGTGTTAATTATTTGAAGGTCAATCTCTTTGTGTTGTTACTACAATAGTGGATGGAGTTCTTACCAATAGATTGAAAGAAAGCTAGACAAATGCGGAACAACTTCATGCTTAAGCTTTAGAGGAAAGTAGTGCAAAAATAGTATAGACTTTCAATTATAGTAAGCAAAATCACTTATATATCACATAGGAAGCAACATATACCCTATAAAACCCTTTTAGGAAAACCCAAAAATCAAGGAGCACTCAATGCATTATTTAGTATTAATAATCTATTTTTTTTATACAATTTTACAATATCCACTCCTTCAGTCCTATTTATCAGAAACGCTAGAAATAGACCTATAGTAACACAATTTTCCTACAATAACACAACTAAAATTTAGCAATACTATTGAGCTATAGTAACACAACTATCAAACAATAACATAATTGACTTGCAATAATCCAACTATCCTATAATAACACAATTGATTTGCAGTAACACAATCATCCTGCAGTAACACAACTAACCTATAGTAACACTATTGATCTACAATAACACAACAATATTTCAACAATATAGTTGACCTATAATACCACTACTGATCTGCAATAACATAGTTGTCCTACGATAATACAATTGACCTACAGTACCACTACTGCCCTGTAATAACACAACTAACCTATAGTAACACAATTAACCTGTAGTAACATTATTGTCCTGTAGTAACACTACTAAAATTCCACATATTGCTTAATACCTATTGTGTATTTATAAACATAAAAATACAAAACCATGGTCTAAAACCATGAACCAAAACCATGGTCTAGTTCACTAGTTTTCTTCCTTTATATATGCTCTTAACATAAGACATGAGACAATTAGGATTTGCAAGGTGTATGTGTTGGGACCCCATTCTAACATTATTATGTAATGGTCCCCTTTCTAATGTAGGGACCCCATATTAATGATATTATGTAATAATTTGTGGTATTAGAGGTGGCCTAGACAAGTGGGGACCCCTTTCTAATGTAGGGACCCATTTTTAAAGACCGTTATTAAGAATGTAATTGTTTGTTTGGTAGAATATTCTAATAATAATTGTTATTTTTTTTTAATTTACATGGTGGAATAGGTAGCCGCCACGAATCCAAGCAGGTTGTCCAAATTTTATGGAATTATTATTATTATTAATAATACATCATAACAGTATTATGTAATGGCCCCCTTTCTAATCTAGGGACCCCTTTTTAAAGTATATTATTAAGAATGTAATTGTTTATTTGGTAGAAGATTCTAGCTCAGGTGGCAACTTGCATGTGAGATGGCCCTTGAGAATTAGGTTTAGGGTTATGAAAAGTCTTTAAAAAGGCAAGGGTTATATATGGATGCATGTTTTTTGGCATACCAAATCAAAGTTCGATTGATGAGGTTTCCCCCTCGAAGATGCTCACAAATTTTTGTATTATGATTATGTTGAGATTAATATAGATTGTTGCATTTCTATTTCCTATTGCAATATTTTATTGTTTCATGATTTATTGCTTTTTATTTCAATATTTATGTGGATGTGCTTATCTTAACTAGAAGGGTTATAACAAGTGGTATTGAAGAATTTTTTAGAGCCATATTCTATTGCGACTACAATAGTTCTTGTCTTTCCATTTCAACCTGTTAGATATAAATTTCCCTTGTTTTCATTTTTTGCTTATTATCTTAAAAAAAAAATTGAGCCATTTTTTCCCCTTTGTTATAGTTTAATAGGTTAGAAACCTAGTGTAGGGGGTTTTTGTATCGCTCCAAATTTTTCGCACCCTTACCTTCAGGCTATAGGATCCGTTCCCGGAAGGGGGATGTGAAAAGGATGGGACAATACCTCGGACTGAGAGGCCTTTGGAAGGTCCCGCCTCTCGGGGGAGGTGTATTAAGGTGATTTTTCGACGGATGGTGGGGTTCACCAGGAAACGTTTAGTGGCAGTTTCCACGCCTAGGTTGGGAATGTGTTTTATGTGTTCAATTTTATCTTTAAACATTCAAATCCTAGGTTTGGCCAAATGAATCTAAGTTGTTCTATATGGAATGCAGATTTAAATGAATACAAAAAACAAAATTAACAGAAAACATAGAGAATAAATTAAGTGAAGAAATCCATACCTGGTTCCGGATGTCTGATGGGGGTTCTAATTTTTGAAGCAGTTAAGATCGTCTGGAATTTTACAGGATCGTCTCCTATCTGACAGGATCGTCTAAGATCCGACGAATTCGTCAGAGACCTGCAAACAGAGAAATAGATACAAAATACCAAAATTGCAACTATTCTGATAAAGAAAAATGATATGAAATAATAATAAGGATGTTAATAAGATAGTCCCGAATGGAAATGCAAGTAAATTACGATTATTTAATAGCTAATCATGATCTTATTATGCAATTAAATTACATGGGTGAACTCCAAGATGCAGGATAACAAGAAATAAGAATAAAACTGACTAAATGTAGAATAAAATAGCAGCAAAGTATAGGAAAAGTGCAAACTCTGGGTACTGATTGCCCCCAATGTTGACTACAGTCGAAATCGTCTCGGCTTGGTACGAAATCGTCTCGAATTGGACAGGATCATCTGTGATGGTCTGAGCTTGCTCCAGCTGAAGAATGATAAGGTTCCTACAACAAAACTTGGAAAGCACAAATGCAGATGGTAATCCAGGGTATTCTAATGCGTGTAAAGGTCAATTTACAGGAAAATTCAGCTAGGGGAAAGTCAAGGGGGGTCCTAAGGTTTAAATAGGCTTAGGAGGGAAGTTGGGAGGTTGGAGATCATCCTAATTTGGAATATCTCCAATGGGGGAGGTCTCTAACCATGCAGACACGCTTTTGCCCAACTTAGAGACACCGTTGAAACAGAAGCTAACTATGAAAAATCAGTTTTGGGACAAGATCGTCTGGACGTCCTAGTCCAAACGAAATCATCCGATCGGAGGTGATATTGTTTGATCGGCGATGATATCGTTAAACGGACAAAACAAACTCTAAAAATGGCATGGGAAACGAGGAAACACATTAAAAGGCGGTTTTGGAGCGGTTTTGGGGTTGAAATTGAATTTGAATTATTACTAAGGTAATTTTAATTATTACTAAGTTTTACTGTGCCAATTTTAGGGTGCTATAGTTTTAAAATATCACAAAGGAGTTATTACTGGCTAAGCTAGATTTTTTATAAATTATCTAGTGAAATGAGGGGTGATCAAACTCCAATACCCAAGCCTTATACAACACCTATATATGGACTGGAGTTCTCATGTATCCTCAGGTATATTGGGAGACCCCTTAGGATTAGGAGAGACCTTTAGTCATAGGAAGCTTTTTTATCATATATCTATCCATATTGCACCTAGTATAACACTTGGGAAGATTACCCTCTTGTATTGTTAGAGAGTGCTCTCACGAAATATAGAGCTAAAGGCTCTGAGAGCGCCCTTTCTCACTTTGGAAATCTCATAAAGGTAGGAAATCTCGTAAATGTGGGAAATATACGGGAAATTGATATAGAGACTAGAACTGGCAGTTTTCTACTCGTTTTATTACATCTATACTCGCCCTGGTCGTGTTGAAATAATAGAGGAGATACCCATTTTAAAAGGACCTTTTAAAAGCCGAGGGGGAGAGCCTCACATCTTAAAATAGAGAGCTTTCTAGAGAGATTTATTTGTTTTTATTTTTCTATAAATATAAACCACCTCTTATATTACCTTTAAAAGTTGAGGGGAGAGGAGAGGATGCTTGCTTGCTTGCATGGATCGTTTTGGTCTCCTGCTGTGGAATACTCCAATAGGGAAGGTTGCTTGGGCAGCACGGGAAGGAGTAAGGGGAAGGGGTCTCCTTTTCCGGCCCGGAGGGATAGCCGCAGCTTTAAAATCTTGCCTCAGTTTATCCCCTTCTTCTTTATATAGAGAGGAGTGGAGAGTTCTTCTTATCATAGCCCAGTGTGGATCAATTCATTATACTGGAGGAATGAGCCCTCTCCTCTCTATTTTAAAAGGCCCTTTTTAACTCTCTATCTATAGTCTTAGGCCCGCTCTGCTTGCTTTGCTTCAAGGGCTGGCCTAAAATATTGGTTCGAGCATTATCATTTGTCATTGTGGTATAAAAGAGGGCTATGGAAAATTCACACACCTTGGTATAGAGTTATCTCATTTCTATTTAATTTTAAACATTAATGCTAAGAACCCTACTACAAAAATGTTCATATTGAAGAGACTACACACAAAATTAATTGTACTACAATAGACAAAGGAAAATGTAGTGAAAGTAACAGTTAAGATAGGGTCTATCAAGGTAGTTGTCAATAATAGTTAGGTATAATTTTAACATAATTTCAACCAGGGCCATAATCAATAAAAATAAAGACAAAGTCTAATCATGTATTTGTCAGCTATAGTCAAGAATCATATTAGCTGGGAAAGATGCATGCATTGAGAGAAAAATGATTTTTAAAGAAGCTATCTGCGGAGGACCACCTCAAACAGGAGGGAAACACAATGAACGATTGCCAAGGAAATCACTGAGGAGGTCAAAGGTCAATTCAAGGAAAACAGAGATGGGTTGCATGAAAGCAACTAATGGATCCCCATTAGTGAAGTTGGAAATAACAAATCTCCAAGAAGGAATAGCTAAAATGGAGAGGAGAGCGCTAATTTTTCAATTCATGGGATTTTGACCGACTCTTGCTACCTTCAAGCAATAGGCTGCCAAAAAATGGAGCACTAAAGGTGAGTTCCAAATTAATACTTACCCTAATGGCTACTTTTATATTTTATTTTTTAATGAAGAATATAGGGAGGACATTTTTCAAGGAGGGCCTTGGTTTTTTGGTAGGGCAGAGCTCTTCATGAAGCCCTGGCATACCAAGTTCAAAGCTGAGGAATAAATACCATCAACTGCCCCTATTTGGGTCCATTTATTTGGTCTTCTAGTATAATACTGGAATCCAAAGATATTGATATTCTCACAATGACACTGAGAGGGGGGGTGAATCAGTGTAGCTATTAAAATTCAAATCTACAACACTTAATGCTGAAGCAAAGAGAACTTAAAAACAGGTGAAGCAATTTTCACAAGAGAGCACACCACAACACACAATGTAATGAGGTTCACCAATTTGGTTACTCCTAAAAAATGACTGCTTGGACTCCAATCCAAATCCAGCCTTTGCAAAACACCAATTTTACAAACACTTTACCAGCACCCACTGGAAGGAGCACCAACCCCTTATTTTTCTGCTTCAACAGATAGGAGCACCAACCCCTTATGCCAAGCACCAACTTGGACTGCAATTCTGAATTATCTTAATGACATAAAAATGCCTTCGATGTTTACATGACCTTGACTGGTCTGCAATTAATCAAACTCTACACTCTCTCACGGCTCTTCTTATTTCTCTCTCGGCCCTCTTCTAACCCTCTTTTCATAGCAATTTCTCACATACAACAACAGTATTATTCTTCACACAGACCTACTTTTATATCATATTAGTCTCTATTTTTAACTTCCATATTTACGCATGCAACCCGTAACTGTTCCTTTAATATTCTCTTTTGCCACTTGTCAACTATAACTTCTTCTTTATGTAACTCCTTTTGTATTTATAGAGTGGGAATTTAATTAAACACGTTACATGCAACATATACCTCTACCATGATTGTTCATCTTCTTTTCTGTGCATGCATGCATTTTTTGATTCTATTTATGCGACTGTTCGATATCTTCTTCTTCGATTGTTCTTAAAATAATTGAATGCTTTTCTTTTGTACTTGCTCCTATAACTATCGCATTGACTCCAGTTAACTCTTCTTATTTCGGTTGCATGCTTTTCCTCTACAATTGCCCATTTAACTGTTGTTCTGCTTCAGTTAACTGTCAGTGATCGTGCTGTTGCGACCTGTCGCGAAATCGTGACACTTCTATCTCTTTATGCTCTTCTCACCCTTTATCCGTGAAAACTCAACATGTCGTGAAATCATGACGTTTTTCGCCTCCTTGTTCACCTCTTGTCTTGCACCCGCGAAAACCAGACATGTCACGAAATCATGACACTTTTTGCTTCCTTGCACTTCTCTGCCTTTTGCCCGCAAAAATGGAACATGTCGCGAAATCACGACACTTTCGCTGCCTTGTGCCTTTTCTATCTTTGGCCCGCAAAAACACATGTCACAAAATCGTGACACATTCGTTGCCTTGCGCCTTTTCTGTCTTTGGCCAGCGAAAACACATGTCGTGAAATCGCGACACATTCGCTGCCTTTTGCCTTTTCTATATTTGGCCTGCGAAAACACATGTCACAAAATCGTGACACATTTGCTGCCTTTTGCCTTTTCTATATTTGGCATGCGAAAATGGAACATGTCGCGAAATCGTGACACTTTTCCTCCTTGGCGCTTTCTCTTCGAACCTGTCATGAAATCCTGACACTTTCTCTCCTTGGCACTTTCTCTTCGATCCTGTCGCGAAATCGTGACACTTTCTCTCCTTGGCTCTTTCTCTTCGAACCTGTCACGAAATCGTGACACTTTCTCTCCTTGGCACTTTCTCTTCGAACCTGTCGTGAAATCGTGACACTTTCTCTCCTTGGCGCTTTCTCTTCGATCCTGTCGCAAAATCGCGACACTTTCTCTCCTTGGCGCTTTCTCTGCGAACCTGTCGCGAAATCGCGACAGTTTTCTTTGCCTGTGCCTTCTCTCCAAACATGTCGCGAAATTGCGACAGTTTTCTTTGCTTGCGCCTTCTTTCCAAACATGTCGTGAAATCGTGACAGTTTTCTTACTTGCCTTCTTTGCTTCCAACATGTCACGAAATCGTGACATTTTTTCTACTTGCCTTCTTCTTTGACAACATGTCATGAAATCATGACAGTTTTTCAACTTGGCTTCTTTTCCTCCAACATGTCGCGAAATCGTGACAGTTTTGCCAGCATTTTCTCTCTCCTTCGATATGTCGCGAAATCGTGACAATTTTGACCGCATTTTCTCTCTCCTCCGAGATGTCGCGAAATCGCGACAATTTTGACAACATTTTCTCTCTCCTTTGAGATGTCGCGAAATCGTGACAGAAAACATGTCGCGATATCACGACAGTTTTCTTACTTGTCTTTTTCTTTGATTTTCTGAATCTGGGCCACTTCTGTCTTCTTGGAAATTCACTATACATGTTCTGACTGACCTTTGAACTCCTTTCCACTGCATCAACTGCATCAATCTGTTTGTGTTGACAACAATGACAATACTTTTGCTGCACCTTGCTCAACAATCTCCCCCTTTGGAATTGTTGGCAACACTCATGCACTCCTGGAATTCTTCTCCCCCTTTGACAATAATACCAAAGGGCTGCTGCAGACTCCCCACGAGTCTATGCACAACATTCTCAGATACACATTGTTATAGTTAGCAAAAATCATGAATATGAGAAAAACTATAAACATAGGCATAAATGCTCCCCATGAGAATGTGATCCCAATTGATAGTCAATTCTTGGGAAATGTGAGTACTCCCAACTTACTCCGAAGGTACTCAAAAACTTCCTTTGGCAATGGTTTTGTGAATATATCTGCTACTTGCTCTGTAGTCAAAACAAAATCCAATTTGACCTCACCTTCTGCAACTTTATCCTTCAAGAAGTGATACCGGATTGCAATATGTTTGGTTCGAGAATGCATAACCGGATTCTTTGATATGTTTATAGCACTGGTGTTGTCACATTTAACTGAAATTGGCTCTTTGAAGTGAATACTAAGATCTTTTAGGGTTTGTCTCATCCATAATATCTGTGTACAACATGTTGTTGCTGCAATGTATTCTGCCTCTGCTGTGGATAGAGAGACTGATTCTTGTTTCTTGCTTGTGCCATGCTACCAGCCTGTCTCCAAGATAAAATGCTCCTCCATTGGTACTCTTTTTGTCATCAATACATCTTGCCCAATCTGCATCAGAATATGCAATAAGAGTGAAGTCCTTACCTTTTGGGTACCATAACCCATACTCTATAGTACCCTTGAGGTACCTAAAAATCCTCTTCACGACTGTCACATGAGTCTCTTTGGGACTAGCTCTGAAATCTTGCCACCATGCATACTGCCTGTAAGATATCTGAGTCCGGTAGTTGTCAAATACAACGAATTCCAATCATAGATCTGTACATGGTTTGATCTACATCTGGATATTTGTCATCCTTGCTCAACTTGCAACTTTGTTGTCATGGGAGTGCTAACAAGTTTACTATCCTCCATTGTGAACTTTTTCAACATTTCTTTCACATATTTAACTTGAGAAATAAAAATGCCCTTTTCACTTTGATTGACTTGCAGTCCGAGAAAATAAGAAAGTTCACCAATCATAGACATCTCAAATTCTTTCTTCATTTTATTTGCTATGTCACTACAGGACTTATCATTGCTGCTACCAAAAATGATATCATCTACATAAACAACAAGGACAATAAGATGGCCATTCTCTGTTTTGACATACAGATTGCTATCCACCAAACCTTTCTTGAACCCCTGTTGAATCAGATAGTTATCTAGCCTTGCATACCATGCTCTGGGTGCCTGTTTTAAACCATACAAAGCTTTCCTCAACTTGCAAACAAAGTTGGGATTATCACCGAGTTGGAAACCATCTAGCTACTCAATGTAAACCTCTTCTTCCAGTTTTCCATTTAGAAATGCTGATTTTACGTCCATTTGATATACCTTGAAATTTTTATGAACTGCTAAAGCTAGAAACATTCTGATTGCCTCTAGTATGGCTACTGGTGCAAAGGTTTCCTCAAAATCAATACCTTCAAATTGTGCATAGCCTTTACAGACCAGTCTTGCTTTATTTCTTACAACCTGTCCATATTCGTTCAATTTATTTCGAAAAATCCATTTAGTACCGATTACATTTTTATTTGTCGGCCTTGGTACTAACTCCTAGGTTTTGTTTTTCTCAATCTGATCTAGTTCTTCATTAATTGCTTTCATCCAACTTTCATCTGTGCTTTCTTCAACAACATTTTTGGGCTCAATGCTGGATAATATAGAGTAGTTCCGTACTACTGCTCTTCTAGCCTGAATACCAACTGTTGGGTCCCCAATAATCTGTTCTCTGAGATGATTTTTCTGCCAGCTACCTGTTTTGAATTTCTTGTTTTCTTCTTCTTCTGATTCAATTCTTAAATCAGCTGGGTCAATTTTTTGATTCTCTTTTGTTTCCATTTCTTCATCTCCTTCAATGACTTCTTCATAAATAGGGTAGTTTTCTTGATAAGTTGTTTCTCGATCTCTACCTTCATCAACTTTAACATCTGCACTCTCCACAATTTTCTTTAGCCTCTTGTTGTAACATGTGTAGGCTTTGCTTTTTGTTGAGTAACCAAGAAAAATACCTTCGTCAGCTCTATCTTCAAATTTATCAATATTATCTTAAGTTCATTTGATGTAGCACTTACTGCCGAACACTTTGAAATATCTTGTTGTTGCCTTTCTGCCAAACCATAGCTCATATGATGTTTTGCTTTCATGCGTCCTTAGCATGCACCTATTTTGGATGTAAACCGTAGTATGGACTGCCTCTTTCCAAAATCTGTTAGCTATTTTGTTCTCAGCCAACATTGTCCGTGCCATTTCCTGCACTGTCCTGTTCTTCCTTTCTACAACACCATTCTGCTGAGGTGTTCTTGCTGCTGAAAAATGTCTTCTGATCCCATATTTTTGACAGTATTCTGCAAATTCTTCTGAGATAAATTCTCCTCCTCTGTTTGATCTTAGGCATTTAATTCTTTTTAGAGTTTGATTCTCAACCTGTTTTTTAAAAATCTTGAACATCTCAAAGGCATCTGATTTAAGCTTTAAAAATAGTACCCATGTCATCCTGGAGTAGTCATCTATGAACAACATAAAGTATTTGTCACCATTTATGCTTTGTGTTCTCATGGGTCCACAAAAATCGGTATGTATTAGATCTAAAGGCTTACTGGTGAAGTATTCCTTTGATTTGAATGTGGCTCTAGTTTGCTTCCCTTTTTGGCATGAAGCACAGATGCTATTTACTGGTTTGCCAATGGTGGGTATATCTCTTACTGCCCTTTTTGAACTTATTTTTACCAGATTTTCAAATCTAATATGACCGAGCCTCTTATGCCACAGCCAATTTTCATATTCCTGTCCAATCAAGCATGCTCCTTCTGAAGTTTCTGAGAGAGTATATAGATTTCCAGAAGTCCTTAATCCAGTAGCTATCAGCTTCCCACTGTGTGCTTTTCTGACTTCACAGCCCTGCTTCTTAAAGATGACTTCATGACCTCTGTCATAGATTTGACTTATGCTCAGTAAGTTGTGCTTCAAACCAATTACAAAAAAAACTTCTTTGGAATTTATTTGTCCATCACTTATCTTGACTGATCCTTTGCCAACTATCTTGGCTCCATCATTATTTCCAAACTTTACAGAGCCCCTTTCATATTTTTGTAATTTTTCAAATTTTTGTTTATCTCCTGTCATGTGACTGGAGCACCCACTATCCAATATCCATGGTGCAGATTTGTTCTGTGCTTTGAAAGCTGTCTGAACAATCAAGGATTCCTTTTATTCCTTGGGTAGCTCCTTTTCTTTTCACTCTGGTTTGGCTACAATTTTGGTTACTTGTTTAGACTTTTCTTTGTCAATAGCCTGTGCATGTTTTTCTAGGAATTTTCTGTATTGCCTTGAACTGTTTGGTTGAGTTCTTCTTCCCTGATATCTGTTTGTTGCATATGTGCTTCTACAGTTTCTTAAAATGTATCCAAAGTTATGACAGTTATAGCATTCTACTGCATAATCCATCAAGGGTGAAAAGACATTTCTATTGGTGAAATATTTTTGTCCTATATTATGAATGCAGTCTGAAATCTTATGACCGTAAGCATTGCATTTAAAACAATAACCAGAAAATGAATGATTGAACCTGGGAATTGGTCTTTGCCATTTTGTAGTAGGAGCCACAAATTTTCTTCTCCTTTGATGTGTGACTTTTATGAATCCCTCATTGTCAGCACTCTTCTCGTGCCTGGCACTGTTGCTTTCTTTTGCCTGATTCATTTTTCCTTGATCAACCTTGATCTTATCTTCTTTCTTTACTTGTTCTACTGTTATGGCCTTTGATCCACTTGACGATTCTCCTTTGACAAAGCCCAAGCCAAATTTGATGCCCATAGTCCTCTGACTATTTATAATCTTTTCAAGCTTTGCAGAACTTCCTTCAAGTTTGTGATAGCAACTTAATTTTTGATTCTTTTCTTCTAGCCGCATTCTTAAGACAACAATATCTTCTTCCAGTTTGCAGCACTCATCTATTTTCATGGTTAATTGAACTTCGAGTTCTTCATACATTTTTTTAAGTTCTTCTGTCTGTACTTTCAAACTTCTTATTATGTCATTCACATCCTCTAGTTTTCTTGAGACATTTTTATTCTTTTTCCTTTCTGTTTTCAACTCTTTAAGTGCAGCAACCAACTCTCCTTCCAGATAAACTTCAGCCTCATCCTTACTTTTTGTATCACCTTCCTGTTTTTCTTCTATTTTTGCTTCTTCAAATGCCATGAACAGAGCTTCACCTGTTTCTTCTTCAGAATCTTCACCTGAGCTATCTTTAGAAGAGCTGACATTCTTGGATATGAAACTTTTCTTTTTGAAATTGCTTTTTCTAAAATTTGGTTTCTTCTTCCAGTCACTTCTTTCTTGGTGTGACCCTTCATCACTTTTGGTTTTCTCATTCATTGGACACTTAGCTACAAAGTGACCGACCCCTCCACAATTGAAACACTTAAACGGTAACTTTCCTCTATATTTTCTTTTTCCCTTTGTAAGTTTTCGAACAAAGTTGGCTTCCGTTTCATCAGATGTCTCTTCATCCTCAGATTCTTGTTCAGCTTTTGTATTCTTGTGTGCTTTAAAAGCAGATTCTCTGTCTATGGGCTTAGTTTGTCCTATTCTCATTTTGTATGCAGTCAAAGAACCATGCATCTCGTCCATGCTAAAATTATTTAGATCTTTAGCCTCTTCTATTGCAGAAACTTTAGAATTAAATCTTTTGTGAAGAGTTCTAAGTACCTTTTTCACGACAACTACATCTTTGATTTTTTTGTCGAGTCCTCTGATTGCATTAATGATTCTATTGACTCTCAGCATATGGGACTCTATGTTCTCATCGTCATTCATTTGTAATGCTTTGAACTGAGCTCGATGAGTTTGCAGCTTGGCTTCCTTGATCTTGCTGTCTCCTTCATGGATGCTCTTCAGTTTGTCCCACATGTCTTTTGCTGATTTACAGCTCATGATCTTTATCAGTTCACTGTCTACTAGCCCACACATTATGGAATTCTGTGCTTTGGAGTTATTTTCAAACTTCTTCTTCTTAGCAATATCTATTGGAGGAGTAGCGGGTACTGTGTATCCACTTTCTACTGATTCCCAAATGTCGTATCCTAACGCACTCAGATATGTCTGCATCCTGAGTCTCCAGAATGAGTAATTAGTTCCATTGAACAAAGGAGCTTTGTTTGATGAGAATCCTTCATTACTTGCCATTGCGTTCCTTCCAAGATCACTTTAGCTGATTAAGCTTTGTTCAGGAACCTTGCTCTGATATCAATTGATATTCTCACAATGACACTGAGAGGGGGGGTAAATTAGTGTAGCTATTAAAATTCAAATCTACAACACTTAATGCTGAAGCAAAGAGAACTTAAAAATAGGTAAAGCAATTTTCACAAGAGAGCACATCACAACACACAATGTAACGAGGTTCACTAATTTGGCTACTCCTCAAAAATGACTACTTGGACTCCAATCCAAATCCAGCCTTTGCAAAACACCAATTTTACAAACACTTTACCAGCACCCACTGGAAGGAGCACCAACCCCTTATTTTTTTGCTTCAAAAGATAGGAGCACCAACCCCTTATGCCAAGCACCAACTTGGACTGCAATTTTGAATTATCTTAATGACAAAAATGCCTTCGCTGTTTACACGACCCTGACTGGTCTGCAATTAATCAAACTCTGCACTCTCTCACGGCTCTGCTTATTTCTCTCTTGGCCCTCTTCTAACCCTCTTTTAACAGAAATTTCTCACATACAACAACAGTATTATTCTTCATGCAAACTTGCTTTTATATCATATTAGTCTCTATTTTTAGCTTTCATATTTACGCATGCAACCTGTAACTGTTCCTTTAATATTCTCTTCTGCCACTTGTCAATTGTAACTTCTTCTTTATGTAACTCCTTTTGTATTTATAGATTGGGAATTTAGTTAAACACGTTACATGTAACATATACCTCTACCATGACTGTTCGTCTTCTTTTCTGTGTATGCATGCATTTTTTGATTCTATTTATGCGACTGTTCGATTTCTTCTTCTTCGATTGTTCTTAAAATAGCTGCATGCTTTTCTTTTGTACTTGCTCCTGTAATTGTCGCATTGACTCCAGTTAACTCTTCTTATTTTGGTTGCATGCTTTTCCTCTACAACTGCCCCTTTAACTGTTGTTCTGCTTTAGTTAACTATCAGTGATCGTGCTGTTGCGATCTGTCACAAAATCATGACACTTCTGTCTCTTTATGCTCTTCTCACCATTTATCCACGAAAACTCAACATGTCGCAAAATCATGACGTTTTCCGCCTCCTTGTTCACCTCTTGTATTGCACCCATGAAAACCAGACATGTCGCGAAATCACGACACTTTTCGCTTCCTTGCACTTCTCTGCCTTTCACCCGCGAAAACAGAACATGTCGTAAAATCGTGACACTTTCGCTGCCTTATGCCTTTTTTGTCTTTGGCCCGCGAAAACACAACATGTTGCAAAATCGTGACACATTCGCTGCCTTGCGCCTTTTTTGTCTTTGGCCCATGAAAACACATGTCGCAAAATCGTGACACATTCGCTGCCTTTTGCCTTTTCTATCTTTGGCCTGCGAAAACACATGTCATGAAATCATGACACATTCACTGCATTTTGCCTTTTCTGTCTTTGGCCCGCGAAAACGAAACATGTCGCGAAATCGTGACACTTTTCCTCCTTGGTGCTTTCTCTTCGAACCTGTCATGAAATTGCGACACTTTCTCTCCTTGGCGCTTTCTCTTCGATCCTGTCGCAAAATCGCGACACTTTCTCTCCTTGGTGCTTTCTCTTCGATCCTGTTGCAAAATCGTGACACTTTCTCTCCTTGGCACTTTCTCTTCGAACCTATCATGAAATCATGACACTTTCTCTCCTTGGCGCTTTCTCTTCGAACCTATCACGAAATCGCTACACTTTCTCTCCTTGGCACTTTCTCTTCGATCCTGTTGTGAAATCGTGACACTTTCTCTCCTTGGCGCTTTCTCTGCGAACCTGTCACGAAATCATGAAAATTTTCTTTGCCTGTGCCTTCTCTCCAAACATGTCGTGAAACCGCGATAGTTTTCTTTGCTTGTGCCTTCTTTCCAAACATGTCGCGAAATCGTGACAGTTTTCTTACTTGCCTTCTTTGCTTCCAACATGTCACAAAATCGTGACAATTTTTCTACTTGCCTTCTTCTCTGACAACATGTCGCGAAATCGCAACAGTTTTTCAACTTGGCTTCTTTGCCTCCAACATGTCGCGAAATCATGACAGTTTTGCCAGCATTTTCTCTCTCCTTCGATATGTCATGAAATCGTGACAATTTTGACCACATTTTATCTCTCCTCCGAGATGTCGCAAAATCGTGACAATTTTGACAACATTTTCTCTCTCCTCCGAGATGTCGCGAAATCGCAACAGAAAACATGTCGCGATATCGCGACAGTTTTCTTACTTGTCTTTTTATTTGATTTTCTGAATCTGGGCCACTTCTGTCTTCTTGGAAATTCACTGTACATGTTCTGACTGACCTCTGAACTCCTATCCACTGCATCAATCTGTTTGTGTTGACAACAATGACAATACTTTTGCTGCACCTTGCTCAACAGATATTTACAACAATTGAAAATTCTTTAGGAGTTTTCATGATGAATTTTGATAGCACACTACACTTAGAGCATATGATTTATGCAAGGATATGTGTTTTGATTGATTTTGACAAACCACTTCCAGAGAAGATTACTTTACAATATGGGGAAGAAATATGGGAGCAAGTAGTAGATTATGAAAATATTCCATTTAGATGTAAAATTTGTCATGAATATGACCATCTAGCCAAGGATTGTCCACATAAGGTCCCTAACAAAGAGAAAGAGGATGGGGAATTGACAAGGTTTCAAATATCTAAACAAAAAAGCACAAAGAAAAAATAGCAACAAAAGAGAAAATAATAATTTCACCTAACACCTTTGAAATTCTCTCTACGGATGAGCAAGCAGATGATGAGGATGGTCAAATGGAAACAATAATTATGGAAACATAGTTGGATGAAGAGAGGGAACATGAAGGATTGCATGATGAGAAAACACTAAAAGAGCTTGCCCTGATGCTGAGAAATAATAGTCAAAGAGAGCCATCTCAACCAACTTTAAACTATAAAAAAAAGAACAATGTAGAAAATCAACCCAAGTGCAAAACCAAAGGGTAGATTCAAACTACAAACAAAATGGATCCTCAAAAAGACCATACAAATTCCAATAGTAGTGTTGTGGTTCTAAGTAACCATCCTATAGTCCCAGTTGGAATGAAGCAAGATACAAATAAAAGGATGAGGATGCCTTAATCCTAAGGGTTTATAGGATGGGTGTTATCCTACAATCTCTTGATGGCAATGTCGGAAGCTATGGCTAATTTTCTAAGCAATTTCTATTATTTTTAATAATTTGTTTAGCTATGGTTTAGTTTCAATGTTATCTTACATGTTCTGATTTGCCAATAGCTCTATTGACTTAGTTTTAGTTTTTTTTTCCATGTTTTTGTTTGTGGTGTTTTTGTATCATTTTATTGTTTCTGTTTTGTTATGTTATTTTTTGTAGTTTTATCTGTGTGGATCGTATTCTGTTGTTTTTGTTTTTATGTTTTGGTTGTAGTGTATTTGTTTCATTTGGTTTTTTTTGTTATGGTAGTGTTGTGTTATGTTGTTTTTGTGGTTTTTTCTGTGTTTTGTGTTTTTTTTTTTTTGGGGGAGTTGTCTTTGTTTATGTTTGTGTGTTCTTGTTTTTGTATTTAGGCATGCTCCTTGAGTGTGCCAAAGGTGATTTTTTTTGTTGTGTTTGTTTATGTTTGTGTTTGATTTTTTTTGTGTTTTAGGCATGCTCCTTGAGTGTGCCGGAGGTGGTAGGCTAGGTGCGAGCCCTAGGTATTTTTGGTAAAAGAGATACCCCTGCCTCCTTGGGTCTTACCCGAAATTGGCATCTTTCTTTGGATATTTTCCACAAAAAAAAGAATCATATTAGCTAGAGAAATTGTCAATAATGGTCAAAACAAAGTTTACTTAGACAGTCGTAATAATAGTGAGTTACAAAGTCAAATTGGGTAGTTGCTAGTAAGGGACACTATCGAGACTGCTAAGGGAGTTGTCAAACAAATAGTAGCAGACAAGGCAATTTTCAAAAATGGAGAAGAAAGTCAAATTTTTGGGTGAAAAAAGACTAGGATAAAAACACATGGTACTTGACTAAAAAAAAAAAAAAGTTTGGGGGTGCCAAAATGTCATCTACCGTGTCATGACCCTCCCTAGCTGACTTTATGGTACAAAGAAACAATGTATTAACCTATGGTGTGGTGATACTTAGTTTGAACAATTGAACCAACTATATGATGTTTAGTTTATTTAGAAGGGCATGTTATCACTAACATATTGCCAAGTGTGCAGGATTAGGTACACTCGTAGGTGGAGAACGTAGAAACATCCACTAGAAACACAGGTACCTAAGATCAAGATGATTAAGGTACTCAAAGGTAACATGGATATATACCTTCATATAGTCATGCATTGTTGAAAGGGATAATCATCGATGACTGATCGCCTTTAGCATTAGTTGATAACCTAGTAGCTATCGTAAAATCTTTGGCTGAGAGGTGACTGGGTCGATGGAAAGATTCCCTCTTTGTTGCTTTATAAATTTGTTTTCTCTCTGTTGCATCATGGTTGGAATAGCATAATGTTGGAACTTATATAGAAAAACAATTGCAAAATGTATGTGGATGCATAAAGCTAATTGTCTTGTTAAAGTAAAGATAGAGCATCATTTTTTATGAAGAAAAGCATATTAAATTTGTATATTAAATGAAGATTCATTTAAAAGAATTAATGAAGTTTTGATTAAATAATGATTGATTTAATTAAACTCATTAGTAAAATTCATTTTATTTAATAAATGAGAGTTATTTTGAATTAATTAAAGGTGTTCATTTTAATGATAATGGAGTAGTCATTAAAAGACTTTAATTAATTGAAAAAAAAATCCATTTAAGAAATAGATGTCTTTTATTTTAAAGAAAGAGAAATTATGAAATTGTTTAAATAAAAGAAGTATATTTTAGTGGTGATCAATATCACATAAATGATATATGTTTAAAAATATACCATTCTTCTTTTAAAAAAAATGGGATAATATAAAATATATAAATATCCCATTCCCCTATAGTGTGTAAGCTATGAAAATAATCTAGGGTGGCTACTAAGTTTCCAAATATGGAAACTATCGGAAGAAGGATTCCTTGTCGCCAGAGGAAGGGAAGAAAAATTGAAGGAAGAGGAGGCTCAAGGAAGGGCTCAAGGCTCGAGAAGGGTGGACGGGCCACCTAGATGAATAAAGCACGTATGGTGCTAGAGAAGGGGGGAAGAAAAAAATTAAAAATGACATAGAGGAGGACGTGAGGACGAAGGAGGAGGAAAACACAAACCAGTGATGGGGAAAAGGAGAGGAATGCACCACAAGAAAGGGAGAGGCAGCCGAGATGCCACCAAATACCATTCCACAACAGTATTGAGGTTGGAGTGTTTTAGACTTTAACCTGTTTTGTTTACATGCATTTTTATGGTGAAAATCGTGGTTCGAAGCTTGGTTACACTCCCTGTAGTGTGTTTTGAGAAGCCCTTGGTGTTTTTAGAAACCACCTGCGTATGCTTTGAAGGCGTTGTGTTTTGAGAAGCCTTTGATATTTTTAGAAACCACCTGCGTATGCTTTGAAGGCACTGTGTTTTGAGAAGCCTATTGGTGTTTTTAGAAACCACCTGCATATGTTTTGAGAAGTTTGTTGGTGTTTTTAGAAACTACGTGCGTATATTTTGAAGGCACTATGTTTTGAGAAGCCTTTGGTGTTTTTAGAAACCACCTGTGTATTATTTTAAGGCATTGTGTTTTGCGAAGCCTTTGGTATTTTTAGAAACCACCTGTGTATGCTTTGAAGGTTTTGTGTTTTGAGAAGCCTGTTGGTGTTTTTAGAAACCACCTGCGTATGTTTTGAAGGCGTGTTTTGAGATGCCTATTGGTGTTTTTGGAAACCACCTGCGTATGTTTTGAAGGCGTTGTGTTTTGAGAAGCCTTTGGTGTTTTTAGAAACCACTTGTATATGCTTTGAAGACACTGTGTTTTGAGAATCCTTTGGTGTTTTTAGAAACCACCTACGTATGCTTTGAAGACATTGTGTTTTGAGAAGTCTTTGGTGTTTTTAGAAACCACCTACATATGTTTTGAAAGCGTTGCATTTTAAGAAGCTGTTGGTGTTTTTAGAAACCACCTGCATATGTTTTGAAGATGATGTGTTTTGAGAAGCCTTTGGTGTTTTTAGAAACCACATGCGTATGTTTTGAAGGTGTAGTATTTTAAGACTATTAGTGTTTTAGAAAGTTTTGTGAGTGCCTGAAGGACGTTGTGCCTTCCAGAGCCCGGTTAATGCTTTGAGAGCACTGTGATTTCAAGAGTGTCGGGTGTGTCTATAGAACATTGAGAGAATTTGAGAGTACTATGTGCCTTAGACCTTCGTGTCCAAAGGAAGAGAGGGATGTTGCACTTGGGAGCGTTAGCAGTAGAGAAAACCACTCGTGGGTTTGAGAAAAGGCTACGTCTAGAAAGCACTTGATTTTACCCTATTATACCTTGTTGAACTCCTGGCTTGACTGTTCCATAATCACGTTGTAGAGGTTGTTCAATATTTTCCATGAAGGGCATTAGCCTTTGGTTAAATCTGTATTGGAAAGGTTCGTTGTGAAATTTTAATTAAATAGAAACCTTTGATTATGTGGAATACATTGAATGATTTTAATTAAATAGAGACCTTTGATTATGTGGAATACATTGAAGGATTTAATTAAAAAGAGACCTTTCATTTATGGAGAATAATCTTTAATTAAATAGAGACCTTTGATTATGTGGAATATATTGAAGGACTTTAATTAAATAGAGACCTTTGATTATGTGGAATATATTGAAGGACTTTAATTAAATACATAAATTTGATTATGTGGAACACGTTGAAGGATATTAATTAAATAGATAAATTTGATTATGTGGAACACGTTGAAGGACTTTAATTAAATAGAGAACTTTGATTATGTGGAATACATTGAAGGACTTTAATTAAATAGAGACCTTTCATTATGTGGAATACATTGAAGGACTTTAATTAAATAGAGACCTTTGATTATGTGGAATACATTGAAGGACTTTAATTAAATAGAGACCTTTTATTATGTGGAATACATTGAAGGACTTTAATTAAATAGAGACCTTTTATTATGTGGAATACATTGAAGGATTTTAATTAAATAGAGACCTTTGATTATGTGGAATACATTGAAGGATTTTAATTAAATAAAGACCTTTGATTATGTGGAATACATTGAAGGATTTTAATTAAATAAAGACCTTTGAATTATGTGGAATACATTGAAGGATTTTAATTAAATAGAGAACCTATATGATTAATTATATTAGGATTTTTAATTAAAAAGAGAACCCTTGTTTTATGATTAATTATATTAGGGTTTTTAATTAAAAGGAGAATATTTGACTAATGTTAATTATCTTAGGGCTTTTAAGGAAAAAAGAAACCTTCGATTTATGATGATTATCTTAGGGATTTTTAAATTAAAAAGGATGTAGATTTATTTTTTGAATTAAAGTTATGTGGCTTTTATTTAGGAAATTAATGAATGATTGTTTAAATGTTAAAGGTATGTGCCTTTAATGCTTTAAACAATAATTGATTTGATTGGAATTTGTGAATTAAAAAGAATATGGATTTATTATTTGAATTGAAGTTATGGGGCTTTGATTTAGGGAATGAAAATAAATGATTGTCTTAGAGGTTAAAGGTATGGGAATTTAAGGCTTTAAGACATGAATGGATTTGATTAAAGTTAGACCATGATCTAAGTAGTACATGTTGGATGACTCTCTAAGGTAACTTGAGAGGTGAAGATAAAAGTAAAGGATCTTTGATAATATCCATTATGCATTAGACGGTTGGAAACTTAATTGAATTTTGTATAGTTGCAATTTGAAAAAGTAAATGACTAGATGCATTTAAAGGTATGCCTATCCTGAACCATGATTACCCTGATCCCCTACTACCCTCAAATAAGCAATGGGAAGCAAGGAGAAGCAAGGAGTTCAATGGAAGAAAAGTGTAGGTAATAGTATTTTATGTTGCTTTACTTATGCTCAAATAGACTAGAATTGTGGGGAGATATCCCCTACGTAGTTACTGTAATATTCCTTGAAGTATGAAGGATTTACTATGCAAATTATGATGCAATAACTATTTATTGGTTTAAATAAGGTACTTTTACTTTATTTCTGTATTTGGTTATATTATGTAGTTGATTCTCTTTTAGTGTTAATCTTTATTTTTTGTATGCTTAGTAATTAATCCTTGATGTGGTAGTATCTAGTTGTATCATTGTTTGGTTGCTTGATGATAGAAGTCTAAGTGTACAGTTCTAGGGTGAACTCAAAGGTGACCTAAGGGAATTGAGAACCCCTTAGGGTGAACATAGGTGACCTAAGGGAATTGAGAATCCCTTAGGGTGAACATAGGAGATCTAAGAGAATTGAGACCCCTTAGGGAGATAAAGGACTAAGTTGTGGAGAGACTACATCTGAGTTAAGATAGCTCGTCGTGGAGATGAGATAGATAGCTTAACTTGCAATACTCGTAGCATACCTACACATAATGATTTGTGTATGGTATGGATATGCGTGTATACCTTCTATGGACGGAGGGTGATAAGTATAGCTCATCAAGAATGATGGGATAGATGGAATTATTTGTAGTAACACATGATATGCCTACACAGACGAACTTGTGTTAGGGTACCTCGTGAGATGTAGCTTTCAGGAAAACTTAGGAGATTGAAAATTTAGGTAAATAGTAGTTTGGTTAGGGGTCCATGAAGGGTTCCTCTACCTCTCTCCAAAGTAAAAAAAAAACTTTTTTCTATTTTTATAATTTTTTGTTTATATTTTTTTGGGTCGTTACATTTGGTATCAGAGCTCTAGCTAGGAGGGTATAGAGCTTCTATTTGTGCTAAAGGGAAATTAGATGAATTCAATGAAGGTTTGCTTAAGGTAAAGGCTAAAGCTGAGATGATCTAGGATACCCTATTTGCTAGGATCTCATGGCAATTAACCCCAAGGGAGCATGGATGTTAGGATACCTTAGTATGGGCTTTGGTATCAGTGACACATCCTAGCCTGGGATATTACCATAGTTAGATTGTTAATACATATAGCAAGAGAAATTTGTATTATAGATTGAATTAGAGTTACAACTTAAGATGAAACTATAATCTAATCTTCTTTCTTGAATGGAATCAGGTTAATATACCACCTAATACTAGAAGAGGGATACCTACGCCTAGACAAACTCGATAAAGTGATTTTGAAGAGGAAAACTAGAATTGGGAACCAACAAAACCTAGTAGGGAGGTAGAAGACCTCATTGCTATGGTCACTACTATGCAGGATCAGATAAGACAATTGCTAGAAATGACTACGAATTAGAATTTGCAAGTTCGAGGTTTAGATATTGGTCTAGAAATTGGACTAACTATAGAACAAGTACAAGCCAGAGCCTTAGCAAAAAAGGAAATATATAGGGACATGAAAAACATTAGTATCTCTAAGTTTGATGGAGAAGGTGATGGGGATGCAACGGAAGCATGGCTGAGAGAAGCATAGATTCACTTTATGGTAAAAGGCTACTCATCAGGAACCTGAACACTTTGGGCTACGATTAACTTGGAAAGGACTACTATGGAATGGTAGGATACCCACTATGAGGAAAATAAGATTAAACCCAAAGGAGCATGGATGTTAGGATACCTTAGTATGGGCTTTGTTATCAGTGACACATCCTAGCCTCAGATATTACCCTAGTTAGATTGTTAATACATATAGCAAGAGAACTTTGTATTATGGATTGAATTAGAGTTACAACTTAAGATGAAACTATAATATAATATTATTTCTTCAATAGAATCAAGTTAATATGCCACCTAATACTAGAAGAGGGAGACCTACGCCTAGAAAAACTCGATAAAGTGATGTCGAAGAGAAAAACTAGAATGGGGAATCAAAAAACCCCAGTAGGGAGGTAGAATACCTCATTGCTATGGTCACTGCTATGCAGGATCAAATAAGACAATTGCTAGAATCTACTACGAATTAGAATTTGGAAGTTTGAGGTTTTGAGATTGCTCTAGAAATTGGACTAACTATAGAACAAGTACAAGCCAGAGCCTTAACAGAAAAGAAAATAGCTAGGGACATGAAAAACATCAATATCTCTAAGTTTGATGGAGAAGGTGATGGGGATGCAACAGAAGCATGGCTGAGAGAAGCAGGGATTCACTTTATGGTAAAAGGCTACTCATTAGGAACCTAAACACTTTAGGCTACGATTAACTTGGAAGGGACTACTCTGGAATGGTAGGATACCTACTATGAGGAAACTAAGATTGAACCCATTGACACCCCATGGGAATAATTTATAAACATCTTTAAGAAGAGATTCCTAACAAAGCATTTCTATGCCTTGATGTTTGAAGAATTTTCTAGTGTGAGACAAGGAACCAACATAGTAGAGGTGTACTACAAGAAGCTGGTAAGATTATTTAAATATGTACCTGTTTATAATGATAAAATGCGGGTTCATAAGTTTACTTTGGGATTGGAGACTAGGTTAAAGCATGATGTAGACATGCAAGAACCTAAAACATTGCAAAAGGCATATGACTTAGCAAAGAAAGCAGAGTCACACTTATGTTATAAATATGACACTTTACCCGAGCAAGCTCGATAGGAGCTAAAAAATAGGAAGTTTTGGGATTGTAAAATGGGATTCTAATCAAGAGCAAAAAGCTAAGAACCCCCAAAATATTGAGAATAAACCTTATGGAAATCAAAAAAAGTTTAAGAAGAATTCTTGTAAGAAGGATAACAAACCCAATAACATGAAACCTCAACCATAGAAGTCGCAAGCTCCAACTATAGTAGTTAAAAGCAAAAATGAGAAACCTAAAAAATAGCAAGGACCCAAGGAAGGGTGCTACAATTTTTGGGAATCTCATTACTACAATCAGTGTCCATATCGAGCAGGGACTAGCACAACTAATGCAAAAGGGAAGGAACCAAAACATCGAATTTATACCGCAATCGAGAAGTAGAAGCTAGAGGGACAAGCCAACCCATTACTTGTGAAAGGTAAGGTTTTCCATAAGCAAGTAAACATTTTGATAGATAGTGGAGCCATTGATAGTTTTATTTTGTCTAGTCTAGAAAGGACTATGTTAGAAAGGCCTTGATATTTGGATCAAGGGTGGAAGGTTGAGTACATTTCTGGGTAGACCTACTCGGTTAACCAGTGTTATTCTATGGCATAAATCACTCTATCTAGTGGGACTACGAAAGGTTTATTATATGTATCTCCCTTACACGTCTTTTATGTGATCCTAGGGATGGATTGGCTATAGGCTCATAAATCCTTGGTCAATTTTCAAGACCCATGGATTGAGTATTTAGAAGAAGGCATAAGGAGACTAAGATTTCATAGCGAGAAAGGGGCATTTGAATCGCAGATGTTCGCTATGCAATTGAAAAAGGCCCTAAAGAGAGGAGGAACAATGTATGTAGTAAAACTTAATTAAGTGGAAAACTTTGAGAAAGGATAAATACTAAGACAACATATGATCTTACAGGATTTTTAGGATGTATTTCCAAAGGACTTACTTGGGCTACCTTATATACGGGAATTTGACTTCATAATTGAACTCATGATGGGAATCGAGCTTATTCATAGATCCTCGTATAGGATGAATCCTATTGAAATGCAAGAACTGAAGGTTCAATTTCAAGGATTGTTGGAAAATGGTTTGATAAAACCAAGTGTGTCATTATGGGGTGCACCGATATTGTTCATGAAAAATAAGGATGGTTTGCTACAATTGTGTATTGATTACAATATGTTAAATAAAGCTACAATCAAGAATCGATATCTTTTACCTAGGATTTAAGATTTATTTTATCAATTAAAATATGCCAAGGTGTTTACTAAGATCGACTTAAGGTCAGGGCATCACCAGTTAAGGATTTGTGAGGAAGACACTCACAAGATGACATTTAAGACTAGGTATGGGTATTATGAGTTTACGGTTCTACCCTTTGGACTGACTAATGCCCCAACTACTTTCATGAACTTAATGAACAATGTGTTCAGAAGATGCTTGGACCAGTTTATCTTGGTATTCCTAGATGATATTCTTATATACTCTTGAGATAGAGAAGAGCACGATAAGCATCTTAGGACCGTGTTAAAATTGTTAAGAAAGAATCTAATTTATGGAAATTTGGCTAAGAGTGAATTCTATGTTCTAGAGGTATGATATCTTGGGCACATCATATCGGCAAAGGGGATTGTTGTGGATCCAAAGAAGATAGAGGCTATTCTAAATTGTCCACCCCCTACTAATGTGATTGAAGTGCAAATTTTCATGGGATTAATGGGTTACAATAGAAATTATATAAAGGAATACTCCAAGATTGTTGGACCCATAACTAACCTTCAGAAGAAGAGAAAATCATTCAAGTGGTCAGAAAAGTGTCAGGTTGTCTTTGCACTACTAAAGCATAAGCTTACTACGACACCAATACTAAAGGTTTTCGATCCCTAGGGGAATTTTCAGTGTGCACTGATGCATCAATAGAGGGGTTGGGTGGGGTACTCTCACAAGAAGATTCAGTAGTGGCATATACTTCAAGGAAGCTCAAAAAACATGAAGTTAATTATGCTACGCATGATTTAGAGCTAGCTGCAGTGGTGCATGCTTTAAAGGTTTGGCACCACTACTTGGTGGGGAGGCCCTTTGAATTAAAAACCAACCATAAAATTCTGTGATACATATTCACCCAACCAACACTCAATGCAAGATAGAGAATATGGGTGGAATTTCTCACTGAGTATGATTTTGATATTGAGTACATAAAAGGAAAAGAGAATAAAGTGGTTGATGTTTTAAGTAGAAGAAGATATATTACAGCCATAACTAGAATCCACATGTACCTGATGGAATTCGAGTTAATATAAACAAATATCCTGAAGGAAATAAGGAATTTAGTGTGAAGAATGACTTTATGTGTTATAAAGAAAGGGTCATCATACCAAAGATGGGTGATTTAAGGAACTTGATAATGCAAGAAGCCCATAGATCTTCTTATTCTATTCATCCAGGAGGAGCCAAAATACGGGAAAACATGAAGAGAACCTTATTTTGGGTAGGAATGAAGAAGGACATCATGGATTTTGTTGCTTGATGTCTCAAATTTATGAAAGTTAAGGCAGAATGTCAACATCCTACAAGAAAACTATATCTACATGATATACCTACGAAAAAATGGCAGGTTATATCCATGGATTTTATAGTGGGTTTACCCAAGACTCGGTACCAACATGATGCCATATTTGTATTGGTTGAAACATTGACTAAGGTTACCCATTTCATACCCAGAAATACCAAGGATGATGTTTAGGTGGTGGCTAGAAGATTCGTCAAAGAGGTATTCTGATTGCATGGATTTCCTGAGGTAATCATCTCAAATAGAGACTCCAAATTCACTTATGAATTCTGGAAATCCCTTCATAGTGCGGTTGGTACGAAATTGAATATGAGTTCAACATACCACCCTGAAACAAATGGTCAAATGGAGTGGGTAAACCAAGTTTTGGAAGACATGCTCTGCATGTACTGCATGGATCACAAATCTCATTGGGAATATTTTCTACCTTTGGTAAAGTTTGCCTACAATAATGGACATAACTCCTCGCTAGGAATGGCACTTTTTAATGCCTTGTATGGGTGAAAGTGTAGAACACCATTGTATTGGGACAACCTAGAGGACCGAGTTGTGATTGGTCCAAAAATGGTCAGGGTGATGGAAGAGAAGCTAAAGGAAATTAGGCAAAGGCTTAAAGAAGCTACTGATAGGCTGAAGAGTTATGCAGATCGAAAAATGACTCCAAGAGAGTATTCTATTGGAGATAAGGTGTTCTTAAGGGTTAAGCCAAAGAAGAGTGCTATCAAATCCATGAATTTGGATTCACGTTTTGTGGGACCCTTTGATATCATGGAAAAAATCAGTCCGGTTGCATACCGACTTGCATTACCACCTAATCTGTCCAAAATCCATGACACCTTCCACATATCCTTATTTAGGAAATATGTTGCTAACCCTGAACATGTGTGGGATATTTCTAATTTGTAGATGGTAAATCCGAAGGCCATTGAAGTAATACCGATGAAGATTCTTGAGTTTCGTTCCAAGTATCTATAAAATCGGACTCTCAAACAGTGTAAGATCCAATGGGACCAGTTATCTAAGAAAAATACCACTTGGGAGAAAATGGAGTTTATGCGAAAACATTTTCCCTTTCTATTTGAAATTTTGTGATGTAATAAATTTTATTTATTTTTGTTAAAAACAAAGGAAAACTTGAAATACCGAGGACGATGTTTAATTATAGTCGAGGAGGATGTAATGACCCTCCATAGCTGAATTTATGGTACAAAGAAACAATGTATTAACCTATGGTGTGGTGATACTTTTTTTTAATAATTGAACCAACTATATGATGTTTAGTTGATTTAGAAGGGCATTTTATCGCTAACATATTGCCAAGTGTGCAGGATCAGGTACGCTCATAGGTGGAGAAGGTAGAAACATCCACCAAAAATGAGGCTGCCTAAGATAAGGGGAAATGATGATTTAGGTACTCAAAGGTAACATGGATAGATACCTTCATATAGGCATGCATTGTCGGAAGGGATAATCATCGATGACTGATCGCCTTGAGCCTTAGTTGATAACCTAGTAGCTATCGTAAAATCTCCGGATGAGATGGGTGACTGGGTCGATGGAAAGATTCCCTCTTTGTTGCTTTATAAATTTACTTGCTCTCTGCAACATCATGGTTGGCATAGCATAATTTTGGAACTTCTATAGGAAAACAATTGCAAAATGTATGTGGATGCATAAAGCTAACTGTCTTGTTAAAGTAAATATAGAGCATCATTTTTTATGAAGAAAAACATATTAAATTTGTATGTTAAATGAAGATTCATTTAAAATAATTAATGAAGATTTGATTAAATAATAATTGATTTAATTAAAATCATTAGTAAACTTCATTTTATTTAATAAATGAGATTTCTTTTGAATTAATTTAAGGTGTTCATTTTAATGATAATGGAGTAGTCATTAAAAGACTTTAATTAATTGAAATAAATAAATAAAAATCCATTTAAGAAATAAATGTCTTTTATTTTAAAGAAAGCAATTATGAAATTGTTTAAATAAAAGAAGTATATTTTAATGGTGATAAATATCACATAAATGATATATGTTTAAAAATATACCATTCTTCTTTTAAAAAATAGGGATAACATAAAATATATAAATATCCCATTCCCTTATAGCATGTAAGCTATGAAAATAATCTAGGGTGGTTACTAAGTTTCCAAATATGGAAACTATCGGAAGAAGAATTCCTTGTTACTAGAGGAAGGGACGAAGAATTGAAGGAAGAGGGAGCTCGAGGAATGGCTCAAGGATTGAGAAGGGTGGACATGCCACCCAGAGGAAGAAACCACATATGGTGCTAGAGAAGGGGGAAGAAAAAAAAAGAAAAAACGACAGAGAGGAAGACGTGAGGACGAAGGAGGAGGAAAACGCAAACCAGGTATGGGTAAAAGGAGAGGAACGCACTGCAAGCAAGGGAGAGGCAACCAAGACACCACCAAATCCCATTTCGTAGTAATATTGAGGTTGGAGTGTTTTAGACTTTAACCTTTTTTTGTTTAAATGTGTTGTCATGGTGAAAATCATGGTTTGAAGCTTGGTTATACTCCCTGTAGTGTGTTTTTAGAAGTCCTTGGTGTTTTTAGAAACCACATGCGTATGCTTTGAAGGCATTGTGTTTTGAGAAGCCTTTGGTGTTTTTAGAAACCACTTGCATATGCTTTGAAGGCATTGTGTTTTGAGAAGCCTGTTGGTGTTTTTAGAAACCACCTACGTATGTTTTGAAGGTGTTGTGTTTTGAGAAGCCTGTTTATGTTATTGGAAACCACTTGCATATGCTTTGAAGGCGTTTTTTTTTTAGAAGCCTTTGGTGTTTTTAGAAACCACTTGCATATGATTTGAAGGCACTATGTTTTTGGAAGCATGTTGGTGTTTTTAGAAACCACCTGCGTATGTTTTGAAGACGTTATGTTTTGAAAATTCTGCTGGTATTTTTAGAAACCACATGCGTATATTTTGAAGGCATTGCATTTTGAGAAGCCTTTGGTGTTTTTAGAAACCACCTGCATATGCTTTGAAGGTGTTGTGTTTTGAGAAGTCTGTTGGTGTTTTTAGAAACAACCTATGTATGCTTTGAAGACATTGTATTTTGAGAAGCCTTTGGTGTTTTTAGAAACCACCTGCATATGTTTTTAAGGTTTTGTGTTTTGAGAAGACTGGTGTTTTTAGAAACCACCTGCTTATGTTTTGAAGGCACTGTGTTTTGATAAGCCTTTGATGTTTTTAGAAACCACCTGCCTATGTTTTGAAAGTGTTGTATTTTAATACTTTGTTAGTTTTTTACAAAGCACTATGATTTCCTGAAGGACATTATGCCTTCCAGAGCTCGGTTAATGCTTTGAGAGCGCTATGAGTTCAAGAGTGTCGGGTGTGACTAGAGAGCACTGAGATAATTTGAGAGTGATGTGTGCCTTAGAACTCTGTGTCCAAAGGAAGAGGGGGATGTCACACTTGAAGTACCACCAATAGAGAAAACTACCCGTGGTTTTGAGAAAAGCCTACGTCTAGAAAGCACCTAATTTTACCCTGTTATACCTTGTTGAACTCCCAGCTTGGCTGTTCCATAATCACACTGCAGAGGTTGTTCAACAAATTCAATGAATGGCGTTAGCCTTTGGTTAAATATGTATTGGAAAGGTTTTCTGTGAAATTTTAATTAAATAGAAACCTTTGATTATGTGGAATACATTAAAGGATTTTAATTAAATAGAGACATTTGATTATGTGGAATACATTGAAGTATTTAATTAAAGAGGGACCTTTGATTTATGGAGAATACTCTTTAATTAAATAGATATCTTTGATTATGTGGAATACATTGAAGGACTTTAATTAAATAGAGACCTTTGATTATGTGGAATACATTGAAGGACTTTAATTAAATAGAGACCTTTGATTATGTGGAATACATTGAAGGACTTTAATTAAATAGAGACCTTTGATTATGTGGAATACATTGAAGGACTTTAATTAAATAGAGACCTTTGATTATGTGGAATACATTGAAGGACTTTAATTAAATAGAGACCTTTGATTATGTGGAATACATTGAAGGAATTTAATTAAATAGAGACCTTTGATTATGTGGAATACATTGAAGGATTTTAATTAAATAAAGAACCTATGATTTATGTGGAATACATTGAAGGTTTTTAATTAAAAAGAGAACCCTTGTTTTATGATTAATTATATTAGGGTTTTTAATTAAAAGGAGAACCTTTGACTAATGTTAATTATCTTAGGGCTTTTAATTAAAAATGAAACCTTTGATTTATGATGATTATCTTAGGGGTTTTTAAATTAAAAAGGATGTAGATTTATTCTTTGAATTAAAGTTATGGGACTTTGATTTAGGGAATGGATGAATGATTGTTTAAAGGTTACTTTAATGCTTTAAACAATAATTGATTTGATTGGAATTTATGAATTAAAAAGCATGTGTATTTATTCTTTGAATTGAAGTTATGGGGATTTGATTTAGGGAATGAAAAGAAATGATTGTTTTAGAGGTTAAAGGTATGGGACTTTAATGCTTTAAGACATGAATGGATTTGATTAAATTTAGACCGTGATATAAGTAGTACATGTTGGATGACTCGCTAAGGGAACTTGAGGGGTGAAGATAAAAGTAAAGGATCTTGTATAATATCCATTATGAATTAGACAGTTGGAAAATTAATTGAATTTTGTATAGTTGCAATTTGGTAAAGTAAATTAATAGATGCATTTAAAGGTATTCCTATCCTGAACCATGAGTACCCTGATCCCCTACTACCCTCAAAAAATAAATGGGAAGCAAAGAGAAGCAAGGAGTTCAGTGTAAGAAAAGTGTAGGTAATTGTATTTTATGTTGTTTTACTTATGCTTAAATGGACTAGAATTATGGGGAGATATCCCCAATGTAGTTACTATAATATTCCTTAAAGTAAAAAGGATTTACTATGCAAATTCTGATGCAATAATTATTTATTGGTTTAAAGAAGGTACTTTTACTTTATTTTTGTATTTGGTTATATTATGTAGTTGATTCTATTTTAGTGTTAATATTTCTTTATTTTTTGGATGCTTAGTAATTACTCCTTGATGTGGTAGTATCTAGTTGTATCATTGTTTGGTTGCTTGATGATATAAGTTTAAGTGTAGAGTTCTAGGGTGAACTCATAGGTGGCCTAAGGGAATTGAGAACCCCTTAGGGTGAACATAGGTGACCTAAGGGAATTGAGAACCCCTTAGGGTGAACATAGGGGACCTAAGGAAATTGAGACCCCTTAGGGAGATAAAGGACTAAGTTATGGAGAGACTACATCTGAGTTAAGATAGCTCGTCATGGAGACGAGATAGATAACTTAACTCGCAATACTCAGCATACCTAAAATAATGATTTGTGTATGGTATAGAGATGCATGTATACCTTCAATAGATGGAAGGTGAAAAGCCTAGCTCATCAAGAATGATGGGATAGATGGACTTATTTGCGATAACACATGATATGCCTACACATATGGACTTGTGTTAGGATACATCGTGAGATGTAGATTTTAGGAAAACTTAGGAGATTGAAAATTTAGGTAAATAGTAGTTTGGTTAGGGGTCCATGAAGGGTTCATGTACATCTCTTCATAGTAAAAAAAAACATCTTTTTTCTATTTTTGTATTTTTTTGTTTGTGTATTTTTGGGTCATTACATTTGGTATCAGAGCTCTAGGTACGAGGGTATAGTGCTTCTATGTGTGCTAAAGAAAAATTAGATGAATCCAATGAAGGTTTTCTTAAGGTAAAAGCTAAAGTTGGGATGATCTAGAATACCCTATTTGCTAAGATATGACGAGAATTAACCCCAAGGGAGCGTGGATGTTAGGATACCTTAGTATGGGATTTGGTATCAGTGACACATCCTAGTCTAGTATATTACCCTAGTTATATTGTTAATGCATATAAAAAGAGAACTTTATATTATGGATTGAATTAGAGTTACAACTTAAGATGAAACTGTAATCTAATATTCTTTCTTGAATGGAATCAAGTTAAGATGCTACCTAAGACCAGAAGAGGGAGGCCTATGCTTAGAAAAATTTGACAAAGTGATGTCAAAGAGGAAAACAAATATGGAAAACCAACAAACCCCAATAGGGTGGTAGAAGGCCTTACCGCTACAGTCATTGCTATGTAGGATAAAATAAGACAATTGCTAGAAATGACTGCAAATCAGAATTCACAAGTCTGAGGTTCAAAGATTGGTCTAAACAGTGGACTAACTGTAGAACAAGGACAAGCCAAAGCCTTAGAAGAAAAGGAAACAACTACAAACATGAAAAACATTAGTATCTCTAAGTTTGATGGAGAAGGCGATGGGGATGCAGTGAAAGCATGGCTGAGAGAAGCAGAGGTTCACTTTACAATAAAAGGCTACTCGTAAGGAACTCAAACACTTTGGGCTATGATTAACCTGGAAGGGGTTGCTTTGGAATGGTGGGAGACCCACTACGAGGAAACTAATATTGAACCCATTGACACCTCATGGGAATAATTTATAAAAAAAATTAATAAGAGATTCCTAATAGAGCATTTTTATGCCTTGAAGTTTTAAGAATTCTAGTTTGAGACAAGGAACTAACATAGTAGAGGTGTACTACAAGAAGCTAGTAAGATTGTTTAAATATGTACCTGTTTATAATGAGAAAATGCGGGTTCATAAGTTTAGTTTGGGATTGGAAACTAGGTTAAAGCATGATGTAGACATGCAGGAACCTAAAACACTGCAAAAGACATATGACTTAAAAAATAAAGTATAGTCACACTTATGTTATAAATACGACACTCTACCCGACAAGCTCGATAGGAGCTAAAGAAGAGGAATAGTGTTGGGTTTGTAAAATGGGAGTCTAATAAAGAGCGAAAAGCTAAGAACCCCCAAAATATTGAGAAGAAACCTTATGGAAATTAAAATAAGTTCAATAAGAACTTTTGTAAGAAGGATAACAAACCCAATAACATAAAATCTCAACCACATAAGTCGTAAGCTCCAACTCCAATAGTTAAAAGCAGGAATAAGAAACCTAAAAAATAGTAAGGACCCAAGGAAGGGTGCTATAATTTTTAGGGATCTCATTACTACAATCAGTGTCCATATCAAGCAGGGACTAGCACAACTAATGCAAAAGAGAAGGAACCAAAACATCGGATTTATGCCACAATCAGGAAGGAGAAGCTAGAGGGACAAGCCATCCCATTACTTGTGAAAGGTAAGGTTTTAAATAAACAAGTAAATATTTTGATAGATAGTGGAGCCACTAATAGTTTTATTTCATCTAGTCTAGCAAGGACTGTGTCGAAAAGGCCTGGATATTTAGCTCAAGGGTGGAAGGTTGAGTATGGTTCTGGGTAGACCTACTCGATAAACGAGTGTTATCCTATGATAAAAATCACTCTATCTATTGGGACTATGAAAGGTTGCTTATATGTAACTCTCTTACATGCCTTTTATGTGATCCTAAGGGATGGATTGGCTATAGGCTCATAAAGCCTTAGTCAATTTTCAAGACCGATGGATTGAGTATTTAGAAGAAGGCAAAAGGAGACTAAGAGTTCATAGCGAGCAATGGGCATTTGAACTGTAGATGTTGTCTGCTATGCAATTGAAAAAGACCCTAAAGAGAGGAGGAATAATGTATGTAGTAAAACTTAATGAAGTAGAAGAATTTGAGAAAGGAGAAATACTAGGACAACATCTGATCTTACAAGATTTTTAGGATGTATTTCTAGAGGACTTACTTGGGCTACCTCCTGTATAGGAATTTGACTTCACAATTGAACTCATGACGGGATATAGGATGAATCCTATTGAAATGCAAGAACTGAAGGTTAAATTACGTGGATTGTTGGAAAAGGGTTTGATAAAACCAAGTGTGTCACCGTGGGGTGCACCGTTATTGTTCGTGAAAAATAAGGATGGTTCACTATGATTGTATATTGATTACATGATGTTAAATGAAGCTACAATCAAGAATTGATATCCTTTACATAGGATTGAATATTTACTTGATCAATTAAAATATGCCAAGGTGTTTATTAAGGTTTATTTAAGGTTAGGGTATCACCAGTTAAGAATTCACGAGGAAGACACTCATAAGACGACATTTAAGACTAGGTATGGGCATTATGAGTTTATGATTCTACCCTTTGGACTAAATGTTGAGCAAGGTGCAGCAAAAGAATTGTCATTGTTGTCAACACAGACAAAAATTGATGCAGTTGAAGCAATGGACAAGAATTCAGAGGTCAGTCATATCAAGTACAGTGAAATTTCAGGAAAACAGAAGTGACCCAGATTCAGCAATTTGCAGAAAAAGACAAGAAAACTGTCGCGATATCGCGACATGTTTTCTATCGCGATTTCGTGACAAAAATGAGGAGAGAGAAGGCACAGCCAAAAATGTCATGATTTTATGACAAAAATGAGGAGAGAGAAGGTGCAGCCAAAAATGTCATGATTTCGCGACATATCGAAGGAGAGAGAAAAAGTTGGAGAAACTGTCACGATTTCACGACATACTGGAAGGAAAGAAGCAAAGTTGAAAAACTGTCATGATTTCACGACGTGTTTCAGGTAAAGGTGCAGGCAATGAAAAGTGTCATGATTTCATGATAGGATTGGAGTAGAGGCAACAAAGGTGTAGCGATTTCGCTACAAGTCAAAATGCAAGGCAACAAAGGTGTAGCGATTTCGCTGCATGTCAAAATGCAAGGCAACAAAGTTGTAGCGATTTCGCTACATGTCTTGATTTCGCCAGTGCATGAAGTGAGAAATGTACAGATGTGAAAGATGTCACGATTTCATGACATGTTGCATTTTCGTAGGCGAATAACAAAGAACAGCGCTAAGGTAGAAAAGCGTCGCGATTTCGTGACATGTTTCGATTTTGCTGAGGCTTGCGGAGAAAAGTGTACGGCAGCACAAAGTGTCACAATTTCATGACATGTTCCATTTTCATAGCTACAAGTGAAGCAGAGTGTAGGGAAGCGCAAAGTGTCATGATTTCGTGACATGTTCCATTTTTGTGGCTACAAGCGAAGCATAGTGCAGGGAAGCGCAAAGTGTCACGATTTCGTGACATGTTCCATTTTCGTGGCTACAAGCGAAGCAAAGTGCAGGGAAGCGCAAAGTGTCATGATTTCGTGACATGTTCCATTTTTGCGGCTACAAGCGAAGCATAGTGCAGGGAAGCGCAAAGTGTCACAATTTTGTGACATGTTCCATTTTTGCGGCTACAAGCGAAGCATAGTGCAGGGAAGCGCAAAGTGTCATGATTTTGTGACATGTTACATTTTCATGGCTACAAGCGAAGGAGAGTTGTACGGAAGCAAAGAATGTCGTGATTTCATGACATGTTCTATTTTCATGGGTGTATGCCATGATAAGGTTGAGGAGGATGAAAACGTCACGATATCGTGATAGGTCAAGTTTTTGCGGTCAACTGTCTAGAAAAAGTCAAATGGGCAGAAATGTCGCGATATCACGACAGGTAGCAGTTTGGCGGGTAAAAGTCAAAGGAGCATGCATAGTGACAGGTGTCAAAAAAGCATAAAATAAAATCATGCAGCTAGTTACGTAAGAATTAACTAGAGTCAGATCTGCAGTTACACAGTGACATGTGTTGGAAAAGCATTCGAACAACCGTATATGCAGGATTGGAAAAGCATTCGAACAACCATATATAGAGAATCAAAAATGCATTCGAACAGCCATATATGTAGGATTGGAAAAGCATTCGAACAACTGTATATGTAGGATTGGAAAAGCATTCGAACAACCGTATATAGAGAATAAAAAATGCAATCAAACAACCGTATATGCAGAATCGTAAGCGCATTCGAACAGTCTTATTTTGCAGATTTCGAACAGCCGCATATGGAAAAGAAAAAAGAATTCGAACAGTCGCACAAGCAGAATAAAAATTGCATGCATGCAGAGAAAGGAATTCGAATAGTCAGAGTATGTCATTCGACTGCATGCAGAATTAGAAAAGTCATAGAAGACGAGTCTCGATGAGAAAAATGGGTTATAAAAGTATAGTCGTGCAGAGATTTTTGTTGCTGCTGTTAGAGTGAAATTATTGTGAAAAGAGGGTTAGAAGAGGGCCAAGAGAGAAATAAGCAGAGCCGTGAGAGCGTGCAAAGTTTTTTTAATTGCAGACCAGTCAGAGTCGTGTAAACAGTGAAGACATTTTTTATGTCATAATAATTGCTTAGAATTGCAGTCCAAGTTGGTGCTTGGTACTAGGGGTTGGTGCTCCTATCTGTTGCAACAAAAAATTAAGGGGTTAGTGCTCCTTCCAATAGATGTTGGTAAAGTGTTTGTAAAATTGGTATTTTGCAAAGACTGGATTTGGATTGGAGTCCAAGCAGTCATTTTTGAGGAGTAGCCAAATTGGTGAACCTCGTTATATTGTGTGTTGTGGTGTGCTCTCTTGTTCAATTTGCTTTTATGGTTTTCAAGTTCTCTTTGCTCTAGTTTTAAATATTGTAGATTTGAATTTTAATAGCTACACTGATTCACCCCCCCTCTCAGTGTCATTGTGTGAATATCAATTGGTATCAGAGCAAGGTTTCTTGAACAAGCTTAATTAGCTAAGGTGATCTTGGAAGAAACACAATGGCAGGTGGTGAAGGATTCTCATCCAACAAAGCTCCATTGTTCGATGGAACTAATTACACTTTTTGGAAACTCAGGATGCAGACATATCTGAGTGCGTTGGGATACGACATTTGGGATTCTATAGATAGTGGATACACAACACCCACTACTCCTCCAACAGATACTGTTGAGAAGAAAAAATTTGAGAACAACTCCAAAGCAAAGAATGCCATAATGTGTGGGCTTGTAGACAGTGAACTGATAAGAGTCATGAGCTGCAAATCAACAAAAGACATGTGGGATAAACTGAAGAGCATCCATGAAGGAGACATCAATATTAAGGAAGCCAAGCTACAAACTCACCGAGCTCAGTTTGAAGCATTACAAATGAATGAATATGAGAACATAGAGGCCTATATGCTGAAAGTCAATGGAATCATTAATGCAATCAGAGGACTCGATGAAGAAATGGATGATGTAGTTGTCATGAAAAAGGTTCTCAGAACCCTTCACAAATTATTTAACTCCAAAGTTTCTACAATAGAAGAGGTGAAATATCTAAACAATTTTAGCATGGATGAGCTGCATGGTTCCTTGACTGCATACGAAATGAGAATAGGACAAACTAAGCCTATAGACAGAGAAGCTGCTTTTAAAGCACACAAGAATATAAAATCTGAACATGAATCTGAGGATGAAGAGACACTGGATGAAATGAAAGCTAATTTTGTTTGGAAACTCACAAAGGGAAAAGAAAAATATAGAGGAAAGCTACCATTTAAGTGCTTCAATTATGGAGGAGTCGGTCATTTTGCAGCCAAATGTCCAATGCATGAGAAAACCAAAAATGGTGAAGGGTCACACCAAGAAAAAGGTGACTGGAAGAAGAAACAAAATTTTAGAAAGAACAACTTCAAGAAGAAAATCTTCATATCCAAGAATGTCAGCTCTTCTGAAGAAAGCTCAGGTGAGGATTCTGAAGAAGAAATAGGTGAAGCTCTGTTCATGGCACTTGAAGAAGAAAGAACAGAAGAAAATCAGGAAGGTGATGGAAACTTTAAGGATGAGGCTGAAGTATATCTGGAAGGAGAATTGGTTGCTGCACTTGAAGAGTTGAGTGTAGAAAGGAAAAAGAATAAAATTTTTTCAAGAAAACTAGAGGATGCCACTGACATAATAAAAAATTTGAAAATACAGACAGAGGAATTCAAGAAAATGTCTGAAGTTCTTTATGAACAATTAACTGTAAATACAGTTGAATGCAACAAGCTAGAAGAAGACATTGTTAAGTTAAGGATGCAACTAGAGGAGATGAATAGGAAATTGAGCTATTTTCATAAGTTTGAAGAAAGTACTGTAAAGCTGGATAAAATGTTAAATAACCAAAGGCCTTTCAGCATCAAATTTGGTTTAGGCTTCGATGAAGGAGAATCATCAAAGGGTTAAAAAGCCTTGAATGTAGAACCCATAAAGAAAGAAGAAAATATCAGGGTTGATCTAGAAAAAACAAATCATGCCAAAGAAAGCAATAATGCCAGACTCAAGAAGAGTACTGACAAAGATGGATTCATAAAAGTCACATATCTAAGAAGGAGAAGATTCATGGCTCCCACTTCAAACTGGCAAAGACCTGCACCCATGTTTAATCATTCCTTTTATGGTTACTATTTTAAATGCAATGCTTATGGCCATAAGATTTCAGATTGCAGTCATAATGTATCTCAAAGGAATTTCACCAGTAGAAATGTTTTTTCTCCTTTAATGAATTATGCAGTTGAATGTTATAATTGTCATAATTTTGGACATATTGCTAGAAACTGTAGAAGCACTTTTGCATCAAATAATTATCAGGGTAAAAATCTCAACCAAATGGGTTGAAACAAAACAAGAAATTTCTTGAAAAATAGGCACATGCTAATGAAAGGGCAAAGGCAAAACAAGTAGCCAAATCTGTCATCAAACCAGAATGGAAAGAAAAGGAATATTTGATTGTTCAGACTGCTTTCAAAGCACAGAAAAAATCTGCACCATGGATACTTGACAGTGGATGCCCCAATCACATGACAGGTGAAAAACAAAAATTTGAGAAGTTACAGAATTATGAAGGTGGTTCTGTGAAATTTGGAAATAATGATGGAGCAAAGATAGTTGGAAAAGGATCAGTCAAGATCAGTGATGGAAAGATAAAATAAAAAGAAGTCTTGTTTGTGATTGGTCTGAAGCATAACTTACTGAGTGTAAGTCAAATCGTGACGAGAGGTCATGAAGTCATTTTTAAGAAGCGGGGCTATGAAGTGAGAAAAGCACACAAGTGGGAAGTCGATAGCTACTTGGATCAAGGACTTCGGTAATCTATATACTCTCTCAGAAATTACAGAAGGAACATGCTTGATTGGACAGGAAGATGAAAATTGGTTGTGGCACAAGAGGCTCGGTCATATTAGTTTTGACAATCTGGAAAAAATAAGTTCAAAAAAGGCAGTAAGAGATATACCAACCATTGGAAAACCAGTAAATAGCATCTGTGCTTCATGTCAAAAAGGAAAGCAAACCAGATCCACTTTTAAATCAAAGGAATACTTCACCAGCAAACCATTGGAGATAATTCATACTAATTTATGTGGACCCATGAGAACACAAAGCATAAATGGTGACAAATACTTTATGCTATTCATAGATGATTACTCCAGGATGACATGGGTATTATTTTTAAAGCTTAAATTAGATGCCTTTGAGATGTTTAAGATTTTTAAAAAATAGGTTGAAAATAAAACTAGAAAAAGGATTAAATGCCTAAGATCAGACAGAGGAGGAGAGTTTATTTCAAAAAAAATTGTAGAATACTGTCAAAAATATGGGATAAGAAGACAGTTTTCAGCAGCTAGGACACCTCAGCAGAATGGTGTTGTAGAAAGGAAGAACAAGACAGTGCAGGAAATGGCACGGACAATGCTGGCTAAGAACAAAATAGCTGATAGATTTTGGAAAGAGGCAGTACATACTGCAGTTTACATTCAAAATAGGTGCATGCTAAGACCACATGAAAGCAAAACACCTTATGAGCTATGGTTCGACAGAAAGGCAACAACAAGATATTTCAAAGTATTTGGTAGCAAGTGCTACATCAAACGGACTGAAGATAATCTCGATAAATTTGAAGATAGAGCTGATGAAGGTATCTTTCTTGGTTACTCAACAAAAAGCAAAGCCTACACATGTTACAACAAGAGGCTAAAGAAAATTGTTGAGAGTGCTGATGTTAAAATTGATGAAGGTAGAGAGCGAAAAATTACTTATCAAGAAAACTACCCTATTTATGAAGAAGTCATTGAAGGTGATGATGAAAATGAAACCTTTGCATCGATAGCCAGACTAGAGGCAATAAGAATGTTTCTGGATTTAGCAGTCCATAAAAATTTCAAAGTATATCAAATGGATGTAAAATCAGCATTTCTGAATGGAAAACTGGAAGAAGAGGTTTACATTGAACAACCAGATGACTTCCAACTTGGTGACAATCCAGATTTTGTTTGCAGGTTAAATAAAGCTTTATATGGTTTGAAACAGGCACCCAGAGCATGGTATGCGAGGCTGGATAACTATCTAATTAAACAAGGGTTCAAGAAAGGTTTGGTGGACATCAATTTATATGTCAAAACAGAGAAGGGCCATCTTATTGTGCTTGTTGTTTATGTAGATGATATAATATTTGGCAGCAACATGGATGAATATTGCAAAGACATATCAACTAAAATGAAGAAAGAATTTGAGATGTCTATGATTGGTGAACTTTCTTATTTCCTAGGACTGCAGGTCAATCAAAATGAAAAGGGCATTTTTATTTCTCAAGTTAAATATGTAAAGGAAATGCTGAAAAAGTTCACAATGGAAGATAGTAAACTTGTTAGCACTCCCATGACAACAGGCTGCAAGTTAATCAAGGATGACAAATCTCCAGATGTAGATCAAACAATGTACAGGTCTATGATTGGAAGCCTGCTATATTTAACAGCCACTAGACCGGATATATTACGGGGCAGTATGCATGGTTGCAAGATTTCGGGCTAGTCCCAAAGAAACTCATGTGACAGCTGTAAAGAGGATCTTCAGGTACCTCAAGGGTATTATGGATTATGGGTTGTGGTACCCAAAAGGTAAAGACTTCACTTTGATTGCATATTCGATGTAGATTGGGTAGGATGTATTGATGACAGAAAGAGTACCAGTGGAGGAGCATTTTATCTTGGAGACAGGCTGGTAGCATGGCATAGCAAGAAACAAGAATCAGTATCTCTATCCATAACAGAGGCAGAATACATTGTAGCAACATGATGTACATAGATATTATGGATGAGACAAACATTGAAAGATCTTGGTATTCACTTCAAAGAACCAATATCAATAAAATGTGATAACACTAGTGCTATCAACATATCCAAGAATCCGGTTATGCATTCTAGAACCAAACATATTGCGATCCGGTATCATTTCTTGAAGGATAAAGTTTGCTGAAGGAGAGGTCAAATTTGATTTTGTTCCAACTACAGAGCGAGTAGCTGATATATTCACAAAACCATTGCCCAAGGAAGTTTTTGACTACCTTCGGAATAAGTTGGGAGTGGTCACAATTCCCAAGAACTGACTATCATTTGGGATCACATTCTCAGGGGGTGCATTTATGCCTATACTTATAGTTTTGCTTATATTTATGATTTTTTCTAACTATAACAACATTTTTCTGAGAGTAGTGTGCATAGACTCAGGGGGAGTCTGCAGCAGCCCTTTGGTATTATTGTCAAAGGGGGAGAAGAATTATAGGAGAGTGCATAAGTGTTGCCAACAATTCCAAAGGGGGAGATTGTTGAGCAAGGTGCAGCAAAAGAATTGTCATTGTTGTCAACACAGACATAAATTTATGCAGTTGAAGCAATGGACAAGAATTCAGAGGTCAGTCAGATCAAGTACAGTGAAATTCCAGGAAAACAGAAGTGACCCAGATTCAGCAATTTGCAGAAAAAGACAAGTAAGAAAACTGTCGCGATATCACGACATGTTTTCTGTCGTGATTTCGCGACAAAAACGAGGAGAGAGAAGGCATAGCCAAAAATGTCACGATTTTGTGACAAAAATGAGGAGAGAGAAGGCGCAGCCAAAAATGTCACGATTTCGCGACATATCGGAGGAGAGAGAAAAAGCTAGAGAAACTGTCGTGATTTCGTGACATACTGGAAGGAAAGAAGCAAAGTTGAAAAACTGTCATGATTTTGCGACGTGTTTCAGGTAAAGGCGCAGGCAATGAAAAGTGTCATGATTTCACGATAGGATCAGAGTAGAGGCAACAAAGGTGTAGCGATTTCGCTACAAGTCAAAATGCAAGGCAACAAAGGTGTAGCGATTTTGCTGCATGTCAAAATGCAAGGCAACAAAGTTGTAGCGATTTCGCTACATGTCTTGATTTCGCTAGTGCATGAAGCGATAAATGTATGGATGTGAAAGATGTCGCAATTTTGTGACATGTTGCATTTTCGTAGGCGAATAACAAAGAACAGCGCTAAGGCAGAAAAGCGTCGCGATTTCATGACATGTTCTGATTTCATTGAGACTTGCGGAGAAAAGTGTATGGCAGCACAAAGTGTCACGATTTCGTGACATGTTCCATTTTCGCGGCTACAAGCGACGCAGAGTGTAGGGAAATGCAAAGTGTTGCAATTTCGTGACATGTTCCATTTTCATGGCTACAAGCGAAGCATAGTGCAGGGAAGCGTAAAGTGTCACGATTTCATGACATGTTCCATTTTCATGGCTACAAGCGAAGCAGAGTGTAGGGAAGCGCAAAGTGTCGCAATTTCGTGACATGTTCCATTTTCGCTGCTATAAGCGAAGCATAGTGCAGGGAAGTGCAAAGTGTCACGATTTCGCGACATGTTCCATTTTCGCAGCTACAAGCAAAGCATAGTGCAGGGAAGCGCAAAGTGTCACGATTTCGCGACATGTTCCATTTTCATGGCTACAAGCGAAGGAGAGTTGTACGGAAGCGGAGAACGTCACGATTTCGTGACATGTTCTGTTTTTGCGAGTGTATGCCATGATAAGGTTGAGGAGGATGAAAACGTCACGATATTGTGATAGGTCAGGTTTTTGCAGTCAATTTACTAGAAAAATTCAAATGGGCAGAAATGTCGCGATATCGCGACAGGTAGCAGTTTGGCGGGTAAAAGCCGAAGGAGCATGCACAGTGACAGGTGTCGAAAAAGCATAAAAGAAAATCTTGCAGCCAGTTACGTAAGAATTAACTGGAGTCAGATCTGCAGTTACACAATGACATGTGTTGGAAAAGCATTCGAACAGTCGTATATGCAGGATTGGAAAAGCATTCGAATAGCCGTATATAGAGAATCGAAAATGCATTCGAACAGCCGTATATGCAGGATTGGAAAAGCATTCGAACAGCCGTATATGTAGGATTGGAAAAGCATTCGAATAGCCGTATATAGAGAATCAAAAATGCAATTGAACAGCCGTATATACAGAATCGTAAGCGCATTCGAACAGTCTTATTTTGTAGATTTCGAACAACCGCCTATGGAAAAGAAAAAAGAATTCGAACAGTCGCATAAGCAGAATAAAAATTGCATGCACGTAGAGAAAGGAATTCAAATAGTCAGAGTATGTCATTCGACTGCATGCAGAATTAGAAAAGTCATAGAAGACGAGGAGTCTCGATGAGAAAAAAGGGTTATAAAAGTACAGTCATGCAGAGATTTTTGTTGCTGCTGTTAGAGTGAAATTATTGTGAAAAGAGGGTTAGAAGAGGGCCAAGAGAGAAATAAGCAGAGCCGTGAGAGTGTGTAGAGTTTGTTTAATTGCAGACCAGTCAGAGTCATGTAAACAGTGAAGACATTTTTTATATCATAATAATTGCTCAGAATTGCAGTCCAAGTTGGTGCTTGGTACTAGGGGTTGGTGCTCCTGTCTGTTGCAGCAAAAAATTAAGGGGTTGGTGCTCCTTCCAGTAGATGCTGGTAAAGTGTTTGTAAAATTGGTATTTTGCAAAGACTGGATTTGGATTGGAGTCCAAGCAGTCATTTTTGAGGAGTAGCCAAATTGGTGAACCTCGTTATATTGTGTGTTGTGGTGTGCTCTCTTGTTCAATTTGCTTTTCTGGTTTTCAAGCTCTCTTTGCTCTAGTTTTAAATATTGTAGATTTGAATTTTAATAGCTACACTGATTCACCCCCCCCTCTCAGTGTCATTGTGTGAATATCACTAACTAATGCCCCAAATGCCTTCATTAACTTAATGGAAAATGTGTTCAAAAGACACTTGGACCAGTTTGTCTTGGTATTCCTAGATGATATCCTTATATACTCTTAAGATAGAGAAGAGCATGAAATAAACTTTAAGGAAGAATCAACTTTATCGAAATCTGGCTAAGAGTGAATTCTATATTCTAGAGGTACGATATATTGGGCATGTCATATCGGTAAAGGGGATTGTTGTGGATCTAGAGAAGATAGAGGCGATTCTAAATTGGCCACCCCCTACTAATGTGGTTGAAGTGCGAAGTTTCATGGGATTAAAGGGCTACTATAGACATTATATAAATGACTACTCCAATATTGCAGGACCCATAACTAACCTTCAGAAGAAGGGAAAATAATTCAAGTGGTCAAAAAAGTGTGAGGCTGCCTTTGCACTACTAAAGCATAATATTACTACGACACCAATACTAAAGGTTTCTAATCCCCAGGGGACTTTTCAGTTTGCACTGATGCATCAATAGAGGGGTTGGGTGGAGTACTCTCACAAGAATATTTAGTAGTGGCATATACTTCAAGGAAGCTCAAAAAACATGAAGTTAATTATGCTACACATGATTTAGAGCTAGCTACAGTGGTGCTTTAAAGGTTTGGTGCCACTACTCAGTGGGGAGACCCTTTGAATAAAAAACTGACCATCAAAGTCTACGATACATATTCACCCAACCAATACTCAATGCAAGAAAGAGAAGATGGGTGGAATTTCTCACTGAGTATGATTTTGAGATTGAGTACATAAAAGGAAAATAGAATAAATTAGCTGATGCTTTAAGTAGAAGAAGATATATAGCAGTCATAACTAGAATCCACATGGACCTGATGGATCGAGTAAGACATGATCAATCTTAGGATGGGTATTGCCAAAAAATTCAAGTTAATATGAACAAAGATCATGAAGGAAATAAAGAATTTGGTGTGAAGTATGACTTTATGTGTTATAAAGGAAGGGTCATCATACCAAATATGGATGATTTAAGGAACTTGATGATGCAAGAAGCCCATAGATCTCCTTATTTTGCTCCTTCATGAGGAGCCAAAATGTGGGAAAACATGAAGAGAATCTTCTTTTGGGTAGAAATGAAGAAGGACATCACAAATTTTGTTGCTTGATGCCTCAAATATCATAAAGTTAAGGCTAAAAACCAGCACCTCACAAGAAAACTATATCTGCATGATATACCTACACAAAAATGGTAGGTTATATCCATGGATTTTATAGTGGGTTTACCCAAGACTCGGTACCAACATGATGTCATATTTGTAGTGGTCAAAAAATTAACTAAGGTTTCCCATTTCATACCTGAAAATACCAAGGATGATGATCAAGTGGTGGCTAGCAAATTTGTCAAAGAGGTATTTTGATTGCATGGATTTTCTAAGGTAATCATCTCAGATAGGGACTCCAAATTCACTTTTGAATTCTAGAAATCCCTTCATAGTATGGTTGGTATAAAATTGAATATGAGTTCAACATACCACCCTGAAATATATGGCCAAATAGAGCGGGTAAACCAAGTTTTGGAAGACATGCTCTGCATGTATTGCATGGATCACAAATCTCATTGGTAAGATTGTCTACCTTTGGTAGAGTTTGCCTACAATAATGGACATCACTCCTCTCTAGGAATGACATCTTTTTATGCCTTTTATGGGCGAAAGTATAGAACACCATTATCTTGGGATAACCTAGAGGACCGAGTTGTGATTGGTCTAGAAATGGTCAGGGTGATGGAAGAGCAGCTAAAGGAAATTAGGCAAAGGCTTAAAGAAGCTGCGGATAGGCAGAAGAGTTATGCAGATATAAAAAGGACTCCAAGAGAGTATTCTATTGGAGATAAGGTGTTCTTAAGGGTTAATCCAAAGAAGAGTGCTATCAAATCCACGAAGTTGGATCCACATTTTGTGGGACCCTTTGAGATCACAGAAAATATCATTTTAGTTGCATACCGACTTGCATTACCACCTAATCTATCCAAAATCCATGACATATTCCACACATCCTTGTTTAGATAATATGTTGCTAACCTTGAACATGTATGGGATGTTTCTAATTTGCATATGGCAAATTTGGAGGCCATTGAAGTACTATCAATGAAGATTCTTGAGTTTCGTTCCAATTCTCTATGAAATCGAATTATCGAATAGTGTAAGGTCTAGTGGGACCAGTTCTATGAGAAAAATGACACTTGGGAGAAAGTGGAGGTTATGCGGAAAAAAATTCCCATTTTGTTTGAAACTTTGTGATGTAATAACTTTTATTTTTTGTTAAAAATAAAGGAAAACTGGAAACACCGAGGACGATGTTTAATTCTAGTGGGGGAGGATGTCATGACCCTCCCTAGCTGACTTTATGGCACAAAGAAACAATGTATTAACCTATGGTGTGGTGATACTTAGTTTGAACAATTGAACCAACTATATGATGTTTAGTTGATTTAGAAGGGCATGTTATCGCTAACATATTGCCAAGTGTGCAGGATCGGGTACACTCGTAGGTGGAGAAGGCAGAAACATCCACCAAAAATGAGGGTACCTAAGATCAGGGGAAATGATGATTAAGGTACTCGGAGGTAACATGGATAGATACCTTCATATAGGCATGCATTGTTAGAAGGGATAATCATCGATGACTAATCGCCTTGAGCCTTAGTTGATAGCCTAGTAGCTATCATAAAATATTTGGCTAAGATAGGTGATTGGGTTGATGGAAAGATTCCCTCTTTGTTGTTTTATAAATTTGTTTGCTCTCTACTGCATCATGGTTTGAATAGCATAATGTTGGAACTTCTATAGGAAAACAATTGCAAAATGTATGTGGATGCATAAAGCTAACTGTCTTGTTAAAGTAAAGATAGAGCATCATTTTTATGAAGAAAAGCATATTAAATTTATATGCTAAATGAAGATTCATTTAAAAGAATTAATGAAGTTTTGATTAAATAATGATTGATTTAATTAAACTCATTAGTAAACTTCATTTTATTTAATAAATGAGAGTTCTTTTGAATTAATTAAAGGTGTTCATTTTAATGATAATGGAGTAGTCATTAAAAGACTTTAATTAATTGAAATAAACAAAAAAAAATCCATTTAAGAAATAGATGTCTTTTATTTTAAAGAAAGAGCAATTATGAAATTGTTTAAATAAAAGAAGTATATTTTAATGGTGATAAATATCACATAAATGATATATGTTTAAAAGGATACCATTCTTATTTTAAAAAAATGGGATAATATAAAATATATAAATATCCCATTCCCCTATAGCATGTAAGCTATGAAAATAATCTAGGGTGGCTACTAAGTTTCCAAATATGGAAATTATCGGAAGAAGGATTCCTTACTGCTAGAGGAAGGGATGAAGAATTGAAGGAAGAGGGGGCTCGAGGAAGGGTTCAAGGTTCAAGAAGGGCGGATGGGCCACCTGGAGGAAGAAAGCATGTATGGTGCTAGAGAAGGGGGAAGAAAAAAGAAAGAAAGAACAGAGAGGAGGACGTGAGGACGAAGGAGGAGGAAAATGCAGACCAAGGATGGGAAAAAGGAGAGGAACGCACCGCAAGTAAGGGTGAGGCAGCCGAGATGCCACCAAATCCTATTCCACAGTAGTATTGAGGTTGGAGTGTTTTAGACTTTAACCTATTTTGTTTACATGCGTTGTTATGGTGAAAATCATAGTTCGAAGCTTGGTTATACTCCATGTAGTTTTATGAGAAGCCTTGGTAGTTTTTAGAAACCACCTACGTATGCTTTGATTATTTTGAGAAGCCTTTGGTGTTTTTAGAAACCATCGTATGCTTTGAAAGGCTTATGTTCTTGTAGAAGCCTATTGGTGTTTTTAGAAACAACCTACGTATGTTTTGAAGGCATTGTGTTTTGAGAAGCCTATTGGTGTTTTTAGAAACCACCTGCGTATGTTTTGAAGGCATTGTGTTTTGAGAAGCCTTTGGTATTTTTAGAAACCACCTGCGTATGTTTTAAAGACGTGTTTTGAGAAGCCTTTGATGTTTTTATAAACCACTCGTATTTTTGAAGTTTGTTTTTAGAGCCTATTAGTGTTTTAGAAACCCACGTATGTTTGAAAGTACATGGGAAAAAAAAGAAACGGGTAGAAACAAAGTAAGGCGAAAAAAAAAAAAAAGAGAAGAGAACAAGAAGAAAAAAAAAGATTTGTGTCCATAACTCGTAGATAATTCCCATGAAGGGCGTTAGCCTTTGGTTAAAAATTCTGTATTAGAAAGGTTAAAAATAAAAAAACTTAAAAAAAATTTAATTAAAAAACCTTATATTAATACATTGAAGGATTTAATAAAAAACCTTTGATTTATAATAACAAATTAATTAAATAGAGAACCTTTGATTTATGTGGAATACATTGAAGGATTTAATTAAATAGAGACCTTTGATTTATGTGGAATACATTGAAGGATTTAATTAAATAGAGACCTTTGATTTATGTGGAATACATTGAAGGATTTAATTAAATAGAGACCTTTGATTTATGTGGAATACATTGAAGAATTTAATTAAATAGAGACCTTTGATTTATGTGGAATACATTGAAGGATTTAAATTAAATAGAGACCTTTGATTTATGTGGAATACATTGAAGGATTTTAATTAAATAGAGACCTTTGATTTATGTGGAATACATTGAAGGATTTAATTAAATAGAGAACCTTTGATTTATGATTAATTATATTAGGGTTTTTAATTAAAAGGAGAACCTTTGATTTATGTTGATTATATTAGGGTTTTTAATTAAAAGGAGAACCTTTGATTAATGTTAATTATCTTAGGGTTTTAATTAAAAGGAGAACCTTTGATTTATGATGATTATCTTAGGGGTTTTTAAATTAAAAAGGATGTAGATTTATTCTTTGAATTAAATTTATGGGGCTTTGATTTAGGGAATGAATGAATGATTGTTTAAAGGTTAAAGGGATGTGACTTTAATGCTTTAAACAATAATTGATTTGATTGGAATTTGTGAATTAAAAAGGATGTGGATTTATTCTTTGAATTGAAGTTATGGGGCTTTGATTTAGGGAATGAAAAGAAAGGATTGTTTTAGAGGTTAAAGGTATGGGACTTTAATGCTTTAAGACATGAATGGATTTGATTAAAGTTAGACCTTGATCTAAGTAGTACATGTTGGATGACTCTCTAAGGGAACTTGAGAGGTGAAGATAAAAGTAAAGGATTTATAATATCCATTATGCATTAGATGGTTGGAAACTTAATTGAATTTTGTATAGTTGCAATTTGGCAAAGTAAATGAATAGATGCATTTAAAGGTATGCCTATCCTGAACCATGAGTACCCTGATCCCCTACTACCCTCAAAGAATCAATGGGAAGCAAGGAGAAGCAAGGAGTTCAATGGAAGCAAAGTATAGGTAATTGTATTTTATGTTGCTTTACTTATGCTCAAATAGACTAGAATTATGGGGAGATATCCCCAATGTAGTTACTATAATATTCTTTAAAGTAAGAAGGATTTACTATGCAAATTCTAATGCAATAACTATTTATTGGTTTAAAGAAGGTACTTTTACTTTATTTTTGTATTTGGTTATATTATGTAGTTGATTCTCTTTTAGTGTTAATCTTTCTTTATTTTCTGGATGCTTAGTAATTACTCCTTGATGTTGTAGTATCTAGTTGTATCATTGTTTGGTTGCTTGATGATAGAAATCTAAGTGTAGAGTTCTAGGGTGAACTCAGAGGTGACCTAAGGGAATTGAGAACCCCTTAGGGTGAACATAGGTGACCTAAGGGAATTGAGAACCCCTTAGGGTGAACATAGGAGACCTAAGGGAATTGAGACCCCTTAGGGAGATAAAGGACTAAGTTGTGGAGAGACTACATCTGAGTTAAGATAGCTCATCATGGAGATGAGATAGATAGCTTAACTCACAATACTCGTAGCATACCTACACATAATGATTTGTGTATGGTATGGAGATGCATGTATACCTTCGATGGATGGAGGGTGATAAGTCTAGCTCATCAAGAATGATGGGATAGATGGACTTATTTGTAGTAACACATGATATGCCTACACAGATGGACTTGTGTTAGGGTACCTCATGAGATGTAGCTTTCAAGAAAACTTAGGAGATTGAAACTTTAGGTAAATAGTAGTTTGGTTAGGGGTCCATGAAGGGTTCATGTACCTCTCTCCATAGTAAAAAAAAAAAACTTTTCTATTTTTGTATTTTTTTGTTTGTGTATTTTTGGGTCATTACATTTGGTATCAGAGCTCTAGGTACGAGGGTATAGAGCTTCTATGTGTGCTAAAGGGAAATTATATGAATCCAATGAAGGCTTGCTTAAGGTAAAGGCTAAAGCTGGGATGATCTAGGATACCCTATTTTCTAGGATCTAATGGGAATTAACCCCAAGGGAGCATGGATGTTAGGATACCTTAGTATGGGCTTTGGTATCAGTGACACATCCTAGCCTAGGATATTACCCTAGTTAGATTGTTAATGCATATAGCAAGAGAAATTTGTATTATGGCTTGAATTAGAGTTACAACTTAAGATGAAACTATAATCTAATCTTCTTTCTTGGATGGAATCAGGTTAAGATGCCACCTAAGACCAGAAGAGGGAGGCCTACGCCTAGAAAAACTCGAAAAAGTGATGTCAAAGAGGAAAACTAGGATGGGGAACCAACAAACCCCAATAGGGAGGTAGAAGACCTCACCGCTACGGTCATTGCTATGCAGGATCAGATAAGACAATTGCTAGAAATGGTTGCGAATCAAAATTTGCAAGTTCGAGGTTCAGAGATTGGTCTAGAAAGTGGACTAACTATAGAACAAGTACAAGCTAGAGCCTTAGCAGAAAAGGAAATAGCTAGGGACATGAAAAACATCAGTATCTCTAAGTTTTATGGAGAGGGCGATGGGGATGCAGCGAAAGCATGGTTGAGAGAAGCAGAGGTTCACTTTATGGTAAAAGGCTACTCATCAGGAACCCAAACACTTTGGGCTATGATTAACCTAGAAGGGGATGCTCTGGAATGGTGGGAGACCCACTATGAGGAAACTAAGATTGAACCCATTGACACCCCATGGGAAGAATTTATAAACATATTTAAGAAGAGATTCCTAACAGAGCATTTCTATACCTTGAAGTTTGAAGAATTTGCTAGTCTAAGACAAGGAACCAACATAGTAGAGGTGTACTATAAGAAGTTGGTAAGATTGTTTAAATATGTACCTATTTATAATGAGAAAATGCGGGTTCATAAGTTTACTCTAGGATTGGAGACTAGGTTAAAGCATGATGTAGACATGCAGGAACCTAAAACACTACAAAAGGCATATGACTTAGCAAAGAAAGTAGAGTCACACTTTTGTTATAAATATGACACTCTACCCGAGCAAGCTCGGTAGGAGCTAAAGAAGAGGAATAGTGTTGGGTTTGTAAAATGGGAGTCTGATCAAGAGTGAAAAGCTAAGAACCCCCAAAATCTTGAGAAGAAACCTTATGGAAATCAGAAGAAGTTCAAGAAGAACTTTTGTAAGAAGGATAACAAACCCAATAACATGAAACCTCAACCACAGAAGTCGCAAGCTCCAACTCCAGTAGTTAAAAGTGGGAATGAGAAACCTAAAAAATAGCAAGGACCCAAGGAAGGGTGCTACAATTTTTGGGGATCTCATTACTATAATCAGTGTCCATATCGAGTAGGGACTAGCACAACTAATGCAAAAGGGAAGGAACCAAAACATCGGATTTATGCCGCAATCAGGAAGTAGAAGCTAGAGGGACAAGCCACCCCATTACTTGTGAAAGGTAAGGTTTTCAATAAGCAAGTAAACATTTTGATAGATAGTGGAGCCACTAATAGTTTTATTTCATCTAGTCTAGCAAGGACTGTGTTGGAAAGGCCTGGATATTTGGCTCAAGGGTGGAAGGTTGAGTACGGTTTTGGGTAGACCTACTCGGTGAACCAGTGTTATCCTATGGCAGAAATCACTCTATCTAGTGGGACTACGGAAGGTTGTTTATATGTAGCTCCCTTACATGCCTTTGATGTGATCCTAGGGATGGATTGGCTACAGGCTCATAAAGCCTTGGTCAATTTTCAAGACCGATGGATTGAGTATTTAGAAGAAGGTGAAAGGAGACTAAGAGTTCATAGCGAGCAAGGGGCGTTTGAACCACAAATGTTGTCCGCTATGCAATTGAAAAAGGCCCTAAAGAGAGGAGGAATAGTGTATGTAGTAAAACTTAATGAAGTGGAAGACTATGAGAAAGGAGAAATACTAAGACAACATCCGATCTTATAGGATTTTTAGGATGTATTTCCAGAGGACTTACCTAGGCTACCTCCTATACGGGAATTTGACTTCACAATTGAACTCATGATGGGAGTCGAGCCTATTCATAGATCCTCGTATAGGATGAATCCTATTGAAATGCAAGAACTGAAGGTTCAATTGCAAGGATTGTTGGAAAAGGGTTTGATAAAACCAAGTGTGTCACCATGGGGTGCACCGATATTGTTCGTGAAAAAGAAGGATGGTTCGCTACGATTGTGTATTGATTACAGGATGTTAAATAAAGCTACAATCAAGAATCGGTATCCTTTACCTAGGATTGAAGATTTATTTGATCAATTAAAAGATGCCAAGGTGTTTACTAAGATCGATTTAAGGTCAGGGTATCACCAGTTAAGGATTCATGAGGAAGACACTCACAAGATGACATTTAAGACTAGGTATGGGCATTATGAGTTTACGGTTCTACCCTTTGGACTGACTAATGCCCCAACTGCTTTCATGAACTTAATGAACAATGTGTTCAGAAGACACTTGGACCAGTTTGTCTTGGTATTCCTAGATGATATCCTTATATACTCTCAAGATAGAGAAGAGCACGATAAGCATCTTAGGATCATGTTAGAATTGTTAAGGAAGAATCAACTTTATGGAAATCTGGCTAAGAGTGAATTCTATGTTCTAGAGGTACGATATCTTGGGCACATCATATCAGCAAAGGGGATTGTTGTGGATCCAGAGAAGATAGAGGCTATTCTAAATTGGCCACCCCCTACTAATGTGACTGAAGTGTGAAGTTTCATGGGATTAACGGGCTACTATAGATGTTATATAAAGGACTACTCCAAGATTGTTGGACCCATAACTAACCTTCAGAAGAAGGGAAAAGAATTCAAGTGGTCAGAAAAGTGTGAGGCTACCTTTGCACTACTAAAGCATAAGCTTACTATGACACCAATACTAAAGGTTCTCGATCCCCAGGGGGACTTTTTAGTGTGCACTGATGCATCAATAGAGGGGTTGGGTGGGGTACTCTCACAAGAAGATTCAGTAGTGGCATATACTTCAAGGAAGCTCAAAAAGCATGAAGTTAATTATGCTACGCATGATTTAGAGCTAGCTGTAGTGGTGCATGCTTTAAAGGTTTGGCGCCACTACTTGGTGGGGAGACCCTTTGAATTAAAAACCGACCATCAAAGTCTACGATACATATTCACCCAACCAATACTCAATGCAAGACAGAGAAGATGGGTGGAATTTCTCACTGAGTATGATTTTGAGATTGAGTACATAAAAGGAAAAGAGAATAAAGTGGTTGATGCTTTAAGTAGAAGAAGATATATAGCAGCCATAACTAGAATCCACATGGACCTGATGGATCGAGTAAGATAGGAGCAATCTCAGGATGAGTATTGCCAAGGAATTCGAGTTAAGATGAACAGAGATCCTGAAGGAAATAAGGAATTTAGTGTGAAGGATGACTTTTTGTGTTATAAAGGAAGGGTCATCATACCAAATATGGGTGATTTAAGGAACTTGATAATGCAAGAAGCCCATAGATCTCCTTATTTTGCTCATTTGGGAGGAGCCAAAATGCGGGAAAACATGAAGAGAACCTTATTTTGGGTAGGAATGAAGAAGGACATCATGGATTTTGTTGCTCGATGCCTCGAATGTCAGAAAGTTAAGGCAGAATGCCAACATCCCATAGGAAAACTATATCTGCATGATATACCTACACAAAAATGGTAGGTTATATCCATGGATTTTATAGTGGGTTTACCCAAGACTCGGTACCAACATGATGCCATATTTGTAGTGGTCAACAAATTGACTAAGGTTACCCATTTCATACCTAGAAATACCAAGGATGATGCTCAGGTGGTGGCTAGAAGATTCATCAAAGAGGTATTCCGATTGCATGGATTTCCTGAGGTAATCATCTCAGATAGAGACTCCAAATTCACTTCTGAATTTTGGAAATCCCTTCATAGTGCGGTTGGTACGAAATTGAATATGAGTTCAGCATACCACCCTAAAACAGATGGCCAAACGGAGTGGGTAAACCAAGTTTTGGAAGACATGCTCTACATGTACTGCATGGATCACAAATCTCATTGGGAAGATTGTCTACCTTTGGTAGAGTTTGCCTACAATAATGGACATCACTCCTCGCTAGGAATGGCACCTTTCGATGCCTTGTATGGGTGAAAGTGTAGAACACCATTGTCTTGGGACAACCTAGAGGACCGAGTTGTGATTGGTCCAGAAATGGTCAGGGTGATGGAAGATCAGCTAAAGGAAATTAGGCAAAGGCTTAAAGAAGTTGCGGATAGGCAGAAGAGTTATGCAGATCTAAAAAGGACTCCAAGAGAGTATTCTGTTGGAGATAAGGTGTTCTTAAGGGTTAAGCCAAAGAAGAGTGCTATCAAATCCATGAAGTTGGATCCACATTTTGTGGGACCCTTTGAGATCATGGAAAATATCAATCCGGTTGCATACCGACTTGCATTACCACCTAATCTATCCAAAATCCATGACACCTTCCACATATCCTTGCTTAGGAAATATGTTGCTGACCCTGAACATGTGTGGGATGTTTCTAATTTGTAGATGGCAAATACAGAGGCCATTGAAGTACTACCGATGAAGATTCTTGAGTTTCGTTCCAAGTCTCTATGGAATCGGACTCTCGAATAGTGTAAGGTCCAGTGGGACCAGTTCTATGAGAAAAATGCCACTTGGGAGAAAGTGGAGGTTATGCGAAAATATTTTCCCTTTTTGTTTGAAACTTTGTGATGTAATAACTTTTATTTTTTTGTTAAAAACAAAGGAAAACTAGAAACACCGAGGACGATGTTTAATTCTAGTGGGGGAGGATGTCATGACCCTCCCTAGCTGACTTTATGGCACAAAGAAACAATGTATTAACCTATGGTGTGGTGATACTTAGTTTGAACAATTGAACCAACTATATGATGTTTAGTTGATTTAGAAGGGCATGTTATCGCTAACATATTGCCAAGTGTGCAGGATCAGGTACACTCGTAGGTGGAGAAGGCAGAAGCATCCACCAGAAATGAGGGTACCTAAGATCAGGGGAAATGATGATTAAGGTACTCGGAGGTAACATGGATAGATACCTTCATATAGGCATGCATTATCGGAAGGGATAATCATCGATGACTGATCACCTTGAGCCTTAGTTGATAGCCTAGTAGCTATCGTAAAATCTCTAGCTAAGATAGGTGATTGGGTTGATGGAAAGATTCCCTCTTTGTTGTTTTATAAATTTGTTTGCTCTTTGCTGCATCATGGTTTGAATAGCATAATGTTGGAACTTCTATAGGAAAACAATTGCAAAATGTATGTGGATGCATAAAGCTAACTGTCTTGTTAAAGTAAAGATAGAGCATCATTTTTAGGAAGAAAAGCATATTAAATTTGTATGTTAAATGAAGATTCATTTAAAATAATTAATGAAGTTTTGATTAAATAATGATTGATTTAATTAAGCTCATTAGTAAACTTCATTTTATTTAATAAATGAGAGTTCTTTTAAATTAATTAAAGGTGTTCATTTTAATGATAATGGAGAAGTCATTAAAAGACTTTAATTAATTGAAATAAACAAAAAAATCCATTTAAGAAATAGATGTCTTTTATTTTAAAGAAAGAGCAATTATGAAATTGTTTAAATAAAAGAAGTATATTTTAATGGTGATAAATATCACATAAATGATATATGTTTAAAAATGTACCATTCTTATTTAAAAAAAATGGGATAATATAAAATATATAAATATCCCATTCCCCTATAGAGTGTAAGCTATGAAAATAATCTAGGGTGGCTACTAAGTTTCCAAAGATGGAAACTATAGGAAGAAGGATTCCTTGCCGCCAGAGGAAGGGATGAAGAATTGAAGGAAGAGGGGGCTCGAGGAAGGGCTCAAGGCTTGAGAAGGGTAGACGGGCCACCTAGAGGAAGAAAGCACGTATGGTGCTAGAGAAGGGGAGGAAAAAAAGAAACGACAGAGGAGAGCACGTGAGGACGAAGGAGGAGGAAAACGTAGACCAGGGAACGGGGAAAAGGAGAGGAACGCACCGCAAGCAAGGGAGAGGCAGTCGAGATGCCACCAAATCCCATTCCGTAGGAGTATTGAGGTTGGAGTGTTTTAGACTTTAACCTATTTTGTTTACATGCATTGTTATGGTGAAAATCGTGGTTCGAAGCTTGGTTATACTCCTTGTAGTGTGTTTTGAGAAGCCTTTGGTGTTTTTAGAAACCACCTACGTATGCTTTGAAGGCATTGTGTTTTGAGAAGCCTTTGGTATTTTTAGAAACCACCTACGTATGCTTTGAAGGCGTTGTGTTTTGAGAAGCTTTTGGTGTTTTTAGAAACCACCTGCGTATGCTTTGAAGGCGCTGTGTTTTGAGAAGCCTTTGGTGTTTTTAGAAACCACCTGCGTATGTTTTGAAGGCGCTATGTTTTGAGAAGCCTTTGGTGTTTTTAGAAACCACCTATGTATGCTTTGAAGGTGCTATGTTTTGAGAAGCCTTTGGTGTTTTTAGAAACCACTTGTGTATGCTTTGAAGGTGTTGTGTTTTGAGAAGCCTTTGGTGTTTTTAGAAACCACCTACGTATGTTTTGAAGGCACTATGTTTTGAGAAGCCTTTGGTGTTTTTAGAAACCACCTACGTATGTTTTGAAGTCGTTGTGTTTTGAGAAGCCTTTGATGTTTTTAGAAACCACCCGCGTATGCTTCGAAGGCAATGTGTTTTAAGAAGCCTATTGGAAAATTATGGTATAAAAGAGGGTTATGGAAAATTCACACACCTTGGCCTAGAGTTACCTCATTTCTATTTAATTTTAAACATTAATGCTAAGAACACTACTACAAAAATGATCATGTTGAAGAGACTACATACAAAATTAACTGTACTACAATAGACAAAGGAAATTGTAGTGAAAGTAACAGTTAAGATAGGGTCTATCAAGGTAGTTGTCAATAATAGTCAGGTATAATTTTAACATAATTTCAACCAGGGCCATAGTCAATAACAATCAAGACAAAGTATAATCATGTATTTGTCAGTTATAGTCAAGAATCATATTAGTTGGGAAAGATGCATGCATTGAGCCAAAAATGAATTTTAAAGAAGCTGTCTATGGAGGACCACCTCAAATAGGAGGGAAACACAATGAACGATTGCCAAGGAAATCACTGAGGAGGTCAAAGGTCAATTCAAGGAAAACAAATATGGGTTGCATGAAAGAAACTAATGGATCCCCATTATTAAATTTGGAAATAACAAATATTTGATAAGGAATAGCTAAAATGGAGAGGAGAGCGCTAATTTTTCAATTCATGGGATTTTGACCGACTCTTGCTACCTTCAAGCAATGGGCTGCCAAAAAATGGAGCACTAAAGGTGAGTTCCAAATTAATACTTACCCTAATGGACATTTTTCAATGAGGACCTTGGTTTTCTGTTAGGGAAGAGCTCTTCATGAAGCCCTGGCATACCAAGTTAAAAGTTGAGGAAGAAATACCATCAACTGCCCCTGTTTGGGTCCATTTATTTGGTCTTCTAGTATAATACTGGAATCCAAAGATATTTGCAACAATTGGGAATTCTTTAGGAGTTTTCATGATGACTTTTGATAGCACTCTACACTTAGAGCATATGATTTATGCAAGGATATGTGTTTTTATTGATTTTGACAAACCACTTCTAGAGAAGATTACTTTACAATATGGGGAAGAAATATGGGAGCAAGTAGTAGATTATGAAAATATTCCATTTAGATGCAAAATTTGTCATGAATATGACCATCTAACCAAGGATTGTCCACATAAGGTTCCTAAAAAAGAGATATAGGATGGGGACTTGATAGGGTTTCAAATATCTAAACACAAAAGCACAAAGAAAAAATAGCAACATAAGAGAAAACAATTATTTCACCTAACACCTTGATGCAGGAGCATCCGGCGACAACAGAGCAATCTTGCATCAAACTAATTTTTTCTAAGTATTTGTGTTTTCAAAGGAGGGAATCAAAGCAAGTCAGGAGTTTTGTCGCGATATCGCGACGTTATTTGGAAGTTAAGGCTCGGAGGGAGTTTCATCGCGATATCGCGACGTCGCGATATCGCGACGTTATTTTGAAACTAAGGCACGGGGGAAGTTTCGTCGCGATATCGCGACGTCGCGATATCGCGACGTCCAAAAGGCAAAGGCGGAGGCAGAAGTTGAACCGAAGGGCGAAGGCAGAAAGAACCTAAGGCAAGGTGGGGTTTTTCGAAGGCAGAAAGAACCTAAGGCAAGGCGGGGTTTTTGTCACGATATCATGACGTTTTTGGAAGCTAAGGCACGAAGGGAGTTTTCGTCATGATATCTCGACATTTTTGGAAGCTAAGGCACGGAGGGAGTTTTCGTCGTGATATCGCGACGTCATGACATCACGACGTTTTTGGAAGCTAAGGCACAGAGGGAGTTTTCGTCGCGATATCGTGACGTCGCGACGTTTTTGGAAGCTAAGGCACGGAGGGAGTTTTCATCGCGATATCGCGACATGTCACGATATCGTGACACAAACCAAGAAAAGGGGCTCACAGGCGAAAATGGTCGCGATATCGTGACATGTCCCGATATCGCAACCAGTTGAAGGCAAATAAAAAAAAATGAACACGTGGACGGCCAGGCGCACGGGAAAAGAGGCAATAGTCACAGGTGGACAGTCTGACAAAATAGTGGTTGCAGGTCAAGGACCTATTAAATGCGTGCTTTCATGGCGGATCAGGGAGTTGGCAAATTACGAAGGGAAAATTGAAGACTCGACGGGGGAAGCCGATTTTGCAGGTTTTGATTAATATTTCTTCGTGCAGGTGGGTCATTAATGACCTAGAGGGCCGAGACCTCGATAAAAACTCGGAAATTGTAATAGATCGGGGTGGTGGATTGGAAGGTCGGGGGAGATAGGGTGTGCATGTGAAATACTAGGGGATCTCTGGTTATTGTAAATGAAATTAGATTAATCGAAGAATTTTTTTTGGATTTGTGTGTGACAGACTTTTCGGTCCCCCATCAGTGGTATCAGAGTCGAAAGTTCTTGAGTGTGTAATAGATCGTCGGACGTGAGGCAGTTACACCAGGATCTATGGAAAGGCTCATGAAAAAGTGAGTAGAATGCCTCCGAGAAGAAACCCTATTGGTGGGAGAGGCATGACGACAGCAAAAAAATTTTGAGCTTTGCAGCGGCAAGTTCAGGCCCTGCAAGAAGAACTGCGTAGAGGGCACGAACCAAGAAGAGATGATGGCAGTGAAGACGAAGTGGATGAAGAAGAAAACCAGTCCAAAGAAGAAGAGGCTGTAGATCCGGCACAAGCTAGACTGTATAAATCCATATCCCAGATTGGGAAGAGGCCGAAGATAGAGGTTTCCACGTATTTCGGGAACCTAGATCCGAAATAATTGATTGACTGGATTAATGATCTGGAAGAATACTTCGAGTATGAAGAAGTTGAAGATCTTGAGAGGGTCAGATTTGCCAAGACCAAGCTGAAGGGTCATGCCAGCATATGGTGGAAGGGAGTACAGCTGGAGTGGAACAGAAGAGGAAAAGAGAGAATAACAAAATGGGAACGGATGGTAGAAAAATTAAAAAGATAGTTTATTCCTGCAGATTATGAGTTGGATCTGCTAAGAAAAATGTAGAGTTTGAGACAGATGAACAAAACTGTCCAAGAATACACGAAGGAGTTTTATAAGATCTCCATCAGAACTGGCCATTTAGAAGCAAGCAAGGAGAAGGTGGCCCGATATATTAATGGGTTGAGACCCAGTATCCAAGAAGAGTTGAGCCTAGTTCGGGTGAGCACCATTGAAGATGCTTACCAGTTTGCTCTGAAGGTTGAAGAAAAATTGAACAGAAGGTTTGAGAGCAAGCAAAGAGGAAGAGGGCATGGAGGAAATACTGGTGGAAGAAAAGAGGAAGGAAAGGAGGAGAAGAAAGAAGAGGTTAGCAGCAGCCGGGATCAGAAGGAAGATGAGGAACCCAAACCCCAAGTTTAGAACAATGGCTACCCAAGAGGAAGAGGTAGATCTGGATGTGGGTATGGAAGAGGAGTGTTTCGGGGAACCTGTTTCCACTATGGAGAAGAGGGACATCGGGCATATGAGTGTCCCCAGCACCCCGAGAGGGTGAACAAGAGACATGTGGGTCTAGCCAGAGCTGCTGTAGCAGAGGAAGATGCTGAATTAGAACATTCTGAAGAAGCTGAGAGAGGAGAAGCAATGATCGTGAGGAGAGCCATGCTGATTGAGGAAGACAAGCCAGAGCAGAGGAGAAGCCTATTATGCACACGGTGTAAAAGTTTAGGCAAAGTCTGTAATGTTATTGTAGACAATGGAAGTACTGATAACTTAGTCTCCGAGGAAATGGTCACTAAGTTGTAGCTGGAAAGGAGAAGACACCCGCATCCATACCGGATTGCGTGGTTGCGAAAGGACCACAGAGCATGGGTCCGTGAACAGTGCTTAGTCACGTTCAATATTGGGAAATACCAGGACGAGGTCCTATGTGATGTTTTTCCCATGGATGCTTGCCATTTGCTGTTAGGAAGGCCATGGTAGTTTGATCGAAGTGCAGTGCATGATGGTCGTGCAAATACGTACTCCTTGACGAAATATGGAGTGCGCCACAAGTTAAAACCATTATAGGTAGTAGACGAGAAGGTGTGCGACAGTGCCAGAATTTGTCTGGTAGAAGGTAGAAAAAGTTTTTGCCAGGAGACGGGGTTGAAGCAGGTTGCAAAGGCAGGCGTATGTTTGGAGATGTTGCAGAAAATGCGGACCGAACAACACAGAAGTGAAGGTCACTTCTCCATTTACCCTGGGTGTCTGATGCAGGAGCATCCGACGACAACAGAGCAATCTTGCATCAAACTAATTTTTTCTAAGTATTTGTGTTTTCAAAGGAGGGAATCAAGGCAAGTCAGGAGTTTTGTCGTGATATCGTGACGTCGCGATATCACGACGTTATTTGGAAGTTAAGGCTCGGAGGGAGTTTCATCGTGATATCACGACGTCGTGATATCATGACGTTATTTTGAAACTAAGGCACGGGGGAAGTTTCGTCGTGATATCGCGACGTCCAAAAGGCAAAGGCGAAGGAGAAAGTTGAACCGAAGGGCGAAGGCAGAAAGAACCTAAGGCAAGGCAGGGTTTTTTGAAGGCAGAAAGAACCTAAGGCAAGGCGAGGTTTTTGTCGCGATATCGCGACGTCGCGATATCACGACGTTTTTGGAAGCTAAGGCATGGAGGGAGTTTTCGTCGTGATATTGCGACATCGCGATATCACGACGTCGCGATATCATGACGTTTTTGGAAGCTAAGGCACGGAGGGAGTTTTCATCATGATATCATGACGTTTTTGGAAGCTAAGGCATGGAGGGAGTTTTCGTCACGATATCGCGACGTCGCGACATCGCGACATTTTTGGAAGCTAAGGCACGGAGGGAGTTTTCATCGTGATATCGCGACATGTCGCAATATCGTGACACAAACTGAGACAAGGGTCTTGCAGGTGGAAATGGTCACGATATCGCGACCAGTTGAAGGAAAATAAAAAAAATGAACACGTGGACGGCCAAGCGCACGGGAAAAGAGGCAACAGTCACAGGTGGACAGTCTGACAAAATAGCGGTTGCAGGTCAAGGACCTATTAAATGCGTGCTTTCATGGCAGATCAGGGAGTTGGCCAATTACGGAGGGAAAATTGAAGACTCGGCGGGGAAAGCCGATTTTGCAGGTTTTGATTAATATTTCTTCATGCAGGTGGGTCATTAATGACCTAGAGGGCCGAGACCTCGATAAAAACTCAAAAATTGTAATAGATCGGGGTGGTGGATTGGAAGGTCGGGGAGATAGAGTGTGCGTGTGAAATACCAGGGGATCTTTGGTTATTGTAAATGAAATCAGATTAATCAAAGAATTTTTTTTTTTTTTGGATTTGCGTGTGACAGACTTTTCGGTCCCCCATCACACCTTTGAAATTCTCTCTACATATGAGCAAGTAGATGATGAGGATGGTCAAATGGAAACAATAATTATGGAAACATAGTTGGATGAAGAGAGGAAATAGGAAGGATTGCATGATGAGAAAACATTAAAAGCGCTTGCCCTGATGCTGAGAAATAATAGTCATAGAGAGCCATCTTAGCCAAATTTAAACTATAAGAAAAAATAACAATGTAGAAAATCAACCTAAGTGCAAAACCAAAGGGTAGATTCAAACTACAAATAAAATGGACTTCCCACACAAATTCCAATAGTATTGTTGTGGTTGTAAGTAACCATCCTACAGTCCCAGCTGGAATGAAGATCAAATAAAAGGATGAGGATGCCTTAATCCTAAGTTTTTTTAGGATGGGTGTTATACTGTAATCTCTTGATGGCAATGTCGAAAGCTATGGCTAATTTTCTAAGCAATTTCTATTAGTTTTAATAATTTTTTTAGCTATGGTTTAGTTTCAGTGTTATCTTACATGGTCTGATTTGCCAATAGCTCCATTGGCTTAGTTTTAGTTTTTTTTTTCATGTTTTTGTTTGTGGTGTTTTTGTATCATTTTATTGTTTCTGTTTTGTTATGCTATTTTTTGTAGTTTTATCTGTGTGGTTCGTGTTCTATTGTTTTTATTATTATGTTTTGGTTGTAGTGTATTTATTTCATTTGGTTGCTTTTGTTATGGTAGTGTTGTGTTATGTTGTTTTTGTGGTTTTTTTCCATGTTTTGTGTTTTTTTTTGGAGGGGGGGGTTGTCTTTGTTTATGTCTGTGTGTTCTTGTTTTTGTATTTTAGGCATGCTCCTTGAGTGTGTCAAAGGTGATTTTTTTTTGTTGTGTTTGTTTATGTTTGTTTTTGATTTTTTTGTGTTTTAGGCATGCTCCTTGAGTGTGCCGGAGGTGGTAGGCCAGGTGCGAGCCCTAGGTATTTTTGGTAAAAGAGAAATCCCTGCCTCCTTGGGTATTACTCGAAAGTAGCATCTTTCTTGGGATGTTTTCCACAAAAAAAGGAATCATATTAGTTGGATCAATTTTCAATAATGGTCAAAACAAAGTTTACCAAGACAGTCGTAAGAAATAGTGAGTTACAGAGTCATATTGGGTAGTTGTTAGTAAGGGAAACTATCGAGATTGCTAAGGGAGTTGTCAAAAAAATAGTAGCAGACAAGGCAATTTTCAAAAATGGAAAAGAAAGTCAATTTTTTGGGTGAAAATACTAGGATAAAAACACATGGCACTTGACTAAAAAAAAGAAAAAATTTTGGGGGTGCCAAAATGTCATCTAGAGTGTCATGACCCTCCCTAGCTGACTTTATGGCACAAAGAAACAATGTATTAACCTATGGTGTGGTGATACTTAGTTTGAACAATTGAACCAACTATATGATGTTTAGTTGATTTAGAAGGGCATGTTATCGCTAACATATTGCCAAGTGTGCAGGATCAGGTACACTCATAGGTGGAGAAGGTAGAAACATCCACTAGAAACGAGGGTACCTAAGATCAGGGGAAATGATGATTAAGGTACTTGAAGGTAACATGGATAGATACCTTCATATAGGCATGCATTTTCGAAAGGGATAATCATCGATGACTGATCACCTTGAGCCTTAGTTGATAGCCTAGTAGCTATCATAAAATCTTTGGATGAGATAGGTGACTGGGTCGATGGAAAGATTCCCTCTTTGTTGCTTTATAAATTTATTTTCTCTCTGTTGCATCATGGTTGGAATAGCATAATGTTGGAACTTCAATAGGAAAACAATTGCAAAATGTATGTGGATGCATAAAGCTAATTGTCTTGTTAAAGTAAAGATAGAGCATCATTTTTTATGAAGAAAAGCATATTAAATTTGTATGTTAAATGAAGATTCATTTAAAATAATTAATGAAGTTTTGATTAAATAATGATTGATTTAATTAAACTCATTAGTAAACTTCATTTTATTTAATAAATGAGAGTTCTTTTGAATTAATTAAAGGTGTTCATTTTAATGATAATGGAGTAGTCATTAAAAGACTTTAATTAATTGAAATAAACAAAAAAAAATCCATTTAAGAAATAGATGTCTTTTATTTTAAAGAAAGAGCAATTATGAAATTGTTTAAATAAAAGAAGTATATTTTAATGGTGATAAATATCACATAAATGATATATGTTTAAAAAGATACCATTCTTCTTTTAAAAAAAATGGGATAATATAAAATATATAAATATCCCATTCCCCTATAGCGTGTAAGCTATGAAAATAATCTAGGGTGGCTACTAAGTTTCCAAATATGGAAACTATCGGAAGAAGGATTCCTTACTACCAGAGGAAGGGAAGAAGAATTGAAGGAAGAGGGGGCTCGAGGAAGGGCTCAAGGCTCGAGAAGGGTGGACGGGCCACCTGGAGGAAGAAAGCACGTATGGTGCTAGAGAAGGGGGAAAAAAATAAATAAAAAAATGACAGAGAGGAGGACGTGAGGATGAAGGAGGAGAAAAACGTAGACCCAGGACGGGGAAAAGGAGAGGAATGCACCGCAAGCAAGGGAGAGGCAGTCGAGACACCACCAAATCCCATTCCACAATAGTATTGAGGTTGGAGTGTTTTAGACTTTAACCTATTTTGTTTACATGCGTTGTTATGGTGAAAATCATGGTTTGAAGCTTGGTTATACTCCTTGTAGTGTGTTTTGAGAAGCCCTTGGTGTTTTTAGAAACCACCTGCGTATGCTTTGAAGACATTGTGTTTTGAGAAGCATTTGGAATTTTTAGAAACCACCTGCATGTGCTTTGAAGGCACTGTGTTTTGAGAAGCCTATTGGTGTTTTTAGAAACCACCCATGTAATTTTGTTGAAGGCACTATGTTTTGAGAAGCCTGTTGGTATTTTTAGAAACCACCTACTATTCTTTGAAGGTGATGGGTTTTATAAACCACTTTGAAGGCATTGTTTTGAGAAGCCTTGGGTGTTTTTAGAAACCACACGTATGTTTTGAAGGAGGAAGTATAAGTTTTACACTGAATGATTAAAGCTTGTGGTTTAGAAACCACCTATGAAAACAAAACCAGATGTTTTAAAACCACTAATGTGCTATATTTTAAGACTATTAGTGTTTTAGAAAGTTGTGAGTGCCTGAAGGATGTTGTGCCTTCTAGAGCCCGGTTAATGCTTTGAGAGCATTGTGAGTTCAAGAGTGTCAGGTGTGTCTAGAGAGAGTGAGAGAATTCGAGAGTGTTGTGTGCCTTAGACCTTCGTGTCCAAAGGAAGAGGGGGATGTCACGCTTGGGAGCACTGCCAATAGAGAAAACCACCCATGGGTTTGAGAAAAGGTTGCGTCTAGAAAGCACCTGATTTTACCCTGTTATACCTTGTTGAACTCCTGGCTTGGTTGTTCCATAATCACGTTGTAGAGGTTGTTCAATATTTTCCATGAAGGGTGTTAGCCTTTGGTTAAATCTGTATTGGAAAGGTTCGCTATGAAATTTTAATTAAATAGAAACCTTTGATTATGTGGAATACATTGAAGTTTAAAATTATTTTTGTTTATTTTAATTAATAGACCTTTGATTATGTGGAATAATATGTAGGATTTAATTAAATAGAGACCTTTGATTATGTGGAATACATTGAAGGATATTAATTAAATAGAGACCTTTGATTATGTGGAATATTTGAAGGATTTTAATTAAATAGAGACCTTTGATTATGTGGAATACATTGAAGGATTTTAATTAAATAGAGACCTTTGATTATGTGGAATACATTGAAGGAATTTAATTAAATAGAGACTTTTGATTATGTGGAATACATTGAAGGACTTTAATTAAATAGAGACCTTTTATTATGTGGAATACATTGAAGGATTTTAATTAAATAGAGACCTTTGATTATGTGGAATACATTGAAGGATTTTAATTAAATAGAGACCTTTGATTTATGTGGAATACATTGAAGGATTTTAATTAAATAGAGAACCTATATGATTAATTATATTAGGATTTTTAATTAAAAGAGAACCCTTGATTTATGATTAAATTATATTAGGGTTTTTAATTAAAAGGAGAACCTTTGATTAATGTTAATTATCTTAGGGATTTTAAGGAAAAAAGAAACCTTCGATTTATGATTATTATCTTAAGGATTTTTAAATTAAAAAGGATGTAGATTTATTCTTTGATTTAGGGAATGAAAGGAAAGGATTATTTTAGAGGTTAAAGGTATGGGACTTTAATGCTTTAAGACATGAATGGATTTGATTAAGTTACACCTTGATCTAAGTAGTGCATGTTGGATGACTCTCTAAGGGAACTTGAGAGGTGAAGATAAAAGTAAAGGGACTTTTATAATATCCATTATGCATTAGATGGTTGGAAACTTAATTGAATTTTGTATAGTTGCAATTTGGTAAAGTAAATGAATAGATGCATTTAAGGGCATGCCTATCCTGAACCATGAGTACCCTAATCCCCTAATACCCTCAAATAATCAATGGGAAGCAAGGAGAAGCCATGATTTCATTAGAAGCAAATTATAGGTAATTTTATTTTATGTCACTTTACTTATGCTTTACTTATTTTATTTTATTTTATGTTGCAATGCAGTTATTGTAATATTCTTTAAAGTAAGAAGGATTTACCATGCAAATTCTAATGCAATAAATATTTATTGATTTATAGAAGGTACTTTTAATTTATTTATGTATTTGGTTGAGCTATGTAGTTTATTCTCTTTTAGTGTTAATCTTTATTTATTTTTTGGATGCTTAGTGATTACTCCTTGGTGTTGTAGTATTTAGTTGTATTATTGTTTGGTTTCTTGATGATATAAATCAAAGAGTAGAGTTCTAGGGTGAACTCGGATGTGAACTAAGGGAATTGAGAACCCCTTAGGGTGAATATAGGTGACCTAAGAGAATTGAGAACCCCTTAGGGTGAACATAGGAGACCTAAGGGAATTGAGACCCCCTTAGGGAGATAAAAGAGTAAGTTATGGATTGACTACATCTGAGTTAAGATAGATCATCGTGGAGATGGGATAGATAGCTTAAATTGCAATACTTGTAGCATACCTACACATAATGATTTGTGTATGTTATGGATATGCGTGTATACCTTCGATGGACTGAGGGTGATAACTCTAGCTCATCAAGAATGATGGGATAGATGGGCTTATTTGCAGTAACACATGATATGCCTACATAGACGGACTTGTGTTAGGGTACTTCATGAGATATAGCTTTTAGGAAAACTTAGGGGATTGAAACTTTAGGCAAATAGTAGTTTGGTTAGGGGTCCATGAAGAGCTCATGTACCTCTCTCCATAGTGAAAAAATATTTTTCTATGTTTGTATTTTTTTGTTTGTGTGTTTTTGGGTCATTACATTTGGTATCAGAGCTCTAGGTATGAGGGTATAGAGCTTCTATGTGTGCTAAAGGGAAATTAGATGTATCCAATGAAGGCTTTCTTAAGGTAAAGGCTAAATCTGGGATGATCTAGGATACCCTATTTGCTAAGATCTAACGAAAACTAACCCCAAGGGAGCATTGATGTTAGGATACCTTAGCATGGGATTTGGTATTAGTGGAACATCCTAGCCTAGGATATTACCCTAGTTATATTGTTAATACATATAGCAAGAAGAACTTTGTATTATGGCTTGAATTAGAGATACAACTTACGATGAAACTATAATCTAATCTTCTTTCTTGGATGGAATCGGGTTAAGATGCCACCTAAGACTAGAAGAGGGAGGCCTACACCTAGAAAAACTCAAAAAAGTGATGTTGAAGAAGAAAACTAGGCTATGAAACCCTAATAGGGAGGTAGAAGACCTCATCGCTATGGTCGCTCATATGCAGGATCAGATAAGACAATTGCTGGAAATAGCTACGAACTAGAATTCACAAGTTTAAGGTTGAGAGATTGGTCTAGATAGTGGACTAACTATAGAACAAGTGCAAGCCAGAGCCTTAGTAGAAAAGGAAACAACTAAAGTCATGCAAAACATCAGTATCTCCAAGTTTTATGTAAAGGGTGATGGGGACATAACGAAATCTTGGCTAAGAGAAGAAGAGGTTCACTTTACTATAAAAGGCTACTCATCAGGAACCTGAACACTTTGGGCTGCGATTAACTTGTAAGGGATCACTCTAGAATGGTGGGAGACCCACTATGTGGAAAATAATATTGAACCCACTAACACCCATGGGAATAATTTATAAATATATTTAATAAGAGGTTCCTAAAAGAACATTTCTATGGCTTGAAGTTTGAAGAATTTGCTAGTCTAAGACAAGGAACTAGCATAGTAGAGGTGTACTATAAGAAGCTAGTAAGATTATTTAAATATGTACCTATTTATAATGAGAAAATGTGGGTTCATAAGTTTACTTTGGGATTGGAGTCTAGGTTGAATCATGATGTAGACATACACGAACCTAAAACATTGCAAAAAGCATACGACTTGGAAAATAAAGTAGAGTCACAATTTTGTTATAAATATAAGACTCTACCCGAGCAAGCTTTGTAGAAGCTAAAGAAGAGGAATAGTAATGGGTTTGTAAACTGGGAGGCTGAGCAAGAGCAAAAATCTAATAAACCCCAAAATATTGAGAAGAAACCTTATGGAAATATGTCAAGAAGAAATTTTGTAAGAAGGATAACAAACCCAATAACATGAAACCTCAACCATAGAAGTCGCAAGCTCCAACTCCAGCAGTTAAAAGAAAGAATGAGAAACCTAAAAAATAGAAAGGACCCAAGGAAGGGTGCTACAATTTTCAAGGACCTCATTACTATAATCAGTGTCCATATCGAGCAGGGACTAGCACAACTAATACAAAATGGAAGGAACCAAAACATCATATTTATGCCGCAACTGGGAAGTAGAAGCTAGAGGGACAAGCCACCCCATTACTTGTGAAAGGTAATGTTTTAAATAAGCAAGCAAACATTTTGATAAGATAGTGGAGCCACTGATAGTTTTATTTCATCTAGTATAGCAAGGACTATGTTGGAAAGGCTTGGATATTTGGCTCAAGGGTGGAAGGTTGAGTACGGTTCTGGGAAGACTTACTCGGTGAACCAGTGTTATCCTATGGAATAAATAACTCTATCTAGTGGGACTATGGAAGGTTGTTTATATGTAGATCCCTTACACATCTTTGATGTTATCCTAGGGATGGATTGGCTACAAGCTCATAAAGCCTTGGTCAATTTTCAATATCTATGGATTGAATATTTAGAAGGAGGTGGAAGGATACTAAGATTTCATAGAAAGCAAGGGGCATTTGAACCGTAGATGTTGTTCTCTATGCAATTGAAAAATTCCCTAAAAAGAGGACGAATAGTGTATGTAGTAAAACTTAATGTTGTGGAAGACTATGAGAAAGGAGAAATACTAAGACAACATCTGATCTTACAGGATTTTCAAGATGTATTTCCAGAGGACTTACCTGGGCTACCTCTAGTATGGGAATTTGACTTCACAATTGAACTCATGATGGGAGTCGAGCCTATTCATAGATCCCCATATAGGATGAACCCTATTGAAATGCAAGAACTGAAGGTTCAATTGCAAGGATTTTTGGAAAAGGGTTTGATAAAACCAAGTGTGTCACCATGGGATGCACCAGTATTGTTCGTGAAAAAGAAGGACGGTTCGCTAAGATTATGTATTGATTACAAGATGCTAAATGCTTTGAAATACTTTTGGAAAAAAGGAAAGTAAGGGAAAAAAAAATTTTGTTTTTTTTTTATATTAAAATTTTTAAAGCTACAATTAAGAATTGGTATCCTTTACCTAGGATTGAAGATTTATTTAATCAATTAAAATATCCCAAGGTGTTTACTAAGATCGATTTGAGGTGAGGGTATCACCAGTTAAGGATTAGTGACGAAGACATTGACAAGACATCATTTAAGACTAGGTATGGGAATTATGATTTTATAGTTCTACCCTTTGGACTGACTAATACCCCAATTGCTTTCATGAAATTAATGAATAGTGCATTCAAAAGACACTTGGACCAATTTATCTTGGTATTCCTAGATGATATCCTTATATACTCTCAAGATAAAGAAGAGCATGATAAGCATCTTAGGATCGTGTTAGACTTGTTAAGGAATAATTAACTTTGTGGAAATCTGGCTAAGAGTGAATTCTATGTTCTAGAGGTACGATATCTTAGACACATCATATCAACAAAGGGAATTATTGTGGATCCAGAGAAGATAGAGGCTATTCTAAATTGGCCACCCCCTACTAATGTGACTAAACTGTGAATTTTCATGGGATTAATGGGCTACTATAGATGTTATATAAAGGACTACTCCAAGATTTTTGGACCCATAACTAACCTTCAGAAGAAGGGAAAAGAATTCAAGTGGTCAAAAAATTGTGAGGCTACCTTTGCACTACTAAAGTATAAGCTTACTACGACACCAATACTAAAGGTTCTCGATCCCAGGGGGACTTTTCAATGTGCACTAATGCATCAATAGATGGGTTGGGTGGGGTACTCTCACAAGAGGATTCAGTAGTGGCATATACTTCAAGGAAGCTCAAAAAACATGAAGTTAATTATGCTATGCATGATTTAGAGCTAGTTGCAGTGGTGCATATTTTAAAGGTTTGGTGCCACTACTTGGTGGTAAGACCCTTTGAATTAAAAACCGACCATCAAAGTATACGATAAATATTCACTCAACCAATACTCAATGTGAGACAAAGAAGATGGGTGGAATTTCTCACTGAGTATGATTTCAATATTGAGTACATAAAAGTAAAAGAGAATAAATTAGTTGATGCTTTGAGTAGGAGAAAATATATAGCAACCATAACTAGAATTCACATGGACCTAATAGATCGAGTAAGACAAGAGCAATCTCAGGATGAGTATTGCCAAGGAATTCAAGTTAATATGAACAAATATCCTAAAGGAAATAAGGAAATTAGTGTGAAATATGAATTTCTATGTTATAATGGAAGGGCCATCATACCAAATATGGGTGATTTAAGGAACTTGATAATGCAAGAAGCCGGTAGATCTCTTTATTTTGCTCATTCGGGAGGAGCTAGAATGTGGAAAAACATGAAGAGAACCTTATTTTGGATAGGAATGAAGAAGGACATCATAGATATTGTTGCTCAATGCCTCAAATATTAGAAAGCCATCATCCTATAGAAAAACTATATCTACATGATATACCTACACAAAAATGGCAGGTTATATCCATGGATTTTATAGTGGGTTTACCCAAGAATCAGTACCAACATGATGTTATCTTTGTAGTGGTCAAAAATTTGATTAAGGTTACCCATTTCATACCTGGAAATACCAAGGACGATGCTCAGGTGGTGGCTAGTAGATTCATCAAATAAGTATTCCTATTGCATGATTTCCTGAGATAATTATCTCGGATAGAGACTCCAAATTCACTTTTGAATTTGGAAAATCCCTTCATAGTGCAGTTGGTGCTAAATTGAATATGATTTTAGCACACCACCCTAAAATAAATGGTCAATCAGAGTGAGTAAACCAAGTTTTGGAAGACATGCTCCACATGTACTGCATGGATCACAAGTCTCATTGATAAGACTATCTACCATTGGTAGAGTTTGCCTACAATAATGGACATCACTCCTCACTTGGAATGGCACCTTTTGATGTCTTGTATGGGTGAACTTGTAGAACACCATTGTCTTGGGACAACCTAGAGGACTGAGTTGTGATTGGTCCAAAAATGGTCAAGATGATGGAATATCAGATAAAGGAAATTAGGCAAATGCTTAAAGAAGCTATGGATAGGCAAAAGAGTTATGCCGACCTAAAATGGACTCCAAAATATTATTCTATTGGAGATAAGGTGTTCTTAAGGGTAAATCCAAATAAAAGTTCTATGAAATCCATGAATTTAGATCCACATTTTGTGGGTCCCTTTAATATCATGAAAATATTAGTCTAGTTGCATACCGACTTGCATTACCACCTAATCTATCCAAAATCCATGACACCTTCTACATATCCTTGCTTAGGAAATATGTTGCTAACCCTAAACATGTGTGGGATGTTTCTAATTTGTATATGGTAAATCAAGAGGCCATTGAAGTACTATTGGTGAAGATTCTTGAGTTTCATTCAAAGTCTCTACAAAATTGGACTCTCGAACAGTGTAAGGTCTAGTGGGACCAGTTATTTGAGAAAAATACCACTTGGAAGAAAGCGGAGGTTATGCAAAAATATTTTCCCTTTCTGTTTGAAACTTTATTATGTAATAAATTTTACTTTCTATTAAAAATAAAGGAAAAATAGACACTGAGGATGATATTTAATTATAGTGGGGGAGGATGTCATGATCCTCCCTAGCTGACTTTATGGCACAAAGAAGCAATGTATTAACCTATGGTATGGTGATACCTAGTTTGAACAATTGAAGCAACTATATTATGTTTAGTTTATTTATAAGGGCATGTTATCACTAACATATTGCCAAGTGTGCAGGATCAGGTACACTCATAGGTGGAGAAGGTAGAAATATCCACTAGAAACGAGGGTACCTAAGATCAGGGGAAATGATGATTAAGGTAATCAAAGGTAACATGGATAGATACCTTCATATAGGTATGCATTGTTATAAGGTATAATCATCAATGACTGATCACCTTGAGCCTTAGTTGATAGCATAGTAGCTATCATAAAATATCTAGCTAAGATAGGTGATTGGGTTGATGGAAAGATTCCCTCTTTGTTGTTTTATAAATTTGTTTGCTCTCTACTACATCATGGTTTGAGTAGCATAATGTTGGAACTTCTATAGGAAAACAACTGCAAAATGTATGTGGATGCATAAAGCAAACTGTCTTGTTGAAGTAAAGAAAGAGCATCATTTTTATGAAGAAAAACAAATTAAATTTATATGCTAAATGAAGATTCATTTAAAATAATTAATGAAGTTTTGATTAAATAATGATTGATTTAATTAAGCTCATTAGTAAACTTCATTTTATTTAGTGAATGGGAGTTCTTTTAAATTAATTAAAGGTGTTTCTTTTAATGATAATGCAGAATTCATTAAAATAATTTAATTAATTGAAATAAACAAAAAAAATACATTTAATAAATAGATATCTTTTATTTTAAAGAAAGAGAAATTACAAAATTGTTTAAATAAAAGAAGTATATTTTAATGGTCATAAATATCACATATATGATATTTTTTTAAAAGGGTACCATTATTTTTAAAAAAAGGATAATATAAAATATATAAATATCTCATTCCCTTGTAGAGTGTAAGCTACGAAATTAATCTAGGGTGGCTACTAAGTTTCCAAAAATGGAAATTATAGGAAGAAGGATTCCTTGCCGCTAGAGGAAGGGATGAAGCATTGAAGGAAGAGGGGGCTTGAGGAAGGGCAAAAGATCCAAGAAAGGATGGCAAATAGGTCACCTGGAGGAAGAAATCATGTAAGGTGCTAGAGAGGAAAAGGAGAAAGAAAAAGAGGATGATAGGAGGACAAAAGAAGGGAACAGGACGCAGACCAAGGATAGGGGAAAATAAAGCAATGCACCACAATCAAGGGAGAGGTAGTCGAGATATCAGAAAATTCCATTCCATAGGAGTATTAAGTTTGAAGTATTTTAGACTTTAACCTTTTTTTTTTTTACATTCATTGGTATGGTAAAAAATGTAGTTTGAAGCTTGGTTATACTCCCTATAGAGTGAGAATCCATTGGTAAGGATTGAAACCACCTGCATCTATATTTTAGTAGGCACTGTGTGTTGAAAAGCCTATGGTATGTTTAGAAAGCACCATATGCTTAAGGGTGTGTTTTGAGAAGCATTTGAGTGTCTTGAAAATATTGTGTTTCTTTGAGAGCCTGTTGGTGTTTTTGAAAAGCTTATTGGTGTCTTGAAACACCTACATATGTCTTGAAGATCCTTCGTGTTTTGAGAAGTATTTTGGTGTTTTGAAATCACCTACATATATTTTGAAATGTTTTGAGATCCTTTTAGTGTTTTTAAATAACCACCTGAGTAGTCTTTGAAAAATTATGTTTCTTTAGATCCTATTAGTGTTTTTAAAGAGCACCGTGTATGCCTTGAAGATGTGTTTTTAGGAGTTTATTAGTGTTTTTAAAAAGCACCTACGTATATCTTTATGCATGTGATTCGAAGAGCCTATGAGTGTTGTTAAAATCACTTGATATGTTTTGATAGTGTCATGATTTTCTAAGAGCTTATGAGTGGTTGAAGACACCATGTATGTTTTAAAGGCATTGATTTTGAGAAGATTTAGTGCTTTGAGAGCACTATGAGTTCAAGAGCGTTGGGTGTGTCTAGAGAGCATTGTGGTGATTTGAGAAACCACCTAATAATGTTTTGAAGCACTATTTTTGATAATTTATTACCCTATTTTAGATAGGTATTCCTATTATAGGGGAAACTTTGTTAGTGGTTTACAAAGTTGTGAGTGTTAAGTGGAGGTTGTGCTTGGGAGACCGGTTAATGTGGGAGAGCACCCCCATGGGTTTAAGAAAGGGTTGCATCTAGAAAAATCTAATTATAAAAACCATCTACATATGTGGGGAAATCTTATGCTACATGAGCTTGGTCCCTTTGGGGATAGTTAGTGGTGAAAGAGGTGAAATCCTAGCACCTATTTTACTCTGTGTTACCTTATTGAATTCTCAGCTTGGCAGTCTCTTAATAGCTCTGTAGAGGTTATTCAATATTCACCATGAAGGGCGTTAGCCTTTGGTTACAAATCTTGTATTAGAAAGGTTCGATGTGTAACATTAATTAAATAGAGACCTTTGAATTATGTAAAAAACAATGGAGGATTTTAATTAAACCAAAACCTTATATTTATATGGAACATAATGAAGGATTTTTTTTTTTGATTGGTAGAAGGGGTGTTGAAAGGTCCCCGAACCTTGTACAAGAGGAATTACATGAATTCCGGAATGACCGAGGTGGTCCAAGAAGAAAATATTAAAGAGCGGGCAAACCTCCACACGAGGAAAGGTGTCGCGAAATCACGACCAAAATGGTGATGTCGTGAAATCGCGACAAGATGCGCCGAAGCTGCCAAGAGAAGAAAGGAAGTCACGAAATCGTGACAAGAAGTGCCATCGGAGTCGAAGGAGGGAAGAAGTCACGAAATCGTGACATAATGCAAGGTTGCTGCCAGAAGAGAGGAAGTGTCGCGATATCGCGACAAGTTGTTAGGTTGGAGCCGAAAGAGAAGAAGTGTCGCGATATCGCGACAATTGTGAAAGCCCGCTGCCGAAGAGAAAAGGTGTCACGAAATCACGACAAGATGAAAGACCTCTGCCGAAGAGAAAAAGTGTCACGATATCGTGACATTATGGAAGACCATAGCCGAAGAGAAAAAGTGTCACGATATCGCGACAATCTGGAAGACCGTAGCCGAAGTGAAAAAGTGTCGCGAAATCACGACAATCTAGAAGACCGCTGTCGAAGAGAAAAAGTGTCACGAAATCGTGACAAGATGGAAGACCACTGTCGAAGAGAAAAAGTGTCGCGATATCGCGACATTATGGAAGACCGCAGTCGAAGAGAAAAAATGTCACGAAATCATGACAAGAAGGAAGACCACTGCCAAAGAGAAAAAGTGTCGCGATATCACGACAATCTGGAAGACCGCAGCCGAAGAGAAAAAGTGTCACGAAATCATGACAAGATGGAAAACCGCTGCCAAGGAGAAAAAATGTCATGAAATCATGACAAGATGGAAAACCGCTGCCAAGGAGAAGAAGTGTCACGAAATCACGACAATCCGAAGCCAGCCATCGAAGAGAAAAAGTGTCACGAAATCATGACAATCTGGAAGACCGCAGCCGAAGAAAAAAGGTGTCACGATATCGCGACAATCTGGAAGACCGCAGTTGGAGAGAAAAAGTGTCACGATATCGCGACAATCTGGAAGTCCGCAGCCAAAGATAAAAGGTGTCGTGATATCACGACAAAATGGAAGGCCGCCGTCGAGGAGAAAAAGTGTCGCGATATCATGACAAAATGGAAGACCTCCGCCAAAGAGAAAAAATGTCACGAAATCGTGACATGATGCAAGAAAGCGCCTGAAGAAAGAAAGTGTCACGATATCATGACAAGTTGCAAAAAAGCACCCGGAGAGAAAAAGTGTCGCGATATCGTGACAAGTTGCAAAAAAGCACCCGGAGAGAAAAAGTGTCGCGATATCATGACAAGTTGGAAGACCGCGTCCGAAGGAGAAAAAAGTGTCGCGATATCACGACAAGTAGCAACCTCATGGCCAAAGCAAAAAGGATGTCATGAAATCGTGACAAGCTAAAAATTCACGGCCAACGGTGAAAAGTGTCACGAAATCATGACAAGTAGCCAAAACACAGCCGAAGGGAGAGGAAGGATGAAAGGATGCGAAGACTCATCCAGATCCAAAAGCAAACAAACCCGGTGCCCAGTTAACTCCTCACATTGTGCAGACATTGGATGTAGGAGCGTCCCTTAGGCCAATGGGGAAGGAATCTCTCCAAACATGAATATCTCGTTTCATCAACTCCCTTGTTAGCAAGCCGGTCCGCAGCTTTGTTTCCTTCCCGGTACTGATGCTTAATGATTAATTCTGGGTAAATGCCAATTAGTGTCTTGCATTCTTCGAAGATCGAAACAAGGGCCCAGGGAGGCACATAGGTCCCATTGAGCCAATTGATGCAGTGCAATGAGTCTCCTTCTATGATAAGTTTATTGATAGTCAAGCCTTCCAAGAGAATCAAGCTTTGTAGCAAGGCCCGAGCCTCTGCCATATTGTTAGATTGAATTCCCAGGTTCTGAGCAAAGGCCAAAATTATTTCTCCTCTATGATTTTTGAGAATTCCTCCTCCGCCAGCCGCTCCGGGGTTGCCCTTGGCTGCGCCATCGAAGTTAAGCTTGTGCCACCCAGTAGGAGGTAAGACCCACTTGATAATAGACCTGTCGACAGAAGTACAGGGTGTAGCAAAAAAATTGAAAAGATTGAAAAGTTTAGTTAGGTCCGATTCAATTCCAGGAGGGGGGTTTGGAAGACGAGACAAGAGAGGCATTCTCCGCAGCAAGGGCCAAGATTTTGGCCACAACAATCTTCTTATCAGTAGCAAGGTTTTTGAAAATTCTGGCATTTCTCTCAAGCCAAATCTACCACAGGAAAATGTGAAGGCAAGCTTGCCACATGAATTTAAGTTGACTGTTCTTGAAAGGCCAGGGCCATTATTGAAAAAGGAGGGGAATGGAATGAGGGAGGGCTATGGAGATGGCGAAGGTGTTGAGAACCTGGTTGAGCACGGCAAGAGAGAAGGGACATTCCAAAAAAACATGTGAAGTTGATTCACAGGCATTTTTACACAGGATGCACCAATTGGGAATGAGTAACCCTCTGATTATCAAGTTGTCAGTGGTGAGGATTCTGTTTTGGATGGCTAACCAACAGAAGAATTTGACCTTGGGAATGATCTTGGGGACCCAGACCTGGTTAGATAAGTCCCGGCCATCACCGGGAGCTTCTTGGCTATAGTAGGCAGATTTAACAGTGAAATTCCCTGAATCTTCAAGGTTCCAAACCATGGTGTCATCTTTGTGAGAGCTGGGGATGATGCAGGTCCTCAGTAGGTTTTGTAACCACCTGAGCACCTCGATGATATGCCTAGGCCCATTAAGAGCTAGGTGTTTCCATTCGGGTCTTGGAAGATCTGAGTTAATAAAATGACACACCTTATCTCCAAAGGTGTCTTCAGTAACCGTCTTGAGCACTGCAAGATGAGGGTCTTGGCTGAGAGGTTTGTCACGGATCCACGGGTCATCCCAGAAGGAGATGGTCATTCCATTTCCAAGACACCACCTTAAGCCTTCCATAATGATCTTCCTTGTTTTGGTGACACCATTCCAGAAATGAGATCCGCTAGGTAGATTGTGCTCTCCAAGAAAGGGAACCTGATGGAGGTACTTAGCTTTGATGATGTCAATCCAGGTGACTTTTTCATTGATGGTAAGTCTCCAGGACTGCTTGGCAATGAGGGCCATGTTCATCCGCTTGATGTCCCTGAACCCGAGTCCTCCATCCTTTTTCTTGGAACAAACCTTATCCCAAGCAACAAGGGAAAATTTGTTCTTGTTTTCATTTCCCGCCCAAAGGAATCTACGTTGAATTTGCTCAATTCTTTGGCAGATGGAAGCAGGAGCTTTGAAGATAGATAAGAAAAAAATAGGAATACTTTGCAGGCAAGCCTGGACCAGAGTGGCTTTGGCTGCCTGACTGAGCATTGAACTTTTCCAACCTGCAAGTTTCTTGTTGAGGCGATCTAAAACAGGGTTCCACATAGCCGAGACCGATTTGCCATGGAAAAGCGGTAATCCAAGATAGGTAGTTGGAAGGCTCCCAATGGTACACCCAAGGATCTCAGCAATCCTGTTTTTCCTGTGGATGGGAGTATTGAGAAAGTATAGCTTGCTTTTGCGGTAATTGACTTTCTGGCCAGCCGCCTCTTCATAAGAATCAAGAATGTTCTTAATGATTTTTGCTTCGGGAACAGAAGCATGAGAGGATAGAATAGTATCATCCACAAACTGTTGATGGGAAATGGCATTGGTTGTTGAGGTTGGTTTGATCCCGGAGACGAGTCCACTGTTGCAAGCGGCGGTAAGTGTTCTTCCAAGGGTTTCGTCAGAAATGATGAAGAGGAAGGGTGACAGAGGGTCCCCTTGACGGATGCCTTTGAAACTTTGAAAGAAGCCAGTAGATGAACCATTGATAAGAACAGAGAACCAAGCAGTAGAGATGCATTCACGGACCATCTTGACCCATTCTTTGTGAAACCCAAACTTCTCAAGGACCTCGAACAAGAATTTCCAGGAAACCCGATCAAAAGCCTTGTTCATGTCAAGCTTAAGGAACATACTGGGTTTTTTATTTTTAGATGCCGAATGGGCCAATTCATGGACGGTTATCACTCCATCAGCAATGAATCTACCTTTGACCGAGCTCCCTTGGCACTGGTCGATGATGGAGGGAAGGATGTCTTTCAATCTGTTTGCCATGACTTTGGTGATTAGTTTGTAGATGACACTACAGAGACTAATAGGTCTGAAATCAGAGAGAGAAGCACGATCATTGGACTTGGGAATTAAAACAATGAAGGTGGAATTGGCTTCTCTTGGCATATTTTTGGCTCTCTGGAAGAATTTAACCGTAGCTACAACATCAGAGCCCACAATATCCCAAAAATGTTGGAAAAACTGGGGTGGGAAGCCATCAGGTCCAGGGGCCTTGTCAGGTTCCATTGCAAACAGAGCATCTTTTATCTCCTCTTCGGTGAAGAATTGGAGCAATTTCCCATTATCATCATTAGACACCAACTTTGGTATGTTCTGAAGTAGAGAACTTGTTGTGCGGGGGTTGCAGTCAACACTTGGACCTAAGATTTCCTGGAAGTGGCGCACAACTTCTCGTCCGATAGCATGGATGTCAGAGGCAATGGTGCCATCAGCCTTGGTCAACTCAGAGATTTTATTTGAACCTCTGTGGCGCATGGTGGAAGCATGGAAAAACTTTGTGTTGGTGTCTCCTTCTTTGAGCCAGGGGCTTTTGGATTTTTGCCTCCAGTAGGACTCTTCCTTAGCCAAGGCATTGTGAAAGTTTGAAAGGAGGCTTTTTTCTTCCATGAAAGTTTCAACCCTCTGATCCCCTCCCTGAATCAGATTTTCCACCCTTTTGAGCTCATCCATCAGATGCTTTTTCTCGGTAAAGAGGTTGCCAAAAACCTCCCTGTTCCAGCATTTCAGCTTGAGCTTGACCGCTTTGAGTTTGAGGAACAGATTCGAGAGAGGGTTTGGACTAAAGTTTTGCTGCCACCATTGTCGAATACACCGACCTAAATCTGGATGGGTGAGCCACATATTTTCAAACCTGAAGGGGGTTTTGAAGGTTTGCTGGGGGCGGGAACAATCCAAAATAAGAGGGTTGTGATCAGATCCAATTTTTGGGTGGCTAAGAAGCCTGGCATCACCAAAAATAGGAATGAGCTCTTTGGATAAGAGAAATCTATCAAGCCGAATTTGGATGTGGTGAATGCCCACCCGTCTGTTGCTCCAAGTGTAGTTGGATCCTTGGAGCGGCATGTCCATTAGCTCGTTGAGGTTGACAAAATCGCTGAAATCTTCAATGCAGCTGCTAGTGATCGGATTGCCTCCTTGCTTGTCAAACAGGTGAAGGGGAGTATTGAAATCTCCACAGAGCATCCATGGAAAGTCAGGAAAGTTATTGCGCATTGCGGAAATGTTATCCCACAACAATCTTCTATTGACAGGACTGTTTGGTCCATAAACATTGGTGGCAATCCATTGAAGGTTAGTGACTTTATTAGTGAACAAAATGTTGATGGTTCTGTCAGAGACTGAAAGAACTCTCCCCTCAATAGTTGACGGATCCCACAAACAAAGGAGACCCCCAGAAGCCCCTGAGGAGGGACAAAAGGCAAAATTGCTATTTTCCCAGATTAGCTTGCAAACTTGAGTGCTGCTATTCTCGTCTAGTTTGGATTCTTGAAGAAACATGATATTTGGTTTTAGGGTTTTTCTCACCGATTTGACAGTCCTCTGTTTAGCAGTTCCATTGAGGCCTCTGACATTCCAGGAGACAAACTTCATCGAGTTGACTTGGGGTTTGCTTTGCGACCTCTGCCTCTCCCTTGAGACGGAGTAATTTTAGGTCTAGCCTCATCCAAATCAAGGTGGGTGGGTTGTTCTAAAAAAGGGCCCAAGGAGGTAGGCACAGATCCATCAGCCGTTTCAATCTCAGCTGCTTTGGCAAGCTTTTCTGCATTGGATGGTCTTCCCCTTCTCTGTTCTTTGTTAACATCAGCTTTGGGAGCAGGAATGGGAGATTTTGACGGGCTGGAAGTTTGGATAATGTCGTTGGTGTTAGTCCCAGGGACAGGCCGATGGGGGGATGGTGAGCGGGGAGACTGGCACGGGGCAACAGGACTAGGGGAGAGGGGAAGAGGACGGTTCTGAGTCGGGGGAAGGGGTGGGAAGGGAAGAGGAAGGTGAGAGGGACCAGAATCCGAGGGTGAGTTTGGGGAGGTCATTGCAGCCTTACCCTTGGACAAGGGAGACTAAATCATAGTGGGTGTGGATAATATGTTTGAATCTATGGGAGGGTCATCGGAGATGTCCTCTCTAGTATGAATATTATTTAAGGGAGCAAATTTATTGGAACGAGAAGGTAGAGCACTTACATGGTTGGGAGCAAGAGGTTTTAGGGGGCCTGCACGGAATGGCCACGACCCCTACCGAAGCCTTTTTTGGGTGTTGGGGAACCGGGAATCCTTCTTCTTGCCACGAATCACTGGGGATATCTTTTTTCTGGGAAGGGCATTGAGAAGCCAGGTGGCCCTGAGTGTTGCACTCCACACAAAAAGGGGCTTGTTCTCGTACTCAACTCCTTGACGTCTTCTGTAGCTCCCACAGGTGATGCCGATGCAGGTAGGTAGAGCCGAATCCAGATTAGCCATGACGCAGACACGAGCATAGGTCATTCTGGTTCTCGCTCGGGTAGCAGGGTCGATGGCGACTAAATCTCCAATCGGTTGAGTGATGCCTTTGAGTGCATCATTGTAGAAGAACTATGGGGGAAGCCCATGGAGTTTGATCCAAATTGGAGCAATGTTGATAGACTGGGTTTCAGGGTCAAAATCTTCCCCCCATCTCCGCAGAAACAGGCTGCGACGACCAAAAAACCAAGGTCCTCTAGTAAGAATGTGGTGGGTGTCGAGGGCATTGTTTAGCCTTATCATAAAGAACCCCCTAGGAAAGGCCACTAGCTCCAAGCTGCCTGACAACCACCATTTGGAAAGAGCCCACTTGCGAATAGTTTCCATATCAGGTCGGGCATCGACAAATTTCCCAACCAGAGAGAGGGACTCTTGGAAGATTAGTGGCTCCATAGCCTCGCTTGGAAAAGAAACTTCAGTGCCCAAAATAGAGAAGGGCAGAGGAGTTTGGAAAGAGAAAGCTCCTGTCGAAGACCTGACTTTATCCGCAAAGGACAAAGACCAAGGTCGTGCTTTGGAAGGAGAGGAGGGTGAAACCCTAACTTTGTCAGAAGCCGATTTCACCATGCCGTTTGGGTCTTCACCGTGACATTTGCTGAGTGGGCCTGCAGTAGGCCCAACACCATCTGCAGGGCCCGAGGACAAACCTGCCAGACCAGCATCCTCCAGCGTCCCTCCAACATCGCCATCGCCATCGCCATCGTCCATAGACGCACCCGCTCTCGTTCCCGCTCATGACATTTCAAAATTTGAACATAATGAAGGATTTTAATTAAACTAGAACCTTTGATTTATGTTGATTATCTTAAGGGTTTTTAATTAAAAAGGGAACCTTTGATTTATGTGGATTATCATTGAAGGATTTTAATTAAAAAGAGACCTTTGATTTAATGTTGATTATCTTGAAGGATTTTTAATTAAAAAGAGAACCTTTGATTTATGTTGATTATATTGAGGATTTTAATTAAATAGAGACCTTTGATTAATGTTGATTATATTGAAGGATTTAATTAAATAAAGAACCTTTGATTTATGTTGATTATATTAGGGTTTTTAATTAAAAAGAGAACCTTTGATTAATGTTGATTATATTAGGAGTTTTTAATTAAAAAGAGAACCTTTGATTAATGATTAATTATCTTAGGGTTTTTAATTAAAAGGAGAACCTTTGATTAATGTTGATTATCTTAGGGGTTTTTAATTAAAAAGGATGTAGATTTATTCTTTGAATTAAAGTTATGGGGCTTTGATTTAGGGAATGAATGAATGATTGTTTAAAGGTTAAAGGTATGTGACTTTAATGCTTTAAAATAGTAATTGATTTGATTGAAATTTGTGAATTAAAAAGGATGTAGATTTATTATTTGAATTGAAGTTATGGGGCTTTGATTTAGGGAATGAAAAGAAAATGATTGTTTTAGAGGTTAAAGGTATGGGACTTTAATGCTTTAAGACATGAATGGATTTGATTAAGTTAGACCTTGATCTAAGTAGTACATGTTGGATGACTCTCTAAAGGAACTTGAGAGGTGAAGATAAAAGTAAAGGATCTTTTATAATATCCATTATGCATTAGATGGTTGGAAACTTAATTGAATTTTGTATAGTTGCAATTTGGTAAAGTAAATGAATAGATGCATTTAAAGGTATGCCTATCCTGAACCATGAGTACCCTGATCCCCTACTACCCTCAAAGAATCAATGGGAAGCAAGGAGAAGCAAGGAGTTCAATGGAAGCAAAGTATAGGTAATTGTATTTTATGTTGCTTTACTTATGCTCAAATAGACTAGAATTGTGGGGAGATATCCCCAATGCAGTTACTATAATATTATTTAAAGTAAGAAGGATTTACCATGCAAATTCTAATGCAATAACTATTTATTGGTTTAGAGAAGGTACTTTTACTTTATTTATGTATTTGGTTATATTATGTAGTTGATTCTCTTTTAGTGTTAATCTTTCTTTATTTTTTGGATGCTTAGTGATTACTCCTTGGTGTTGTAGTATCTAGTTGTATTATTGTTTGGTTGCTTGATGATAGAAATCTAAGAGTAGAGTTCTAGGGTGAACTCAGAGGTGACCTAAGGGAATTGAGAACCCCTTAGGGTGAACATAGGTGACCTAAGGGAATTGAGAACCCCTTAGGGTGAACATAGGAGACCTAAGGGAATTGAGACCCCCTTAGGGAGATAAAGGACTAAGTTGTGGAGAGACTACATCTGAGTTAAGATAGCTCATCGTGGAGATGAGATAGATAGCTTAACTCGTAATACTCATAGCATACCTACACATAATGATTTGTGTATGGTATGGAGATGCGTGTATACCTTCGATGGATGGAGGGTGATAAGTCTAGCTCATCAAGAATGATGGGATAGATGGGCTTATTTGTAGTAACACATGATACGCCTACACAGATGGACTTGTGTTAGGGTACCTCATGAGATGTAGCTTTCAAGAAAACTTAGGGGATTGAAACTTTAGGCAAATAGTAGTTTGGTTAGGGGTCCATGAAGGGTTCATGTACCTCTCTCCATAGTAAAAAAAAAAACTTTTTCTATTTTTGTATTTTTTTGTTTGTGTGTTTTTGGGTCATTACATTTGGTATCAGAGCTCTAGGTACGAGGGTATAGAGCTTCTATGTGTGCTAAAGGGAATTATATGTATCCAATGAAGGCTTGCTTAAGGTAAAGGCTAAATCTAGGATGATCTAGGATACCCTATTTTCTAGGATCTGACGAGAATTAACCCCAAGGGAGCATGGATGTTAGGATACCTTAGTATGGGCTTTGGTATCAATGATACATCCTAGCCTAGGATATTACCCTAGTTAGATTGTTAATGCATATAGCAAGAGAACTATATATTATAGCTTGAATTAGAGATACAACTTAAGATGAAACTATAATCTAATCTTCTTTCTTGGATGGAATCAGGTTAAGATGCCACCTAAGACCAGAAGAGGGAGGCCTACACCTAGACAAACTTGACAAAGTGATGTCGAAGAGGAAAACTAGGATGGGGAACCAACAAACCCCAATAGGGAGGTAGAAGACCTCACCACTATGGTCATTGCTATGCAGGATCAGATAAGACAATTGCTAGAAATAGCTACAAATCAGAATTCACAAGTTCGAGGTTCAGAGATTGGTCTAGATAGTGGACTAACTATAGAACAAGTACAAGCCAGAGCCTTAGAAGAAAAGGAAATAGCTAGGGACATGAAAAACATTAGTATCTCTAAGTTTTATGGAGAGGGTGATGGGGATGCAGTGGAAGCATGGCTGAGAGAAGCAGAGGTTCACTTTATGATAAAAGGCTACTCATCAGGAACCCGAACACTTTGGGCTATGATTAACCTAGAAGGGGCTACTCTGGAATGGTGGGAGACCCACTATGAGGAAACTAATATTGAACCTATTGACACTCCATGGGAAGAATTTATAAACATATTTAAGAAGAGATTCCTAACAGAGCATTTCTATACCTTGAAGTTTGAAGAATTTGCTAGTCTAAGACAAGGAACCAGCATAGTAGAGGTGTACTATAAGAAGATGGTAAGATTGTTTAAATATGTACCTATTTATAATGAGAAAATGTGGGTTCATAAGTTTACTCTGGGATTGGAGTCTAGGTTAAAGCATGATGTAGACATGCAGGAACCTAAAACATTGCAAAAGGCATATGACTTAGCAAAGAAAGTAGAGTCACACTTCTGTTATAAATATGACACTCTACCCGAGCAAGCTCGGTAGGAGCTAAAGAAGAGGAATAGTAATGGGTTTGTAAAATGGGAGGCTGATCAAGAGCGAAAAGCTAAGAACCCCCAAAATCCTAAGAAGAAACCTTATGGAAATCAGAAGAAGTTCAAGAAGAACTTTCGTAAGAAGGATAACAAACCCAATAACATGAAACCTCAACCACAGAAGTCGCAAGCTCCAACTCCAATAGTTAAAAGTGGGAATGAGAAACCTAAAAAATAGCAAGGACCCAAGGAAGGGTGCTACAATTTTTGGGGATCTCATTACTATAATCAGTGTCCATATCGAGCAGGGACTAGCATAACTAATGCAAAAGGGAAGGAACCCGAAACATCGGATTTATGCCACAATCGGGAAGGAGAAGCTAGAGGGACAAGCCACCCCATTACTTGTGAAAGGTAAGGTTTTCAATAAGCAAGTAAACATTTTGATAGATAGTGGAGCCACTGATAGTTTTATTTCATCTAGTCTAGCAAGGACTGTGTCGAAAAGGCCTGGATATTTGGCTCAAGGGTGGAAGGTTGAGTATGGTTCTGGGTAGACCTACTCGATGAACCAGTGTTATCCTATGGTAGAAATCACTCTATCTAGTGGGACTATGGAAGGTTATTTATATGTAGCTCCCTTACACGCCTTTGATGTGATCCTAGGGATGGATTGGCTATAGGCTCATAAAGCCTTGGTCAATTTTCAAGATCGATGGATTGAGTATTTAGAAGAAGGTGGAAGGAGACTAAGAGTTCATAGCGAGCAAGGGGCATTTGAACCATAGATGTTGTCCGCTATGCAATTGAAAAAGGCCCTAAAGAGAGGAGGAATAGTGTATGTAGTAAAACTTAATGAAGTGGAAGACTATGAGAAAGGAGAAATACTAAGACAACATCTGATATTACAGGATTTTTAGGATGTATTTCTAGAGGACTTACCTGGGCTACCTCCTGTATGGGAATTTGACTTCATAATTGAACTCATGATGGGAGTCGAGCCTATTCATAGATCCCCGTATAGGATGAATCCTATTGAAATGCAAGAACTGAAGGTTCAATTGCAAGGATTGTTGGAAAAGGGTTTGATAAAACCAAGTGTGTCACCATGGGGTGCACCGATATTGTTCATGAAAAAGAAGGATGGTTCGCTAAGATTGTGTATTGATTACAGGATGCTAAATAAAGCTACAATCAAGAATCGATATCCTTTACCTAGGATTGAAGATTTATTTGATCAATTAAAATATGCCAAGGTGTTTACTAAGATCGATTTAAGGTCAGGGTATCACCAATTAAGGATTCATGAGGAAGACACTCACAAGACGACATTTAAGACTAGGTATGGGCATTATGAGTTTACGGTTCTACCCTTTGGACTGACTAATGCCCCAGATGCTTTCATGAACTTAATGAACAATGTGTTCAGAAGACACTTGGACCAATTTGTCTTGGTATTCCTAGATGATATCCTTATATACTCTCGAGATAGAGAAGAGCACGATAAGCATCTTAGGATCATGTTAGAATTGTTAAGGAAGAATCAACTTTATGGAAATCTGGCTAAGAGTGAATTCTATGTTCCAGAGGTACGATATCTTGGGCACGTCATATCAGCAAAGGGGATTGTTGTGGATCCAGAGAAGATAGAGGCTATTCTAAATTGGCCACCCCCTACTAATGTGACTGAAGTGCAAAGTTTCATGGGATTAACGGGCTACTATAGACGTTATATAAAGGACTACTCCAAGATTGTTGGACCCATAACTAACCTTCAGAAGAAGGGAAAGGAATTCAAGTGGTCAAAAAAGTGTGAGGCTGCCTTTGCACTACTAAAGCATAAGCTTACTACGACACCAATACTAAAGGTTCCCGATCCCCAAGGGGACTTTTCAGTGTGCACTGATGCATCAATAGAGGGGTTGGGTGGGGTACTCTCACAAGAGGATTCAGTAGTGGCATATACTTCAAGGAAGCTCAAAAAGCATGAAGTTAATTATGCTACGCATGATTTAGAGCTAGCTGTAGTGGTGCATGCTTTAAAGGTTTGGTGCCACTACTTGGTGGGAAGACCCTTTGAATTAAAAATAGACCATCAAAGTCTATGATACATATTCACTCAACCAATACTCAATGCGAGACAAAGAAGATGGGTGGAATTTCTCATTGAGTATGATTTCGAGATTGAGTACATAAAAGGAAAAGAGAATAAAGTAGTTGATGCTTTAAGTAGAAGAAGATATATAGCAACCATAACTAGAATCCACATGGACCTGATGGATCGAGTAAGACAGGAGCAATCTCAGGATGAGTATTGCCAAGGAATTCGAGTTAAGATGAATAGAGATCCTGAAGGAAATAAGGAATTTAGTGTGAAATATGACTTTCTATGTTATAAGGGAAGGGTCATCATACCAAATATGGGTGATTTAAGGAACTTGATAATGCAAGAAGCCCATAGATCTCCTTATTCTGCTCATCCGGGAGGAGCCAAAATGTGGGAAAACATGAAGAGAACCTTATTTTGGGTAGGAATGAAGAAGGACATCATGGATTTTGTTGCTCGATGCCTCGAATGTCAGAAAGTTAAGGCAGAATGCCAGCATCCCATAGGAAAACTATATCTGCATGATATACCTATGCAAAAATGGTAGGTTATATCCATGGATTTTATAGTGGGTTTACCCAAGACTCGGTACCAACATGATGCCATATTTGTAGTGGTCAAAAAATTGACTAAGGTTGCTCATTTCATACCGAGAAATACCAAGGATGATGCTCAGGTGGTGGCTAGCAGATTTGTCAAAGAGGTATTTTGATTGCATGGATTTCTTGAGGTAATTATCTCAGATAGAGACTCCAAATTCACTTCTGAATTCTAGAAATCCCTTCATAGTGCAGTTGGTACTAAATTGAATATGAGTTCAGCATACCACCCTAAAATAGATGGCCAAATGGAGTGGGTAAACCAAGTTTTGGAAGACATGCTCCGCATGTACTGCATGGATCACAAATCTCATTGGGAAGATTGTCTACCATTGGTAGAGTTTGCCTACAATAATGGACATCACTCCTCGCTAGGAATGGCACCTTTCGATGCCTTGTATGGGTGAAAGTGTAGAACACCATTGTCTTGGGATAACCTAGAGGACCGAGTTGTGATTGGTCCAGAAATGGTCAGGGTGATGGAAGATCAGCTAAAGGAAATTAGGCAAAGGCTTAAAGAAGCTACGGATAGGTAGAAGAGTTATGCAGATCTAAAAAGGACTCCAAGAGAGTATTCTATTGGAGATAAGGTGTTCTTAAGGGTTAAGCCAAAGAAGAGTGCTATCAAATCCATGAAGTTGGATCCACATTTTGTGGGACCCTTTGAGATCATAGAAAATATCAGTTCGATTGCATACCGACTTGCATTACCACCTAATCTATCCAAAATCCATGACACCTTCCACATATCCTTGCTTAGGAAATATGTTGCTGACCCTGAACATGTGTGGGATGTTTCTAATTTGTAGATGGTAAATCCGGAGGCCATTGAAGTACTACCGATGAAGATTCTTGAGTTTCATTCCAAGTCTCTATGGAATCGGACTCTCGAATAGTGTAAGGTCCAGTGGGACCAGTTCTATGAGAAAAATGCCACTTGGGAGAAAGTGGAGGTTATGCAAAAATATTTTCCCTTTTTGTTTGAAACTTTATGATGTAATAACTTTTATTTTTTGTTAAAAACAAAGGAAAACTGGAAACACCGAGGATGATGTTTAATTCTAGTGGGGGAGGATGTCATGACCCTCCCTAGCTGACTTTATGGCACAAAGAAACAATGTATTAACCTATGGTGTGGTGATACTTAGTTTGAACAATTGAACCAACTATATGATGTTTAGTTGATTTAGAAGGGCATGTTATCGCTAACATATTGCCAAGTGTGCAGGATCAGGTACACTCATAGGTGGAGAAGGTAGAAGCATCCACCAGAAATGAGGGTACCTAAGATCAGGGGAAATGATGATTAAGGTACTCGAAGGTAACATGGATAGATACCTTCATATAGGTATGCATTATCGGAAGGGATAATCATCGATGACTGATCGCCTTGAGCCTTAGTTGATAGCCTAGTAGCTATCATAAAATCTTTGGCTAAGATAGGTGATTGGGTTGATGGAAAGATTCCCTCTTTGTTGCTTTATAAATTTGTTTGCTCTCTACTGCATCATGGTTTGAGTAGCATAATGTTGGAACTTCTATAGGAAAACAACTGCAAAATGTATGTGGATGCATAAAGCAAACTGTCTTGTTGAAGTAAAGATAGAGCATCATTTTTATGAAGAAAAGCAAATTAAATTTATATGCTAAATGAAGATTCATTTAAAATAATTAATGAAGTTTTGATTAAATAATGATTGATTTAATTAAGCTCATTAGTAAACTTCATTTTATTTAATAAATGAGAGTTCTTTTAAATTAATTAAAGGTGTTCATTTTAATGATAATGGAGAAGTCATTAAAAGACTTTAATTAATTGAAATAAACAAAAAAAATCCATTTAAGAAATAGATGTCTTTTATTTTAAAGAAAGAGCAATTATGAAATTGTTTAAATAAAAGAAGTATATTTTAATGGTGATAAATATCACATAAATGATATTTGTTTAAAAGGGTACCATTCTTATTTTAAAAAAATGGGATAATATAAAATATATAAATATCCCATTCCCCTATAGAGTGTAAGCTATGAAAATAATCTAGGGTGGCTACTAAGTTTCCAAATATGGAAATTATAGGAAGAAGGATTCCTTGCCACCAGAGGAAGGGATGAAGCATTGAAGGAAGAGGGGGCTCGAGGAAGGGCTCAAGGTTCGAGGAAGGGTGGATGGGCCACCTAGAGGAAGAAAGCATGTAAGGTGCTAGAGAAGGGGGGAAGAAAAAAAGAAAAAAAAACAACAGAGAGGAGGATGTGAGGACGAAGGAGGAGGAAAATGCAGACCAGGGATGGGAAAAAGGAGAGGAACGCACCACAAGCAAGGGAGAGGCAGCCGAGATGCCACCAAATTCCATTCCATAGGAGTATTAAGGTTGGAGTGTTTTAGACTTTAACCTATTTTATTTTACATGCGTTGGTATGGTGAAAATCATAGTTCAAAGCTTGGTTATACTCCATGTAGTGTGAGAAGCCATTGGTAAGGATTGAAACCACTCTATGCTTTAGTTTTTTTGAGACCTTTGGTGTTTTTAAAACATGCTTTGACATGTTTTGAGAATTTGGTGTTTTTAGAAACCACCTATGTATGTTTTGAAGGCGATGTGTTTTGAGAACCCTTTGGTGTTTTTAGAAACCACCTGCGTATGCTTTGAAGGCACTGTGTTTTAGAACCTATTGGTATTTTTAGAAACCATCTTTTAAGCTATGTTTTAGACCTATTGGTGTTTTTAGAAACCACTGTATGCTTTGAAGATATTGTGTTTTGAGAAGCCTATTGTGTTTTTAGAAACCACCTGTATGTTTTGAAAGCACTGTTTTGAGAATTGTATTTTTAGAAACCCCTTATTTTGAACACTGTGTTTTAGAACTTTTTTAGAAACACCCATATGCTTTGAAGGCACTATGTTTTGAGAAGCCTTTGGTGTTTTAGAAACCACGTGTATGCTTTGAACCTAGTTTTAGACTTTGGGTTTTAGAACACCATTAATAGAGAATGGAGAAACTTAAAATTTATTGTTCCATAATCGCCTTAGCAGAGGTTCGTTCATATTTGCCATGAAGGGCGTTAGCCTTTGGTTAAATCTTGTATTAGAAAGGTTCACGAAATTAAAACTTTATGAATACATGAAATTTAATAAAACTTAATTTAATTAAAAAACCTTTGATTAGGAAAATAGGTTTAATAAAACCTTTGATTATGTGGAATACATTGAAGGATTTAATTAAATAGAGACCTTTGATTTATGTGGAATACATTGAAGGATTTAATTAAATAGAGACCTTTGATTTATGTGGAATACATTGAAGGATTTAATTAAATAGAGACCTTTGATTTATGTGGAATACATTGAAGGATTTTAATTAAATAGAGACCTTTGATTTATGTTGAATATATTGAAGGATTTAATTAAATAGAGACCTTTGATTTATGTGGAATATATTGAAGGATTTTTAATTAAATAGAAACCTTTGATTTATGTGGAATATATTGAAGGATTTAATTAAGTAGAGAACCTTTGATTTATGTTGATTATATTGAAGGGTTTTTAATTAAATGGAGAACCTTTGATTTATGATTAATTATCTTAGGGTTTTTAATTAAAAAGAGAACCTTTGATTAATGTTAATTATATTAGGGTTTTTAATTAAAAAGGAAACCTTTGATTATTTATGATGATTATCTTAGGGGTTTTTAAATTAAAAAGGATGTAGATTTATTCTTTGAATTAAATTTATGGGGCTTTGATTTAGGGAATGAATGAATGATTGTTTAAAGGTTAAAGGTATGTGACTTTAATGCTTTAAAACAATAATTGATTTGATTGGAATTTGTGAATTAAAAAGGATGTAGATTTATTATTTGAATTGAAGTTATGGGGCTTTGATTTAGGGAATGAAAAGAAAGGATTGTTTTAGAGGTTAAAGGTATGGGACTTTAATGCTTTAAGACATGAATGGATTTGATTAAAGTTAGACCATGATCTAAGTAGTACATGTTGGATGACTCTCTAAGGGAACTTGAGAGGTGAAGATAAAAGTAAAGGATCTTTTATAATATCCATTATGCATTAGATGGTTGGAAACTTAATTGAATTTTGTATAGTTGCAATTTGGTAAAGTAAATGAATAGATGCATTTAAAGGTATGCCTATCCTGAACCATGAGTACCCTGATCCCCTACTACCCTCAAAGAATCAATGGGAAGCAAGGAGAAGCAAGGAGTTCAATGGAAGAAAAGTATAGGTAATTGTATTTTATGTTGCTTTACTTATGCTCAAATAGACTAGAATTGTGGGGAGATATCCCCAATGCAATTACTATAATATTCCTTAAAGTAAGAAGGATTTACCATGCAAATTCTAATGCAATAACTATTTATTGGTTTAAAGAAGGTACTTTTACTTTATTTTTGTATTTGGTTATATTATGTAGTTGATTCTCTTTTAGTGTTAATATTTCTTTATTTTTTGGATGCTTAGTGATTGCTTTTTGATGTTGTAGTATCTAGATGTATCATTGTTTGGTTGCTTGATGATAGAAATCTAAGTGTAGAGTTCTAGGGTGAACTCAGAGGTGACCTAAGGGAATTGAGAACCCCTTAGGGTGAACATAGGTGACCTAAGGGAATTGAGAACCCCTTAGGGTGAACATAGGAGACCTAAGGGAATTGAGACCCCTTAGGGAGATAAAGGACTAAGTTGTGGAGAGACTACATCTGAGTTAAGATAGCTCATCATGGAGATGAGATAGATAGCTTAACTCACAATACTCATAGCATACCTACACATAATGATTTGTGTATGGTATGGAGATGCATGTATACCTTCGATGGACTGAGGGTGATAAGTCTAGCTCATCAAGAATGATGGGATAGATGGGCTTATTTGTAGTAACACATGATACGCCTACACAGACGGACTTGTGTTAGGGTACCTCATGAGATGTAGCTTTCAGGAAAACTTAGGAGATTGAAACTTTAGGAAAATAGTAGTTTGGTTAGGGGTCCATGAAGGGTTCATGTACCTCTCTCCATAGTAAAAAAAAAAACTTTTTCTATTTTTGTATTTTTTTGTTTGTGTGTTTTTGGGTCATTACATTTGGTATCAGAGCTCTAGGTATGAGGGTATAGAGCTTCTATGTGTGCTAAAGGGAAATTATATGAATCCAATGAAGGCTTGCTTAAGGTAAAGGCTAAAGCTGGGATGATCTAGGATACCCTATTTGCTAGGATCTGATAGGAATTAACCCCAAGGGAGCGTGGATGTTAGGATACCTTAGTATGGGCTTTGGTATCAGTGACACATCCTAGCCTGGGATATTACCCTAGTTAGATTGTTAATGCATATAGCAAGAGAACTTTGTATTATGGCTTGAATTAGAGTTACAACTTAAGATGAAACTGTAATCTAATCTTCTTTCTTGGATGGAATCAGGTTAAGATGCCACCTAAGACCAGAAGAGGGAGGCCTACACCTAGAAAAACTTGAAAAAGTGATGTCGAAGAGGAAAACTAGGATGGGGAACCAACAAACCCCAATAGGGAGGTAGAAGACCTCACCACTACGGTCATTGCTATGCAGGATCAGATAAGACAATTGCTAGAAATGGCTATGAATCAGAATTCGCAAGTTCGAGGTTCAGATATTGGTCTAGAAAGTGGACTAACTATAGAACAAGTACAAGCTAGAGCCTTAGCAAAAAAGGAAATAGCTAGGGACATGAAAAACATCAGTATCTCTAAGTTTTATGGAGAAGGTGATGGGGATGCAGCGGAAGCATGGCTGAGAGAAGTAGAGGTTCACTTTATGATAAAAGGCTACTCATCAGGAACCCAAACACTTTGGGCTATGATTAACCTGGAAGGGGTTGCTCTGGAATGGTGGGAGACCCACTATGAGGAAACTAAGATTGAACCCATTGACACCCCATGGGAAGAATTTATAAACATATTTAAGAAGAGATTCCTAATAGAGCATTTCTATACCTTGAAGTTTGAAGAATTTGCTAGTCTGAGACAAGGAACCAGCATAGTAGAGGTGTACTACAAGAAGCTGGTAAGATTGTTTAAATATGTACCTATTTATAATGAGAAAATGTGGGTTCATAAGTTTACTCTAGGATTGGAGACTAGGTTAAAGCATGATGTAGACATGCAGGAACCTAAAACACTACAAAAGGCATATGACTTAGCAAAGAAAGTAGAGTCACACTTCTATTATAAATATGACACTCTACCCGAGCAAGCTCGGTAGGAGCTAAAGAAGAGGAATAGTGTTGGGTTTGTAAAATGGGAGTCTGATCAAGAGAGAAAAGCTAAGAACCCCCAAAATCCTGAGAAGAAACCTTATGGAAATTAGAAGAAGTTCAAGAAGAACTTTTGTAAGAAGGATAACAAACCCAATAACATGAAACCTCAACCACAGAAGTCGCAAGCTCCAACTCCAAGTAGTTAAAAGTGGGAATGAGAAACCTAAAAAATAGCAAGGACCCAAGGAAGGGTGCTACAATTGTCGGGGATCTCATTACTACAATCAGTGTCCATATCGAGCAGGGACTAGCACAGCTAATGCAAAAGGGAAGGAACCGAAACATCGGATTTATGCCACAATCGGGAAGCAGAAGCTAGAGGGACAAGCCACCCCATTACTTGTGAAAGGTAAGGTTTTCAATAAGCAAGTAAACATTTTGATAGATAGTGGAGCCACTGACAGTTTTATTTCATCTAGTCTAGCAAGGACTATGTTGGAAAGGCCTGGATATTTGGCTCAAGGGTGGAAGGTTGAGTATGGTTCTGGGTAGACCTACTCGGTGAACCAATGTTATCCTATGGTAGAAATCACTCTATCTAGTGGGACTATGGAAGGTTGCTTATATGTAGCTCCCTTACATGCCTTTGATGTGATCCTAGGGATGGATTGGCTACAGGCTCATAAAGCCTTGGTCAATTTTCAAGATCGATGGATTGAGTATTTAGAAGAAGGTAGAAGGAGACTAAGAGTTCATAGTGAGAAAGGGGTGTTTGAACCGTAGATGTTGTCCGCTATGCAATTGAAAAAGGCCCTAAAGAGAGGAGGAATAGTGTATGTAGTAAAACTTAATGAAGTGGAAGACTATGAGAAAGGAGAAATACTAAGACAACATCCGATCTTATAGGATTTTTAGGATGTATTTCCAGAGGACTTACCTAGGCTACCTCCTATACGAGAATTTGACTTCATAATTGAACTCATGATGGGAGTCGAGCCTATTCATAGATCCTCGTATAGGATGAATCCTATTGAAATGCAAGAACTGAAGGTTCAATTGCAAGGATTGTTGGAAAAGGGTTTGATAAAACCAAGTGTGTCACCATGGGGTGCACTGGTATTGTTCATGAAAAAGAAGGATGGTTCGCTAAGATTGTGTATTGATTACAGGATGTTAAATAAAGCTACAATCAAGAATCGGTATCCTTTACCTAGGATTGAAGATTTATTTGATCAATTAAAATATGCCAAGGTGTTTACTAAGATCGATTTAAGGTCAAGGTATCACCAATTAAGGATTCATGAGGAAGACACTCACAAGATGACATTTAAGACTAGGTATGGGCATTATGAGTTTACGGTTCTACCCTTTGGACTGACTAATACCCCAACTGCTTTCATGAACTTAATGAACAATGTGTTTAGAAGACACTTGGACCAGTTTGTCTTGGTATTCCTAGATGATATCCTTATATACTCTCGAGATAGAGAAGAGCATGATAAGCATCTTAGGATCATGTTAGAATTGTTAAGGAAGAATCAACTTTATGGAAATCTGGCTAAGAGTGAATTCTATGTTCTAGAGGTACGATATCTTGGGCATGTCATATCAACAAAGGGGATTGTTATGGATCCAGAGAAGATAGAGGCTATTCTAAATTGGCCACCCCCTACTAATGTGACTGAAGTGCGAAGTTTCATGGGATTAACGGGCTACTATAGATGTTATATAAAGGACTACTCCAAGATTGTTGGACCCATAACTAACCTTCAAAAGAAGGGAAAATAATTCAAGTGGTCAAAAAAGTGTGAGGCTGCCTTTGCACTACTAAAGCATAAGCTTACTACGACACCAATACTAAAGGTTCCCGATCCCTAGGGGGACTTTTCAATGTGCACTGATGCATCAATAGAGGGGTTGGGTGGGGTACTCTCACAAGAAGATTCAGTAGTGGCATATACTTCAAGGAAGCTCAAAAAGCATGAAGTTAATTATGCTACACATGATTTAGAGCTAGTTGTAGTGGTGCATGCTTTAAAGGTTTGGTGCCACTACTTGGTGGGGAGACCCTTTGAATTAAAAACAGACCATCAAAGTCTACGATACATATTCACCCAACCAATACTCAATGCAAGACAGAGAAGATGGGTGGAATTTCTCATTGAGTATGATTTTGAGATTGAGTACATAAAAGGAAAAGAGAATAAAGTGGTTGATGCTTTAAGTAGAAGAAGATATATAGCAGCCATAACTAGAATCCACATGGACCTGATGGATCGAGTAAGATAGGAGCAATCTCAAGATGAGTATTTCCAAGGAATTCGAGTTAAGATGAATAGATATCCTAAAGGAAATAAGGAATTTAGTGTGAAAGATGACTTTCTATGTTATAAAGGAAGGGTCATCATACCAAATATGGGTGATTTAAGGAACTTGATAATGCAAGAAGCCCATAGATCTCCTTATTATGCTCATCCGAGAGGAGCCAAAATGCGAGAAAACATGAAGAGAACCTTCTTTTGGGTAGGAATGAAGAAGGACATCACGGATTTTGTTGCTCGATGCCTCAAATATCAGAAAGTTAAGGTAGAAAATTAACATCCCATAGGAAAACTATATCTGCATGATATACCTACACAAAAATGGTAGGTTATATCCATGGATTTTATAGTGGGTTTACCCAAGACTCGGTACCAACATGATGCCATATTTGTAGTGGTCAAAAAATTGACTAAGGTTACCCATTTCATACCAAGAAATACCAAGGATGATGCTCAGGTGGTGGCTAGCAGATTCATCAAAGAGGTATTTCGATTGCATGGATTTCCTGAGGTAATCATCTCAGATAGAGACTCCAAATTCACTTCTGAATTTTGGAAATCCCTTCATAGTGTGGTTGGTACGAAATTGAATATGAGTTCAGCATACCACCCTAAAACAGATGGCCAAACGGAGCAGGTAAACCAAGTTTTGGGAGACATGCTCTCATATGCACTCATGGATCACAAATCTCAATGGGAAGATTGTCTACCTTTGGTAGAGTTTACCTACAATAATGGACATCACTCCTCGCTAGGAATGGCACCTTTCGATGCCTTGTATGGGCGAAAGTGTAGAACACCATTGTCTTGGGACAACCTAGAGGACCGAGTTGTGATTGGTCCAAAAATGGTCAGGGTGATGGAAGATCAGCTAAAGGAAATTAGGCAAAGGCTTAAAGAAGTTATGGATAGGCAGAAGAGTTATGCAGATCTAAAAAGGACTCCAAGAGAGTATTCTATTGGAGATAAGGTGTTCTTAAGGGTTAAGCCAAAGAAGAGTGCTATCAAATCCATGAAGTTGGATCCACATTTTGTGGGACCCTTTGAGATCATGGAAAATATCAGTCCGGTTGCATACCGACTTGCATTACCACCTAATCTATCCAAAATCCATGACACCTTCCACATATCCTTGCTTAGGAAATATGTTGTTGACCCTAAACATGTGTGGGATGTTTCTAATTTGCAGATGGTAAATCTAGAGGCCATTGAAGTACTACCGATGAAGATTCTTGAGTTTCATTCCAAGTCTCTATGGAATCGGACTCTCGAATAGTGTAAGGTCCAATGGGACCAGTTCTATGAGAAAAATGCCACTTGGGAGAAAGTGGAGGTTATGCAAAAACATTTTTCCTTTCTGTTTGAAACTTTATGATGTAATAACTTTTATTTTTTGTTAAAAACAAAGGAAAACTGGAAACACCGAGGACGATGTTTAATTCTAGTGGGGGAGGATGTCATGACCCTCCCTAGCTGACTTTATGGCACAAAGAAACAATGTATTAACCTATGGTGTGGTGATACTTAGTTTGAACAATTGAACCAACTATATGATGTTTAGTTGATTTAGAAGGGCATGTTATCGCTAACATATTGCCAAGTGTGCAGGATCAGGTACACTCATAGGTGGAGAAGGTAGAAGCATCCACCAGAAATGAGGGTACCTAAGATCAAGGGAAATGATGATTAAGGTACTCGGAGGTAACATGGATAGATACCTTCATATAGGCATGCATTGTCGGAAGGGATAATCATCGATGACTGATCACCTTGAGCCTTAGTTGATAGCCTAGTAGCTATCATAAAATCTTTGGCTAAGATAGGTGACTGGGTCGATGGAAAGATTCCCTCTTTGTTGCTTTATAAATTTGTTTGCTCTCTACTGCATCATGGTTGGAATAGCATAATGTTGGAACTTCTATAGGAAAACAATTGCAAAATGTATGTGGATGCATAAAGCTAACTATCTTGTTAAAGTAAAGATAGAGCATCATTTTTATGAAGAAAAGCATATTAAATTTGTATGTTAAATGAAGATTCATTCAAAAAGGATTAATGAAGTTTGATTAAATAATGATTGATTTAATTAATCTCATTAGTAAACTTCATTTTATTTTATAAATGAGAGTTTTCTTTAAATTAATTAAAGGTGTTCATTTTAATGATAATGGAGAAGTCATTAAAAGACTTTAATTAATTGAAATAAACAAAAAAATCCATTTAAGAAATAGATGTCTTTTATTTTAAAGAAAGAGCAATTATGAAATTGTTTAAATAAAAGAAGTATATTTTAATGGTGATAAATATCACATAAATGATATATGTTTAAAAATATACCATTCTTCTTTTAAAAAAAATGGGATAATATAAAATATATAAATATCCCATTCCCCTATAGCGTGTAAGCTATGAAAATAATCTAGGGTGGCTACTAAGTTTCCAAATATGGAAACTATCGGAAGAAGGATTCCTTGCCACCAGAGGAAGGGACGAAGAATTGAAGGAAGAGGGGGCTCGAGGAAGGGCTCAAGGTTCGAGAAGGGTGGATGGGCCACCTAGAGGAAGAAAGCATGTATGGTGCTAGAGAAGGGGGGAAGAAAAAAAAAGAAAAGAATGAAGAGAGGAGGACGTGAGGACAAAGGAGGAGGAAAATGTAGACCAGGGATGGGGAAAAGGAGAGGAACATGCCACAAGCAAGGGAGAGGTAGCCGAGATGCCACCAAATCCCATTCCATAGTAGTATTGAGGTTGGAGTGTTTTAGACTTTAACCTATTTTGTTTACATGCATTGTTATGGTGAAAATCATGGTTTGAAGCTTGGTTATACTCCCTATAGTGTGTTTTGAGAAGCCTTTGGTGTTTTTAGAAACCACCACATGCTTAAACTTTTGAGAACCTATTGGTGTTTTTAGAAACCACCTACGTATGCTTTGAAGGCCTATGTTTTGAGAACCTATTGTGTTTTAGAAACCACCTACGTATGTTTTGAAGGTGCTATGTTTTGAGAAGCATGTTGGTGTTTTTAGAAACCACCTGTGTATGCTTTGAAGGCACTATGTTTTGAGAAGCCTTTGGTGTTTTTAGAAACCACCTGCATATGCTTTGAAGGCATTATGTTTTGAGAAGCCTATTGGTGTTTTTAGAAACCACCTGTGTATGCTTTGAAGGTGTTGTGTTTTGAGAAGCCTTTGGTGTTTTTAGAAACCACCTACGTATATTTTGAAGGCACTATGTTTTTAGAAGCCTTTGGTGTTTTTAGAAACCACTATATATGTTTTTAAGGCGTTGTATTTTGAGAACCTTTGATGTTTTTAGAAACCACTCGTATGCTTTGAATTTTTACTTTTTTAAAACCTTATTAATTTAAACCTTTAATTTTAATTAAAACATTTGTAAATTTGTTTTGAGAAGCCTTTGGTGTTTTTAGAAACCACCTGCATATGTTTTGAAGGCACTGTATTTTAAGACTCTGTTAGTGTTTTAGAAAGCATTGTGAGTGCCTGAAGGACGTTGTGCCTTCTAGAGCCTAGTTAATGCTTTGAGAGCGTTATGAGTTCAAGAGTGTCGGGTGTGTCTAGAGAGCACTGAGAGAATTTGAGAGCGTTGTGTGCCTTAGACCTTCATGTCCAAAGGAAGAGGGGGATGTCATGCTTGGGAGCACCACCAGTAGAGAAAACCACCCATGGGTTTGAAGAAAGGTTGCATCTAGAAAGCACCTGATTTTACCCTATTATACCTTGTTGAACTCCCGACTTGGTTGTTCCATAATCACACTACAAAGGTTGTTCAGTATTTTCCATGAAGGGCGTTAGCCTTTGGTTAAATCTGTATTGGAAAGGTTCACTATGAAATTTTAATTAAATAGAAACCTTTGATTTATGTGGAATACATTGAAGGATTTTAATTAAATAGAGACCTTTGATTTATATGGAATACATTAAAGTTAATACTTTTATATTTAATTAAATAGATACCTTTGATTATGTGGAATACATTGAAGGATTTAATTAAATAGAGACCTTTGATTATGTGGAATACATTGAAGGATTTAATTAAATAGAGACCTTTGATTATGTGGAATACATTGAAGGATATTAATTAAATAGAGACCTTTGATTATGTGGAATACATTGAAGGACTTTAATTAAATAGAGACCTTTGATTATGTGGAATACATTGAAGGATTTTAATTAAATAGAGACCTTTGATTATGTGGAATACATTGAAGGATTTAATTAAATAGAGACCTTTGATTTATGTGGAATACATTGAAGGATTTAATTAAATAGAGACCTTTGATTTATGTGGAATACATTGAAGGAATTTAATTAAATAGAGACCTTTGATTTATGTGGAATACATTGAAGGTTTTTAATTAAATAGAGAACCTTTGATTTATGATTAATTATATTAGGGTTTTTAATTAAAAGGAGAACCTTTGATTTATGATTAATTATATTAGGGTTTTTAATTAAAAGGAGAACCTTTGATTAATGTTAATTATCTTAGGGCTTTTAATTAAAAAGGAAACCTTTGATTTATGATGATTATCTTAGGGGTTTTTAAATTAAAAAGGATGTAGATTTATTCTTTGAATTAAAGTTATGGGGATTTGATTTAGGGAATGAATGAATGATTGTTTAAAGGTTAAAGGGATGTGACTTTAATGCTTTAAACAATAATTGATTTGATTGGAATTTGTGAATTAAAAAGGATGTGGATTTATTCTTTGAATTGAAGTTATGGGGCTTTGATTTAGGGAATGAAAAGAAAGGATTGTTTTAGAGGTTAAAGGTATGGGACTTTAATGCTTTAAGACATGAATGGATTTGATTAAAGTTAGACCATGATCTAAGTAGTACATGTTGGATGACTCTCTAAGGGAACTTGAGAGGTGAAGATAAAAGTAAAGGATATTTTATAATATCCATTATGCATTAGATGGTTGGAAACTTAATTGAATTTTGTATAGTTGCAATTTGGCAAAGTAAATGAATAGATGCATTTAAAGGTATGCCTATCCTGAACCATGAGTACCCTGATCCCCTACTACCCTCAAAGAATCAATGGGAAGCAAGGAGAAGCAAGGAGTTCAATGGAAGCAAAGTATAGGTAATTGTATTTTATGTTGCTTTACTTATGCTCAAATAGACTAGAATTGTGGGGAGATATCCCCAATGCAGTTATTGTAATATTCCTTAAAGTAAGAAGGATTTACTATGTAAATTCTGATGCAATAACTATTTATTGGTTTAAAGAAGGTACTTTTACTTTATTTTTGTATTTGGTTATATTATGTAGTTGATTCTCTTTTAGTGTTAATATTTCTTTATTTTTTGGATGCTTAGTAATTACTCCTTGATGTGGTAGTATCTAGTTGTATCATTGTTTGGTTGCTTGATGATAGAAATCTAAGTGTAGAGTTCTAGGGTGAACTCAGAGGTGACCTAAGGGAATTGAGAACCCCTTAGGGTGAACATAGGTGACCTAAGGGAATTGAGAACCCCTTAGGGTGAACATAGGAGACCTAAGGGAATTGAGACCCCTTAGGGAGATAAAGGACTAAGTTGTGGAGAGACTACATCTGAGTTAAGATAGCTCATCATGGAGACGAGATAGATAGCTTAACTCGCAATACTCGTAGCATACCTACACATAATTATTTGTGTATGGTATGGAGATGCGTGTATACCTTCGATGGATGGAGGGTGATAAGTCTAGCTCATCAAGAATGATGGGATAGATGGACTTATTTGCAGTAACACATGATATGCCTACATAGACGGACTTGTGTTAGGGTACCTCGTGAGATGTAGCTTTCAGGAAAACTTAGGAGATTGAAACTTTAGGTAAATAGTAGTTTGGTTAGGGGTCCATGAAGGGTTCATGTACCTCTCTCCATAGTAAAAAAAAAAAACTTTTTCTATTTTTGTATTTTTTTGTTTGTGTTTTTTGGGTCGTTACATAGAGACAAAATTCATTTTGATTGACTTTTTGAGGTGATTGTTTTGTTATATAGCACCCAAACACTTTTTTGAGACCATTACTAAAAATAGTAACTACCAAAATAGTATTTGTATTTTTAGTAAGTACCCTTAAAAGGTTAAAAATTATAGTGTATGGCTACAAGCACGAAGGAACAACAAAAGACATAAGGAATTGATCAAAATATTGTTGCTCAAGTAACTCAAGGGGGGAGCATTTGGAAAATCAGTTTTGGGATGAACTCAACACTTTACATGACTCCATGGCCTATGTGATGAGGGAACAAAAGGAGATGAAGGAGGAAGTAAATGGAAAAATTACATACTTAAAATATCATTTAAGTAGTAACACCCATACATATGGTCGTTTGATTCTTTTGACTATAAGGGTAAACAACTAGGTAATAAAAAATGAGAAGCACACAATAATAATGGATATAAACAACCTAAATTAGACTTTACAAATATTATGAAAAGGATTCTAAGGGATGGTTGTGTCAAAAAAAATAATATTTTAGTCTTCATAATGTTCCTTAGTATATAAATCTCATAATTTCAATCTTGAATAAGATGCCCTACAATGGTGTCAATTGCCTAGAAAAGCACACCCTAAGCTTACTTGGAATGAATTTGAGCAATAACTATTCACTCAATTTGGACCTAGTGAGTATGAATATTTTATAGTTATTTCTAAACTCAAACAAGATTCAACTATTCAATACTATCAAGCTTAGTTTGAAAATTGGCCAATCATGCCATTGAATTGAGCCCAAATTCTTTCGAAGTTGTTTTGTGAGTGATTTGAAGGATGATGTTAAATTTGAAGTTAAAATGTTAAGGCCACAAACATCACAATAAGCAATAACATTGGCTATATTGGTAGAATATAAATTTAAGCAGGGTTATGCATAAGGGGTTGGCCTCGAAATATATTTATAAAATCAAGGCGAATTGTCTTGGAATCCCGACGAAATTTGTAGAAGTATACATGGAAAATTACATTTTTTTGTCTCCAAAAATTTTCAAACAGTGGAGAATTTCATTAATTTATCTCCAAAAAATTTCAAATCGTGGCAAATTTTTCTATGTTGGGGGCTATGAATATTGGTTTGCAAAATCTAAAAATGTACGACATACTTAAAAGCTTTAGGTTGATATGAAATACTTTAGGCCGACATGATGACTGATAGCATGATGATTGGCTGTAGGCATGACGATTGGCTACAGGAATACCAATCGATTGTAGGCATGATGATCCGATACAGGCATGAAGATTTGCTACAGGCATGATGATCTGCTACAAAAATTCCAATCGACTACAAGCATGATGATCGGCTGCAGGAATGCTGATCAACTGTAGAAATGTTGATCGACTGTAGGTATGACAATCGACTGTAGGAATACCGATCGACTATAGGAATGACAATCGACTACAGGCATGACGATTGACTACAAGAATGATGATCGGCTACAAGAATGCTTTGCAACCAATCGACTTATACCAATCATCTGGCACCGATCGACACTCCTCTACAACCGATCAACTTATTTCGATAGACACTCCTCTGCAACCTTCTCAAGTTTTTCATTATTTCAGAGCTATTTTCAAGTTAGAGTATTTTTGATGTATGTTTATCAGTACCCAGTACAGTATATATATGGATAGTATATGAGGCGATTTGGGTGAGAAAAATAAAATTATTTATAATTTGAAGGCGATTTGGGCGGGAAATATAAAATCATTTATAATTTGAAGGCGATTTGTGCGGGAAATATAAAATCATTTATAATTTGAAGGCGAATTGGGCGAGAAAATAAAAATCATATGTAATTTGAGGTTGACAAATTAAAATAAAATTAGGTTCATGATTATCAACAGAGATGAATTTACCCCAAAAAGACTTTTGCCCCGTAAATTTCAGGCGAATGGGTCCCAATGAACAAATCTAAAATTAGCCCTTTCAAAATTTTAAAAATCCTAAATAGAGCCAATTTACGATATTTCATGCTTATGTATAACACTGAATTTAAGGCTTAAGGATGTACCTCCAAGTTTTCCCAATCTCAACCACCTTTTTTATCCAAGCCAACATCAAATCCTACCAACAAATATCATGCTATCAAAAGGTTGACACGAGAATAAATGGAAGCTAGAAGAGCCCAAGGGCTATGTTATAACTATGATGAGAAGTATTCCCAAAGACATAAATGTGTGCACTAGAAATTATATTTTCTTGGTGTGGATGAGGTAACAACCACAAAATATTCATAGATGTAAGAGGATCATCATGAAGAGGAACACATAATAGCCAAAAGCCCAAGAAGAACCCCAATAAAAATTTTGGTGCATACCATTGCAGGTATATCAACTCCCCAAAACATGAAGGTGATAGGACACTTTAAAGGATAATGAGTAATAATTTTTATTGACTCCAAAAGCACACATAACTTTATTGACCCAAGAGTGGAAAAATAGGGAAATTGCTATATAAATACTTGTAACTCCTTTGAAATCATGATTGCCAATAGAGGAACTTTTCCTTGTAAAGAAAAGTATCAAAATGTCAAGGTAAAAATAGGAGAATATAATATTTAGACGGACATGTTTGCATTATCCCTAGGTGGGTGTGATGTTACTTTAGGATAACAATGACTGAGAATGTTGGGCCTAGTATTGTGGTATTTTTTTGAGCTATGGATGAAATTCAACTAGTAGGGTACATAGTACATCTTGCAAGGCATGAAGGCTAGGGCTACTCAACTTGTTTCATATTAATATGGAGAAACTATTAAAAAATTCATCCCATGGAGTTGTGGCCCAACTATTTGCTATACAAGCTCTAGATGATGGGGACAAGGACCATTAGGAGTAATTACAACTTTTATTGCAAAAACATGCTAAAGTTTTCTAGGAACCCAAAGGACTACCCCCTTGTCATACTCATGACCATGTAATTAAACTTATTCTAGGTAGTCTTCCTCCAAATGTTCACCCTTACAAGTATCCATATATCCAAAAATAAAAAATTGAGAAGATGGTGCAAGAACTTCTTGTTGTAGGGGTTATTCACCTCAGCATTAGTCCCTATTCTTCCCCAGTTTTGGTGCACAAAAAATATAGGTCTTGGAATTTATGTGTGGATTTCAAAGAAAATAGATAATTTCTAAAGGTAAATTTCCTATTCTAGTTGTTGATGATTTGTCAGATGATTTGCATAACGTCCAATTTTTCTCAAAATTGGATTCACAGTCGAGATGCCATCATATTGGAATCAAGGAAGATGACATTCCTAAAACTACTTTTAGGACTCACAAAGGACATTATGAATTTTTTGTTATGCCATTTGGTTTGAACAATGTACCATCCAATTTTTAGATTCTGATGAGTGCCATTTTTTGGCCCTTCCTTTGCAAATTTATTCTTGTCTTCTTTCATGATATTCTGATTTATAACCACACTTGGGAGGAGCGTCTCCAACATTTAGATCAAACCTTGCAACTTTTGTCCAAAAATTAGCTTGATGCCAAAATATCAAAGTGTTATTTTAGTCTACACGAAGTAGATTATTTGGATCACATTATCTCCAAAGGAGTTAAAGTAGATCCTAAAAAAATTAGGTTGTTCAAGAATGGCCAAAACCTCAAACCTTCAAGGATTTTCGATAATTTTTGGTATTCATTGGGTATTACCAAAAATTTGTGCAAAACTATGAAAAGATAACAATTCCTTTAATAACCATGTTGAGAAAGAATTCCTTTATTTATTTAGAACCAGTAGACCAAGCTTTCAAGGAATTAGAACAAGCTATGAAAACCACCATGGTGTTAGCAATGCTTGACTTTTATAAATATTTTGTAATTGAAAGTGATGCTTCTGGAAATGAATTTAGGAAAATTTTGATGCAAGAAGAAATAATATTGGATTTCACCAATAGAGTACTCTTGGACACAAATTGGGTAAATCCACTTATGAAAAGAAGATGCCATCCATTTTACATGTTTTTAATAATTGAAGGCCATATCTCATTGGGCATCACTTTTCAATCAAAACTACCCATCAAATTCTTAAGTATTTCTTGGAGAAAAGGGTAGCCACACCCAAATAACAAAGGTGGGTATCTAATTGTTGGTCTATGATTATGAAATCATATATAAAAAAGTAAAGGATAATGTGGTGGCTAATGCACTATCTTGATAATTTGAAGATTAAGGTATGTTAAATGCTATATCTACACAACTTCCTCAATGAATCAATCAACTCAAAGAAGAAATGACCAAGGATTATAATTTATAAAATTTGATCCACAAACTCCCAGTAGAGGTCAACTCATGCCTTGGATACACATGGGATGGTCAAGACTTAAGAAATCATGCCCGAATTTTTATTCTATAAAATTCACAAATGCGAGAATTCATCTTGTAGGAAATGTATGCATCACCAACAACATGTTAGAATATAATGTGCACCATGCCTTCTATATTGAGACTTGTCAGTTTCTCTTGACAAGTGTTATGTTTTTCATATAGGCTTCTGCCTATATATTGTAACACATCACAACAACAGTTGCATAACAAGACCTCGATAGAAGCACAAAAATGGAGCAGTGTCGATGGTTTCAACATTTAAGATGGAGTTATTTGTTTGTTGCTGGTGACGATGGGCCCATGGGATGACACAAGGTGTTTGGTGGTTACTTTTACAATGTAGTGCATGTTTTGGAGGTGTTCATGTGAAGCAACACATTTTTAATATTTTCTTTTATAAAAGCAAAGGTGGTCCAAATTACAATTTTAAACCCAAACTTTATTTAAAATGGATGGGGAAATTTTATTTTTAAGGGGCAGTAAAAATTTATAATGTTATTGGAGGGCCATTTTTTTATCCCACATGGATAAGTGGGTGGTATATATCAAATTTCAGGCATGCATTTCTAAATTAGAAGGAATTATTAAGAACCTTGGTGTGGTTTGGCATGTGGTCAAGTGATGACCACATAAAGCAAATTTTTAACATCGCCAACAAAATTTTTTAACATGTCATTTATATAGTTTTCTTGCATGGCCATACTGCTATTTTTCCACATGATGTAGGCTCCATTGAGAGTGGAACATAGGGGTATTTATAGTCGTCAAAAATGTTTTTCCAAGATGGACATAATGGTGGTGTCCAATTGAAATTTTGAGGCTATTCCATTTGAATTTTTTAGCCTCAAATATGTTGTATCATGGAGTGCACTCTCGATTGAACCCGACACTCCCAAAGCAAATTATAAGTGATCCTAGTATCTAGTTACCTTCTCTATAGGACCTAGTGAATGCAACGACTAGTTACCCATGCATTTTGGTAGGATGAGGAGGTCACCATAAGGACACCTACTCTAGGGACTACAAATAGAGACACCCTAGACTCTATTCGAGGAATTTTTTGGATCAAATTTTGAAGATTATAGACGAAGATACTTCCAAAGATTCTATTCTCTTCTTTCTACTTCTCCACATTTATATTCTATTGCTCTTTTTATTGTATTTCATGTATCGTATTTATTTTGTATTAAGGTGCATTTTTGATAGAGATCAACACCTTCTAGATTGAGTTCACCATGAAGGGGGATGATATTCATGGTGAATCTAGTCAGTGACCTACGAGAGTCAACATACCTAGAGGATGACCTATAGAGGCAACAAACCTGTGGAAGTGGCTAATACTGAGGCACACAAGATGATCCTGAGGTACTTAGATGACTGATCCAAAGGTAACATATCCAAGGAAGTGGTTGACCCTGAGGCAACATACCGAGATGTATACACCGTTGATCTAGCATTATTCATAGTTGGAGAGCCAAGCACAAAGAGCATGAGCCTAGACCAAATCATGTAATAAAGGAGGATGATAGGGTTCTTTTAGAGAAGTCAACATTAAGGGGGAATGTTATCTAATGTTGACTTTTTTTTTCTATAGTTAGGATAGTGCACATTAAGGGGGAATGTTAGAATATAATGTGCACTATGCCTTCTATCTTGACACTTGTCAATTTCTCTTGACAAGTGTCATGTTTTTCATATAGGCTTATGCCTATATATTGTAATCATTTTCATGTGTAATATATCTCATATTTTATTCATATTCCAACACAACAAGATATTATGGGTTTCTAAAAATCTATGAAAGGACCAAACAAACCTTCATTTGCAAAGGAATGAAAAGGGATATTTAATTTTTATTGACAAATGTGATAAGTACCAAAGGATGAAATGAGAAGTTGTGTGCTCCCTAGGAACTCTTCAGTCCCTACCAATTTTGAAATAGGTATGGAGAGATATTTCCATGGATTTCATTGAAGGGATACCCAAATAAGGAGGAAAATAAGTCATTCTCGTGGTAGTGGATCATCTCACAAAGTATGCTCAATTTTATTCCTTATCCCATCCCTACACAACCTATGTAGTTGCTAAAATATTTTTAGACTCCATATTTTACCTTTATGGAATGTCCAAATCTATTGTGTCAAATATGGATCCTAAATTTAGCTATCATTTGTGACAGTAAATATTTAAGTTATAGGAAACTCGACTCAAAATGAGTTTGGTTTATCACCTTCAGACTGATGGTCAAAGATATTTTTAACAAGTGCTTGGAAATATTTCTTTGCATTGAAACACCCTACACAATGGGCTAAATGGCTTCCTTTGATAGAATGGTGGTATAATACTTCATATCATACCACTACCAAGGTTACACCATTTAAAGTAGTATATGATCTTTTTCCATCAACACCCTCATACATTCTAGGAAGCTCCAAGGTTCAAACTATCAATTCCACTTTTGGCCAACATGTTGCCGTACTTCAACAACTTAAGGTAAATCTTGAATTGGCATAGAATCATTTATATCAACAAGTTGATCAACACAATTCTAAGTGTAACTTTGAAGTGGGGGCCATGGTCTTGATCTACCTACAACCCTACAAGCAATTATCATTTCATATCCATAGATGCTAGAAACTTGTAGCCAAATATTTTGGTCCCTACTAGGTGTTACAACGAATTGGTTCAATGGCCTACAAATTGATCCTTCTAGCCATTTCCAGGATTCATCTAGTCTTTCATGTATGGCAACAAGGTATAGGTTCAATCCACATTACTAGAGTTGGATGAAGAAGGCTCCATCATTATTGAACATAAATAAATTTTGGACTGCAAATCATGTATCCTTTGCCACCATATCATCACTGATATTATTGTTCAATGGAAAGGATTACAACCTTAATATGTCACATGGGAGTCCCTCTAACAACTCCAACAACAATTTCCTCATCTCCAACTTTGAGGACAAATATTTTTAAAGGGAAAGGGAATGTTAGGATCCCATCCTAACATTATTATGTAATAACCCCCTTTCTAACATGGGAACCCCATCCTAGTGTTGTTATATAATGTTTTGTAATAGTTTATGGTAATTAAGGCACCTAGACAAGTGGGGCCTTTTAATTTAGCTATTTATTTGGTAGAATATTTTATCTCAGGTGGTGACTTACATGTGATCCAACCCTTAAGCATGAGGTATAGGGTTATGAAGAGTCTTTAAAAAGGAAAGGGCCATAGATGGATGCATATTTTTTCATATTGAATTAAATTTTGGTTTAAGAGGTTTCCCACTAAAAGAGGTCTGCAAATTCTATATTGTGATTATTTTAATATTAATATAGATTGTTGCATTTCTATTTTGTATTACAATATTTTGTTCTTTCATGATTTACTACTTTTTATTGCAATATTTTGAAGAACACAAGCTTATACTGAGAGGGGGGTGAACAATATAAGATCACTTTTTACTTTTCTTTCCCAATCAATATTATCCAATATAATCAATGGCAATATCAATAGCAATAACCAAAGCAATGCACAAATCATCACACACAATAGAGACACCAATTTAACGTGGTTCACCCAATGTGGGCTACTCCACGAAGAAAATATTTTACTAAAACTTTCTCAATCAATCTCTTGGGAATCCTTTCCCTATTACAATGTTTATGGATCTCTATCCAAAGGAGACACCAATCCCCTAATCAAGTTCGTGGATCTCTATCCATAGGAGAACTCCTTTCTCCTCTACTCTGGTTGGTGATCTTCTAGAAGAACTATTGCCCCCACTACTCTGGCTAATGGATCTCTATCCACTGAAGACACCTGTCCTCACTACCCTGGCTAATGGATCTCTATCCACTGGAGACTATCATCCTCTATACTCTATCACCTCCAAAGCTCTATCTCAAATCTACACTAAACATAGTCCTTCGGTCTAGCACAAATCTATCCTCAATCTCTATCTCTGGTCTGGCACAAACCTATCCTCAAATCTGCACCAAAATCTATCCTCGAATCTCTATACTAAAAACATAGTCCTTCGGATCTAGCACAAATCTATCCTCAATATCTATCCTCAAGCCTTAACTCAAAGCTTGACTCAATCTCAAATCAACTCTACTAGATCTGCCCCAAACCTTAACTCAAGGTTTGAACAAATCAATCAATCAACTCTGCTCACAAGTCTACTCAAATACTTATCTCAAATATGCCTTGTAAGCTTCCACAAAAGCTCACACTAATCTATCCACAAGTCCTCTCTAGAACTTGTCCAAATCTGCTCAATAAGTCCTCACTAGAACTTATCCAAATCTACTCTCAATATGTATTGTAAGCTTCCACAAAAGCTCACACAAATATATCCACAAGTCTTCTCAAAGACTTACCTCAAATCTGCTCAACAAGTCCACACTAGAACTTGTCCAATCTCATAGAAACATAAAGAGAATTTTTAGAGACTCAATATGCTCTACACACATCACAATGCTCAATCACTTTCAATCACTCTCTTAGAAACATATAGAGAATTGTTAGAGACTCAATATGCTTCACATTCACTTCAATGCTCAATTACTTTCAATCACTCTTTTAGAAACATATAGAGAATTGTTAGAGACTCAATATGCTTCACACTCACAAACTCTCAATCACTTTCATTATCTCCTTATTCAAAAACATATAGAGAATTGTTAGAGACTCAATATGTTTCACACTCATCAACTCTCAACCTTTTTCTCAAATCAATTTAGAATATAGAATAATTTATTTTATAGAACTTGAACAATCACTTCACACATCCACTTGACTAGGCTCAACCAACTCTACTCAACCAATCACTCAATGAAACAATCCTTGCTTACAAACCCTAGTCCAAGCATATGAACACTCACTCAAAATGTTTCCAACAATTCTTATCAACCAATCTCACATAACAATGATACTCATGATCTTTGCAAACCCTAGTTCAAGTTCTTCACTCAATCAATCACTTCAACAACAATGCTTATAAACCAATCTCACATATAGCTCAAAAACTCAATAAGGAAACCTAATTAAATCCTTTTCACTCCAAACTTGTTTTCCAGAAAACCAACCAATCAATCTCAACTATGGAAGAATGTGCCCATACCTTTTTCTTGATGAAGAATAGTCTTTAAAACCTGTCTCAAGTATAACCACTTTCCTTACCAAACACCAAGGTTAGATGACAAAAATATCATTCTAACTCTTCTTCAAAACTTTTCTTCAATACAAAAGTTAGCACTTAATTACTCCTTATAATCTCCAACTTGAAATAAATAATATTCAACATTCTTCAATTTCAAAATATAAAATTCAACCTTCCTTATAACTCCTTAGCCTCTAAAATTCCAACTCAGAAATTAAAGCTTTGCACTTCCTTTTAACTCCCCTAATAACTTACACACCAAATAACATGCAAAGTACTTTAATTAAAATTACTTTAGAAAAATAAAAACATTATTTTTCCCTTTAACTTTTCATAGGCCAAGACAACCAAATTAAATCACATACCTCAATGCACTCAAAAGGGCCTTGGTGGGATTTGAACCCTCGTTGGTTCTCCCCCAAGAGCTTTCGTAGTGCTAGCACCCACCGCTTGGGCTGCGTGGCTCCACAAGAGCCAAAAGGCACTTCGGTGCCTTTACCTTCTCCCCACGTTCGGTGCAAAAGACAAACGCTGTCCTTCTTCCCAAAAATCACGTGCATGGGTTTCGAACCTGCCTCAACTATCCACAACAATGTCTTACGCAGCCCTTGGCTGCCAACCAAGCTACAAGCACTTCATGTTGATTTTGGAGGATGCCAAACTCTTGTCTCTTTCCCTTGCTCGATTTGCACATGCGAAATTTCCTTCTCTTTTCACGAGCCAACCATAAGTCGCATGGATAATTTCAAATGCCAATATTTTGGCATATTTATACATAAGGTTTTGCTTCCTTCAACGTCGACACATTTCGAATTTCCAATTCAAATTTGATTTGGAAAGTTAAAATTAAATATTAAATAAATATTTAACTTAACTTTAGCACCCAACATTAATAAATTAAAGTTTTAATCAATAATTAAAATACTTTAATTTAAACTAGATTTGTAGTAAAGTTAATTTTAAATATTAAATAAATATTTAAATTAACCTTAGCACTTATCAATATTTAAATTAAAATTTTAATCAAGGATTAAAATATTTTAATTTAAATTAACATGTGGGTCTTTTCAACTTTGTCCTTGATCTCCTTTAACTTGATCTTGGAGCCAAAAATAATAATAAAATATTATTATTTAATTTGACTTCTCCTTCTTAGATCTTCATTTTTTGAGCTCTCCTAATGTCCTCAAAAATGATGAACATTGCTCAACAATGCTTTTGACATCAATGACAATAACATTCCTCAAAATGTCCAACAATCTCCCCCTTTGTCATTGATGGCAACCCAATCACTTTTTACTAAAAACTTAACCTTTTCTTTGTTCTGCTCCCCTGGGACATTGCTCCCCCTGGCTCAATGCTCTCTTCAAATCTTTCCTCTTTACTCAAATACCAAATCTCTCCCCCTTACTCAAATCTCTCCCCCTTTGACATCAATGGCAAAGGGTCACCTTTGGGGCTCGGGGCTAAGAATGAGTCTCTTAGCTTAGCCCCTCCCCCACCTCCTCTTGAGGTGGTTAATTCTGGGGTGGGAGTATTTCTACTCCCAGCAAGCACTGGTCTTTACCTTTATCCTCTTTTCTTCTTATATGATCCTTCTGATTCCTTTGATTGTTCCTTTCCATGTCCATGTTCCTATTCCTATTCATGTCCATATTCTTGTTCCTATTCATATCCATGTTCATGTTCTTTCATGTTCATATCCATTTTTCTTGTTCCTGTTCCTGTTCTTGTTCATACTTGATTCTGGAATATCTGCTCTACACCACTTTGTTATATGTCCATCATTATTGCACTTATAACACTTAATGTTATTATTCCTTGGAGGTGCAAATGTCTTGGGATTTCTCCTAGTGAAGCCATATCCTTTTCTATCAAGAACCCTGCAATTTATTGCCTTGTGACCAAACTGATTACATGAGTAGCAATACCCATGGAAAAGCTGCTTGTTTCTAAAATTCCCATTTTCCTATCTTTCATGTGTCCTACACTGTGAAGCCATGTGCCCAAATCTGTGACATGAGAAACATCATCCATTGAAATTTCCTTGCCTAGACCCCATTGGTCTCTTAGTCTCTTCTACCCTGTCATGTTTCTAGTTCCATCTGTTCCTTACTTGTGTATTGTTCCTTTCCTTGTTGAAATTTCTATTTTCCAACTTATCCTTAGAAGTCTCACTCTCTCTTTTACTTACTTATTTTGATGCTTCTTCTTCTTTGGTGCTTGAGCTTGACTCTCCTTTTTTTGCTTCCTGTTTCCCTTGTTCTTCTTCAAAACTAAGTCCTATTTTGGTGACTGATGATCTTTGTGCATTGATAATCCTGTCCAAAGTCTTTGAATTTTTCTCAACCTTATGTAGCTTGTCCTTGGAGCTTTTTACTTCCAACCTTAGTGAAACTATCTCATGTTCTAATCTTTCACACTCTAGATCTTTTATCTTTAATTTTTTAGCCATACCTTCTTCAATTTTTCTTGCCTCTTCAACCTTGATTTTGAAGTTGGTGAGTTCCTGTAGAAACTTTGCTTTTGCTTTCTCATATTCTTGAGCTTGAACCCTTAATCCTGAGTTCTCCCTTTTTAATTCTTCAAGATCAACACTAAGTCTTTTACATTCTTGCTCTTTTACCTTTGATTGTTCTACCATATCTTTTTCAGCTTTCCTTACCTTTTCAACCTTAACTTTCAAGTCAGAGAGATCTTGTAGAAGCTTTGTCTTACATTTATCATCCTCTTGTATTTGAGCCTTTAATTCTAAGTTCTCCCTTTTTAACTCAACAAGTTCCTTAAGAGTGACTTCCTCATTTTCTCTTTCTAAATTTTTCTCTTTCCTTTGGTCTTCAATTTCTTCTATTGTCCAAAGTAGAGTTTCTTCTTCATACCTATTTTGGTTGTCCTTGTTATCCTTTTTTGAACCATCTTCATCTTCACCGCTACTAAAACCATTGCAATAACCTGCATCATGACCGAGTTGTCCACAAACAAAATATTCTTCACCTTCTTGTGAACAATGAACTGCAAGGTGACCTATCTTCCTACATCTGGTACAGAACTTTATCAATCTGGTTAACTCTCCACTGCTTGATTCATCTCTTGAATCTATTTCCATTCTTCCTCCCAAAACAACAATATCAAATTCATCTTCTTTTTCTTTCATGACCATGTGTGTTCTTTTCTTCTTGTGTCTCATGGTTCTGCCTTTGCCTTTCTTTGCCATTTGTGTTCTTGTAAGATCTTCCTTCAAGTTGTTAAACCTTTTCCGAAGGAACCAACTCTGATACCAATTGAAGAACACAAGCTTATACTGAGAGGGGGTGAATAGTATAAGATCACTTTTTACTTTTCTTTCCCAAATAATATTATCCAATATAATCAATGGCAATATCAATAGCAATAACCAAAGCAATGCACAAATCATCACACACAATAGAGACACCAATTTAACATGGTTCACCCAATGTGGGCTACTCCACGGAGAAAATATTTTACTAAAAAATTTCTCAATAAATCTCTTGGGAATCCTTTCCCTATTACAATGTTTATGGACCTCTATCCAAAGGAGACACCAATCCCCTAATCAAGTTCATGGATCTCTATCCATAGGAGAACTCCTTTCTCCTCTTGCTCTAGATGGTGATCTTCTAGAAGAACTATTGCCCCCACTACTCTAGCTAATGGATCTCTATCCAATGAAGACACCTATCCTCACTACCCTAGCTAATGGATCTCTATCCACTAGAGACTATCATCCTCTATACTCTATCACCTCCAAAGCTCTATCTCAAATCTACACTAAACATAATCCTTTGATCTAGCACAAATCTATCTTTAATATCTATCTCTTGTCCAACACTCCTCAACAAACTCTATCCTCAATATCTTACTAAACATAGTCCTTCTTGGTCTAGCACAAATCTATCCTCAATATCTATCCTCTCAACCTTAACTCAAACTACTCAATCTCAAACAACTCTTTAACTACCCCAAACCTTAACTCAAGGTTTGAACAAATCAATCAATCAACTCTGCTCACAAGTCTACTCAAAGACTTATCTCAAATCTACCTTGTAAGCTTCCACAAAATCTCACACTAATATTTCCACAAGTCCTCTCTAGAACTTGTCCAAATATTCTCAATAAGTCCTCACTAGAACTTATCCAAATATACTCTCAATATGTATTGTAAGCTTCCACAAAAGCTCACACAAATCTGTCCACAAGTCTTCTCAAAGACTTACCTCAAATATGCTCAACAAGTCCACACTAGAACTTGTCCAATCTCATAGAAACATAAAGAGAATTGTTAGAGACTCAATATGCTCTACACACATCACAATGCTCAATCACTTTCAATCACTCTCTTAGAAACATATAGAGAATTATTAGAGACTCAATATGCTTCACATTCACTTCAATGCTCAATTACTTTCAATCACTCTTTTAGAAACATATAGAGAATTGTTAGAGACTCAATATGCTTCACATTCACTAATACTCCTCAATCACTTTCATCATTCTCTTCTTATCACAGAAACATATAGAGAATTGTTAGAGACTCAATATGTTTCACACTCATCAACTCTCAACATTTTTCTCAAATCAATTCAGAATATAGAATAATTTATTTTATAGAACTTGAGCTATCACTTCACACATCCACTTGACTAGGCTCAACCAACTCTACTCAATCAATCACTCAATGAAACAATCCTTGCTTACAAACCCTAGTCCAAGCATATGAACACTCACTCAAAATATTTCCAACAATTCTTATCAACCAATCTCACATAACAATGATACTCATGATCTTTGCAAACCCTAGTTCAAGTTCTTCACTCAATCAATCACTTCAACAACAATGCTTATAAACCAATCTCACATATAGCTCAACAACTCAATAAGGAAACCTAATTAAATCCTTTTCACTCCAAACTTGTTTTCTAGAAAATCAATCAATCAACTCAACTATGGAAGAATGTGCCCATACCTTTTTCTTGATGAAGAATAGTCTTTAAAACCTGTCTCAAGTATAACCACTTTCCTTACCAAACACCAAGGTTAGATGACAAAAATATCATTCTAACTCTTCTTCAAAACTTTTCTTCAATACAAAAGTTAGCACTTAATTACTCCTTATAATATCCAACTTGAAATAAATAATATTCAACATTCTTCAATTTCAAAATATAAAATTCAACCTTCCTTATAACTCCTTAGCCTCTAAAATTCCAACTCATAAATTAAAGCTTTGCACTTCCTTTTAACTCCCCTAATAACTTACACACCAAATAACATGCAAAGTACTTTAATTAAAATTACTTTAGAAAAATAAAAACATTATTTTTCCCTTTAACTTTTTGCAAGCCAAGACAACCAAATTAAATCACATACCTCAATGCACTCAAAAGGGCCTTGGTGGGATTTGAACCCTCGTTGGTTCTCCCCCAAGCGCTTTTGCAGTGCTAGCGCCCACCGCTTGGGCTGCGTGGCTCCACAAGAGCCAAAAGGCACTTCGGTGCCTTTACCTTCTCCCCACGTTCGATGCAAAAGACAAAACGCTTGACCTTCTTCCCAAAAATCATGTGCATGGGTTTCGAACCTGCCTCAACTTCCACAACAACGTCTTACGCAGCCCTTGGCTGCCAACCAAGCTACAAGCACTTCGTGTTGATTTCGGAGGATGCCAAACTTTGTCTCTTTCCCTTGCTCGATTTGCACATGCGAAATTTCCTTCTCTTTTCACGAGCCAACACAAGTCGCATGGATAATTTCAAATGCCAATATTTTGGCATATTTATACATAGGGTTTTGCTTCCTTCAACGTCGGCACATTTCGAATTTCCAATTCGAATTTGATTTGGAAAGAAAATTAAAATTAAATATTAAATAAATATTTAACTTAACTTTAGCACCCAACATTAATAAATTAAAGTTTTAATCAATAATTAAAATACTTTAATTTAAACTAGATTTGTAGTAAAGTTAATTTTAAATATTAAATAAATATTTAAATTAACCTTAGCACTTATCAATATTTAAATTAAAATTTTAATCAGGGATTAAAATATTTTAATTTAAATTAACATGTGGGTCTTTTCAACTTTGTCCTTGATCTCCTTTAACTTGATCTTGTCCAAATAATAATAAAATATTATTATTTAATTTGACTTCTCCTTCTTGGATCTTCATTCTCTGAGCTTTCCTAATGTCCTCAAAAATGACGAACATTGCTCAACAATGCTTTTGACATCAATGACAATAACATTCCTCAAAATGTCCAACATATTTATTTGGATGTGCCTATTTTAACTAGAAGGTTTCTAAAACTATGACACCTTTTCCCAATATTCTTCCACTTGTCATATACCTTGCAAAATTAAAAGAGAATTATCAACAAAAGAGTAAACTTATTGGCAAGGATAGAAATTTTCATATTGTTGCAATACCATCTGAACTTCTCTATGCTCATAGGCTTTTTTAAAGCATCTACAATATTTACTAAAGTATGCATATTCTCAATCATAACCTTCCTAACCTCCACCATGTCATGGATAAAATGATACTACAAATCAATTTACTTCATCCATCCATGAAATGTAGGGTTCTTTGCCAAGGTGATAACACTTTGACTGTCACAATTAATGTTTATTGCTCCTTGACTTCACCCAACATCTAAACATAATTTTTGAAGCCAAACTGTCTCCTTACTAGTATGAGTAGCTTCCATATACTTTGCTTATATAGTGGATAAAGGGACTAGAAATTTTTGCTTGCTCATCCAACTAGTTGCACCATCGAAAAAGCTAAATACATAGCACTAGTAGACCTCCTATTGTCAACATCTCCTGTCCAATATGAGTCTACAAATCCTTATATATTTAATTTCTTGTTGTGGAAATTTTTGACTACCAAGGATCCCTGATAACCAATAGAGTAATCTACAGTACCTTAAAAATATCTAAAAATCCTCTTCATTGTTGCCCAATGATCCTTTCCAAGTTTTTCCATAAATTGGCTCAAGACTCCCACTGCTTGGGCAATGTTCAGTCTAGTGCATACCATAGCATACATAAGGCTTCCAACCACACTCGAATAGGGTACACGAACCATGTATTTCATTTCTCTATATGTAAGACATTGCTCAACTAAAATATTTATTTTCATAGAAATAGAAACACTCATTGGTTTGTAATTTATTCATGTTAAACACTATAAAAAAATGTTAACATACCTTATTTGACTTAACCAAATTTTTTTGTTGCCTTTATCTCTTCTAATATCCATCCTTAGGATAAAATTAGCAACTCCTAAACCCTTCATTTCAAACTATATTTAAAGTTAAGATTTTAAGACCTTAATCATATCCTTATTGTTACCAATTAGAAATATGTCATCCATATACAAAGTGATAACAATAAAATGACCACCCTCCTGATTATAATGAACACAATGATCTAATTTGGATCTAACAAATCCCAACCTCAAAACATAAGAATCAAATTTCTTGTACAATATTCTACAAAACTGCTAATGACCATAAAGAGATTTTTGTAACTTGTAAACTAAGTTGTCCTTACCCTTTTCCACATAGAATTTAGATTGTTTCATGTAGATCTCTTACTTTAAGTCTCCATGCAAGAAAGCTATCTTCACATCGATTTGCTCAACCTCAAGATCAAATGTAGAAAAAACAAATAAAATGACTCTAATGGATGCAAGCATTATAACTGGAGAAAAATCTCACCAAAACTTATTCCCTCCACTTGGGAATATCCCTTAGCAACCAATATTGCTTTATACTTCTCTACCTTACCCTCAAAATTGAATTTCTTATTTTATATTCTTTATACCTTGATCTTCTTTTTTGTTTGGTTCTCAACAAGAGCCTTAAACTCTTTGAACCGACTAAGGACCTTAAATTTTTTCTTGAGAAAATAGACCCATGTCTTCTTGGAAAAATCATCAATGAAAGTAACATAATACGGGGATACTACAAGTGAAGGTACAACAACTGGACCAAATACATCACTATGAATCAAATCCAAAATCCCTAAAGATCTAGCAGAGCTCGGGTAAAATTGAACACAATTTTGCTTTCCATATATACAATGTTCACAAAAGTCAAAATCTAAAGGACAATCAACTAACCCCTCAACCATATTTTTACATCTCAAAACCCTAAGGTATTTCTCATCAATGTGGCTCATCCAATCATACCACAACATATATTTTTAGCTAGAAGTTTTAGGTTCTCAATAATAAGAACCTTTGTACTATTACATGCAATGGTTATTGCATCAATATGAAATAGGTTTATGTACCAAACTCCTCTAGCCAAGATCATGGCTCCATGCACCATCTTGCAACCCTCCTTGCTAAAGACCACATCTAGTCCAAGGTCATTTAATATACTCACATAAACCAGGTTTCTCTCCAAACTAGGGATGTGTAGTATGTTGGAAAGGGATTTGAACCGACCATCTCCAAGCATGAGTAATAATCTTCCATAACCAACAAATTTGAGAGAAGAGCTATCTCCATATACACCATAAAAATTTACATACTCAAAAAACCACTCCCAATGGGGAGTCATGTGGTAGGAAGATCCTGAGTCAATCAACCATGCATCCTCACATGCATGTGTGGCAACAATTGCAATAAACACATAACCCATGTATTATTGAGGAGCCTTAGAGTGTGAATTATCATATGATTATTTCTTGCTCTTATTTTTATTGCAATCCTTCTTGATGTGGCCTTTCTTGCCATAGTTCCAACACTTCACTTTAGATTTACTAGGAGACATAGATCTCCCTTTAGATTTGGATTTGTTGTCCCTATTCTTGTTCTTGCCTTTCTCCTTTGATCTACCTTGAACAACCAATGCATAGTTGAAAAAAATTTAAGTCTTCTATCTCATCTCCTCTGAGAGTAAAGCACTCACCACTTCTTCAAGCGTTAGCTTAGTGGTGGTGTTGTTGATTGCCATCACAAGGTTATCCCACGAATTTGGCAAAGAACATAATAGTGTGATACATTGATCCTCATCATCCATTTGCATACCTATGGATTGTAGCTAGATCATTATGACATTGAATCCATTTAATTTCTCTACAGTTGAATCCCCATTACCCATATTCAAAGAGTAAATCTTCTTTTGTAGAAATTTTTAATTTACTAGAGATTTGGCCTAGTATAGGTTACCAAACTTCTTCCAAATACTTTTTATGGTGGGCTCTGTAGATACATTCAAAAATATAAAAACAACCAAACAAAGCCTAATTTTATTTCTAGATTTTTGATCCATTCCAACCCAATCTTCATCCTTCATAGACATAGGTTGAATTTTAGAAACAATAACCCATAGATCTCTATATATGAGCAAATCCTCCATTTTAAGCTTACATAGCTCAAATTTTTTGTTGTTGAATTTTTCTATCTCCAACTATGATGTACTTGCCATCTTGAAATAAAATAACTTTCTTTATGCACATCTCCCACTCAAACCAAGATTAATAGCACTAAAACCAATATTAATAGCAAAAATTATTTTTTCCAAGGCTCTCAAAAGCTAGCCAATCTATGATACCAAATGAAAGGAAGCTATACAAATGTAGAACAACTTCTTGCTTAATATTTAGAGAAAATTAGTGCAAAATATACCTAAACCTTCAATTCTAGCAAGCAAAAAACCATATGTACCTCACATAGGAAGCAAAAAATACCCTAAGAAAACCTAGCAATCAAGGATCATCGAATGTATTGTTCAATAATAAAAAACTTACTTTTTTAATATAATTTTAGAGTATCCACTCCTTCAGTCCCATTTATCAACAAGGGTAGAAATGGACCCGCAATAACACAATTTTCCTATAGTAACATAACTGACCTACAGTAACACTACTAACCTATAGTAACATAGTTATCCTATAGTAACACAGTTGACTAGCAACAACACAACTATCCTGTAATAACACATCTAACTTATAGTAACACTACTCATATGCAATAACAAAATTATCCTATAGTAACATAGTTGATCTGCAGTAACACTACTGACTTGTAGTAACACAACTATCTTGCAGTAATACAACTAACCTACAATACCACTATTGATCTGCACTAATACTATTGTTCTACAATAATATAGCTGACTTGTAGTAACATAGTTGTACTATAGTAATACTGCTGAAATACCATAGATTGCTTAATGCCTATTCTATATTTATAAACATAAAAATACAAAACCATAATCTAAAACCATGAACTAATACCATGGTCTAGTTCACCAATTTTCTTCCTTTATATATGCTCTTAACATAAAATATGAGACAAGATTTGCAAGGTATATGACACATATTCCCAACATAGGTTAGCTAATCCTATTGAGGTATTAGTATCCAAAAATTATGAACAACCTTACAATAGCAATAAAGGGTATACAATTGGTTGAGACACCTATGATTTTGCTCAAGCTACATATGTAGAAAACCTAGGATAGGCTAGAGTGAGTTTTCTTGTTTAACATGTTAAAGTTGAAGGGTGTGAAATGGTACAATATATTATTGCATGTGGTATTTATATGAATGATATACATCTTAAATATTATTAATAACTTTCCATCTAGTTTTACTACCTCTCTAGGACTGACTATATTTAGGCTAACAACTTTCACCTTTTCTTTATGTCATAGTTATATGCAGCCATGTTTTATTTGTTGGGGGTATTATTAAAATAAGCATATTTCAATATGTGGAATTACGTGTGAAATCTCTTACATTGTCTAAGGGTGATACAATTTCTATTGGAGATATTTTTTGATTAAAAAGTGCTTGTGTTGTTAACAAGCTTTGCTTGTTTGTGTTAGGGCATGGATTTAAGAAAGTTATTATTGATTTTGTTCTTAAAATCTCTCTTAATGAAAATGAGAAGAAAATTTTTGTTCACACATCATCTCTACTCTATCTATGGAAGCACTTTCAAATTTGTTGTGAAGTATCATCACAAAGGACATATTTTAGAATATGAGATTGCATTAAATCTATTCCTTTAAATTATTAATGATATGATCTCTATAAAAGCTTAGTTGACGATTTTTATGCCAATGATAATATTTTCTAGTCCTTGGTAAGATATTTCATTCCCATATAAAATTTAGGAACTCTATGTTAATAACTTTATTCGTAGTTTGATCTCAATAAATATCGTAGTTTGGATAAAATTTTCTAGAACCTATTGTTATTGTAGTGGTTCACCAAAACCCACTTGCAACTAAGGCAAAACATTGATGATGGATAATTAGAGTTTTGTCTAGCCCATGGAGAACAATCTCAAAGAACTCTTGACAATCAAGACTTTTACAAAAAGTTCATTCAATTAAACTCTCGATAGACAGCCAAAAGAGCACCAAAGGAGATCACTCTTTGAGATAAGTCTTAATATAGAATGTTTTACGATCAACACTAAAGTACAACCAAGAAAAATCCCAATTAGTATATAAGAGACATCGAAAGACCAAGAGAACATGACTGCTTGAGTCAAATAAAATGACCAAGGTAAATGAGTTCAATTAATGACTTCATCGATTGAAGATATAAAGACCTCCTACCTAAAGATAACCTTAGTTATTATCCTAAATATTCATTAAATATTATGTATAACACTAATAGTCCTATGCTAATAAATAATTATGATTAGATAAGTACATCATTCAATGATCAAAATCCTAAGGAAAAGTAGATGGGATTATCAAATCTAGTTGCAGATAGTTTTGGAGGGGAATTCTCCTAATATAACCTATAAATAGTAGTCTTAACTTTGCAAAATATCGATAAGTTTAGAATTGTATGTATTTGTAGGATTTCCTTTCATTTCTCTTTTTAAAAATAGATGTAGTTCCTGATCACCTTGTGTACAATCTCAAACCCTTGCTTCTTGTACAATATTTGTACAAGTTTACTTGCATTATATATACATGGGAGCCTATGTTTATTTTTTAGCCTTTGCCTACAAAATCATTGTTGTGTATGTGTATGTGTTTGTGATATTTTACCTAAATATTAGAGTTTTCTAAGTTTACATATGTTTGAGGGACCTGTGTCTATTTTTAGACTAAGTCACTTACTAGCATGGCTCTCCTACGAGACCTGCATGCTCATATATGCGTATAACTGATAGATTTTGATTAAACTTCATTGTTTCGAGGAGAGGAAGTGTTCACCACTGGAAAATAACATTCATACCTATTTTTGCAGGAAGATCTTAATGGATCTCTTGGTGCATCACCCCATTTTTATTTTCTTTGTTGATTTTATTTATTTTCTCACATCCTTTTCCTTTGTAGAGCAACTAGCACCTTGAAGATCACATCTTAACGAGAAGCCAATGTTGTAAAAACTCTTAAAAGCTCTCGATTGATCCAAAACCCATGCTCTTAGTTTTGGGTTGCTATATCTCTCCAAGGTGAGGCACGATTTTTTTGGATGAGGAAAATTGGAGATAACAACATTCTAATGGCACATAATTGGTCCAAGAATCACAAGAAGGGGTAGGGCTAAGACTTGGTAAGGATCTTAGTTTATTCCAGCTTGCTGAAGTGCCTATTTTCACTTAGTGACTTTGCTCTAGAACAAACACTAAAATGAGCTATTATTGAGGATACCATACTAAGGCTTGGGTGAAGATATTATTCTACCTACTTTTGAGAAGCAAGAAGCCTCATTCACCTGGCAACTTTGCATTAACAAAAGAAACCTAGAGGTATGTAGAAAAAATATGATATGAAATTTATTATCATATATTATATGGATATCCCCTCAGTATCCCTTCATATGAGGTTGGATCAAGCCCCTTGAGCCCCAAAAACCACCTAATAGATGCAAAAAAATACCTAAGCATATACTGGTAATATTACTAGAATACTTTGACAAAGGCCAGAGTACTCCATTAGAACTCCTCAAAGAATTAGAATTCATATACCAAACACACAATATAGTGGAGCAAGAGGTTGCCTTAAAGATATCAGTGGCATCTCTTAAGGTGGAAGCACCCAAAAAATATGAATCTCTTTCTTCTCATTCAATCACAAAATGGGACCAATTGGCTTCATTACTCATGAATGACTTTGTCATAAAAAGAGAAGAGGATCCAATTGTAACCAGAAATAAGTGAGACTAGGAGGAAGAGGAATTTTTTTTCCTTTCCCATCATGATGAGCACAACAACCAACCAAGCTCTTTCCAACTGAAGGAAAATGAACATGATTGGAGTGGTCGTGTGGAAGAAATGGCCATTTAGAGCCACTTAATTGGAAAAACTAAAGAAATTAAGCATAGGGTAGCCACATAGACAACATCAATACAAACCTGACTAGAAATATTTTTTGTATTGCCTTTAGTAGCTTATGAAAATATACCATTATGGATGGGAGAATATTTAGAAAAAATATTAAAGCCTGCATACTGCAAAAAAAAATGTAAAACTATTTGGTTACAATGTTGATAATAACAAAAAAATATGGAGTCAAATAAAAAGTAGAATTATTAGGATCCTTGACAATTGTGACAAGCATAAAAACCAAAGATAAATCCTGGTATGGGACCCTGGTTGAAACAAATTTTAATTTTGGAGACATCGTCTAGTCAATGGCCGAGTTTCCTTGTAAAAAAAATGGGGGTACATGAGTAGATATGAAGTGATACACAATCCAAGGTACACCAACCACAAATCAATGAATAAATTTTAAAATAAAGAAGCTTCCTTGCCAAAAAAATATTTGGGAAGGAAAGCTAGTGGTTGGGAAAAAAGTTTGCATTAAATGCTACCTCAAGATAGAACCTCATTCGCAAGCAAGGATTGATAAAATATTGTGGGAATAAATTAACCTTGAAAGGCATATAAATGCATTTAGGCACTGCTTTAAGAGTATGGTATGCTTAAAAAATAAGAAAATAAGGAGCAATAAATGCAGGGCATGCGAGGACCACAAAAAGAGGAAGGTTAAAAGGAGTAATGACCTTAACAAATAGAACATTTTTCACTTCCTAACTAAAAGAGTATACTTCATTATTCAGTAGAAGAGAAAATCTAGTTTCAAGATTAAAATGATGAAGACAAAGGTTTATCGTGCACAAGAAACACTAGACGTATCCATGCCCACATATTATTCTAACATCAAGGTTCTAACAAACATAGTTGAAGGTTGCACTGATCCTAAAGTCTGCAAGGGAACTAAAAAGCTGAGAACATATTCTTATGAGAGCTTAAGAGCTAGTAGACTTTTGAGCTTTGGAGCATAAATTTTTGGCACAATATATGGTAATTGAGGTACATTTTTTTATGAAATGATAAGCACGGAATATTATAACCCAAATGGTCAAGAAATCAGGGCCATGAATGAAAAATTTAGAGTAAGAATTAATGGCCCTAGCATCAAAAAATGTTGTTACCAAAAGGTCAAGTACATGTCAGTGAGGAAGAAGAAAAGGAAAATTTTGACAGACTATTATAGAATGAAAAATGGCCTTCTTATAGTTAGAATACAAGAAGGCAAGAAAAAGTGACCCTGTCATACAAAAATTTATTCCCATTGATAATTTCAGTGAAAGTGTAAAGGATGCATTGAGTATGATCACATTCCTTCTAGGCCAAGAAAATGATAAATTCATTAATGCAGATTAGTTGGGTATTTTTCACATAATGAGGTAAGGGGTAGTAACCCTATATTTTTTCAAGTTGATAGTAGACCAAATCCAAGAAGGCCTTCGGTGGTTCTAGTCAGCATAGACATTCATGAATTTCTCATTTCTTGTATGCCTTATTTTGTATCAACATTCAAGAATGTTTCCCATATTAGGAATAAAATGTAAACATTCAAAGGGGATTGACCCTCCCAGTATACAATTGGACCAAGAACTTAAGAAAAGGCTCTTCATATTATATTTTTATACATTATTTTTCTACTCCATTCATTTTTGCAATAAGAGGGTCTCAAGTCCCTAAAATTTTAGAATGTAAAATTTTTGTAGAAGGAACAATTCTAGGGGACTGGTTTTTTGCCAAAGAAGGTACCTTATTTAGGATGTATAGCTATAGTTACCCTATCTACCTTCTACCTAGATTTGTTCTTGACTAAGTATTCTCCCTAAAAGTCTTCAATCAAAGTAATACTTTGGACTTCAATCACGGTAGCAATAAAAAAAAGCATCATATTACTTGCACCTCTTAGTCTAGGGGGATAAATATGCATAGAAAAAAGGAATCCTCCCTAGTAGAAGGTAAATTGAAAAATCTAAGCTTGGAATTAGTAAGAGATAAATGAGAGTATGATCCTGAGCAAAAATTCATTGCATATCATAAGGGTATAAAAGAGTAGAATTTCATGAATGAACATAGACTTGAAATTGAAAATATTAGAAGCCCTAAAGATGAAACAATAACCCATCCTCTCACTAATTTAACTAGACCTCCACCTACCCTAATGTCCGATAAATCCTTCTATAAGATAAAGGTACTTTCAAACCTTGGAATAAAGCAAAACAAGAAGATATAGAAGAATTGAGAAATTGACACTAGAAGATGCCCACAATAGAGGTGTGGTGGAGAATGAGACAAATTAGTAGATAAAATGAAGCCAAATTTGGCTCAATAAAGGAGGATATAATGCTCAATAAATTATACAATGAAGAACATTTAGAGGTGAAAAGCTCTACGACTATAAAATCTAGTGAAGAAAGAACAATTGGTAAAATACACCATAGAATAGGGAAGGCAAGGATAAAATAAGAAGATATTTAGAACTATTATTTGAACCTTTGGTAGAGAATATAAGTCCTCATACTTCACAAAATAGGGATATACCTTCTTCACCAATCCAATAATAGGTGTTTCCAAAGCCACCTAAACAAACACCCCAAAAGAAGAGGGACAAAAGGGGGGAAAACATAGTTAGTCTTGAAAAGAAGAAGAGAAGACATGATGGGACAACCAAAGAAACCTACAATAATAAAATATCAAGATCAAGCCATACTTCCCTCCATGCATCTAGGGAAAGATCTCAAAATTCAAGTAAAATAGTTCATTTGGAAAGAACCCAAGAATCCCCACCTAGGTGAGCTACATTATCCTTGATAGACTCAGTCACTTATCCAAAGCATGAGGTGGGGAAAAAAATGTCTTCTTGTAGAATTTTTACTCTAGACTCAACCATAACTACATCTATGGCCCACAAAGCAATACCTCAACTCATAAAACTTGTGGAAGCATTTGTTTCATCCTCAATATTCCAAGAAGGAACATTAAAAATCTAGACCTCACCCCTTGGTAGAAATTTCAAAAGGTCAAACAATAGATTACTTAATATAATTAGGATACACAAGTTCAACAATCTCAATAGATTGCCACCACGCAAGTGGATTTCTATTTTTCTCCTTAGAGAAGAGTGTTACTACTTTCAAGAAAAAGTCCACTAATGGCTAAGCCAATGCCAGAAATGAAAGATCAATATTGGGATATGTAATCGATATGCATAAATTTGAGAGATGCTCAACCTCAAGATATATTGAAGCTTACTTAGGAAGCAAAAAAAATGTAGAGCATTATTATGAGATAACTACCTAAAAATATTAAGAAAGGAGAAAGAGCTTGAACAAACCAAAAAGAACCTTGAAGAATCATGAAATGAGGTTAAGGCCCTAAAAAATAAAATAAATTTGACCAAAAAATTAAGAGAACGAGGGTCTGAAGCCATTCTAAAAAGGCAAGAGGAACAATTAAAAGAATTATCTAATTAGATGACTAGCAACAAGCCTGATATGAATAAGAAAAATAGACTTTATTGAGATATCTAGAAGACTTCAAGCAAAAAAAATTAATATTCTTACTAGAATGATATAGGAGGTATGACATTAGAGCTATCCTTAGTTCTTGAGTTCATATATATAAAAAAAAAAATTGGCCTCAAAATAGATAAATAGGTGAAAGCCAACCCAGACAAGATTAGCATGAAGATAAAAGAAGCCAGAACTTTTAGGACCCTATTGGCCAAAGCCCATGACTTTGAAATTATCATTGTTGAGATACAAGATAGAAAAGTTATGGCATAAAGGGTAATAAATCTATTCAAAATAAAGCAAGTGGCTGAGCAGTGCATAAAGTTAGCGGATAACTTATACAAAACTATGAGAAGATTGAAGGTTGAAGTAGATTCTCTAATAGCAACAAGCTTCCCTTCACCATGGAATCAGTTGAGTGGTAAGTTGTGTTCAAAAGAGAAATATTTAAAAATAATCAAATCAAATAAAGAGCCTCTACTTAGCTCAAAAGAACAAATTTCCCCCCTTTACCTAGAAGAGATAGCCCAGATTATCAAGCCATTGGAGAAACTCAAGGTGCTAATTTATAAAGCAATAAGCTAAACTAAATATATCTCTTGGGATGATAAACATGAAGTTATTTTTCTATATTATCAACTCAAGCATACTCAATACCCATCACATGAATAATGGAAAAAAATTGGGAGGTTGCTTTTTAGACTCTCCACATGATATCATCATTTTTCTTAACTCTCCTTTTAGTTTTTTATGTTTTATTTTACAAGAATTTTTTACTCCAAGCCCAAGGATAAAGGTGATTTTGAGCTCTCCTTCAAGTAGGCTAGAAGGCCTTTGTGAGCCATCAAAACTATAGTGGTTCACCATTACTTGCTCGAGACTAAGGCAAAATATTGATAATCAATGATCGAAGTTTATCCCAACCCATGGCGAATAAGCTCAAAGAACTCTCGACAATCGAGACTTGTAGAAAAAAGTTAATTTAGTGAAACTCTCAATAAAAAACCAAAATAGCAACACCAAAGGATCCCGTACTTTAGGATACATACCGATATTAGAGGTTTTAAAATCAACACTAAAGTGCAATGGAGAAAAATTCCAATTAATTTGTAAGAGACATTGAAAGACCAAACAAACATGAAAACCTGAATCAAATAAAGTGACCAAGGTAGATGGGTTGAATTAATGAATTCCTTGATTGAAGATATGGATACCACCTACCTGAATATGACCTTAGTTATTGTCCTAGATATTCATTCAAGATGAAGTATGGCTCTAACAATCCTATGTTGATTAGTTATTATGATTAGAGAAGTACATCATTCAATGATCAGAATCCCAAGGAAAAGTAGATGGTATTATCAAATCTAGTTGTAGATAATTTTGAGGGAAAATTTTGTTGATGTATGTTGGAACAAAGAATCCAAATTTTGGATTATATCTAAGTATATAGGTGAATAATAAAATTAGGTATCTAGGCTTTAATATAATTTAAATAGATAGGTTTTTAACTTATATTTATTAATATGTATATATATGCCTAGGTTAGACTGATATATATTAAAGTATATGGATAAAATAATTATTTTGTCCTACACCTTAATATTATTATTCCTACAATTACTAAATTAAAATAATTTCAATATCTAGTCTAACTCTAGTCAACTCAAATTCAAAGGTGACATGGCATGAGACTTGAGTGTGGTGGTATGTGTGGGACACATAATGGCATCTGGCATAAGTGTGGTGGCATGCAATATAGGTGTGATGGCACATGTTGTGGAGGTTTTCCTCCAAGACTATTTTTCAATGGATGAATAACCCAAACTATATATTTGGGCTCAACTCCTTGTGTTGTAATTGTGCTAACTATACAAAGCAAAACAATATGAGCCAAGTATGAGACACTATTGTTTACTTGAGACTGGTGATTTGCACCAATCACATTTGAGGAAAAAGGCTTGTATATTTTGTTGAAGATAATACAAAAGTGGAGATATGATTTTGACCATGGTTTTTCTCTTTATAAGGATTTCCATGTAATATTGGTGTCTTTTATGTGGTTTGATTTATTTCTATCTTACCTTACATTTTATTGTAAATTATTAAATTTTATGCTATTTACATGTGTGTAATATATATACTTGGCATACTAATAATTTTTTTTTTAAATTTGTTTTAATCCGCTACATTTGGAGTATTTTACTTACTTCCTCCCCCTTCATTTGGTACGAGATCCCATGTTCATATTTAGTTAATTCTCTAATTTTATCTATCAGTAATTTATAATAAAAAAGGTTATTACAATTAAATTTAACAATTATCTTTTGTATAACTTTAGTGTTAGATTCTATTTTAATGAAAAAACACTCCTTTATTTTTTAAATGATAATGTTTATATATATAAGAGGGTTTGATTTTTTTAATAAAAAAATTAGAGAAAAAGGGTTTTTTTATTTATATACTTAAATGATCTTCATTTAAATATTGTATTTGTAGACACCAAAATATAGCCATTTGTCATCCATTCGTATCCTTCAATCATAGTAGTCGATTATATATATATACACACACACACACATATATATATATATATATATATATATATATATATGTGTGTGTGTGTGTGTGTGTGTGTGTGTGTGTGTGTGTGTGTATTTAATTAATATATACATAAATATTAAATTTTTTATATTAATATTTATATTTATTTAATATATATATATGTATTTATGTAAATAAATCCTAGCCATATGCCATGACTTAATCTCAACCATCCATCTATCTCAATCCATGTCACTTGCCCAAGCTTAATCTCCACCCTTCCTCATGTTTTAATCTCGATCGCCCATTTGGTGTCATCGAAACCCTAACATGTTCAAGGGAAGATCATAAAAGATGATTCATTTTGATGATTCAAGGTCTTAAAAGGTCCAGATTTTCAATACCCTGATTTTGAACACTACCCCTTGTTGCCGCCATCACATCCCCCCATTTTCGTCTCTACAAAACCCTTGCAAACTATATTTGGTTTTGCTTCACTCCCACCACCCCCAAATGCCACCAAGATTTTGCAGAATGATTTTGAGCATTTTTGGAATGTTGTTGAGCATTTGTAACCATCACTGAACACCCATGGGTGTTTCTTGCAATAGAATTGTAGTCCGTAAGCCCTTAGATACTTTCGAGTATTTGCGTAATTATAAAACACAAAAGCAGGAGTATACATAAGCATTGAAAAGGTAAAATAATTGTTGCCTTTATTTATGTTCTTGCATTTCTATCTTCAGTTCCATTTTTTAGCATTTAGGGTTCATATGTTTTATCTTTTAGAGGGCCTCACATAGTGGACCTCTCACAAGTACTATTAACTCTTCTATGTTGTTTTCTATTTGTAGAAGCAGGAATCACGTTTTTGGAAGTTGTTGCAAATAGGGTGGTCCTGTAGGGATACACAAGCCCACTCACACACTTGTTTGGATCAAGGATGGACCAGAAGACACCAATTGTTCATTGAACTAGGGTTTCGAAACCCTATTATATGTAATAATTGTATCAAAAGCATTTGTAACCCCATATTGGGGCACATATATTGTACAACTAAGATATTTGCCTATATCAATAAAGATTATTCATTTTGTGCATTCCATGGTGTTATTGTGCTTTTGTACCTTTTCTTTGTATTGGTGTTGTTTGTTTTTGGTTTAAAAAATAGCGATCATCATGGGACCCCCAAAGGGTTCCTCATTTTTATTTACCTTGTTCACTGATTTATGTTTTTTTTCTATTTTACAAATTTCTAGAAGCTTGATCACGTGAAAATCATGAAAATGAGGGTTTTTGGAGTTGTAGAGTTTGAACAGTGGTCACACGGACACCCTACAACATTCGAGGAATGCCCTACAGAGTTCGAGAAATGCCTCACTACATTCAAAAAACTCTAGGTAGCATTTAGAAGAGTGGGGAAGAAATACGTAGGCTTCCTGGTAAGCCTGGTTCAAACCCTAACTCTTTTTTTTGTTTTTATTGCTGCTTTTTATAGTAAAACCAACAAGAAAATATCTACTTTCTATTTTAATAAGCAATTACATTTTCCATATTAGACATTTGCATTTTTTTATATAGTTCACATATAGAGTAGAGTTGCATTCATGCATTTACTATAATTGCATTATCACATTTAATTTATATTTTTGTTGCTTTATGGTGTTTCATTCACTATTTTTGTATGCTATTTGCAATGAAACAATAAAAACCTAAAATAGTTGCATATTAGGGTTAAAAGCTTCCATTTTTGCTTTTATAATTGGAATAAGATCATATTACTTGAGTATACTCATGTTGTTGGAATCACTTGATGATTCAGGGTGGAAGAACTGGGTGAACCCTCCACTATTAGAATCACTTGATGATTTAGGGTGGGTGTTAAGCATTGTATCCTAAGTGCTTTTGAGGAATTTGGTGTTAATGTTTTTGGCTTCTAGCTTAGACAAGTAAAATAGGGTATTTTTAGCATTGAATGAACACAATAGATAACATAAATATTAAAATGAATCACACACTTTGCATGTCATACATTTAACACCAGTGAGTTGGATTTCATCACCAACCATTGTTTGAGATTGGCGATGGTGGGCTTCATCTCCATTTGTCATCTCGATCCATAGCAACCATAGTACTCATGAGTAATATTTCTAGATTCATCACCAGAAAGAGTCTCATTTTCCATCTAGCCTTATATTTCACCTTGCATAATTATTTAGTTTAGCATATCAACAACACACAAACCCCACATAAAAAAAAAATTGTTTCAAAACATAGAATTTAGTTGCTTTTTTGATTCTATGTGATTTCCATTGTATATTTTTTGCATATTCCACACATTCACCATCCCTAAATGGCTCATTATCTTATGGTTTCAACTCAAATCCAAGCAAATATTTTGAGTCAAGCTTCTGTTAGCCAAACCACTTCATCCATGGAGTGTTCCACATCTTTCCCTACCACTTCTATGGTGAATCCTATAAGTGTGATACAAATAAGCTATTCTGGTTTGTCTACAGAACCCTCACACACTATATATACCTCAAATGCTAATGTGTTGCATAGAGCCATTAACATATCCATTCCAAAAATTGAGCCATCATCTCCTACCAATCCTAACATCACCTACATAGATATGGCTAAATTTGGAGATTTTATAATATCCACTGACTGTGTTCTAGAGTAAACCAAAAACCCACCTTGGAATGATCCTTCTTCTCAACAGGAACTTACCCACTTGCAACATTATAGTTTCACCCAGGTGTATACCCTATTTTTGAGGCATCATCCGCACCTTCCCATCGCTTGTCTCTTCCAAAAAAATCATGTAGCCAAAGCATTCCCATTCCATCTTCATATACCACCACCTATGACAATCCATTATATTAAGCACATGTCAATGCTACTTCACAAATGCTAGTTTCCACTGCATCCAATGTTCCCCATTCTGTTGCAATCTTGGTTACAACCTATCCTCCAACCACTTCATCCATTTCCACCACACCTACACCCTATTCCTTAGATATTGACATTCAAAAAGCATGGCAACACCTCAAAAAATTTCTTATGGCTAAGCAAAATGCTCATTCTTGCTCCCAACAATAAATACAGGTGGTAGATCTTAAGCCCTAGTCCATTCTAACCCAGCCTACCTTATTTACCCAAAATCCATCATGGGTATTGTAATATTCTAGGTTTCCATTCCCACACCTCCATTAACCCACACTTAGTCCATTCCCATAAGTTAGCACATTCACAATCCTCAAACCTCATCTTCATTTCATCATCTGCAATTATTCCCTCATCAAGCCCAACATCATCAAATGCAATCCAATCCATTAAATCATCAAAATATCATCATACCTTAGTATTTCACCACTTCATCTCCACACAATCATCAAGTAATTCAAGGCTTCCACATACCTAGGGAAGACCCTAGAATTCAGGTATTGCAACAACATAGTTTGATACAACACACTCCTGGTATGATGAACCAAAATCCTACTTTAAGATAACTAATCAATCAACCCATTCAATTTTTGGTACCATCACCGCCATATTTGGTAGATTTTACAATACTAAAATTTGATAAATTTAAAGGGACTAAGGACCCTAGAGAGCATGTAAGCACATTCATTCACTCATGCTTTAGAATTAAAACTCAATATAATTTAATGCTTAGAATCTTTCCTCAAACATTGGGAGGAGATGTCGTGGAGTGGTATAACCATTTGCCTCATCATAGTATTTATACATTTGAATAGTTGGTAAACTAATTCCTCGAGATATTTTCCCTCAATGTTCATAAAAAAATAACATTGTCTGACTTATACAATCTTAAGAAATTTTATGATGAGTTAGTCTATGATTTTGGCAACCATCGAAGGGTTGTTATCACAAAAATCCCATTCTCCCTACCAATGGAAGTTAACTCGATTGTTCACCAAGATTTGCTTAAAACCCATCTCTTGGTTATTGCAATTGCAACAATACAACTCATTCGAAGAAGCTCTTGCCTAGGCTAGCATAATTTAGGAGGTAAAAATCAAAGAAGGTGTGCTAAAGACTAAAAATAAAGAATGGAAAAATAAGGTCCAATCCAAAGGAAGTTATTCTAGCCAAGCTAAGCCAAATCAGACCAATCAAGAAAATCAAGTGAATCAAGTGGTCATAAGCCAGTCGATAGTGGCTCAAAAATAACAACCAATGCAATAAAAACCACAACAAATTACATATCAAGTGGTTCCCCTACCACAATAAATTCAAAATATAGTACCAACTATGGATAATCACCAACATCGATAATCTTGAAGAACACATGCTTATACTAAGAGGGGGGTGAACAGTATAAGACCACTTTTTACTTTTCTTTCAAATCAATATTATGCAATGTATAGATAGAAATATTAATAGCAGTAATCAAAGCAATGCACAAATCACCACACACAATAGAGACACCAATTTAACATGGTTCACCCAATGTGGGCTACTCCATAGAGAAAATATTTCACTAAAATTTTCTCAATCAATCTCTTGGGAATCCTTTCCCTATTACAAATTTTATGGACCTTTTTCCAAAGGAGACACAAATCCCCTAATCAAGTTTGTGGATATCTATCCATAAGATAACTCCTTTATCCTTAGCTCTATTTTATGATCTTCTATAAGAACTGCTACCTCCACTACACTGGCTAATGGATCTCTATCCACTGAAGACTCCTATCCTCACTGCCTTGGCTAATGGATCTCTATCCACTGGAGACTATCGTCCTCTATACTATATCACTTCCAAAACTTGATCTTTGATCTATCTTAAATTTACACTGAACACAGTCCTTCGGTCTAGCACAAATATGCTCAATATCTATATTTGGTCTGGCACAAACCTATCCTCAAATCTGCACCAAACTCTATCCTCAAATCTGCACTAAACATAGTCCTTCAATCTAGCACAAATCTGCTCAATATTTGTCTCTAGTCTAGCACAAACTTATCCTCAAATCTACACCAAACTCTGTCCTCAAATTTGTACTAAACACAATCCTTTGGTCTAGCACAAATATATCCTTACGGCTTAACACAAAGCTTGAATCAATCACAAATCAACACTACTAGATCTGCCCCAAACCTTAACTCAATATTTGAACAAATCAATCAATCAACTCTACTCACAAACCTTCTCAAAGACTTGTCTCAAATATTCTTTGTAATCTTCTACAAAAGCTCACACTAATCTATCCATAAGTCCTCTCTAGAACTTGTCCAATCTGCTCAACAATTTCTATCTTCAAATCTATATTGTAAGATTCCACAAAAGCTCACACAAATTTATCTACAAGTCCTCTCTAGAAATTGTCTCAAATCTGCTCAACAAATCCTCATTAAAACTTGTCCAATCGCATAGAAAAATAAAGAGAATTGTTAGAGACTCAATATGCTTCACATTTACCACAATACTCAATCACTTTCAATCTCTCTTTTTACCATAGAAACATATAGAAAAATTTTAGAGACTCAATATATTTTAGATAGCCCAGATTATCAAGCCATTGGAGAAACTCAAGGTGCTAATTCATGAAGCAATAAGCTAAACCAAAGATATCTTTTGGGATGATAAACATAAAGTTATTGTTCTATATGATCAACTCAAGCATACTCAATACCCATCACATGAATAATGGAAAAAAATTATGAGGTTGCTTGCTAGACTCTCCACATGATATTATCGTTTTGCTTAACTCTCCTTTTAGTTTTTTGTGTTTTCTTTTATAAGAATTTTTGACTCCAAGCCCAAGGATAAAGATGATTTTGAGCTCTTCTTAAAGTAGGCTAGAAGGCCCTTGTGAGCCATAAAAACTGTAGTGGTTCACAATTACCTACTCGATACTAAGTTAAAATATTGATGATCGATGATCGAAGCTTTTCCCAACCCATGGAGAATAAGCTCAAAGAACTCTTGACAATCGAGACTTGTAGAAAAAATTCTATTTAGTAAAAGTCTCAACAAACAACCAAAATAGCACCAAAGGAGCTCGTCCTTTAGGATACATACCGATATCAGAGGTTTTACAATCAACACTAAAGTGCAATGGAAAAAACTTCCAATCAATTTGTAAGAGACATTGAAAGACCAAACAAACATGAAAACTTGAATCAAATCAAGTTACTAAGGTATATGGGTTGAATTAATGAATTCCTTGATTGAAGAGATGGAGACCACCTACCTGAATATGACCTTAGTTATTGTTATAGATATTCATTCAAGATGAAGTATGGCTCTAACAATCCTATGTTTATTAGTCATTATGATTAGAGAAATACATCATTCAATGATCAGAATCCCAAGGAAAAGTAGATGGTATTATCAAATCTAGTTGTAGATAATTTTGAGGGAAAATTTTGTTGATGTATGTTGGAACAAAGAATCCAATTTTTGGATTATATCTAAGTATATAGGTGAATAATAAAATTAGGTATCTAGGCTTTAATATAATTTAAATAGATAGGTTTTTAACTTATATTTATTAATATGTATATATATGCCTAGGTTAGACTAATATATATTAAAGTATATGGATAAAATAATTATTTTGTCCTACACCTTAGTATTATTATTCCTACAATTACTAAATTAAAATAATTTCAATATCTGGTCTAACCCTAGTCAACTCAAAGTCAAAGGTGACATGGCATGAGACTTGAGTGTGGTGGTATGTGTGGGACACATAATGGCATCTGGCATAAGTGTGGTGGCATGCAACATAGGTGTGATGGCACATGTTGTGGAGGTTTTCCTCCAAGACTATTTTTCAATGGATGAATAACCCAAACTATATATTTGGGCTCAACTCCTTGTGTTGTAATTGTGCTAACTATACAAAGCAAAACAATATGAGCTAGCTATGAGACACTATTGTTTACTTGATACTGGTGATTTGCACCAATCACATTTGAGGAAAAAGGCTTGTATATTTTGTTGAAGATAATACAAAAGTGGAGATATGATTTTGACTATGGTTTTTCTCTTTATAAGGATTTCCATGTAATATTGGTGTCTTTTATGTGGTTTGATTTATATCTATCTTACCTTACAATTTATTTTAAATTATTAAATTTTATGCTATTTACATGTGTGTAATATATATACTTGGCATACTAATAATTTTTTGTTTAAATTTGTTTTAATCCGCTACATTTGGTGGATTTTGCTTACTTCCTCTCCCTTCATTTGGTACCAGAGCCCATGTTCATATTTAGTTAATTCTCTAATTTTAGCTATCAGTAATTTATAATAAAAAAGGTTATTACAATTAAATTTAACAATTATCTTTTGTATAACTTTAGTGTTAAATTCTATTTTAACAAAAAAACCTCCTTTATTTTTTAAATGATAATGTTTATATATATATATATATATATAAGAGGGTTTGATTTTTTTAATAAAAAAATTAGAGAAAAAGAGTTCTTTTTATTTATATATTTAAATGATCTTCATTTAAAAATTGTATTTGTAGACACCAAAATCTAGACACTTGTCATCCATTCGTATCCTCCAATCATAGTCGTCCATTATTTATATATATATATATATATATATATATATATATATATATATATATATATATATGCATTTATTTAATATATACATAAATATTAATATTTTATATTAATATTTATATATATTTAATAAATATATATGTATTTATGTAAATAAATCCTAGCCATCCGCCATGACTTAATCTCAACCATCCATCCATCTCAATCCATGTCACTTGCCCAAGCTTAATATCCACCCTTCCTCATGTTTTAATCTCGACCACCTATTTGGTGTCATCGAATCCCTAACATGTTCAAGTGAATATTATAAAAGATGATTCATTTTGATGAATCAAGGTCTTAAAAGGTCTAGATTTTCAATACCCTGAGTTTGAACACTACCCCTCATCGCCGCCATTGCATCCACCCATTTTTGTCGCTACAAAACCCTTGCAAACCATATCTAGTTTTGCTTCACTCCCATCCACCCCCAAATACCACCAAGAGTTTGCAGAATGTTTTTGAGCATTTCTAGAATGATGTTGAGCATTTTTAACCATCATTGAACACCCATGGGTGTTTATTGCAACAAAATTATAGTCCTTAAGCCCTTAGATGCTTTCAAGTTTTTGCGCAATTATCAAACACAAAAGCAGGAGTATACATCAGCATTGAAAAGGTAAAATATTTATTGCATTTATTTATGTTCTTGCATTTCTATCTATAGTTTCATTTTACAACATTTAGGGTTCATAGGTTTTATCTTTCAGAAGGCCTCACACAGTGGAGCTCTTGCAGGTACTATTAACTCTTCTATGTTGTTTTATATTTGTAGGTGCAGGAAGCATATTTTTTGAAGTTGTTGCAAATAGGATGGTCCTGTAGGGATACACAAGCCCACTCGCACACTTGTTTGGATCAAGTATGGACCAAAAGACACCAATTATTCATTGAACTAGGGTTTTGAAACCCTACTATATGTAATGATTGTATCAAAAGTATTTGTAACCCCATATTGAGACACATATATTGTACAACTCATATATCTGCCTATATCAATAAATATTATTCATTTTGTGCATTCCATGGTGTTATTGTGCTTTTGTACCTTTTCTTTGTATTGGTGTTGTTTGTTTTTGGTTTACAAAATAGCGATCATGGTGGGACCCCCAAAGGGTTCCTCATTTTATTTACCTTGTTCACTGATTTTTGTTTCTGTTTCTATTTTGCAGATTTCTAGAAGCTTGATCACGTGAAAATCATGAAAATGAGGGTTTTTGGAGTTGCAGAGTTTGAACAGTGGTCACGCGGACACCCTACAACATTCGAGGAACGCCCTATAGAGTTCGATAAATGCCTCACTACATTCAGAAAACTCTGGGTAGCGTTTAGAAGAGTGGGGAAGAAATACGTAGGCTTCCTGGTAAGCCTGGTTCAAACCCTAACTCTATTTTTGTTTTCATTTTCTACTTTTTAATAGTAAAATAAAATAAAAATATCTACTTTCTATTTTAAAAAGCAGTTACATTTTCCATATTAGACATTTGCATTTTTCTATATAGTTCACATATTAAGTAGAGTTGCATTCATGCATTCCCTATAGTTGCATTATCACGTTTAATTTATATTTTTGTTGCTTTATGGTGTTTCATTCACTATTTTTGTATGCTATTTGCAATGAAATAATAAAAACCTAAAATAGTTGCATATTAGGGTTAAAAGCTTCCATTTTTGCTTTTCTAATTTGGAAAAATATCATAATACTTGACTATACTCCTGCTGTTGGAATCACTTGATGATTCATGGTGGAAGAACTGGGTGAACCCTCCACTGTTGGAATCACTCGATGATTTAGGGTGGGTGTTAAGCAGTGTACCGTAAGTGCTTTTGAGGAACTTGGTGTTAATGTTCTTGGCTTCTAGCCTAGACAAGTAAAATAGGGTATTTTTAGCATTGAATGAACATAATAGATAACATAAATATTAAAATTAATCACACACTTTGCATGTCATACATTTAACATCAATGAGTTGGATTTCATCACCAACCATTGTTCGATATTGACGACGATGGGCTTCATCTCAAATTTTCATCTCGATCCATAGCAACCATAGTACTCATGAGTAATATTTCTAGATTTCATCACCAGAAAGAGTCTCATTTTCCATATAACCTTAGATTTCACCTTGCTTAATAGTTTAGTTTAGCATATCAACAACACACAAACCCCACATAAAAAAAATTGTTGCAAAACATAGAATTTAGTTGCTTATTTTATTTTGTGTGATTTCCATTGCATATATTTTGCATATTCCACATATTCACCATCCCTAAATGGCTCATTAGCTTATGGTTTCAACTCAAATACAAGAAAATATTTTGAGTCAAGCTTATATTAGCCAAACCACTTCATCCATGGAGTGTTCCACATATTTACCTACCACTTCTATGGTGAATCCTATAAGTGTGATACATATAAGCTATTTTGGTTTGTCTACATGACCCTCACACACTGTATATACCTCAAATGCTAATGTGTTGCAAAGATCCATTAACATCTCCATTCCAAAAATTGAGCCATCATCTCCTACCAATACTAACATCACCTACATAGATATGGCTAAATTTAAATATTTTATAATATCCACTAACCGTGTTCTAGAGTAAACCAACAACCCACCTAGGCATGATCCTTCTTCTCAACAGGAACTTACCCACTTGCAGCATTCTAGTTTCACCTTGGTGTATACCCTCTTTTTGAGGCATCATCCACACCTTCCCATCACTTATATCTTCCACAAAAATCATGTAACCAAAGCATTACTATTCCATATTCATATACCACCACCTATGATAATCCATTATAGGAAGCACATGTCAATGTTACTTCACAAATGCTAGTTTCCACTACATCCAATGTTTCCCATTCAGTTGCAATCTTGGTTGCAACCTATCCTCCAACCACTTCATCCATTTCCACCACACCTATACCCTATGCCTCATATATTGGCATTCAAAAAGCATGGCAACACCTCAACAAATTTCTTATGGCTAAGCAAAATGCTCATTCTTGCTCCCAACAAAAAATACAGATTATAGACCTTAAGCCCTAGTCCATTCTAACCCAACTTACCTTATTTACCCCAAATACATCATGGGTATTGCAATATTCTAGGTTTCCATTCCCACACCTCCATTATCCCACACTTAGTCCATTCCCATAAGTCAACACATTTAGAATCCTCAAACCTCATATTCATTTCATCATCTACAATTATTCCCTCATCAATCCCAACATCATCAAATGCAATCCAGTCCATTAAATCATCAAAATATCATCACACCTTAGTATTTCACCACCTCATATCCACACAATCATCAAGTAATTCAAGGCTTCCACATACTTGGGAAAGACCCTATAATTCAAGTATTGCAACAACAGATTGATAGCTTGATACAACACACTCCTGGTATGATGAACCAAAAGCCTACTTTAAGATAACTAATCAATCAACCCATTCAATTTTTGGTACCATCACCACCATATCTGGTAGATTTTACAATACCAAAATTTGATAAATTTAAGGGGACTAAGGACCTTAGAGAGCATGTAAGCACATTCATTCACTCATGCTTTAGAATTCAAAGTCAATATGCTTTAATGCTAAAATATTTCCTCAAAAATTGGGAGGAGATGCTATGGAGTGGTATAACCATTTGCCTCATCATAGTATTTATACATTTGAGTAGTTGGTAAACCAATTCCTCAAGATATTTTCCCTCAATGTTCATAAAAAATCACATTGTCTGACTTATACAATAGTAAGCAATTTGATGATAAGTTAGTCTATGATTTTGGTAACCTTTGGAGGGTTATTATCACAAAAATCCCATTCTCCCTACCAATGGAAGAGTTAACTTGATTGTTCACCAAGATTTGCTTAAAACCCATCTCTTGTTTATTACAATTGCAACAATACAACTCATTCGAAGAAGCTCTTGCCCAAACTAGCATAATTAAGGAGGTAAAAATCAAAGAAGGTGTGCTAAAGCCTAAAAACAAATAATGGAAAAACAAGGGCCAATCCAAAGGAAGTTATTCTAGCCAAGCTAAGCCAAATCAGACCAATCAAGGAAATCAAGTGAATCAAGTGGTCATAAGCCAGTCGATAGTGGCTCAACAACAAAAACCACAACAAATTACATATCAAGTGGTTCCCCTACCACAATAAATTCAAAATATAGTACCAACTATGGATAATCACCAACATCAAAAATATTGAAGAACACAAGCTTATACTGAGAGGGGGGTGAACAGTATAAGACCACTTTTTACTTTTCTTTCCCAATCAATATTATGCAATGTATAGATAGCAATATCAACAATAGTAATCAAAGCAATGCACAAATCACCACACACAATAGAGACACCAATTTAACGTGGTTCACCCAATGTGGGCTACTCCATGGAGAAAATATTTCACTAAAATTTTCTCAATCAATCTCTTGGGAATCCTTTCCCTATTACAATGTTTATGGACCTCTATCCAAAGGAGACACCAAACCCCTAATCAAGTTCATGGATCTCTATCCATAGGAGAACTCCTTTCTCCTTAGCTCTAGTTGGTGATCTTCTAGAAGAATTGCTACCTCCACTACACTAGCTAATGGATCTCTATCCACTGAAGACTCCTATCCTCACTACCCTGGCTAATGGATCTCTATCCACTAGAGACTATCATCCTCTATACTCTATCACCTCCAAAGCTTACTCTTTGATCTATCTCAAATCTACACTAAACATAGTCCTTCGGTCTAGCACAAATTTGCTCAATCTCTATCTTTGGTCTAGCACAAACCTATCCTCAAATCTGCACCAAAATCTATCCTCAAATCTACACTAAACATAGTCCTTCGATCTAGCACAAATCTATCCTCAATCTCTATCCTCAAGCCTTAACACAAAGCTTGACTCAATCACAAATCAACACTATTAGATCTACCCCAAACCTTAACTCAAGGTTTGAACAAATCAATCAATCAACTCTACTCACAAGCCTTCTCAAATACTTATCTCAAATATACCTTGTAAGCTTCCACAAAATCTCACACTAATCTATCCACAAGTCCTCTCTAGAACTTGTCCAATCTACTCAACAATATCTATCCTCAAATCTATATTGTAAGCTTCCACAAAAGCTCACACAAATCTATCCACAAGTCCTCTCTAGAACTTACCTCAAATATGCTCAACAAGTCCTCACTAGAACTTGTCCAATCTCATAGAAACATAAAGAGAATTGTTAGAGACTCAATATGCTTCACATTTACCACAATGCTCAATCACTTTCAATCTCTCTTTTATCACAGAAACATATAGAGAATTGTTAGAGACTCAATATGTTTCACACTCATAAACACTCAACCTCTTTCTCAAATCAATTTAGATTATAGAACAATTTGTTTCACAGAACTTGAACTATCACTTCAACACATCCACTTGACTAGGCTCAATCCAACTCTACTCAACCAATCACTCAATGAAATAATCCTTGCTCACAAACCCTAGTCCAAGCATATGAACACTCACTCAATTATTTCCAACAATGCTTATCAAACAATATCACATAACAATGATACTCATGATCTTTGCAAACCCTAGTTCAAGTTCTTCACTCAACCAATCACTTCAACAACAATGCTTATCAAACAATCTCACATAACAATGATACTCATGATATTTGCAAACCCTAGTTCAAGTTCTTCACTCAACCAATCACTTCAACAACAATGCTTATAAAACAAGGTTACTCTCTTTAACCTCTATTCCAGAAAACCTTGAAGCATTAATTCAAAACACACTCAACAATGCTTACCAACCAATCCTTTTCACTCCAACTTAGCATTCACAACATTCAACAAACACTTACTAGAAAGATGTGCCCATACCTTTTTGATTGATGAAGAAGTGTCTTCAAAACCTGTCTCAAAATAGCCAAACCTTCTTGTGCCAATTCAAGTTTAGATAACAATAATTTTATCTCAAAAATATTCACAAGGATATTCTTCTTGATCAAAAGGTACAATAAAATTTAATCCAAATTTTACACCTTATAACTCCCTCTAACTTTCTAACCACTCACAAATATCAAGGATATAACACTTTACCACTTAAATACCCCTTACAAAAATTAAGCACATAAAATAATTATCAACACCTTATAACTCCCCTTAAAACCTTATAAAATAAAATTATTTTAAACTTTAGGGCATAACTTTATTTCTCCAAAAATTCTGGTGCTAACTCAAAAAGGGCATACCTTTGTCTTTTCCCCAAAAGGGGGTTCGATGGGTTTTGAACCACCATCTCCCAACCGCCAAGCGCCTTAGCACTTTGGTGCCCACCACATGGGCTATAGGCACCCACGAGAAGGAAGGGAAGCTTCCTTCCTCTTATCTCCTTCGTCCACCATCGAATTTACCAAAAAGAAACTCATGTGGATTCGAACCTCTGCCAATTGTTGCTCCTTGCACTTTGCTTCCACCGTGGTTGCCAACTGCGCTACCCACGCTTGGTGACCAAGGCACCTTCCTCGGTGGGTGTTGTTTCTTTCGCCTACCACTTGGAACTTTCAAAGCCAATGAAAACCCTCTTCCTTCCATAGATGATTCACACATTTTTCCTTCGCATACCACACGATTAATTCAAATGCATGTTAGACTTTAGGCTAAGGTGGAGGACTCCCTTTTATACATGCTTTGCCATATGACTCCCACGTCGGTGCTCGATGGTCGAATTCAAAAATTTGAATTTTGACTTTAATAACCCACCTTAGGGTTATTAAAATAACCATAAATTAATATATAATTAATATTAAAATTAATTAATAATTAATTTAAATAACTTATAAGTTAAGTAAATTAATTAATAAATTAATTTATAATAAAATTATATTAATTAATTTATAATTAATTTAAACTTCCCTGTATAATATTATAAATAAATATTATAATATTATTTGCTTGGGCTTCTTCTTTTCACCTTGGACCTTATCTTGACCTCCTGGAACCGGATCTGATCAACTAAAAATGGACTCTCCTTTTGCACTGATTGGAGAACCTAAAACTGATGCTGCCCACTGAAACTGCCACTCACTGGTGCTAAAATCTTGACATCAATGACCACTCACTCTTGACATCAATGACAACTCATCTACTCAAAATGTCCAACAATCTCCCCCTTTGTCATTGATGGCAACCCAAATTCCTTTTACCAAAACTTGGCCTTTTTCCTGTTCTACTCCCCTTGGGAAATTGCTCCCCTGACTCAATGCTCTCTCCTTAAACCAAATCTCTCCCCCTTACTCAAATCTCTCCCCCTTTGACATCAATGGCAAAGGGTCACCTTTGGGGCTCGGGGCTAAGAATGAGTCTCTTAGCTTAGCCCCTCCCCCACCTCCTCTTGAGGTGGTTAATTCTAGGGTGGGAGTATTTCTACTCCCAGCATACACTGATCTTTACCTTTGTCCTCTTTCCTTCTCATATGATCCTTCTGATTCCTTTGACTATTCCTGTTCATGTCCATGTTCCTGTTCCTGTTCATGTCCATATTCATGTTCCTATTCTTGTTCCTGTTCATGCTTGGTTCTGGAATGTCTGCTCTACACCACTTTGTTGTATGTCCATCATTATTGCACTTATAACACTTAATGTTATTATTCCTTGGAGGTGCAAATATCTTGGGATTTCTCCTGGTGAAGCCATATCTGTTCCTATCATGAACCCTGCAATTCATTGCCTTGTGACCAAACTGATTACATGAGTAGCAATACCCATGAAATAACTACCTGTTCCTGAAGTTCCCATATTCCTATCTTTCATGTGTCCTGCATTGTGAAGCCTTGTGCCCAAATCTGTGACATGAGAAACATCATCCATTGAAATTTCCTAGCCTTGACCTCATTGGTCTCTTAGTCTCTTTTACCCTGTGTTGGTTCCTGTTCCATCTATTTCTTCTTTGTGCATTGTTCCTTTCCTTGTTGAACTTTCTATTGTCCAACTCATCCTCAGAAGTCTCACTTTCTCTCACACTATCTTCTTCTAAAGTTTCTTCTTCTTCAGAACTTGAGGTTGACTCCTCTTCTTGTTTCTTTTGTACCTGTTCAAAGCCAAGACCTGTCTTGCTTGATGTAGGCTTTTGTGACTTGATAATCTTATCCAAATTCTTTGAGCTCCTTCCAAACTTGTGTAGCTTATCTTTAGACTTCTCTACTTCTTCCCTTAGTAGAGCTACTTCTTGTTCTAATCTTTCACATTCTAAGACCTTTGCTTCTAACTTATCCTTGAACTTCTTTGTCTTAGCTATTGACTTATTTAGATCCTCTATAAGTTTTCCTCTCTCTTCATCACATTCTTGAAACTGAAGCTCAAGTTGGGAGTTTTGCTTTCTTACCTTCTTTAAAGTTTTAAGAGCATAAATAAGCTCTCCCTCAAGATCAACTTCTCCTTTTTCTGATTCTTCCTCTATTTGTTTACCTTTGAAAACATCTTCATTCTTTTCTGACTTGTCTTCTATAGGATCACCTCCTTCTTCTTCTAGTGCCATTAGAATATTCTCTTCTAGTCCTTCAAGTGTATCCTCATATTCATCATCACTAAAACTGAAACTATTCTTTGTACAACTATCTTCAAGATGTCCAAAATTACCACATCTAAAACACTTGAGAATTATTGGTGACCTTTTCTTAACTTCTTCTTTTTCTTCTATCAGAAATAGAACTTCATCTTTATCATTATCTTGAGAAACTATTATCACTATCACTTGAGTACTTACTTGCCTTGTCTGCATAGTAGCTCCTCTTTTGTCTTTGAAAGAACTTCTTTCCTTGTCTGCCTTGTCCATCCTTACCTTTCTTTTGGTACCTATATTTTTTGATTCCCTATTCTTATGATCCTATTTTTCTTCATCATTGCTATTTCTAGATTCTTGAAAATTAGTTGCATAGTGACCATACTTTCCACAATTGAAACATCTAACATATTTTGCATCTTTAAATCTTCTTGAATCCTTATTCTTTCTACCATAATTTGCTTCTTCATCACTGGATGACTCATTGCTTGAATCTGACTTCTTACCCTTTGTCTTCTTAGTAGCTTTGAAGGTTGCTTCCTTCCAGATATTAGGTTCCTCTTTTGTTCTTAACTCAAAAGTTGTAAGAATACCAAGTAACATATCTCTTGTCAAAGAATCACCATATTTTGATTCTTCTATAGCAGAAATATTTTCACTAAATATTTTTGGAAGAGATCTTAAGATCTTATCACAAACATCAGATTCTTCAATCTCAAGTCCAAGTCCTTGCATGGCGTTAACAACCTCATCTACACGAAGTAGATAAGTACTAATGTTTTCCTCATCCTTCATTTTTAAATCTTCAAATTGTCCTTTGAGATTTCGTATCTTTACCTTTTTGACACTTTTATCTCCTTCATATATGCTTTGCAACTTATCCCAAATTGCCTTTGCTGATTTGCAATGCATAACCTTTATGAACTTTATTCTATGCAAACCTCTCAAAATTGCATTCATTGCTTTTGAATTGTAATGATGTAGAAGCTTACCATATTTATCTGTAGGTGGAGTAGTTGGTGGTGTGTATCCATTTTCAACTGCTTCCCATATTTCATTGCCAAGTGCCATCAGGTGAATCTTCATTCTCATACTCCAAAATATATAATCACTTCCATAAAATACTGGTGTTGAATTATCTGAGGACCCATTCTTAGAATCCATTGTGTTCTTGAAAGCTTTTCCTTCAAGTTGTTAAACTCTTTCGAAGGAACCCGCTATGATACCAATTGAAGAACACAAGCTTATACTGAGAGGGGGTGAACAGTATAAGACCACTTTTTACTTTTCTTTCCAATCAATATTATGCAATGTATAGATAGCAATATCAATAATAGTAATCAAAGCAATGCATAAATCACCACACACAATAGAGACACCAATTTAACGTGGTTCACCCAATGTGGGCTACTCCACGGAGAAAATATTTCACTAAAATTTTCTCAATCAATCTCTTGGGAATCCTTTCCCTATTACAATGTTTATGGACCTCTATCCAAAGGAGACACCAATCCCCTAATCAAGTTCATGGATCTCTATCCATAGGAGAACTCCTTTCTCCTTAGCTCTAGTTGGTGATCTTCTAGAAGAACTGTTGCCTCCACTACACTGGCTAATGGATCTCTATCCACTGAAGACTCCTATCCTCACTACCCTAGCTAATGGATCTCTATCCACTAGAGACTATCATCCTCTATACTCTATCACCTCAATTACTCTTTGCTCTATCTCAAATCTATACTAAACATAGTCCTTTAGTCTAGCACAAATATTCTCAATATCTATCTCTGGTCTAGCACAAACCTATCCTCAAATCTACACCAAACTCTATCCTCAATTCTTTCCTCAAGCCTTAACACAAAGCTTGACTCAATCACAAATCAATTCTGCTAGATCTACCCCAAACCTTAACTCAAGGTTTGAACAAATCAATCAATCAACTCTACTCACAAGTCTTCTCAAAGACTTATCTCAAATATACTTTGTAAGCTTCCACAAAATCTCACACTAATCTATCCACAAGTCCTCTCTAGAACTTGTCCAATCTGCTCAACAATATCTATCCTCAAATATGTATTGTAAGCTTCCACAAAAGCTCACACAAATCTATCCACAAGTCCTCTCTAGAACTTACCTCAAATATGCTCAACAAGTCCTCACTAGAACTTGTCCAATCTCATAGAAACATAAAGAGAATTGTTAGAGACTCAATATGCTTCACATTCACCACAATGCTCAATCACTTTCAATATCTCTTTTATCATAAAAACATATAGAGAATTGTTAGAGACTCAATATGTTTCACACTCATAAACACTCAACCTCTTTCTCAAATCAATTTAGATTATAGAACAATTTATTTCACAGAACTTGAACTATCACTTCAACACAACCACTTGACTAGGCTCAATCACAACTCTACTCAACCAATCACTCAATGAAATAATCCTTGCTCACAAACCCTAGTCCAAGCATATGAACACTCACTCACTTATTTCCAACAATGCTTATCAAACAATCTCACATAACAATGATACTCATGATCTTTGCAAACCCTAGTTCAAGTTCTTCACTCAACCAATCACTTCAACAACAATGCTTATCAAACAATCTCACATAACAATGATACTCATGATCTTTGCAAACCCTAGTTCAAGTTCTTCACTCAACCAATCACTTCAACAACAATGCTTATAAAACAAGGTTACTCTCCTTAACCTCTATTCCAGAAAACCTTGAAGCATTAATTCAAAACACACTCAACAATGCTTACCAACCAATCCTTTTCACTCCAACTTAGCATTCACAACACTCAACAAACACTTACTAGAAATATGTGCCCATACCTTTTTTATTGATGAAGAAGTGTCTTCAAAACCTGTCTCAAAATAGCCAAACCTTCTTGTGCCAATTCAAGTTTAGATAACAATAATTTTATCTCAAAAATATTCACAAGGATATTCTTCTTGATCAAAAGGTACAATAAAATTTAATCCAAATTTTACACCTTATAACTCCCTCTAACTTTCTAACCACTCACAAATATCAAGGATATAACACTTTACCACTTAAATGCCCCTTACAAAAATTAAGCACATAAAATAATTATCAACACCTTATAACTCCCCTTAAAACCTTATAAAATAAAATTATTTTAAACTTTAGGGCATAACTTTATTTCTCCAAAAATTTTGGCGCTAACTCAAAAAGGGCATACCTTTGTCTTTTCCCCAAAAGGGGGTTCGGTGGGTTTTGAACCGTCGTCTCCCAACCGCCAAGCGCCTTAGCGCTTTGGTGCCCACCACGTGGGCTATAGGCACCCACGAGAAGGAAGGGAAGCTTCCTTCCTCTTATCTCCTTCGTCCATCGTCGATGCTTCCAAAAAAAACTCACGTGGATTCGAACCTCTGCCAATCGTTGCTCCTTGCACTTTGCTTCCACCGTGGTTGCCAACTGCGCTACCCGCGCTTGGTGACCAAGGCACCTTCCTTGGTGGGTGTTGTTCTTTCACCTGCCACTTGGAACTTTCAAAGCCAATGAAAACCCTCTTCCTTTCGTAGATGATTCACACATTTTTCCTTCGCATACCACACGATTAATTCAAATGCATGTTAGACTTTAGGCTAAGGTGGAGGACTCCCTTTTATACACGCTTTGCCATATGACTCCCACGTCGGTGCTCGATGGTCGAATTCAAAAATTCGAATTTTGACTTTAATAACCCACCTTAGGGTTATTAAAATAACCATAAATTAATATATAATTAATATTAAAATTAATTAATAATTAATTTAAATAACTTATAAGTTAAGTAAATTAATTAATAAATTAATTTATAATAAAATTATATTAATTAATTTATAATTAATTTAAACTTCCCTGTATAATATTATAAAGAAATATTATAATATTATTTTCTTGGGCTTCTTCTTTTCACCTTGGACCTTATCTTGACCTCCTGGAACCGGATTTGATCAACTAAAAATGGACTCTCCTTTTGCACTGATTGGAGAACCTGAAACTGATGTTGCCCACTAAAACTGCCACTCATTGGTGCTGAAATCTTGACATCAATGACCACTCACTCTTGACATCAATGACAACTCATCTACTCAAAATGTCCAATAAATCTATTTGATAAAATCGCCACTACACACCCTTATCTGAATCATATGCTTTCATCTTTCGTAGGTTGTATGACACAAATCAGATTGCCTTACCTGAGGTCAAACTAGATGATCCTACCAAGCATAGCAAAAGCTATAGGGAATATTTATTTTGTCCTTATCATCGATAAAATGAGCATGACATTAACGTATGCTACACATTCAAAGATATAGTGCAAGACCTAATTAACTTAGGGGTCATCAAGGTTGATAGTCCCTTAGCTCAACAAAATTATAACCTTGGCATCTATCAAACAACACTTCCTCATCATGAAGAAGTGCAATCAATGATAGGAGCGTCAAACACCAACACTCCTCCTAATCAAGTCAACCATGTGCAACAATACCAAGGTTTTTGAGTGCTATTCATGTAGTCACCCGAGGTCAACAACGCACTACCAATCAATAAAATGCACAACATTCAATGTCCCATAGCACATTAGGCAAGTGTATATCCTCAACCTTCCAATTCATCATCTTCCATTCAGTTCTTCACCAATTATTTCCAACCAATTCACATTCCAAGCCATATATCTCCACCCACTCATCTTTTCAATCATCCACCAAGGCCAATCATATCTTTGAGTAGCTAGCTAACCACTAGTATTAAAATGGCTTCAAAAAAACTATCTATTTATGAGCTAATTCAACAATATACCCCATATCATGAGGCATTAATGTATATTCTAAAATCTATTAAAATACAATCTCACGATACTAATGCCTTTAGCAATTTTATGGAAAGTATTCGAACATGTGTGGATCCTGCCATTACATTCTATGATTTTGAAATCAAATCAATATCAATTGGTGGACCCTCCATTACACATCTTGGCTTAAATTGATAGGAAACCATTCAAACAAGTTTTGATTGATACCAGCTCCTCCATCAATATCATCACTACTTTTTATATTCAACATATTAATATTCCACCATCTCAAATAACCAAATCCACCTTCATATTGAAAGCATTCAATGATGCTCTCTGTTCCACAGTTGACACTATTGTTTTACCCATCAAAGTGGGGGTAAAAACATTGCACATAATGTTCCATTTCTTGGAAGGGTCCTTAGAATACAATGTACTCCTTTGATGCCCCTAGATTAAGGAAATGAGACGTGTCCCCTCTATACTTCATCAATGTTTAAAATATGTACATGAGGGATAATTTAATTACATACCAGCGAACATCAAACCATTTAAGTATTGCAATTTTATTTCAAATCCCTATGAATCCATTCTTCCATATAATCACCTTTTCTTGACCCCATCAACCACATCATCCACTACACCATCAAACTCTTCGTCCAAAGTTCCCATTTTTGAGGAACTCCCCATCAGTACCTCACATCAAGCTTCTATCAAATACCTCAAAAATGGGAACTCCCCATTTTTCAAACATTGATTCAATGCCTAATAACATCAATTTTATGCATGGATGGATTGATTCATCATCCAATTCTTCTTCCTTTGATGAAACCAAAAAACCAATAGTTATCAACATACAACACATGTTGGGTTTTCCATATCGATAGTTTCATCAAGTCAATTGGAAATAATATGGCCTAGGACAAAATAAACAAGGAATGCACGAGCTCATTGATACTCCATATCGAGAAGTGCATGACCGTTCAGGTTTACAACATTGATTCAATGCCTAATAACATCAATTTTATTTATGGAGGGATTGATTCATCATCCAATTCTTCTTCCTTTGATGAAACCAAAAAACCAATAGTTATCAACATACAACACATGTTGGGTTTTCCATATCGATAGTTTCATCAAGTCAATTGGAAATAATATGGCCTAGGACAACATAAACAAGGAATGCACGAGCTCATTGATACTCCATATCGAGAAGTGCATGACCGTTCAGGTTTAGGCTATCACTCTCATTCTTCCACTTCTTCTTTTGAACAAGCCTTTCAAAATCTCCATTTGAATTTAGAAGAAGAAACCCATAACACTGATGACTTTGAGGAGGAAATTTATGAAGAATGCAATGCTATGTCGATAGATTCTGATGAATCTAATGAGGAATTGACACCCATTATTGCATTCACCAAATAGGATGAGTATTACTTCAGAATGTTCCCCATCCATCAGCCCATATTTCGCTTGGTTCTTCCACAAGAGCGAGTTGAATAAACCGGTGAACCAACTCCACTTCATTGATCCACCTCACCGAACAACAATTTTGTAATATATGTACATAAAAAAAATCAAAAACACAAAAAGAATAAAAAAAAATATTAAAAATAAAAATAAAAAACATCATTATATTGCATGTGCATGGCTTTTTGCCTGTTGCATTTATTGAGAAACTTATAGGATTTCTAGTCTAGAAGGAGTCAAAGATCCCGATCCACTTAACATAATCCACTTGAGAGCATTATATGATTAATGTGATTTTTATATATGTATATATACATGGATAATACACAAAAACAAAATTGCATTTCACACATTATATTTTACACCTTGCATTTCATATATTGTATTGCATATATTACATTTCATAAATTTCATTTCATACATTGCATTCACAACTATCTTCACCATATTAGGGATCATTTATTTAGTTAGATAATAATTTTTCCAATAAAGTCATGTTTCCTTAATCAAGGGCATCTTCAAATAATCATTGCACCATTCCATAAAGTCCAATTATCATTTGCAAGTTACATTTTTATAATCCCTAGGTGTTTTCAATCACTCAACCACTCCTAGTGTTTCTAGCAACCTCCAATACATGTCAATTTTTCTTTAGGACCAAGACACGTTTTTAATAAGAAAATCTTGAGTTCTAGGAATTGACTCTAACACTCTTGAACCAAAAACAATCACACATCTTAAAACATCTTGTTTCAAAGAGGGATAACACCATGATTGGGTTAAACCTTGAAGTGAAAAAGATGTTCGTTGCTTGTCCTATTATGCACATAGTCCAAAAATAAAAAATAGTGGTTTTCACCATCACAATTATCTCCAAAAAAAATAATAAGTAGTAACGATAGGATAAAATTCTCATCACACTTCGATTTAGAATTTGACTCCCCAAAGCTCTAAATATTTTACACATCACACACCATAGATCCTCAAGTTGTAAGGATAGAATTACATTTCTAGTCAGACGGTTAGGTAGTTTGAATCTCCAAAGCTTAGAGATCAGATTCTTGGGGAGCTAATATCCATCAAGGCTATAGACACTTAACTGGTAGTGGAGTATGCTCATGCGTGGTGACACATCTCTCTTGAAGAGACCTCTGACTGCACATATAGATATGCTAGCTTCTTGGTCTTCTCTATTATAGGTTTCATCTCAATTTACTCAAGATTTGGTAAATGAACTCACTTGCACACACATCAGTTTTTTATTACTTTGATTCATTACCACACTCATGATTTGTTAAATGAATTTACTGCACACACATTTTGTCTTAGATAAATTAGAAAAACAATTAGTGAGTTTGTTTGAGATCACTAGTAGGTCTGAGTCTCTACAAAATAGTCAATTTTCCATATCAACATCCATATCAGTTTTCCATATCAACATCCATATCAACATTCATATTAACATCCATATCAATCTTCCATATCAACATCCATATCATTACATAAGTCTTCCATTTCACATGCCACAATTTTGGTGCCCTTGATTAAACAACAATGCTATACATGGTTAAGTAAAATCTAAACTACGAATGATTCTTAGAGCATCAAGTCATATGCATTCATATTATCATTGCATTATCATCCATAACACATATACACAAAAACATTCACACAAAAGCATACATACAAAAGCATCCACACAAAAGCATAACATAAAAGCAAAATTCATGTATATATATATATATATATATAAATATCACAAGTACAATGAATACCTGAAGGCTATATACAACAGAGCACCAAGGATAATATATAAAAAAGTGCATTTAAGAACTATCTAACACCTATAGGAAGACCCCTATGATCCTTATGGAGCCCTAGACCTAGAGCTATTATGCCTAGACTCCCTATACCTAATAAATCTAGATATAGAGAAAGAGGGGCGATATGGACACCCAATGTGGTGCTGCATCAATAGATCCTCCAAATATGGGATGTATCCCTCTCAAGATTGAAGGTATAGTGTATCCTACCTCTAAAAATGGTTCCTCTATGATAGCTCTACTTGGAGCCTCATAATACTATCCTTACCTCTACCTACAGTCATATGTACTTCTAGCTATAACTATAGCCAAGCTATCTCTACATCTTGAGATACTATCTCTACATCTAGATCTACCACCATCTTCTCAAGCCTTATCCACTCCTCCTCACTCTGGACTGGAGGTCTCTCTAGAACCTCCATATCGTCCATGCCACCACCATCACCTCTAATATTTGGAGACTACTCTATTACATCTCTTGCCTACCTCCCTTGATTTCTAGACCACCAATGTCTTTGATGTATGGAAGCCTCATCTACCTCCTCCACGTTGGCCTCATTACCCTCATCTAATGTCTAACTCGGTACCAGTGGTGGCTGTGTAGCAAACCATACATCATACTTAGAATTAGTTCCTGCATCATCCACATCAGGGAGATCTATCTCTTCATTATCCTCATAAGTCACCCGTCATGCCTCCATACAAGGTAGACCTGTCTCATCCCAATGGTGTCTGTACAACATTGATACCTTAGAAATCCCCTATTGTGGACCAAAATTCTATAGAACCCATGAGAATTGGATCAGCTCCACCTCACTCCTATGCCACCCAACCACCCATCTAGCCTACTAAACTCTTCGTAGCTACTCCCTATCACTAGTCCAATTGGCACCTCACCATGGTATCCAATGCACCTGATGAGGTGTTAGCCCTTCCCACAAATCTCTATATTCCTAGCCACTATAGCTAGGATGACTCAAATGGACCTCCTCTGCCACTTTCTACCTCAAAACATAAGTTTACTCCCATTCCACATCTCATTAGGTAAGCCCATAGGTCAAACCACACTAAAGTGCTCCCAACCCCAACATTATAGCAGTATACTACATCCTAGCTCCTTCCACCCTCGCCTCCTCACCTCGTAAAACTTGTGGTATATATAAGCTAGCAGAGCAGATGCCCATGCATACACCTACGGTTCATCAATCATATAGTACACCAGCTTGATTATGTTCCATGGGAACCAACAACCAATGCTATTAGGTGCCACTATGTTGGCCAATAGGAACATGACCAAGGTGGGTAATACCTCCAACTCCTTCTTGGCATACATCACTAAGTACATGATCCCTCCACCCTTCACACTTAGTATTTTATTGATATCCAAATATCTGACTCATCTCGTACTCCCTATCATGTACAACCTCGATATGTAACCCCTCCACCAGTACTTGAAGGATATAGTAGGCATCCTCAAGTGTCACTATTGCCTCACCAGTAGGAAGCTAAAATTCCCCCCTATTTGGATCCCATATATTTACCAAGGCAAAGAGATACCCCTCATATTCCCTCACCACATCAATCTATGCAGCTCCAGCTAGCCCCACAGTATCCAACCAATCCTAATTCTCCTTTCATAGTGCCTTTCTCACCCCTAGTATGAGAGGCAATAATTGATGTCGAGCCTCCAAGATCCTTAACTACAACACAACACATATACAATGCACACACATTAATATCACATTCATTTACATAATTAAAAAAAATACATAAGTTCAAACAAAGCATGCCAAGGACACTTACCTTAGCCACCTGCATCCTTTCTCCTGCTACTGCATTTGCACCGTCCATTGTCATAGCCTCCACTCCACCACACTCCTTCACTCCACCTCACTTATTCACTCACTTACTCTCCTTTAGACATAGCTTCTAGAACTTGTGAATGCAAGAATGAATATGATTTTAACTCTGTATACTATTCATAGCTATTTTTGGTATATTTAATTGCCCATGGGCATTCACATGGTGCATTGAAATGTTGACCAGTGTCTACAGAGTGACAAATTATTACTGGTGTCTGTGCATGATGCAAACGCTAGCCGACATCTAGATTAAAAAATTTATAGAAAGACCAAAATACTCCAAAACATAGCTTACCTCCATAAAATCACTCCACATTGCATCCATACATTCATTTAATCATTATATCATGTTTTATGAAACCAAAAACTGATTTGGGCACTTAATTTTTGCTTGCGACCAAAAGTCATAAAATCACTTTACAAACTCTAAAAACATCTCAAAATGGTTTAAATTTTCATAAAACAACCACATTCATCATTCTAATAATCCACCTCATAATTTCACCATATTTTATGATAACTTAGGTTGATTTGGGCTAGTAACGTTTGTTTGTGATGAAAATAATCATAAAATTATCAAAACTTTGCTTTAAAATTTCTCCAAAACAAGGCAAAATTTCATAAAATCATGCAATCCAATAATCAATGCATTTTTCATCATCACACCTTCATTACAACACCATTTTCATACATCACACATTCCATTTACATTTTTTTCCAAATTCACCTACAATTTCAAGTGAACCTCGTATCTAGTGGTTTATTCTATCTCCTTGGCGATTGTATCGATTGGTTGTCCATGCAATTCGATAAGATGAGTAAATCACCATAAGGAAACTTGTGCATCAAAATTCAACATACTCTTGTTCAAATACAAAATTATTTTGGGTTACACATTTTTCAAGTGAGTCTATCCCTAAGTTAACTTGCTCAAAAAGTTGTCATTGATGGCCTTTTTCATAGGGCTTGAAACACGGATAAAATCACATTTCAAAATTTTATTTTACATTGAAATATTGTCCTTAAATTTACATCAAATATTGTCCTTAAATTTACACTAAACATAGTTCTCCACATTTAGAATCCTCAAACCTCATATTCATTTCATCATCTACAATTATTCCCTCATCAAACCCAACATCATCAAATGCAATATAGTCCATTAAATCATCAAAATATCATCACACCTTGTATTTCACCACCTCATATCCACACAATCATCAAGTAATTCAAGGCTTCCACATACTTGGGAAAGACCCTAGAATTCAAGTATTGCAACAACATATTGATAGCTTGATACAACACACTCTTGGTATGATGAACCAAAAGCCTACTTTAAGATAACTAATCAATCAACCCATTCAATTTTTGGTACCATCACCACCATATCCGGTAGATTTTACAATACCAAAATTTGATAAATTTAAGGGGACTAAGGACCCTAGAGAGCATGTAAGCACATTCATTCACTCATGTTTTAGAATTCAAACTCAATATGCTTTAATGCTCAAAATATTTCCTCAAAAACTGGGAGGAGATGTTGTGGAGTGGTATAACCATTTGCCTCATCATAGTATTTATACATTTGAATAGTTGGTAAACCAATTCCTCAAGATATTTTCCCTCAATGTTCGTAAAAAATCACATTTTCTGACTTATACAATCTTAAGAAATTTGATGATGAGTTAGTCTATGATTTTGGTAACCTTTGGAGGGTTGTTATCACAAAAATACCATTCTCCCTACCATGGAAGATTTAACTCAAATTTTCACCAAGATTTACTTAAAACCCATCTCTTGTTTATTGCAATTGCAACAATACAACTCATTCGAAGAAGCTCTTGCCCAGACTAGCATAATTGAGGAGGTAAAAATCAAAGAAGGTGTGCTAAAGCCTAAAAACAAATAATGGAAAAACAAGGTCCAATCCAAAGGAAGTTATTGTAGCCAAGCTAAGCCAAATCAGACCAATCAAGGAAATCAAGTGAATCAAGTGGTCGTAAGCCAGTCGATAGTGGCTCAACAACAAAAACCACAAAAAAATACATATCAAGTGGTTCCCCTACCACAAAAAATTCAAAATATAGTACCAACTATGGATAATCACCAACATCAAAAATATTGAAGAACACAAGCTTATATTGAGACGAAAGTGAACAATATAAGATCACTTTTTACTTTTCTTTCAAATCAATATTATGCAATGTAGAGATAGCAATATAAATAGTAGTAATCAAAGCAATGCATAAATAACCAGACACAATAGAGACACCAATTTAACGTGGTTCACCCAATGTGGGCTACTCCATAGGGAAAATATTTCATTAAAATTTTCTCAATCAATCTCTTGGGAATCCTTTCCCTATTACAATGTTTATCGACCTTTATCGAAAGGAGACACAAAACCCCTAATAAATTTCATGGATCTCTATCCACAAGAGAACTACTTTCTCCTTAGCTCTAGTTGGTGATATTCTACAGAAACTGCCTCCCCTAATCAATTTCATGGATCTCTATCCACAAGAGAACTACTTTCTCCTTAGCTCTAGTTGGTGATATTCTACAAAAACTGCCTTTCTCCTTAGCTCTAGTTGGTGATATTCTATCCACAAGAGAACTACTTTCTCCTTAGCTCTAGTTGTCTAATGGATCTCTATCCACTAAAGACTCCTATCGTCACTACCTTGGCTAATGGATCTCTATCCACTAAAGACTCCTATCGTCACTACCTTGGCTAATGGATCTTTATCCACTGGATACTGTCATCCTCTATACTCTATCACCTCTAAAGCTTACTTTTTTATCTGTCTTAAATTTACTCTAAACATAGTCCTTCGGTCTAGCATAAATCTGCTCAATCTCTATCTTTGGTCTGGCACAAACCTGTACTCAAATCTGCACCAAACTCTATCCTCAAATCTGTACTAAACACGATCCTTTGATCTAGCACAAATCTGATCAATCTTTGTCTCTAGTCTGGCACAAACTTATCCTCAAATCTACACCAAAATATATCCTGAAATCTTCCCTAAACACAATCCTTCATTCTAGCACAAATCTATCCTTAAGCCTTAACACAAAGCTTGAATCAATCACAAATCAACACTATTGGATCTGCACCAAACATTAACTCAATATTTGAACAAATAAATCAATCAAATATGCTCACAAGCCTTCTCAAAGACTTGTATCAAATATTCTTTGTAAGCTTCCACAAAAGCTCACACTAATCTATCCATAAGTCATCTCTAGAACTTGTCCAGTATGCTCAACAATATCTATCTTCAAATATATATTGTAAGCTTCCATAAAATCTCACACTAATTTATATACAAGTCCTCTCTAGAACTTGTCTCAAATTTGCTCAAAAAATCCTCATTAAAACTTGTCCAATCTCATAGAAACATAAAGAGAATTGTTAGAGACTCAATATGCTTCACATTTACAACAATACTCAATCACTTTCAGTCTCTCTTTTTACCATAGAAACATATAGAAAAATTTTAGAGACTCAATAAATTTCATACTTACAACAATGCTCGATCTCTTTCTCAAAATAATTTAGAATATAGAGAAATTTGTTTCATATAACTAGAACTATCACTTCAACACTTCTACTTGACTAGGTTCAATCAACTCTATTCAACCAATCACTCAATGAAATATTCCTTGCTCACAAACCCTAGTCCAAACTCATGAACACTCACTCAAATGTTTCCAACAATAATTTTCAACCAATCTCACATAACAATGATACTCATAATATTTGCAAACCCTAGTTCAAGTTCTTCACTCAATTAGTCACTTCAACAACAATGCTTATCAAGTAATATCACATAACAATGATGCTCATGATCTTTGTAAATCCTAGTTCAAGTTCTTCACTCAACCAGTCACTTCAACAACAATGATTATCAAACAAGGTTACTATCTTTAACCTCTATTCTAGAAAACCTTAAAGCATTATTTCAAAACACACTCAACAATGCTTACCAACCAATCCTTTTCACTCCAACTTAGCATTCATAACATTCAACAAACACTCACTAGAAATATGTGCCCATACCTTTTTAATTGATGAAGAAGTATCTTCAAAACCTGTATCAAAATAGCCAAACCTTCTTGTGCCAATTCAAATTTAGATAACAATAATTTTATCTCAAAAATATTCACAAGGATATTCTTCTTGATCAAAAAGTACAATAAAATTTAATCTAAATTTTACACCTTATAACTCCCTCTAACTTTATAACCACTCACAAATATCAAGGATATAACACTTTACCACTTAAATTCCCCTTACCAAAATTAAGCACAAATTAATTATCAACACCTTATAACTCCCCTTAAAACCTTATAAAATAAAATTATTTTAAACTTTAGGGCATATCTTTATTTCTCCGAAAATTCTGATGCTAACTCAAAAAGAGCATACCTTTGTCTTTTCCCCAAAAGGGGGTTTGACAGATTTTGAACCACTGCCTCCCAACCACCTAGCACCTTAGCACTTTCATGCCCACCACGTGGGCTATAGGCACCCACGAGAAGGAAGGGAAGCTTCCTTCCTCTTATATCCTTCATCCTTTGTCGACTTTACCAAAAATCACTCACGCGGATTCAAACCTCTGCCAATAATTGCTCCTTGCACTTTTCTTCCACCATGGTTGCCAATTGCGCTACTCGTGCTTGGTGACCAAGGCACCTTCCTCGGTGGATGTTGTTCTTTCACCTACCACTTGGAACTTTCAAAGCCAATGAAAACCTTCTTCCTTCTACAGATGATTCACACGTTTTTCCTTTGCATACCACATGATTAGTTCAAATGCATGTTAGTCTTTGGGCTAAGGTGGAGGACTCCCTTTTATACACGCTTTGCCATATGACTCCCACGTCGGCACTCGATGATCGAATTCAAAAATTCAAATTTCAACTTTAATAACCCACCTTAGGGTTATTAAAATAACCAAAAATTAATATATAATTAATATAAAAATTAATTAATAATTAATTTAAATAACTTATAAGTTAAGTAAATTAATTAATAAATTAATTTATAATAAAATTATATTAATTAATTTATAATTAACTTAAATTTCCTTATATAATATTATAAGGAAATATTATAATATTATTTGCTTGGGCTTCTTTGCACCTTGAACCTTATCTTGACCTCCTAGAACCAGATATGATAAACTAAAAAGGGACTCTCCTTTTGCACTAATTGGAGAACCTAAAACTAATGCTACCCACTGAAATTGCCACTAACTGGTGTTGAAATATTGACATAAATGACCACTCACTCTTGAAATAAATGACAACTCATCTACTCAAAATGTCAAACAATCTCCCCCTTTATCATTGATGGCAACCCAAATTCCTTTTACCAAAACTTGGTCATTTTCCTGTTCTACTCTCCTTGGGAAATTGCTCCCCCTGACTCAGTGCTCTCTCCTTAAACCAAATCTCTCCTCCTTACTCAAATCTCTTCCCCTTTGACATAAATGGCAAAGGATCACCTTTGGGGCTCGGGGTTAAGAATGAGTCTCTTAGCTTAGTCCCACCACCTCCTCTTGAGGTGATTAATTCTGGGGTGGGAGGTATTTCTACTCCCAGCATACACTGCTCTTTACCTTTGTCCTCTTTCCTTCTCATCTGATCCTTTTGATTCCTTTGACTTTTCTTGTTCGCGTCCATGTTCCTATTCCTATTCATGTCCATATTCCTATTCCTATTCCTTTTATTTTTCATGTTCATGCTTGGTTTTGGAATGTCTGCTCTTCACCACTTTGTTGTATGCCCATCATTATTGCACTTAGAACACTTAATGTTATTATTCCTTGGAGGTGCAAATATATTGGGATTTCTCCTGGTGAAGCCATATCTTTTCCTATCATAAACCCTATAATTCATTTCCTTGTGATCAAACTGATTACATGAGTAGAAATACCCATGAAATAACTGCCTGTTCCTGAAGTTCCCATATTCTTGTCTTTTATGTGTCCTGCACTGTGAAGCCTTGTGACCAAATATGTGACATGAGACACATCATCCATTGAAATTTCTTAGCCTTGACCTTATTGGTCTCTTAGTCTCTTTTGCCCTGTTTTGATTCCTATTCCATATGTTTCTTGTTTGTGTATTGTTCCTTTTCTTATTGAAATTTCTATTGTCCAACTAATCCTCAGAAGTCTCACTTTCTCTCACACTGTCTTCTTCTAAAGTTTTTTCTTCTTCAAAACTTGAGGTTGACTCCTCTTCTTGTTTCTTTTATACATGTTCAAAGCTAAGACATATCTTGCTTGATGTAGGCTTTTATGACTTGATAATCTTATCCAGATTCTTTGAGCTCCTATCAAATTTGTGTAGCTTATATTTAGATGTCTCTACTTCTTCCCTTAGTAGATTTACTTTTTGTTATAATATTTCATATTCTAAGACCTTTTCTTCTAACTTGTCCTTAAACTTATTTGTCTTAGCTATTGACTTATTTAGATCCTCTATAATTTTTCCTCCCTCTTCATCAAATTCTTAAAATTGAAGCTCAAGTTGGGAGTTTTGCTTTCTTACCTTCTTTAAAGTTTTAAGAGCATAAATAAGCTCTCCCTCAAGATCAACTTCTTATTTTTCTAATTCTTCCTCTATTTGTTTGCCTTTGAAAATATCTTCATTCTTTTCTGAATTGTCTTCTATAGGATCACCTCCCTCTTATTTTAGTACCATTAGAATATTCTCTTTTGGTCCTTCAAGTGTATCCTCATATTCATCATCATTGAAACCGAAACCATTCTTTGTACAACTATCTTCAAGATGTCCAAAATTACCACATCTAAAATACTTGAGAATTATTGGTGACCTTTTCTTAACTTCTTGTTTTTCTTCTATCAGAAACAAAACTTCATATTTATCATTATCTGAGAAACTATTTTCACTATCACTTGAGTACTTACTTGCCTTGTCTGCATAGTATCTCCTCTTTTGTCTTTGAAAGAACTTCTTTTCTTGTTTGCCTTGTCCATCCTTACCTTTCTTTTGGTACCTATTTTTTTTTTATTCCTTATTTTTATGATCTTGTTTTTCTTCACCATTGCTTTTCCTGGCTTCTTGACAATTAGTTGCATAGTGATCATACTTTCCAAAATTGAAACATTATAACAAATTTTACATCTTTAAATCTTCTTGAACCCTTATTCTTTCTACCATAATTTGCTTCTTAATCATTGGATGACTCATTGCTTGAATCTGACTTCTTACCCTTTGTCTTCTTAGTAGCTTTGAAGGATGCTTCCTTTCAGATATTAGGTTTCTCTTTTGTTCTTAACTCAAAAGTTGTAATAATACCAAGTAACATATCTCTTGTCAAAGAATCACCATATTTTGATTCCTCTATAGCAAAAATATTTTCACTAAATATTTTTGGAATAGATCTTAAGATCTTATCATAAAAATCTTCTTCAATCTCAAGTGCAAGTCCTTACATGGCATTAGCAACCTCATATACATGAAGTAGATAAGTACTAATGTTTTCCTCGTACTTCATTTTTAAATCTTCAAATTATCCTTTGAGATTTCGTATCTTTGAATTTTTTACACTTTTATCTCCTTCATATATTCTTTGCAACTTATCCCAAATTGCCTTTGTTGATTTGTAATGCATAACCTTTATGAATTTTGTTCTATGCAAGCCTCTCAAAATTGCATTCATTGCTGTTGAATTGTAATGATGTAGAAGCTTACCATATTTATCTGTAGGTGGAGTAGTTGGTAGTGTGTATCCATTTTCAACTGCTTTCCATATTTCATTTCGAAGTGCCATTAGGTGAATCTTCATTCTTATACTCCAAAATATATAATCGCTTCCATAAAATACTGGTGTTTAATTATATGAGGACCCATTCTTAAAATCCATTGTGTTCTTGAAAGCTTTTCCTTAAAGTTGTTAAACTCTTTTGAAATAACCGCTCTGATACCACTTGAAGAACATAATCTTATACTGAGGGGGGGATGAACAATATAAGATCACTTTTTACTTTTCTTCCAAATTAATATTATGCAATGTATAGATAGCAATATCAACAATAGTAATCAAAGCAAAGCACAAATCACCACACACAATAGAGACACTAATTTAACGTGGTTTACCCAATGTGGACTACTCCACGGAGAAAATATTTCACTAAAATTTTCTCAATCAATATCTTGGGAATCCTTTCCCTATTACAATGTTTATGGACCTCTATCCAAAGGAGACACCAATCCCCTAATCAAGTTTATGGATATCTATCCACAAGAGAACTCCTTTCTCCTTAGCTCTAGTTGGTGATCTTCTAGAAGAACTATTGCCTCCACTACATTCGCTAATGGATCTTTATCCACTGAAGACTCATGTTCTCACTGCCCTCACTAATGGATCTCTATCCACTAGAGAATATCATCCTCTATACTCTATCACCTCCAAAGCTTACTCTTTGCTTTGTCTTAAATCTGCACTAAACGCAGTCCTTCGGTCTAGCACAAATTTGCTCAATATTTGTCTCTAGTCTGGCACAAACCTATCCTCAAATCTGCACCAAAATTTATCCTTAAATTTGCACTAAACATAGTTCTTCGGTCTAGCACAAATATGCTCAATCTCTATCTTTGGTCTGGCACAAACTTGTCCTCAAATCTGCACTAAACACAGTCCTTCTGTCTAGAACAAATATATCCTCAATATCTATCCTCAAGCCTTAACACAAATCTTGACTCAATCACAAATCAACACTACTGGATCTACGCCAAACCTTAACTCAAGGTATGAACAAATCAATCAATAAAATCTGCCCACAAGCCTTCTCAAAGACTTGTCTCAAATTTGCTTTGTAAGCTTCCACAAAAGCTCACACTAATCTATCCACAAGTCCTCTCTAGAACTTGTCCAATCTGCTCAAAAATATTTGTCTTAAAATCTGTATTGTAAGCTTCCACAAAAGCTCACACTAATATGTCTACAAGTCCTCTCTAGAACTTGTCTCAAATCTGCTCAACAAGTCCTCACTAAAACTTGTCCAATTTCATAGAAACATAAAGAGAATTGTTAGAGACTCAATATGCTTCACATTTACCACAATGATCAATCACTTTCAATCTATATTTTTACCACAAAAACATATAAAGAATTGTTAGAGATTCAATATATTTTATACTTACAACAATTCTCAATCTCTTTCGCAAAACAATTCAGAATATAGAATAATTTATTTCACAGAACTAGAACTATGACTTCAACACTTCCACTTGACTAGGTTCAATAAACTCTACTCAACCAATCACTCAATGAAATAATCCTTGCTCACAAACCCTATTCTAAACTTATGAGCACTAACTCAAATATTTCCAACAATGCTTATCGACCAATATCACATAACAATGATACTCATGATATTTGCAAACCCTAGTTCAAATTATTTACCCAATCAGTCACTTCAACAATAATGCTTATCAATTAATCTCACATAACAATGATACTCATGATCTTTGCAAACCCTAGTTCAAGTTTTTCACTCAACCAATCACTTCAACAACAATGCTTATCAAACAAGGTTACTCTCTTTAACCTCTATTCCATAAAACCTTGAAGCATTAATTTAAAACAAACTCAACAATTCTTACCAATAAATCCTTTTCACTCCAACTTAGCATTCATAACATTCAAAAAACTCTCACTAGAAAGATGTACCCTTACCTTTTTGATTGATGAAGAAGTGTCTTCAAAACCTGTCTCAAAATAGCCAAACCTTCTTGTGCCAATTCAAGTTTAGATAACAATAATTTTATCTCAAAAATATTCACAAGGATATTCTTCTTGATCAAAAATTACAATAAAATTTAATCCAAATTTTACACCTTATAATTCCCTCTAACTTTCTAACCACTCACAAATATCAAGGATATAACACTTTACCACTTAAATTCCCCTTACCAAAATTAAGCGCATAAAATAATTATCAACACCTTATAAATCCCCTTAAAACCTTATAAAATAAAAATATTTTAAACTTTAGGGCATATATTTATTTCTTAAAAAATTCTGGTGCTAACTCAAAAAGAGCATACCTTTGTCTTTTCCCCAAAATGGAGTTCGGTGGGTTTCGAACCGTCATCTCCTAATAACCAAGTGCCTTAGCACTTTGGTGCCCACCACGCGGGCTATAGGCACCCATGAGAAGGAAGGGAAGATTCCTTGCTCTTATCTCCTTTGTTCGTTGTCAACTTTACCGAAAAGCACTCACGCGGATTCGAACCTCTACCAATCGCTGCTCCTTGCACTTTACTTCCGCCATGGTTGCCAACTGTGCTACCCGTGCTTGGTGACCAAGGCACCTTCCTCAGTGGATGTTGTTATTTTGCCTACCACTTGGAACTTTCAAAGCCAATGAAAACCCTCTTCCTTCCATAGATGATTCACACATTTTTCCTTCGCATACCACATGATTAATTCAAATGCATGTTAGTCTTTGGGATAAGGTGGAGGACTCCCTTTTATACATGCTTTTCCATATGACTCCCACGTCGATGCTCAATGGTCAAATTTGAAAATTCAAATTTTGACTTTAATAACCCACCTTAGGGTTATTAAAATAACCATAAATTAATATATAATTAATATTAAAATTAATTAATAATTAATTTAAATAACTTATAAGTTAAGTAAATTAATTAAAAAATTAATTTATAATAAAATTATATTAATTAATTTATAATTAATTTAAACTTCCCTGTATAATATTATAAAGAAATATTATAATATTATTTGCTTGGGCTTCTTCTTTGCACCTTGGACCTTATCTTGACCTCCTAGAATCAGATCTAATCAACTAAAAATAGAATCTCCTTTTGCACTGATTGGAGAACTTGAAACTGATGCTGCCCACTAAAAACTACCACTGACTGATGCTGAAATCTTGACATCAATGACCACTCACTCTTGACATCAATGAAAACTCATCTACTCAGAATTTCCAACAAATTTATTTGATAAAATCTCCACTACACGCCCTTATCCAAATCATATGCTTCCATATTTCACAAGTTGTATGACACAAATCAGATTGCCTTACCTAATATCAAACCAGATGATCCTACCAAGCGTAGCAGAATCTATAAAGAATATTTATTTTGTCCTTATCATCGATAAAATGAGCATGACATTAATAGTTGCTACACATTCAAATATATAGTGCAAGACCTAATTGACTTAGGGGTCATCAAGGTTGATAGTACCTTAGCTCAACAAGATTATAACCTTGGTATCTATCAAACACCACTTCCCCATCATGAAGAAGTGCAATCAATGATAGGAGCGTCAAACACCAACACTCCTCCTAATCAAGTAAACCATGTGCAACAATACCAAGGTTTGTGGGTGTTATTCATGTAGTCACCCAAGGTAAAAAATGCACTACCAATCAATAAAATGCACAACATTCAATATCCCATAGCACATCAGGCAAGTGTGTCTCCTCAACCTTCCAATTCATCATCTTCAGTAATTATTTCCAACCAATTCACATTCCAAGACATATATCTCTACCCACTCATCTTTCCAATCATCCACCAAGGCCAATCATCTCTCTAAGTAGCTAGCTAACCACTAGTATTAAAATAGCTTCAAAAAAACTATCTATTTATGAGATAATTCAACAATATACCCCATATCATGAGGCCTTAATGGATATTCAAAAATATATTAAAATACAATCTCACGATACTAATGTCTTTAGAAATTTTATGGGAAGTATTCTAACATGTGTGGATCCTTCCATTACATTCTATGATTTTGAAATCAAATCAATATCATCAAAATTGGTGGACCCTCCATTACACATCATGGATCAAATTGATAGGAAGCCATTCAAACAAGTTTTTATTGATACCAGCTCCTCCATCAATATCATCACCACTTTTTCTCTTCAACATATTAATATTCCACCATCTCACATAACCAAATCCACCTTCATCTTGAAAGCATTCAATGATGCTCTCTGTTCCATAGTTGACACTATTGTTTTACCCATCAAAGTGGGGGTAAAAACATTGCACATAATGTTCCACATATTGGAAGGGTCCATGACATACAATGTACACCTTGGATGCCCCTATATTAGGGAAATAAGATGTGTCCCCTCTATACTTCATCAATGTTTAAAATATGTACATGAGGGATAAATTCATTACATACCAACGAACGTCGAACCATTTAAGTATTGCAATTTTATTTCAAATCCCTATGAATCCACTCTTCCATATACTCACCTTTTCTTGACCCCATCAACCACATCATCCACTACACCATCCACCTCTTCGTCCAAAGTTCACATTCTTGAGGAAATCCCCATCTCTACATCACATCAAGCTTCTATCTCCATGCCCTCATCTTCATCACCACCTACTACATGTACATGTAGTCAAGCCCAATCCACATTGTCCACATCATCAAAATCAACATCCTCCATTATTATTCCTTCCACATAATCACCCATTTATCAAATACCTCATCCTAATCCACCTTCATCCGCATCAAATTATGTTTCACAAGTTGAATTAATGGATTGTGAGATGCCATTCTAGTTTATACCTCTCCCATTATCAAAGCCACAAGCCAATCATGAGTCTTCTACATACACTTCCAAATCCATTTCCACATCCACTTCCACATCATCCCAAGTTGCGGTCCACCTCACTAATCTTGGCATTGGTGAATACATGGTCCAATACATTACTGTCACACCGCTTAACATCCAAACTTATAGGGATTACGATCACCCACATGATCCACCCTTATCCATAGGAGAGGTGTACAACATGGGTTCAATTCCTAACAACATCAATTTTATTTATGGAGGGATTGATTCATCATCCAATCCTTCTTCCTTTGATGAACCCAAAAAACCAATAGTTACCAACATACAACACATGTTGGGTTTTCCATATCGATAGTTTCATCAAGTAAATTGGAAAGAATATGGCCTAGTACAACATAAACAAGGAATGCATGAGCTCATCGATACTCCATATCGAGAAGTGCATGACCGTTCAGGTTTAGGCTATCACTCTCATTCTTCCACTTCTTCTTTTGAACAAGCCTTTCAAAATCTCCATTTGAATTTATAAGAAGAAACCCATCACACTGATGACTTTGAGTAGGAAATCTATGAAGAATGCAATTCTATGTCGATAGCTTCTGATGAATCTAATGAGGAATCGACACCCACTATTCCATTCACCAAATATTATGAGTATTACTTTAGAATATTCTCCATCCATCAACCCATATTTCGCTTGCTTCTTCCACAAGAGCGAGTTGAACCAACCGGTGAACCACCTCCACTTCATTAATCCACCTCACCGGACAACAATTTTGTAATATATGTACATAAAAAAAAATCAAAAACACAAAAAATTCAAAAAAAATATTAAAAATAAAAAATAAAAATCATCATTACATTGCATGTGCATGGCTTTTTGCCTGTTGTATTTATTGAGGAACTTATAGGCTTTCCAGTCTAGAAGGAGTCAAAGAGACCGAACCACTTAACATCATCCACTTGAGAGCATTCTATGCTTAATGTGATTTTTATATATGTATATATACATGGCTAATACACAAAAATAACATTACATTTCACACATTATATTTTACACCTTGCATTTCATACATTGGATTGCATATATTACATTTCACAAATTTTATTTCATACATTGCATTCACATCTTCACTATATTAGGGATCATTTATTTAGTTTAGATAATAATTGGTCCAATAAAGTCATGTTTCCTTAATCAAGGGCACCTTCAAATCATCATTACACCATTCCATAAAGTCTAATTGTCATTTGTAAGTTACATTTCCATAATCCCTATGTATTTTCGGTCACTCAGCCACTCCTAGTGTTTCTAGAAATCTCCAATACATGTCGAGTTTTCTTTAGGACCAAGACACATTTTCACTAAGAAAATCTTGATTTCTAGGAATTGACTCTAACACTCTTGAACCAAACACAATCACGCATCTTAAAACATCTTGTTTCAAAGAGGGATAACACCATGATTGGGTTAAACCTTGAAGTGAAAAATATGTTCCTTGTTTGTCCTATTATGCACATAGTCCAAAAATAAAAAATAGTGGTTTTCACGACTATCACAATTATCTCCAAACAAAAGAATAAGTAGTAAGGATAGGGTAAAATTATCATCACACTTCGATTGAGAATCTGACTCCCCAAAGCTCTAAATATTTTACACATCACACACCATAGATCCTCAAGTTGTAATGATAGAACTATATTTCTAGTCATACGGTTAGGTAGTTTGAATCCCCAAAGCTTAGAGATCATATTCTTGGACTATGGAGCTAATCTCCATTGGGGCTATAGATGCTTGACTAGTAGTGGAGTATGCTCATGTGTGGTGACACATCTCTCTTGAAGAGACCTATGACCACACATATGGACATGCTAGCTTCTTGGTCTTCTCTATGATAGATTTCATCTCAATTTACTCAATATTTTATAAATGAACTCACTTGCACACACATCGGTTTTTGATTACTTCGAGTCATTACCACACTCATGATTTGGTATATGAATACATTGCACACACATTTTGTATTAGATAAATTAGACAAAAATTTAGTGAGTTTGTTTGAGATCACTAGTAGGTCTAAGTCTCTAAAAAACAGACAATTTTCCATATCAACATTCATAGCAACATCCATATCAATATTCCATATCAACATCCATATCATTACATAAGTATTCCATTTCACATACCACCATTTTGGTGCCCTTGATTAAACAACAATGCTATAAATTATTAAGTAAAAAATAAATTATGAATGATTCTTAGAGCATCAAGTCATCTACATTCATACACATTATCATTGCATTATCATCCATCACACATATACACAAAATCATTCACACAAAAGCATAAAATCCATGTCTATATATATAAATATCACAAGTACAATGAATACCTGAAGGCTATACACAATGGATCACCAAGGCTCATATACAAAAAAGTGCATCTAAGCACTATCTAACACCTATAGGAAGACCCCTATGACCATGATGGAGCCCTAGACCTAGATCCACTATGCCTAGACTCCCTATACCTAACAAATCCAGATATAAAGGAAGAGGGACGATCTGGAAACCCAATGTGGTGTTGCATCAATAGATCCTCCAAATCTTGGATATATCCCCCTCAATATTGAAGATCTAGCATATCCTAACTTTGAAAATGGTTCATCTATGCTATCTCTACTTGGAGCCTCACAATACTATCCTTACCTCTACCTACAACCATATGTACCTCTAGCTATACCTGTAGCCAATCTATCTCTACATCCTGAGATGATATCTCTACATCTTGATATACCACCATTTGCTCAAGCCTTATCCACACCTCCTCACTTTGACTTGGGGGTCTCTCTATAACCTCCTCCATATCATCCACTCCACCACCAAAACCTCCAATATTTGGATATTGCTCTATTACATCTCTTGCCTAGCTCCCTCAATTTCTACACCACTGATGTCTTCGATGTTTGGAAGCCTCATCTACCTCCTCTATGTTGGTATTATTACCCTCATCCTCATTACCCACATCCAATGTCTAACTCGGTACCAACAGTGGTTGTGCAGTGAACCATACATCATACTCAATGGTAGTCCCTACATCATCCACATCAGGGAGATCTATCTCCTCATTATCCTCATAAGTCACCTGCCATACCTCCATACAAGGTAGACCTGTCTCATATCGATGGTGTCTGTACAACACTAGTACCTCAGTAATCCCCTATTATGGCCTAGAATTCTATAGCACCCATGAGAATTGGATCAAATCCATCTCACTCCTATGCCACCTAACCACATATATAGCCTACTAAACTCTTTGTAGTTACTCCCTATCACTAGTCCAATTGGCACCTCACTATGGTATCCAATGCACCTGATGAGGTGTTAGCCCTTCCCATAGATATCTATATTTCTATCCACTACAGCTAGGATAACTTGACTGCACCTCCTCAGCCACTCGCCACCTCAAAACATAAGGTTGCTCCCATTCCACATCTCATTAGGTAAGCCCACAGGTCAAGCCACACTGAAGTGCTCCCAACCCCAACATTATAGCAGTATACTACATCCTAGCTCCTTCCACCCTCACCTTCTCACCTCATAAAACTTCTGGTATAGCTGATCTAGCAGATTATATGCCCATGCATACAATTGAGGCTCATTAATCATATAGTACACCAGCTTGATCATGTTCCATGGGAACCAACAACCAATTATATTAGGTGCCACTATGTTGGCCAATAGGAACATGACCAAGGTGGGTAATACCTCCAACTCCTTCTTGGCATACATCACCAAGTACATGATCCCTCCACCCTTCACAATCATAGTACTCCATTGATCTCCAAATATCTGACTCATATCATACTCCCTATCATGTCCAACCTCGATATGTAACCCCTCCAACAGTACTCGAAGGATGCAATAGGCATCCTCAAGTGTCACTATTGCCTCACCAGTAGGAAGCTAAAAGGTCCCCCTATTTGGATCCCATATCTCTACCAAGGTAGAGAGATACCCCTCATATTCCCTCACCACATTAATCTGTGTAGCTGAAGCTAGCCCCACAGTATCCAACCAATATTAATGCTCCTTTCATAGTGCCTTTCTCACTCCTGGTATGAGAGGCAAGAACCGATGTCGAGCCTTCAAGATCCTCAACTACAACACAACACATATACAATGCACACACATTAATATCACATTCATTTACATAATTAAAAAAAATGCATAAGTCCAAAAAAAGCATGCCAAGGGCACTTACCTTAGCCACCCGTATCCTTTCTCCTGCTACTACATTTGCACCCTCCATTGCCATAGCCTCCACTCCACCACACTCCTTCACTCCACCTCACTTCTTCACTCACTTAATCTCCTTCAAACGTAGCTTCTATAACTTGTGAATGCAAGAATGAATATGATTTTACCTCTGTATACTATTCATACCTATTTTTGGTATGTTCAATTGACCATGGGCATTCACATGGTGCATTGAAATGTTGACCAGTGTCTACAGAGTAAAAAATTCTTATCGGTGTTTGTGTATGATGCGAACGCTAGCTGACATCTGGATTAAAAAAATTATAGAAAGACCAAAATACTCCAAAACATAACTTACCTTCATAAAATCACTCCACATTGCATCCATACATTCATTTCATCATTATATCATATTTTATGAAACCAAAAAATGATTTGGGCACTTAATTTTTGCTTGCGACCAAAAGTCATAAAATCGCTTTACAAAATCTAAAACATCTCAAAATGGTTTGAATTTCCATAAAACAACCACATTCATAATTCTAATCATCCACCTCATCATTTCACCATATTTTGTGATAACATATATTTATTTGGGCTAGTAATGTTTGTTTGCGACCTAAAAAGTCGTAAAATTATCAAAACTTTGCTTTAAAATTGCTCCAAAACAAGGCAAAATTTCATAAAATCATGCAATCCAATCATCAATGTATTTTTCATCATCACACCTTCATTCCAACACCATTTTTATACATCACACATTCCATTTACATTTTTTGCCAAATTCACCTACAATTTCAAGTGAACCTCGTATCTAGTGGTTTATTCTATCTCCTTGGCGATTGCATCGATTTGTTGTCCATGCAATTTGGTAATATGAGTAAATCACCATAAGGAAACTTTCCCATAAACATTCAACATCCTCTTATTCAAATACAAAATAGTTTTGGGTTACTCATTTTTTAAGTTAGTCTATTCCTAAGTTAACTTGCTCAAAAAGTTGTCATTGATGGCCTTGTTTGTAGGGCTTGAAACATGAATAAACTAACATTTCAATATTTTCTTTTACATTGAAAGTCATCACAGAGACAAGACTTACCTAGGTTAATTTGTTCCATTTGAGGGAATTATCCTACAGTCACTAGATGGCTCTCCAAGGGTTGACTCTTTTTTCTTTTTATGCATTTTCATCACTTCACATTTCAATGATGCCAATTGGCATGTTTTCCAATAGCATGGAATCAACCCAAAATTGGGGCAAATAAATTTTATTTTGAGTTCCCACATCAGGATATAATTCATTTACATCATTCATCATACATCTACATTTGAAAAAATACCTTTTCTATTGGGACAAAAATAGAATTCACTTACATCTACACTTACAAAAACCCCTTTCTCCGTTGGGGCAAAAATAACATCAATTTACATAATTCTTATCATCCATTTTTACATCATTCATATCATTCACATTTACATCATACACTTACACTTACACTAGTCACCTGCCATCAAGTTTGAACATTACCCCTTACCGTCACCATGGCATCCCTTGTTTTTATCGTTGCAAAACCCTCACGAACTAGATCTAGTTTTGTTTCACTTCCATCCACCCCCGAATACCACCTAGAGATCAAATAATGCTTCTAAGCATTTTTAGAACACTGTTAAGTGTTTGGAGCCATCATCGAATGCCCTTGGATGTTTCCCACAATAGATTTTTAGTCCATAAGCCCTTGGATGCTTTCAAAAATTTGCATGATTATCAAACATAAATGCAGGAGTATACATTAGTATTAACAAGGTAAAATATTTGTTGCATTTATTTATGTTCTTACATTTCTATTTATAGTTCCATTTTACAGCATTTAAGGTTCATAGGTTTTATCTTTCAGAGGGTCTCACACAATGGAGCCCTCGCAGGTACTATTAACTCTTCTATATTATTTTCTATTTGTAGGTGCAGGAATCACATTTCTAGAATTTGTTGTAGATAGGATGGTCTTGTAGGGATAGACAATACCACCCACACACACACTTGTTTGAATCAAGGATGGACTAGAAGACACCAGTTGTTCATTGAACTAGGGTTTCATTGAATCAAAAGTATTTGTAACCCCATATTGGGGCACATATATTGTAAAACTCAGAGATCTACCTATATCAATAAATATTATTTATTTTGTGTATTCCATGGTGTCATTGTGCTTTTATACTTTTTCTTTGTATTGGTGTTGTTTTTTTTTGGTTTACAATATTAAATTTAAAAGTTTTTTAAAGTTTAATAAGTTAATTTATTTAAAGGTTATTTTTTGACATAACCCACCTTATGACAGACCATGCAACTAGTCAATACCAGGTCTTGTCCTATGTGTCAGTGACTTGACAAGTTGCTAAAGGTATCTAGGGTGGTGGTCTAATGGTGGCCAACTAGTAGCTAAGTGGAGACTAGACAGTAGCCATTAGTGGCTTGTCGACAGTAGTGTGATGACTGACAATAGCCCTTGAGGTTGGGTGGTTTGGTAGGGGGGCCTCGAGCCTCTCCCATGCCCATTATATTTTTAATAATAAAATAATATTAAAAAAAATGTATGGTAGGCCTATACCCATCTATTTTTATTTTTTTTTAATTTGGTGGCAGGGTCCATAGAACCCCCTTTTTTTAATTTTTAAAATTAAAGGTATTTGAATATTTTTTTGGCAAAATAAGTTGTAGTTTATTCTTATGTTTTGCAAAATTACTTCTATAATCATACTAACATATTTGTGCTTTTAGTCATGGCCTCTAACAATATTGCTAGCTTTACCCCTAAGCATATTCTTGAAGGGACAAACTACCATATAGGATGATGGTGGAATACCAAGCGAGGTAACTTTGGAAGATCATGAACAAGGAGGAGCCACAACCCCAAAATGGAAGAGCACTTGAATCATGGAATGTAAAAAATCAACAAGCCCTTTCTATGTTATTTAGGGTTGTAAGTGATGACATATTAGTACATATTTCTAATTTTTCTTTTGTATATGAAACATGGGATGAGTTAAAAACCATGTTCACAGGGTCAAACATGGGTAAAAAGTTTTCTCTTCTTTCAAAATTTCTTAACACAAAAATATCATGTGAAAAATCTATTGTAATATACCTAGCTAAAATGAGGGAAATTAGGACACAACTACTTGCATGTAGTTGTGAATGGGTGAATGAAAAGCTCTTATGCTTCATTGTACTTAGAAATATCACTAAAAAGTTGAAGGACTTTGTAAAGGTCCTCAATATGAGATTTGATCAAGAAGAAAATATACCTACACTAGCTAAGCTCTCCAACCTACTTGTTCACCATGAAGAAACCATCAAGCTACAATAAGGTTCAAAGGTAAGGACCCTAACTAGTTTTATTGCCTTGAATATTCATAAAGGTAATAAACCTAGAAAGTGGAACAAAGGCAACTACTTTAAAGGTAAGAATCAAACTAGTTCTTCAAAACCTAAGTTTGAAAAGAAATCAAAGAGCAATAATCCTAAATTTAATGGTAATTGTAACTTTTATGGTATTTTTGACCACAAAGAAAATGATTGTTACAATAAGAATGCAACCTCCAAAAACATAAAGAGAAATAAGGGAGGTAAGCAAACTAACAATGTTGCTTTAGTTCATGCATTGACTTCTATTCATGATAAAATAGACCATAATTTAGGATGCATTAATAATATGACTAATTATAAGTCATATTTTACTTCATTAAACTTAGATTACAATGATGTAGTCACTATTGGGAACAATTCCCAAATTATTGTAGAATTGGCAATGTTAAGATAGGTACAAAAGCATATAATTATGTTTTTTTTATTCCTAATCTTGCAACTAACCTAATTTTTGTAAGGCAATTAGTTTATCAAGGAATACGCATTCAATTTTGAGACAATAGGTGCATCGTCAAAAACAATGTGGGAGAGATTGTTGGAGAAGATATGCTTTTCAAGAACTTGTATGTATTCTCTCCACATCAAATTTTAGGTAGACATTGCCTTTCCATGTATGTTGACAATAATTCTAAATTGTGGCATAATATATTAGGGCATATAAACTATAGAAGTATGATTGATATATTTAACAAAAACATGGTAATTGGTCTTCCTAAAATTGAATTTGATGGAGGACTTTGTGAGGCTTGCATTTTATCCAACTAACTTGACATATTTAAGATGCAAAAGCAATCTCTTTAAAGTCTACGAAGTGATTGGAAATATAGTAGGCCTCAAGTTGTTGAAGCCAAGTGTCCACGACATTGGTATGGCCTGAGAAGACTGAAATATCTATATTGGTTTGCACCTTCTGAGGATTGTGGCTCTAGAATAATCTAGGGTTGATAGTTGAGGATGGGGCTTCCAAACTGATCATGCGATCCTAAAACTACCCAAAGAGTGTGTTCCTTTGTTCTTCAAAGTCTTGTGTCTTGGTATCTAGTTTCTTTTTTTTTAAACATGGTGGAATCAGTAACCACCATGGTTATCTGCACTGTCTGCCCCTATAACCACCATGCTGCATCATTGTAAACCTTTTACACCACTGAAAGCACAAGGAATATGGAAAATAATTCAGTTAGGCGAGGCCCAGGATTTGAACCTTGGACATCCGTACCCCTTACGAGGTTTTGTAGAACCAATTAGTTTCTCCCTTTTTGATGTTCCTTTGTAGGTATGATGTCCTTGGGGTTCTTTTGTAGATAGGACATGCTTGAGGGTACTTGGACACAAAAATTGGTGTGACACCTTACTTATTGTACCACCAACATGTATGAATGGGTATCCAATGATGAAGCTTACTAGAATGTTTTGTTCAATATAATAATGTCTACAAAGAAGATGAATGAAATGAAAGAACTCAAAGAGAGAGACTGCTTTGATACCACTTGATTTGTACTATGAGGCCCAAGATGTGATGGCATGGAGAACAAACTTCCTAAACCATATTTTGGTGCCTGAAGGTTATGTTCAGAGTTGTGCTGCAAGAGGAAGAGCACAACGATATTTATCTTTTAGAATGATGAAGAAATGCACTTCATACAAGGTGGCAAACAAAATTACAATTGATGGTGCAATTGCATTGCAGAATGCAAGGCTCTTATGTTAAGTAGAAAATAATTATATAATAGCTTATACAAGGGTGGGTGTGGCATTGCAGGGTGTTGGGCACTCTATTCTATTATGGTGGTAGGAACAACATGTAGAGAAAGGGGAAAGGAAAACATGAACAAAAGGAGAGCCAAAAAACCAAAAGAGTGGAAAGTAATTCCTACATGGAACTTAAGACAAGATATGTACAATAGTTACAAAGCAGTTGGAATGTGAGGTGCTTTAGATTCCAAATTTTCAAGAAGTGGTTCGTGAATTGTCTCTTCAGCTTCCTTCACATGTGGTACAAATTGTTAGATGATCAGGTGGCTAAATTGGTTCTATGCAGAATTGTGTCTGACATGTAGTGTTGGAAGGTAGTCTTTCAGTTTGATAGTGGATGATGACATTTGAAGTTGGTGCTATAGGTTTATTTGAGCCACACTGGTTGGTGCCAAAGATTTTGTGCAAATATATCATAACTCCATAGTGCGGCTTGGTGCTATACCATTTGGAAAAGAGCCTATATAAGGACCAAGGTCTACAACTTGGTAATGCATTGGCATCAACCTTTTTGGAACTTTGAGCAAACCCCTACTTTATCGAGATTAGATGTGGTGGCATGTAGGATAATTTTCTTTACCAGGTTGTGGCATTGGATGAATTATGAGTTAGATTTGTGCAACAAAACAACTCACAAATGAATATTTCTCATAAGAATGCAACTTTATTTACAAATAATACAAATGTAAATACACTACTAAATCCAAGGCCCGCATAGCCATGTTGGTAATAGTATAAATTCTTAGAAGGTGGCATGCATGGTGTAGCAAGGTATAGGTTACTCTGTACCAATGTAGTGAAAGAAGTAGCAGAATAAATGCTTAGGGACTATAGGGCCAACTAGGTCAACATGGTGAGAATTATGGAAAGAGGAACTTAGTAGATCCTCAAAGGAAAAACAGAAAGCGAAGATCAAAATTATGAATCAGGCAAAAATAAGTGGGAGAAAAATAGGCTAGGAAAATCATATGCTATACGCAAATGTATAACAATCACAAAGTAGTTGGGAGGTAAAATTGTTTAGCTTCTCAACTAATCAAGAAGCAACTTCAATGGTAGTTACAAAATTGTCCATTTTGCTTTCTTTGTAGCTAGTGCTAGTTTGTGAAGTGCCAATTCACAAGACTAAATGAGTGCATGTGTCTTCGATGCCTAGTGTTGGAAAGATGCCCTCTATGCATTTTGGTGTTTGGCGATGGTAGATGGTGTTGGGTGCCACTGGTATGTCTATCTGTATTCATTGGTACTAAGGTGAGGCATGTACCATACTGGTCATGTCGCCACAAGTTGGGTTGGCACCATGAGGAAGTCAGGAGTTGTAGGAAGAAATGGCGTTCGCTTGTCTGGTAAGAAGTAAATATTGTTGCCAAGGCTTATGAGTTGTAAATGTTATAGTGTCATAATACTTGAATACTTAAGCAAACCATGGTTTGCTCATATTAGATGTGGTATCTATATCTAAGCCTATATAAAAAAGTAGAATATAAGATATGCATTATGTCAAAGTTGAGGCTTGATAATATTAACAAAAACATAAATCTATTGTATGCCTTATAGATAGGGGTGAGTGCTTTCTTGAGATGAGGGAATAACAGGAATTAGGAAGGGAGGGACTGACAACTTGACATGATCTTAATTGGTGATATCAGTCTCAGACTAGTACTTACTATAGACGTCTAGTCTATATGGGTAAGGCTAAATGTGTAAGACTCAGACGTGTTCACTAGGCATGTACAGTCTAGATGGGTTAGGTTCTAAACGACTAGTCTGCTCAGACGTGTAGACTACATAGACGTGTATCTACTAGATGTCACATACAGGTAGTGTAGACATCATATATGGGTAGTGCAGACGTCACAAATGGGATTTGAGGTCTCAAACGGGTTACATAGGGCTTAGACGGGTATCTATCAAGGTCTATACGGATAGCCTAGACATCTATCTACTAGGCTTAGAAAAATAGGGCCTAGATGTCTACTATAATATGCCATCATACAGTCTAGAACACAAAAGTCTATCTCATACAAGACATCGATAAATACCTACAATATGACAATACAACAATAATGCAATCACATAGAACACACACTCTAGAAAAATACTTGTTGTAATGGATCTGCATTTATGTTAAGTATGGACTGCTTCAATATACAATGGATAGATTACAAAAATGAATAAGGGGGTACTTATAGGAAAATTCTAGGCAGTTACTACAACCAACCTGGCTCAACCGTCCCAACTTCCATATGTTAACCTTTAACAAGTTTGTTTACAGTGTAACAACTAGTCTTAGACGTCTAACAAATCCTGGACACCTAAACTAATCCTAGACGTAAATAGTGTTGGGTTTGTAAAATGGGAGTCTAATCAAGAGCAAAAAGCTAAGAACCCCCAAAATATTGAGAAAAAACCTTATGGAAATTAGAATAAGTTCAATAAGAACTTTCATAAGAAGGATAACAAACCCAATAACACAAAACCTCAACCACATAAGTCGTAAGCTCCAACTCCAAAAGTTAAAAGCATGAATGAGAAACCTGAAAAATAGTGAGGACCCAAGGAAGGGCGCTACAATTTTTAGGGATCTCATTACTACAATCAGTGTCCATATCAAGCAGGGACTAGCATAGCTAATGCAAAAGAGAAGGAACCAGAACATCGAATTTATGCCGCAATCAGGAAGCAGAATATAGAGGGACAAGCCATCCCATTACTTGTGAAAGGTAAGGTGTTCAATAAGCAAGTAAATATTTTGATAGATAGTGGAGCTACTGATAGTTTTATTTCATTTATTCTAGCAAGGACTATGTTGGAAAGGCCTGGATATTTGGCTCAAGGGTGGAAAGTTGAGTATGGTTTTGGGTAGACCTACTCGATGAACCAGTGTTATCCTATGGAAAAAATCACTCTATCTAGTGGGACTACGAAAGGTTGCTTATATGTAGCTCCCTTACATGCCTTTGATGTAATCATAGGGATGGATTGGCTATAGGCTCATAAATCCTTGGTCAATTTTCAATATTGATGGATTGAGTATTTAGAAGAAGGCAAAAGGAGACTAAGAGTTCATAGAGAGCAAGGGGCGTTTGAATCGTAGATGTTATCCGCTATGCAATTGAAAAAGACCCTAAAGAGAGGAGGAATAGTATATGTAGTAAAACTTAATGAAGTAGAAGAATTTGAGAAAGGAGAAATACTACGACAACATCTGATATTACAAGATTTTCAGGATGTATTTCTAGAGGACTTACTTGGGCTACCTCCTGTATGGGAATTTGACTTCACAATTGAACTCATGACAGGAGTCGAGCCTATTCATAGATCCCTGTATAGGATGAATCCTATTGAAATGCAAGAATTGAAGGTTCAATTGCAAGGTTTGTTGAAAAAGGGTTTGATAAAACCAAGTGTGTCACCATGGGGTGCATCGGTATTATTCTTGAAAAATAAGGATGGTTCGCTACGATTGTGTATTGATTACAGGATGTTAAATAAAGCTAAAATCAATAATCGATATCCTTTACCTAGGATTTAAGAATTACTTCATTAATTAAAATATGCCAAGGTGTTTATTAAGATCAATTTAAGGTCAGGGTATCACCAGTTAAGGATTCATGAGGAAGACACTCACAAGACGATATTTAAGACTAGGTATGGGCATTATGAGTTTACGGTTCTACCCTTTGGACTGACTAATACCCAAAATGCTTTCATGAACTTAATGAAAAATGTGTTCAAAAGACACTTGGACCAATTTATCTTGGTATTCCTAGATGATATCCTTATATACTCTCGAGATAGAGTAGATCACTATAAGCATCTTAGGATCGTGTTAGAATTGTTAAGGAAGAATCAAATTTATGAAAAATTGGCTAAGAGTGAATTCTATGTTCCAGAGGTACGATATATTGGCCACATTGTATCAAAAAAGGGGATTGTTGTGGATTCAGAGAAGATAGAGGCTATTCTAAATTGGCCACCCCCTACTAATGTGACTGAAGTGTGAAGTTTCATGGGATTAACGGGTTATTATAGAAGTTATATAAAGGACTACTCTAATATTTCTGGACCCATAACTAACCTTCAGAAGAAGAAAAAATAATTCAAGTGGTCAATAAAGTGTGAGGATGCCTTTGCACTAATAAAGAATAATATTACTACGACACCAATACTAAAGGTTCCTGATCCCCAGGGGGACTTTTCAGTGTGCACTAATGCATCAATAGAGGGGTTGGGTGGGGTACTCTCACAAGAATATTCTGTAGTGGCATATACTTCAAGGAAGATAAAAAAGCATGAAGAATTTGATGCTACGCATTATTTAGAGCTAGATGCAGTGGTGCATTATTTAAAGGTTTGACGCCACTACTTGGTGGGGAGACCCTTTGAATTAAAAACCGACCATCAAATTCTGTGATATATATTTACCCAACCAATACTCAATGCAAGATAGAGAATATGGGTGGAATTTCTCACTGAGTATGATTTCAAGATTGAGTACATAAAAGGAAAAGAGAATAAAGTGGTTGATGCTTTAAGTAGAAGAAGATATATAGCATCCATAACTAGAATCCACTTGGACCTGATGGATCGAGTAAGACATGAGCAATCTCGGGATGAGTATTGCCAAGGAATTTTAATTAAGATGAACAAAGATCCTGAAGGAAATAAATAATTTGGTGTGAAGGATGACTTTTTGTGTTATAAAGGAAGGGCATCATACCAAAGATGGGTGATTTAAGGAACTTGATAATGCAAGAATCCCATAGATCTCCTTATTCTACTCATCCAAGAGGAGCCAAAATGTGGGAAAACATGAAGAGAACCTTATTTTGGGTAGGAATGAATAAGGACATCACGGATTTTTTTTCTTGATGCCTCGAATATCAGAAAGTTAAGGCAGAACACTAGCATCCTGCAAGAAAACTATATTTGCATGATATACCTATGCAAAAATGGTAGGTTATATCCATGGATTTTATAGTGGGTTTACCCAATACTCGGAATCAACATGATGCCATCTTTGTAGTGGTCGACAAATTCACTAAGGTTTCTCATTTCATACCCAAAAATACCAAGGATAGTGCTCAAGTGGTGGCTAGCAGATTCATCAAAGAGGTATTTTGACTACATGGATTTTTTGAGGTAATCATCTCAGATAGAGACTCCAAATTCATTTCTAAATTCTGGAAATCCCTTCATAGTGTGGTTGGTACGAAATCAGGGTTATGCATAGTGGCTATTTTCACAAAATTGGCTAAAATTAGGATTTTTAAAATTTGGAATTGGCTAATATTTGGGACCCTTGACCAGGGTCCATTAGCCAAAAAATTTGGGTGCAAAATTTTTTTTGGGTCGATTCGCCCCAATTTTATAATAATTTGACCATTTTAAGTTTAAATTTTCAACATTACCCCTAATAATAGTGAACCTTCTACATGTGTTTTGAAACTATTCACCTAGATTTTGAAACCAATTCACCAAATTTTTATAAATATATTTTGGGGCTGACCCCTTACGCATAACCTTGTATGAAATTGAATATGATTTCAACATACCACCCTGAAATAGATGGCCAAACGGAGCGGGTAAACCAAGTTTTGGAAGACATGCTTTGCATGTGCATGGATCACAAATCTCAATGGGAAGATTGTCTACCTTTGGTAGAGTTTACCTACAATAATGGACATCACTCCTCACTAGGAATGACACCTTTTGATGCCTTGTATGGGCAAAAGTGTAGAACACCATTGTCTTGGGACAAACGAGAGTACCAAGTTGTGATTGGTCTAGAAATGGTCAGGGTGATGGAAGAGCAACTAAAGAAAACTAGGCGAAGGCTTAAAGAAGTTGCAGATAGGTAGAAGAGTTATGCAGATCTAAAAAGGACTCCAAGAGAGTATTCTATTGGAGATAAGGTGTTCTTAAGGGTTAATCCAAATAAGAGTGCTATCAAATCCACAAAGTTGGACCCACATTTTGTGGGACCCTTTGAGATCATGAAAAAGATCATTTTGGTTGCATACCGACTTGCATTACCACCTAATCTATCCAAAATCCATGACACCTTCCACACATCCTTGTTTAGGAAATATGTTGCTAACCCTAAACATGTGTGGGATGTTTCTAATTTGTATATGGTAAATCTGGAGGCCATTGAAGTACTACTAATGAAGATTCTTGAGTATTGTTCTAATTCTCTATGAAATAGAACTGTGTAAGGTCCAGTGGGACCAGTTCTATGAGAAAAAATGGCACTTGGGAGAAAGTGGAGGTTATGCGAAAACATTTTCCCTTTTTGTTTGAAACTTTGTGATGTAATAACTTTTATTTATTTTTTAAATAAAGGAAAATTAGAAACACCGAGGACGATGTTTAATTCTAGTGGGGGAGGATTTCATGACCCTCCCTAGCTAACTTTATGGCACAAAGAAACAATGTATTAACCTATGGTGTGGTGATACTTAGTTTGAACAATTGAACCAACTATATGATATTTAGTTGATTTAGAAAGGCATGTTATCACTAACATATTTCCAAGTGTGCAGGATCAGGTACGCTCATAGGTGGAGAAGGCAAAAACATCCACCAGAAATGAGGGTACCTAAGATCAGGGAAAATGATGATTAAGGTACTCGGAGGTAACATGGATAGATACCTTCATATAGGCATGCATTTTCGGAAGGTATAATCATCGATGACTAATCACCTTGATCCTTAGTTGATAGCCTAGTAGCTATCGTAAAATATTTGGCTAAGATAGGTGACTGGGTCGATGGAAAGATTCTCTCTTTGTTGCTTTATAAATTTATTTGCTCTCTGCTACATCATGGTTGGAATAGTATAATGTTGGAACTTCTATAGAAAAACAATTACAAAATGTATGTGGATGCATAAAGCTAACTGTCTTGTTAAAGTAAATATAGAGAATCATTTTTTATGAAGAAAATCATATTAAATTTGTATGTTAAATGAAGATTCATTTAAAATAATTAATGAATTTTTGATTAAATAATGATTGATTTAATTAAAATCATTAGTAAACTTCATTTTATTTAATAAATGAGAGTTATTTTGAATTAATTAAAGGTATTCATTTTAATGATAATGGATTAGTCATTAAAAGACTTAAATTAATTGAAATAAACAAAAAAAAATCCATTTAAGAAATAGATGTCTTTTATTTTAATGAAAGAGCAATTATTAAATTGTTTAAATAAAAGAAGTATATTTTAATGGTGATAAATATCACATAAATGATATATGTTTAAAAATATACCATTCTTCTTTTAAAAAAAATGGGATAATATAAAATATATAAATATCCCATTCCCCTATAGCGTGTAAGCTATGAAAATAATCTAGGGTGGCTACTAAGTTTCCAAATATGGAAACTATCGAAAGAAGGATTCCTTGCCGCCAGAGGAAGGGACGAAGAATTGAAGGAAGAGGGAGCTTGAGGAAGGGCTCAAGGCTCAATAAGGGCGGATGGGCCACCTGGAGGAAGAAATCATGTATGGTTCTAGAGAAGGGGGGAGAAAAAAAAAGAAAAAAATGACAGAGAGGAGGACATGAGGACAAAGGAGAAGGAAAAAGTAGACCAGGAATGGGGAAAAGGAGAGGAACATGCCACAAGCAAGGGAGAGGCAGCCAAGACACCACAAAATCCCATTTCATAGCAGTATTGAGGTTGGAGTGTTTTAGACTTTAACTTGTTTTGTTTACATGCATTGTTATGGTGAAAATCGTGGTTCGAAGCTTGGTTATACTCCCTGTAGTGTGTTTTGAGAAGCCATTGGTGTTTTTAGAAACCACTTGCGTATGCTTTGAAGGCATTGTGTTTTGGGAATCCTTTGGTGTTTTTAGAAACCACCTATGTATGCTTTGAAGGTGTGTTTTGAGAAGCCTATTGGTGTTTTCAGAAACCACCTACATATGTTTTTAAGGCGCTATGTTTTGAGAATCCTATTGGTATTTTTAGAAACCACCCGCATATGTTTTGAAGGCACTGTGTTTTGAGAAGCCTTTGGTGTTTTTAGAAACCACCTATGTATGCTTTGAAGGCACTGTGTTTTGAGAAGCCTTTGGTGTTTTTAGAAACCAGTTGCGTATGCTTTGAAGGTGTTGTGTTTTGAGAAGCCTGTTGGTGTTTTTAGAAACCAACTTCATATATTTTGAAGGCATTGTGTTTTCAGAAGCCTGTTGGTGTATTTAGAAACCACCTGCATATGTTTTGAACTGTTTTTTGAGAAGCCTTTGGTGTTTTGAGAAGCCTTTGGTGTTTTTAGAAACCACCTGCGTATGCTTTGAAGGCACTATGTTTTGAGAAGCCTTTTGGTATTTTTAGAAATTACCTGTGTATGCTTTGAAGGCGTTGTGTTTTGAGAAGCCTTTGGTGTTTTTAGAAACCACTTTTGTATATTTTGAAGGCACTGTATTTTGAGAATCCTTTGGTGTTTTTAGAAACCACCTGCATATGTTTTGAAGGTGTTGTGTTTTGAGAAGCCTTTGGTGTTTTTAGAAACCACCTACGTATTTTTTGAAGGCAATGTATTTTAAGACTCTGTAAGTGTTTTAGAAAGCACTGTGAGTGCCTGAAGGATGTTGTGCCTTCTAGAGCCCAGTTAATGCTTTGATATTGTTGTGAGTTCAAGAGTTTCAGGTGTGTCTAGAGAGCGTTGTGTGCCTTAGACCTCCATGTCCAAAGGAGGAGGGGGATGTCGCGCTTGGGAGCATCACCAGTAGAGAAAACCACCTATGGGTTTGATAAAAGGTTACGTCTAGAAAGCACCTTATTTTACCATGTTATACCTTGTTGAACTCCTGGCTTGGCTGTTCCATAATCGCGCTGTAGAGGTTGTATAGTATTTTCCATGAAGGGTGTTAGCCTTTGGTTAAATTTGTATTGGAAAGGTTATTTGTGAAATTTTAATTAAATAGAAACCTTTGATTATGTGGAATACATTGAAGGATTTTAATTAAATAAAGATATTTTATTATGTGGAATACATTAAAGGATTTAATTAAACAGAGATCTTTGATTTATGGAGAATACTCTTTAATTAAATAGAGACATTTGATTATGTGGAATACATTGAAGGACTTTAATTAAATAGAGACATTTGATTATGTGGAATACATTGAAGGACTTTAATTAAATAGAGACCTTTGATTATGTGGAATACATTGAAGGAATTTAATTAAATAGAGACCTTTGATTATGTGGAATACATTGAAGGAATTTAATTAAATAGAGACCTTTGATTATGTGGAATACATTGAAGGACTTTAATTAAATAGAGACCTTTTATTATGTGGAATACATTTAAGGATATTAATTAGACCTTTGATTATGTGGAATACATTGAAGGACTTTAATTAAATAGAGACCTTTGATTATGTGGAATACATTGAAGGACTTTAATTAAATAGAGACCTTTGATTATGTGGAATACATTGAAGGATATTAATTAAATAGAGACCTTTGATTATGTGGAATACATTGAAGGATTTTAATTAAATAGAGACCTTTGATTTATGTGGAATACATTGAAGGATTTTAATTAAATAGAGAACCTATGATTTATGATTAATTATATTAGGGTTTTTAATTAAAAAGAGAACCCTTGTTTTATGATTAATTATATTAGGGTTTTTAATTAAAAGGAGAACCTTTGACTAATGTTAATTATCTTAGGGATTTTAATTAAAAAGGAAACCTTTTATTTATGATGATTATCTTAGGGGTTTTTAAATTAAAAGGATGTAGATTTATTCTTTGAATTAAATTTATGGATCTTTGATTTAGGGAATGAATGAATGATTGTTTAAATGTTAAAGAGATGTGAATTTAATGCTTTAAACAGTAATTGATTTGATTGGAATTTGTGAATTCAAAAGGATGTGAATTTATTCTTTGAATTGAAGTTATTGGGCTTTGATTTAGGGAATGAAAAGAAAGGATTGTTTTAGAGGTTAAAGGTATGGGACTTTAATGCTTTAAGACATGAATGGATTTGATTAAAGTTAGACAGTGATTTAAGTAGTACATGTTGGATGACTCTCTAAGGGAACTTGAGAGGTGAAGATAAAAGTAAAATATTTGTTATAATATCAATTATGCATTAAACTGTCGAAAACTTAATTGAATTTTGTATAGTTGCAATTTGGTAAAGTAAATGAATAGATGCAGTTAAATGCATGCCTATCCTAAACCATGAGTACCCTGATCCCCTACTACCCTCAAAGAATCAATGGGAAGCAAGGAGTTCAATGGAAGAAAATTGTAAGTAATTATATTTTATGTTGCTTTACTTATGCTCAAATAGACTAGAATTGTGGGGAGATATCCCCAATGCAGTTACTATAATATTCCTTAAAGTAAGAAGGATTTACTATGTAAATTTTGATGCAATAACTGTTTATTGGTTTAAAGAAGGTACTTTTACTTTATTTCTATATTTGGTTATATTATGTAGTTGATTCTCTTTTAGTGTTAATATTTATTTATTTTTTGGATGCTTAGTAATTACTCCTTGATGTGGTATTATCTAGTTGTATCATTGTTTGGTTGCTTGATGATAGAAATCTAAGTGTAGAGTTCTAGGGTGAATTCAGAGGTGACCTAAGGGAATTGAGAACCCCTTACGGTGAACATAGGTGACCTAAGGGAATTTAGAACCCATTAGGGTGAACATAGGAGACCTAAGAGAATTGAGACCCTTTAGGGAGATAAAAGACTAAGTTTTGTAGAGACTACATCTGAGTTAAGATAGCTCATCGTGGAGATGATATATATATATTAACTCGTAATACTCGTAGTATAACTACACATAATTATTTGTGTATGGTATGGAGATGCGTGTATACCTTCGATGGATGGAGGGTGATATGTCTAGCTCATCAAGAATGATGGGATAGATGGACTTATTTACAGTAACACATGATATTGCTATATAGATGGACTTATGTTAGGGTACCTCATGATATGTAGCTTTCAGGAAAACTTAGAAGATTAAAAATCTAGGTAAATACTAGTTTGGTTAGGGGTCCATGATGGGTTCATGTATCTCTATCCATATTAAAAAAAAAATTATTTTCTATTTTTGTATTTTTTTGTTTGTGCTTTTGCATCGTTACATTGAGACAAAATCCATTTTGATTGTCTTTTTGAGGTAATTGTTTTGATATGTATAACCCAAAAAAATTTTCGAGACCATTACTAAAAATATTAACTACCAAAATAGTATTTGTATTTTTAGTAAGTACCCTTAAAAGGTTAAAAATTATAGTGTATGGCTACAGGCATGAAGGAAAAACAAAAGACATAAGGAATTGATCAAAATATTGTTGCTCAAGTAAGTCAAGGGGGGAGCATTTGGAAAATCAGTTTTGGGATGAACTCAACACTTTACATGACTCCATGGCCTATGTGATGAGGGAACAAAAGGAGATGAAGGAGGAAGTAAATGGAAAAATTACATACTTAAAATATCATTTAAGTAGTAACACCCACACATATGGTCGTTTGATTCTTTTGACCATAAGGGTGAATAACTAGGTAATAAAAAATGAGAAGCACACAATAATAATGGATATAAACAACCCAAATTAGACTTTCCAAATCTTATGAAAAGGATTATAAGGGATGGTTGTGTCAAAAAAAATAACATTTTAGTCTTCATAATGTTCCTTATTATATAAATCTCATAATTTCAATCTTTCAATCTTGAATCAGATGCCCTGCAATGGTGTCAATTGCCTAGAAAAGCACACCCTAAGCTTACTTGGAATGAACTTGAGCAATGACTATTCACTCAATTTGGACCTAGTCAGTATGAATATTGTATAGTTCTTTCTAAACTCAAACAAGATTCAACTATTCAATACTATCAAGCTTAGTTTGAAAAATTGGCCAATCTTGCCATTGACTTGAGCCCAAATTCTTTCGAAGTTGTTTTGTGAGTGATTTGAAGGATGATATTAAATCTGAAGTTAAAATGTTAAGGCCACAAATATCACAACAAGCAATAGAATTGGCTAGATTGGTAGAATATAAATGTAAGGCTTAAGGACGTACCTCCAAGTTTTCTCAATCTCGACCACCTTTTTTATCCAAGCCAACATCAAATCCTACCAACAAATATATTGCCACAAAAAGGTTGACATGAGAAGAAATGGAATCCAGAAGAGCCCAAGGGCTATGTTATAACTATGATGATAAGTATTCCTCGAGACAGAAATGTGTGCACTAGAAATTGTATTTTCTTGGTGTGAATGAGGTAACAACCACAAAATATTCATAGGTGTAAGAGGGTCATCATGAAGAGGAACACATAATAGCCAAAATCCCAAGAAGAACCTTAATAAAAAAATTTGGTGCATACCCTTGCAAGTATATCAACTCCCCAAAACATGAATGTGATAGGACACTTCAAAGGATAATGAGTAATATTTTTTATTGAATCCAAAAGCACACATAAATTTATTTACCCAAGAGTGGAAAAATAGGGAAATTGCTATATAAATACTTGTAACTCCCTTGAAGTCATGATTGCCAATAGAGGAGCTTTTCTGTGTAAAGAATAGTATCAAAATGTCAAGGTACAAATAGGAGAATATAATATTTAGACAAATATGTTTACCTTATCCCTATGTGGGTGTGATGTTACTTTAGGAGAACAATGGCTGAGAATGTTGGGCCTAGTATTGTGGGATTTTTTTGATCTATGGATGAAATTCAACTAGCACGGTACATAGTACATCTTGCAAGGCATTAAGGCTAGGGCTACTCAACTTGTTTCGTCTTAAGATGGAGAAACTATTGAAAAATTCATCCCATGGATTTGTGGCCCAACTATTTGCTATACAAGCTCTAGATGATGGGGACAAGGACCATTAGGAGAAATTACATCTTTTATTGCAAAAACATGCTGAAGTTTTCTAGAAACCCAAAGGACTACCCCCTTGTCATACTCATGACCATGCAATTCAACTTATTCTAGGTATTCTTCCTCTAAATTTTCACCCTTACAAGTATCCATATATCCAAAAATAAAAAATTGAGAATATGGTGCAAGAACTTCTTGTTGTAGGGATTATTCGCCTCAATATTAGTCCCTATTCTTCCCCAGTTTTGGTGCGAAAAAAATATAGGTCTTGGCATTTATGTGTGGATTTCAAAGAAAATAGATAATTTCTAAAGTTAAATTTCCTATTCCAATTGTTGATGATTTTTTAGATGATTTTCATAACGCCCAATTTTTCTCAAAATTGGATGTACATTCGAGATGCCATCATATTGGAATCAAGGAAGATGACATTCCTAAAACTACTTTTAGGACTCACAAAGGACATTATGAATTTTTGGTTATGCCATTTGGTTTGACCAATGCACCATCCAATTTTTAGAGTCTGATGAGTGCCATTTTTTGGCCCTTCCTTTGCAAATTTATTCTAGTCTTCTTTGATGACATTATGATTTATAACCACACTTGAGAGGAGCATCTCCAACATTTGGATCAGACCTTGCAAATTTTGTCCAAAAATCAACTTGATACCAAAAGATCAAAGTGTTCTTGTAGTCTACACTAAGTAGATTATTTGGATCACATTATCTCCAAAGGAGTTAAAGTAGATAAAAAAAAATAGGTTGTTCAAGAATGGCCAAAACCTCACACCTTCAAGGATTTTTGCTATTCATTGGGTATTACCGAAAATTTGTGCAAAACTATGAAAAGATAACAATTCCTTTAATAACCATGTTGAGAAAGAATTCCTTTATTTATTTAGAACCAGTAGACCAAGCTTTCAAGGAATTAGAACAAGCTATGAAAACCACCATGGTGTTAGCAATGCTTGACTTTTCTAAATCTTTTGTAATTGAAAGTGATTCTTTTGGAAATGCATTTAGGAAAATTTTGATGCAAGAAGAAAGAATATTGGATTTCACAAATAGAGTACTCTTGGACATAAATTGGGTAAATCCACTTATGAAAAGAATATTCTAGCCATTTTACATGTTGTTAATAATTGAAGGCCATATCTCATTGGGCATCACTTTTCAATCAAAACTAACCATCAAAGTATTAAGTATTTCTTGGAGAAAATGGTAGCCACACCCAAATAACAAAGCTGGGTATCTAATTGTTGGTCTATGATTATGAAATCACATATAAAAAAAGGAAAGGATAATGTGGTGGCTAATGCACTATCCTGATAATTTGAAAATTAAGGTATATTAAATGCTATATCTACACCACTTCCTCAATGAATCAATCAGCTCAGAGAAGAAATCACCAAGGATTCCAATTTATAAAATTTGATCCACAAACTCCCAGTAGAGGTCAACTCATGCCTTGGATACACATGGTATGGTCAAGACTTAAGATATCATGACCGAATTTTTATTACATAAAATTCACAAATGTAAGAATTCATCTTGTAGGAAATGTATGCATCACCAACAACATGTTAGAATATAATGTGCACTATGCCTTCTATCTTGACACTTGTCAGTTTCTCTTGACAAGTGTCATGTTTTCATATAGGCTTCTGTCTTTGTATTGTAACACATCACAACAACAGTTGCATGAAAATACCTCAAGAGAAGCGGAAAAATGGAGCATCATCGGTGGTTTCAACATTTAATATGGAGTTATTTGTTTGTTGCTAGTGATGTTGGGCCCATCGGATGACACAAGGTGTTCGATAGTGATTTTTACAATGTAGTGCATGTTTTGGAGGTGTTCATGTGAAGCAACACATTTTTAATATTTGCTTTCATAAAAGCAAAGGTTGTCCAAATTACAATTTTAAATCCAAACTTTATTTAAAATGGATGGGGCACTTCTATTTTTAAGGGGCACTAAAACTTTATAATGTTATTGGAGGGTCATTGTTTTATCCCACATGGATAAGTGGGTGGTATATATCAAATTTTAGGCATGAATTTATAAATTGGAAGGAATGCTTAAGAACCTTGGTGTGGTTTGGCATGTGGTCAAGTGCTCATGTGATGACCACATAAAGCAAATTTTTAACATTAAGGGGGAATTTTATCTAATGTTGAATTTATTTTTCTATAGTTAGGATAGTGCACATTAAGGGGGAATGTTAAAATTTAATGTGCACTATGCCTTCTATCTTGACACTTGTCAGTTTCTCTTGACAAGTGTCATGTTTTTCATATAGGCTTATGCCTATATATTGTAATCATTTTCATGTGTAATATTATCTCATATTTTATTCATATTCCAAAACAACAAGATATTATGGGTTTCTAACAACCTATGAAAGGACCAAACAAACCTTCATTTGCAAATGAATGAAAAGGAATATTTAAGTTTTATGGAAAAATGTGATAAGTACCAAAGGATGAAAGGAGAAGTTGTATGCTTCCTGGGAACCCTTCAGTCCCTACCAATTTTAAAATAGGTATAGAGAGATATTTCCATGGATTTCATTGAAGGGATACCCAAATCAGGAGGAAATCAGTCATTCTCGTGGTAGTGGATCATCTCACAAAGTATGCTCAATTTTATTCCTTATCCCATCCCTACACAACCTATGTAGTTGCTAAAATATTTTTAGACTCCATATTTTACCTTTATGGAATGTCCAAATCTATTGTGTCAAATATGGACCCTAATTTTACCTATCATTTGTGATAGTAAATATTTAAGTTATAGGAAACTCGACTCAAAATGAGTTTGGCTTATCACCCTCAGACTAATGGTCAAAAATGTTTTTAACAAGTGCTTCGAAATATTGCTTTGCATTGAAACATCCTACACAATGGGATAAATGGCTTCCTTTGAATGAATGGTGGTATAATACTTCATATCATACCACTACCAAGGTTACACATTTTTAAGTAGTATATGATATTTTTCCATCAACACCCTCATACATTCTAGGAATCTCCAAGGTTCAAGCTATTAATTCCACTTTGGCCAACATGTTTCCATCCTTCAACAACTTAAGGTAAATCTTGAATTGGCATAGAATCATATGTATCAACAAGTTGATCAGCACCATTCTAAGTGTAAATTTGAAGTAGAGGCCATGGTCTTGCTCTACCTACAATCCTACAAAAAATTATTACTTAAGCTCCATAGATGCTAGAAAATTGTAGCCAAATATTTTTGTCCCTACTAGGTGTTACAATGAATTGTTTCAGTGGCCTAAAAATTGGTCCTTCTAGCCATTTCCAGGATTCATCTAGTATTTCATGTATCTTCCCTAAATGTTATTGGCAACAAGGTATAGTTCAATCCACATCACTAGAGTTGGATGAAGAAGGCTCCATAATTATTGAGCCTAAAAAAATTTTGGACCACAAATCATGTATCCTTTGCCACCATATCATCACTGATATTATTGTTCAACGAAAAGTATTACAACCTTAATATGTCACATGGGAGTCCCTCTAACAACTCCAACAACAATTTCCTCATCTCCAACTTTAAGGAAAAATCTTTTTGAAAGGAAAGGGAATGTTAGGATCCCATCCTAACATTATTATGTAATAACCCCCTTTCTAACATGGGAACCCCATCATAGTGTTATTATATAATGTTTTGTAATAGTTTTTGGTAATTCAGGCACCTAGACAAGTGGGGCCTTTTAATGTAGCTATTTATTTGGTAGAAGATTCTATCTCAAGTGGTGACTTACATGTGAGCCAACCCTTAAGCATGAGGTATAGGGTTATGAAGAGTCTTTAAAAAGGAAAGGGCCATAGATGGATGCAAATTTTTTTCATATTGAATTAACGTTTGGTTTAGGAGGTTTCTCCCTCAAATAGGCCTACAAGTTCTATATTGCGATTATTTTAATATTAATATAGATTTTTGCATTTCTATTTTGTATTACAATATTTTGTTCTTTCATGATTTACTACTTTTTATTGCAATATTTTGAAGAACAAAAGCTTATACTTAGATGGAGGGTGAACAGTATAAAACCACTTTTTACTTTTCTTTTCCAATCAATATTATGCAATGTAATCAATGGAAATATCAATAGCAGTAACCAAAGCAATGCACAAATCATCACACACAATAGAGACACCAATTTAACATGGTTCACCCAATGTGGGCTACTCCACGGAGAAAATATTTCACTAATATTTCTCAATAAATCTCTTGGGAATCCTTTACCTATTACAATGTTTATGGACCTCTATCCAAAGGAGACACCAATCCCCTAATAAAGTTCATTGAAGGTACTTGTCCTCACTGCCCTGGCTAATGGATCTCTATCCACTGAAGACTGTCATCCTCTATACTCTGTCACCTTCAAAGCTCTATCTCACATATGCACTAAACACAGTCCTTCGATCGAGCACAAATCTGCTCAATTTTTATCTCTGGTTTGGCATAAACCTATCCTCAAATATGCACCAAAATTTATCCTCAAATTTGTACTAAATATAGTCCTTCAATCTAGCACAAATATATCCTCAATATTTTTCCTTTTATCTACACTAAACATAGTCCTTCGGTCTAGCACAAATATATTCTCAATATTTGTCCTCTGATCTACACTAAACACAATCCTTCGGTCTAGCACAAATCTATCCTCAAGCCTTAACACAAAGCTTTACTTAATCTCAAATCAACTCTGCTAGATCTGCCCCAAACCTTAACTCAAGGTTTGAACAAATCATCAATCAACTTTGCTCACAAGTCTACTCAAAGACTTATCTCAAATATGCCTTGTAATATTCCACAAAAGCTCACACTAATATGTCCACAATTCCTCTCTAGAACTTGTCCAAATATGCTCAATAAGTTCTCACTAGAACTTATCCAAATCTGCTCTCAATCTGTATTGTAAGCTTCCATAAAAATTCACACAAATCTGTCCACAAGTCTTCTCAAAGACTTGCCTCAAATATGCTCAACAAGTCCACACTAGAACTTGTCCAATATCATAGAAACATAAAGAGAATTGTTAGAGACTCGATATGGTCTACACACATCATAAAGCTCAATCACTTTCAATCACTCTCTTAGAAACATATAGAGAATTATTAGAGACAATATGCTTCACATTCACTTCAATGCTCAATTAATTTCAATCACTCTTTTAGAAAAATATAGAGAATTGTTAGAGACTCAATAAGCTTCACACTCAAAAAATCTCAATCTCTTTCAATCTCTTTTTTATCACATAAACATATGGATAATTGTTAGAGACTCAATATGTTTCACACTCATAAAATCTCAAATTTTTTCTCAAATCAATTCAGAATATAGAATAATTTTTTTTATAGAACTTGAATAATCACTTCACACATTCAATTGACTAGGCTCAATCAATCACACAATGAAACAATCATTTCTTATAAACCCTAGTCCAAGCATATTAACACTCACTCAAAAAATTTCCAACAATTATTATCAAACAATCTCACATAACAATGATACTCATGATATTTGCAAACCCTAGTTCAAGTTATTCACTCAATCAATCACTTCAACAACAATGCTTATAAACCAATCTCACATATAACTCAAAAACTCAATAAGAAAACCTAATTAAATCCTTTTCACTTCAAACTTGTTTTCCAGAAAACAATCAATCAAGTCAACTATGGAATAATATGCCCATACCTTTTTATTGATGAATAATAGTCTTTAAAACCTGTCTCAAGTATAACAACTTTTCTTACCAAACACCAAGGTTAGATGACAAAAATATCATTCTAACTCTTCTTCAAAAAATTTCTTCAATACAAAAATTAGCACTTAATAACTCCTTATAATATCCAACTTGAAATAAATAATATTCAACATTCTTCAATTTCAAAATATAAAATTCAACCTTCCTTATAACTCCTTAGCCTCTAAAATTCCAACTCATAAATTATAACTTTGCACTTCCTTTTAACTCCCCTAATAACTTACACACCAGATAACATGCAAAGTACTTTAATTAAAATTACTTTAGAAAAATAAAAACATTATTTTTCCCTTTAAATCTTCGTAGGCCAAGACAACCAAATTAAATCACATACCTCAATGCACTCAAAAGGGCCTTGGTGGGATTTGAACCCTCGTTGGTTCTCCTTCAAGTGCTTTCGCAGTGCTAGCGCCCACCACTTGGGCTGCATGGCTCCACAAGATCCAAAAGGCACTTCGGTGTTTTTACCTTCTCCCCACGTTTGGCATACAAGATAAAACACTTGTCTTTCTTCCCAAAAATCATGTGCACGGGTTTCAAACCTACCTTAGATTCCACAACAGTGTCTTACGTAGCCCTTGGTTGCCAACCAAGCTACAACCACTTCGTGTTGATTTCAAAGGATGCCAAAATTTGTCTCTTTCCCTTGCTCGATTTGCACATGAGAAATTTTCTTCTCTTTTCACGAGCCAACACAAGTCACACGGATAATTTCAAATGCCAATATTTTGGCATATTTATACATAGGGATTTGCTTCCTTCAACGTCGGCACATTTCAAATTTCCAATTCGAATCTGATTTGGAAAGTTAAAATTAAATATTAAATAAATATTTAACTTAACTTTAGCACCCAACATGAAAGTTAAAATTAAATATTAAATAAATATTTAACTTAACTTTAGCACCCAACATTAATAAATTAAATTTTTAATCAATAATTAAAATACTTTAATTTAAATTATATCTGTAGTAAAGTTAATTTTAAATATTAAATAGATATTTAAATTAACCTTAGCACTTATAAATATTTAAATTCAAATTTTAATTAGGGATTAAATATTTTATTTAAATTAACATGTGGGTCTTTTCAACTTTATCCTTGATCTCCTTTAACTTGATCTTGGTGTCGAATATAATAATAAAATATTATTATTTAATTTGACTTCTCCTTTTTGGATCTTCATTCTTTGAGCTTTCTTAATGTCCTCAAATATGATGAATATTTCTCAACAATGCTTTTGACATTCATGATAATAACATTCCTCAAAATTTCCAACAATCTTCCCCTTTGTCATTGATGGTAACCCAATTTATTTTTACCAAAAACTTAACCTTTTCTTTGTTCTGCTCTCCCTGAGACATTGCTCCCCCTGGCTTAATGCTCTCTTCAAATCTCCCCTCTTTACTCAAATACCAAATATCTCCCCCTTTGACATCAATGGCAAAGGGTCACCTCTGGGGCTCGGGGCTAAGAATGAGTCTCTTATCTTAGCCCCTCCCCTCTTCCTCTTGAGGTGGTTAATTTTGGGGTGGGAGTATTTCTACTCCCAACAAGCACTGGTCTTTACCTTTATCCTCTTTTCTTCTTATCTGATCCTTATGATTCCTTTGATTGTTTCTTTCCATGTCCATGTTCCTATTCCTATTCCTGTTCTTGTTCCTATTCATATCCATGTTCTTGTTCATATCCATATCCTTTTTCCTATTCATGTTTATGTTCTTGTTCATACTTGATTCCAGAATGTCTAATCTATACTACTTTTTTGTGTATCCAACATTATTGCACTTAAAAAACTTAATGTTATTATTCCTTGGGGGTGAAACTATCTTGGGATTTCTCCTAGTGAAGCCATATCATTTTCTATCATGAACCCTATAATTCATTGCCTTGTGACCAAACTGATTACATGAGTAGCAATACCCATGGAAAAGTTGCCTGTTTCTAAAATTCTAATTTTCTTGTCTTTCATGTGTCATGCACTGTGAAGCCATGTGCCCAAATATATGACATGAGAAACATCATCCATTGAAATTTCCTTGCCAAGACCCCATTGGTCTCTTAGTCTCTTCTACCCTATCCTATTTCCAGTTCCATATATTCCTTACTTGTGTATTATTCCTTTCCTTTTTGAACTTTCTATTTTCCAACTTATCCTTAGAATTCTCACTCTTACTTTTACTTACTTCTTTTTATGCTTCTTCTTCTTTGGTGCTTGAGCTTGACTCTCCTTTTTCTACTTCTTGTTTCCCTTGTTCTTCTTCAAAACTAAGTCCTGTTTTGGTGACTGATGATCTTTGTGCATTGATAATCCTATCCAAAGTCTTTGAATTTTTCTCAAACTTATGTAGCTTGTCCTTGGAGCTTTTTACTTCCAACCTTTTTTTTTTTTTTTGTTTAGCAAAAAACCCCTTGCGGGGCCACCTTGGTCTAAGAGACCACAAACAGGGGGTTCTATACCATCAAAGTCACCCGGGATTCGCACCCAGCCCTGCCCGCACCAACATTATCAATTGGATTTTGGGTACCCAATTCATCTTTTTGGTAGGGTGGAGATTCGAACCTGGGACCTCCCTTGGAGGATTGCCCTCTCCTCTCCAACTCACCTACAACACCTAGGTTCAAACTAATTTATAGTGGAAAACACCCCTTTCGAGGTGCCACTTTCAACAGGTTGGGCATAGGAGGGATGGAGCCTTGTCGGCCTCTACCAGCACATAGGACATTCCTAACTATACCATATATCTGCAAGATGGAGACAAGGGGAATGGAACCTGGGTCGGCCACTACCAGCACCTAGGGTATTTACCACTGCACCACAACAAGCAGATTTTTTACTTCCAACCTTAGTGAAAATATCTCATGTTCTAATCTTTCACACTCTAGATCTTTTATCTTTAATTTTTTGGCCATACCTTCTTCAAATTTTCTTGCCTCTTCAACCTTGATTTTGAAGTTCATGATTTCTTGTAGAAAATTTTCTTTTAGTTTCTCACCTTCTTGAACTTGAACCATTAATCCTAAGTTTTACCTTTTTAATTATTTGAGATCAACACTAAGTATTTTACATTCTTGCTCTTTTACCTTTGATTGTTCTACCATATATTTTTCAGCTTTCCTTGCCTTTTCAACCTTAAATTTCAAGTCAGAGAGATCTTGTAGAAGCTTTGTATTACATTTATCATCCTCTTGTATTTGAGCCTTTAATTCTAAGTTATCCCTTTTTAACTCAACAAGTTCCTTAAGAGTGACTTCCTCCTTTTCTCTTTCTATATTTTTATCTTTCCTTTGGTCTTCAAGCTCTTCTATTGTCTAAAGTAGAGTTTCTTTGTTATATCTATTTTGGCTATCCTTGTTATACTTTTCTAAACCATATTCATCTTCATCGCTACTAAAACCATTGCAATAACTTGCATCATGACCGAGTTGTCCACAAATAAAATATTATTCACCTTTTAAATAATGAACTGCAAGGTGATCTATCTTCCTACATCTAGTACAGAACTTTATCAATTTGGTTAACTCATCATTGCTTGATTCATATTTTGAATCTATTTCCATTCTTCCTCCCAAAACAACAATATAAAATTCATCTTCTTTTTCTTTCATGACCATGTGTGTTCTTTTATTATTGTATCTCATGGTTCTGCCTTTGCATTTCTTTGCCATTTGTGTTCTTGTAAGATCTTCCTTCAAGTTGTTAAACCTTTTTCGAAGGAACCAACTCTGATACCAATTGAAGAACACAAGCTTATACTGATGGGGGAGTGAAAAGTATAAGACCACTTTTTACTTTTCTTTTCCAATCAATATTATGTAATGTAATCAATGAAAATATCAATAACAATAACCAAATCAATGCATGAATCATCACACATAATAGAGACATCAATTTAACGTGGTTCACCCAATGTGGGCTACTCCATGGAGAAAATATTTCACTAATATTTTCTCAATAAATATCTTGGGAATCCTTTCCCTATTATAATGTTTACAAACCTCTATCCAAATGAGACACCAATCCCCTAATCAAGTTCATGGATCTCTATCCATAGGAGAACTCCTTTCTCCAATGCTTTGGATGATGATCTTCAAGAAGAATTGTTTCCCCACTACTTTGGTTGATGGATCTCTATCCACTAAAAACACCTATCCTCATTGCCCTGGCTAATGGATCTCTATCCACTAGAGACTATCATCCTATATAATCTGTCACCTTCAAATATCTATCTCAAATCTACACTAAACACAGTCCTTCGGTCTAGCACAAATCTACTCAATCTCTATCTCTAGTCTGGCACAAACCTGTCCTCAAATCGGCACTAAATACAGTCCTTCGGTCTACCACAAATCTGTCTTTAATATCTATCCTCGGATTTGCACTAAATATAGACCTTCAGTCTAACACAAATATATCCTCAATATCTATCCTATGATATACACTAAACACAGTCCTTCGATCTAGCACAAATTTATCCTCAATCTCTGTCCTCAAGCCTTAACACAAAGCTTGATTTAATCTGCCCTAAACCTTAACTCAAGATTTGAAAAAATTATCAATCAAATCTGCTCAAAAGTCTACTAAAAGAATTGTCTCAAATCTACCTTGTAAGCTTCCACAAAAGCTCACACTAATCTATCCATAAGTCCTCTCTAGAACTTGTCCAAATCTGCTCAATAAGTCCTCACTATATTTTATCCAAATCTGCTCTCAATCTGTATTGTAAGCTTCCACAAGAACTCACACAAATTTGTCCACAAGTCTTCTCAAATACTTACCTCAAATTTTCTCAAAAAATCCATGCTATAACTTTTCCAATCTCATAGAAACATAAAGAGAATTTTTAGAGACTAAATATGCTCTACACACATCACAAACCTCAATCACTTTCAATCACTCTCTTAGAAACATATAGAGAATTGTTAGAGACTCAATATGCTTCACATTCACTTTAATGCTCAATTAATTTCAATCACTCTTTTAGAAACATATAGATAATTGTTAGAGACTCAATATGCTTCACACTCACAAACTCTCAATTACTTTCAATCTATTTTATCACAAAAACATATGGAGAATTGTTAGAGACTCAATATGTTTCACACTCATCAAATCTCAAACTTTCTCTCAAATCAATTCAGAATATAGAATAATTTGTTTTATAGAACTTGAACAATAACTTCACACATTCACTTGACTAGGCTCAATCAAATCTACTCAATCAATCACTCAATGAAACAATCCTTGCTTACAAACCCTAGTCCAAGCATATGAACACTCACTCAAAATGTTTCCAATAATTCTTATCAACCAATATCACATAACAATGATACTCATGGTATTTGCAAACCCTAGTTCAATTTATTCACTCAATCAATCACTTCAACAACAATGCTTATAAACCAATCTCACATATAGCTCAACAATTCAATAAGGAAACCTAATTAAATCCTTTTCACTCCAAACTTGTTTTCCAGAAAACAATCAACCAACTCAACTATGGAAGAATGTGCCCATACATTTTTCTTGATGAAGAATAGTCTTTAAAACCTATCTCAAGTATAACCACTTTCCTTACCAAACACCAAGGTTAGATGACAAAAATATCATTCTAACTCTTCTTCAAAACTTTTCTTCAATACAAAAGTTAGCACTTAATTACTCCTTATAATCTCCAACTTGAAAATAAATAATATTCAACATTATTCAATTTCAAAATATAAAATTCAACCTTACTTATAACTCCTTAGCCTCTAAAATTTCAACTCGAAAATTAAAGCTTTGCACTTCCTTTTAACTCCCCTAATAACTTACACACCAAATAACATGCAAAGTACTTTAATTAAAATTACTTTAGAAAAATAAAAACATCATTTTTCCCTTTAAATTTTTGCAGGCCAAGACAACCAAATTAAATCACATACCTCAATGCACTCAAAAGAGCCTTGGTGGGATTTTAACCCTCATTGGTTCTTCCCCAAGTGCTTTCGCAGTGCTAACACCCATCGCTTGGGCTGTGTGGCTCCACAAGAGCCAAAAGGCACTTCGGTGCCTTTACCTTCTCCCCACGTTCGGTGCACAAGACAAAACACTTTCCTTCTTCCCAAAAATCATGTGCACGGGTTTTGAACCTGCCTCAGCTTCCACAAATGTCTCTTATGCAGCCCTTGGCTACCAACAAAGCTACAAGCACTTCATGTTGATTTTTGAGGATGCCAAAATTTGTCTCTTTCCCTTGCTCGATTTGCACATGAGAAATTTACTTCTCTTTTCACGAGCCAACATAAGTCGCATGGATCATTTCAAATGCCAATATTTTGGCATATTTATACATAGGGTTTTGCTTCCCTCAACATCGACACATTTTGAAATTTCAATTCGAATTTGATTTGGAAAGTTAAAATTAAATATTAAATAAATATTTAACTTAACTTTAGCACCCAACATTAATAAATTAAAGTTTTAATCAATAATTAAAATACTTTAATTTAAATTATATTTGTAGTAAATTTAATTTTAAATATTAAATAAATATTTAAATTAACCTTAGCACTTATCAATATTTAAATTAAAATTTTAATCAGGGATTAAAATATTTTAATTTAAATTAACATGTGGGTCTTTTCAACTTTGTCCTTGATCTCCTTTAACTTGATCTTGGTGCCGAAAATAATAATAAAATATTATTATTTAATTTGACTTCTCCTTCTTGGATCTTCATTCTCTGAGCTTTTGTAATGTCCTCAAAGATGACGAATATTGCTCAACAACGCTTTTAACATCAATGACAATAACATTCCTCAAAATTTCCAACATATTTATGTGGATGTGCCTATTTTAACTAAAATTTTTCTAAAACTATGACACCTTTTCCCAATATTCTTCCACTTGTCATATACCTTGCAAAATCAAAAGAGAATTATCAACAAAAGAGTAAACTTATTGGTAAGGATAGAAATTTCCATATTGTTGCAATACCATCTGAACTTCTCTATTCTCATAGGCTTTGTTAAAGCATCTACAATATTTACTAAATTATGCATCTTTTCAATCATAACCTTCCTATCCTCCACCATGTCACAGATAAAATGATACTACAAATTAATTTACTTTATCCATGCATGAAATGTAGGGTTCTTTGCCAAGGTGATAACACTTTGACTGTCACAATTAATTTTTATTGCTCCTTGACTTAACCCAACATATAAACATAATTTTTGAAGCCAAACTGTCTCCTTACTAGTATGAGTAGCTTCCATATACTCTGATTTTATAGTGGATAAAGGGACTACAACTTGTTTCTTGCTCATCCAACTAGTTGCACCATCGAACAAGCTAAGTACATAGCACTAGTAGACCTCCTATTGTCAACATCTCCTACCCAATATAAGTCTAAAAATACTTATATGTTTAATTTCTTGTTGTGGAACTTTTTGGCTACCAAGGATCCCTGATAACCAATAGAGTAATCTATAGTACCTTAAAAATATCTAAAAATCCTCTTCATTGTTGCTCAATGATCCTTTCCAAATTTTTCCATAAACTGGCTCAAGACTCCCACTGCTTGGGCAATGTTTGATCTAGTGCATACCATAGCATACATGAGGCTTCCAACCACACTAGCATAGGGTACATGAATCATGTCCTTCATTTCTCTAGATGTAAGACATTGCTCAACTAAATTATTTGTTTTCATAGAATAGAAACACTCACTGGTTTGTAATTCATTAATGTTAAACACTATAAAACAATGTTAGAATACCTTATTTGACTTAACCAAAGTTTTTTGTTGGCTTTATCTCTTCTAATATCCATCCTTAGGATAAAATTAGCAACTCCTAAACCCTTAATTTCAAACTATATTGAAAGTTAATATTTTAAAGCCTTAATCATATCCTTATTGTTACCAATTAGCAATATTTCATCCATATACAAAGTGATAACAATAAAATGACCACCCTTATGCTTATAATGAACACAATGATCTAATTTGGATCTAAAAAATCCCAACTTCAAAACATAAGAATCAAATTTCTTGTACAATATTCTACAAAACTGCTAATGACCATAAAGAGATTTTTGTAACTTGCAAACTAAGTTGTCCTTACTCTTTTCCACATAGTATTTAGATTGTTTCATGTAGATCTCTTCCTTTAAGTCTCCATGCAAGAAAGCTATCTTCACATCGATTTGCTCAACCTCAAGATCAAATGTAGAAAAAACAAATAAAATAACTCTAATGGATGCAAGCATTATAACTAGAGAAAAAATCTCACCAAAACTAATTCCCTCCACTTGAGAATATCCCTTAGCAACCAAATTTGCTTTATACTTCTCTACCTTACTCTCAAAATTGAATTTCTTCTTATCTATTCTTGATACCTTGATCTTATTTTTTGTTTGGTTCTCAACAAGAGCCTTAAACTCTTTGAACTGAATGAGGACCTTAAATTTTTTCTTGAGAAAATAGACCCATGTCTTCTTGGAAAAATCATCAATGAAAGTAACATAATATAGGGATTTTGCAAGTGAAGGTACAACAACTAGACCAAATACATCACTATGAATCAAATCCAAAATCCCTAAAGATCTAGCTGAGCTCAGGTAAAATTGAACACAATTTTGCTTTTCATATATACAATGTTCACAAAAGTCAAAATCTAAAGAACAATCAACTAACCCCTCAACCATATTTTTGCATTTCAAATCCCTAAGGCCTTTCTCACCAATGTGGCCCATCCATCATACCACAACATATATTGTTAGCTAGAAGTTTTATGTTCAAATAAGAACCGTTTTACTATTACATGCAATGGTTATTACATCAATATGAAATAGGTTTATGTCCTAAAATCCTCTATCCAAGATCATGGCTCCATGCACCATCTTGCAACCCTCCTTGCTAAAGACCACCTGCACTCCAAGGTCATTTAATCTACTCACAAAAATCATTTTCCTCTCCAAACTAGGGATGTGTAGTCCATTGAAAAGGAATTTGAACCGACCATCTCCAAGCATGAGTAAGAATCTTCCATAACCAAAAATTTTGATAGAAGAGCTATCTCCATATACAACATTAAAATTTACATACCCAAAAAACCACTCCCAATGGGGAGTCATGTGGTAGGAATATCTTGAGTCAATCAACCATGCATCCTCACATGCATGTGTGGCAACAGTTGTAATAAACACATCACCCATGTCTTCTTGAGGAGCCTTAGAGTCTGAATTATCATATGATTCCTTCTTGCTCTTCTTTTCCTTGCAATCCTTCTTGATGTGGCCTTTCTTGCCACAGTTCCAACACTTCACTTTAGATTTACTAGGAGACATAGATCTCCCTTTAGATTTGGATTTGTTGTCCCTATTCTTGTTCTTGCCTTTCTCCTTCACTCTGCCTTGAAAAACCAATGCATAGTTGAAAAAAATTGAAGTCTTCTATCTCATCTCCTCTGAGAATAAAGGACTCACTAATTCTTCAATTGTTAGCTTAGTGGTGGTGTTGTTGATTGCCATCACAAGGTTATCCCACAAATTTGGCAAAGAACATAATAATGTGATACATTGATCCTCATCATCCATTTGTATACCTATGGATTGTAGCTGGCTCACTATGATATTGAATGCATTCAAATTCTCTACAGTTGAATCCCCATTACCCATATTCAAAGAATAAATCTTATTTTGTAGAAATTTTTAATTTACTAGAGATTTAGCCTAGTATAGGTTACCAAACTTCTTCCAAAGACTTTTTATGGTGGGCTCTGTAGATACATTCAAAAATATAAAAACAACCAAACAAAGCCTAATTTTATTTCTATATTTTTTATCCATCACAACCCAATATTTATCCTTCATAGACATAGGTTGACTCTTAGAAACAATAACCCATAGATCTCTATGTATGAGCAAATCCTCCATTTTAAGCTTACATAGCTCAATTTTTTTTGTTGTTGAATTTTTCTCTCTCCAACTATGATGTACTTGCCATCTTGAAATAAAATAACTTCCTTTGTGCACATCTCCCACTCAAACAAATATTAATAGCACTAAACCAATATTAATAGCAAAAATCATTTTTTCCAAGGATCTCAAAAGCTAGCCAATCTATGATACCAAATGAAAGGAAGCTAGACAAATGTAGAACAACTTCTTGCTTAATATTTAGAGGAAAGTAGTGCAAAATATGCCTAAACCTTCAATTATAGCAAGCAAAAAACCATATATATATACCTCACATAGGAAGCAAAAAATACCCTAAGAAAACCTAGCAATCAAGGAGCATCGAATGTATTATTCAATAATCAACAACTTACTTTTTTAATATAATTTTAGAGTATCCACTCCTTCAGTACCATTTATCAACAAGGCTAGAAATGGACCTGCAATAACACAATTGTCCTATAGTAACATAGTTATCCTATAGTAACACAATTGACTTACAACAACACAACTATCTTGTAATAACACATCTAACTTATAGTAACACTACTGATATGCAATAACAAAATTATCCTATAGTAACATAGTTGACTTGCAATAACACTACTGACTTGTAGTAACACAACTATCTTACAGTAACACAACTAACCTACAATACCACTACTAACTTGCACTAATACTACTATTCTACAATAATATAGTTGACGTGTAGTAACATAGTTGTCCTATAGTAACACTGCTGAAATACCATAGATTGCTTAATGGCTATTCTATATTTATAAACATAAAAATACAAAACCATGATATAAAACCATGAACTAATACCATGGTCTAGTTCACCAATTTTTCTCCTTTATTTATGCTATTAACATAAAATATGAGACAAGATTTGCAATGTGTATGACACATATTCCCAACATAGGTTAGCTACTCCTATTGAGGTATTAGTATCCAAACATTATGAACAACCTTACAATAGTAATACAGGGTATACACTTGGTCAAGACACCTATTATTTTGCTCAAGCTACATATGTAGAAAACCTAGGATAGGCTAGAGTGAGTTTTCTTGTTTAACATGTTAAAATTGAAGGGTGTGAAATGGTACAATATATTATTATGTGGTATTTATATGAACGACATACATCTTAAATCTTATTAATCACTTTCCATCTAGTTTTACTACCTCTCTAGGACTGACTACATTGAGGCTAACAACTTTCACCTTTTATTTATGTCATAGTTATAGGCACCCATTTTCAATTTGTTTGGGGTATTATTAAAATAAGCATATTTCAATATGTGGAATTGCATGTGAAATCTCTTACATAGTCTAAGGGTGATACAATTTCTATTGGAGATATTTTTTGATAAACAAGTGCTTGTGTTGTTAACAAGCTTTGCTTGTTTGTGTTAGGGCATGGATTTAAGAAAGTTATTATTGATTTTGTTCTAAAAATATCTCTTAATGAAAATGAGAAGAAAAATTTTGTTCACACATCATCTCTACTCTATCCATGGAAACACTTTCAAATTTATTTTGAAGTATCATCACAAAGGACATATTTTAGGATATGAGATTGCATTAAATCTATTATTTTAAATTATTAATGATATGATCTCTATAAAAGATTAGTTGAGTATGTTTATGCCAATGATAATATTTTCTAGTCCTTGGTAAGATATTTCATTCCCATATAAAATTTAGGAAGTCTATGTTAATAACTTTATTTGTAGTTTGATCTCAATAAATATCATAGTTCGGATAAAATTTTCTAGAACCTATTGTTATTGTAGTGGTTCACCAAAACCCGCTTGCAACTAAGGCAAAACCTTGATGATGGATAATTGGAGTTTTTTCTAGCCCATGGAGAACAAGCTCAAAGAAATCTTGACAATCAAGACTTGTACAAAAATTTCATTCAATGAAACTCTCAATAGACAACCAAAAGAGCACCAAAGGAGACTTCTCTTTGAGATAAGTCTTTATATATAAGGTTTTACGATCGACACTTAAGTACAACCAAGAAAAATACCAATTAGTCTATAAGATACATCGAAAGACCAAGCAAACATGAATGCTTAAGTCAAATAAAATGACCAAGTTAAATGAGTTAATGAATTCATCGATTGAAGATATAAAGACCTCCTACCTAAAGACAACCTTAGTTATTATCCAAAATATTCATTCAATATTAAGTATAGCTCTAATAGTCCTATGCTAATCAATCATTATTATTAGAGAAGTACATCATTCAATGATTAAAATTCTAAGGAAAATATATGGGATTGTCAAATCTAGTTGCAGATAGTTTTGGAGGGAAATTCTCCTGATATAACCTATAAATAGTAGTCTTAACTTTGCAAAATATCAACAAGTTTGGAATTGTATGTATTTGTAGGATTTCATTTCAGTTATATTTTTAAAAATAGATTTAGTTCTTGATCACCTTGTGGGTAATATCAAACCCTTGCTTCTTGCACAATATTTGTACAAGTTTACTTGCATTAAATATACATGGGAGCCTATGTTTATTTTTTAGCCTTTGCCTATAGAATCATTTTTGTGTATGTGTATGTGTTTGTGATATTTTACCTAAATATTAGAGTTTTCTAAGTTTACATATGATTGAGGGACCTGTGTCTATTTTTATACTAAGTCATTTACTATCATGGCTCTCCTACGAGACTTGCATGCTCATATATGCGTATAATTGGTAGATTTTGATTACACTTCATTGTGTCGATGAGAGGAAGTATTCACCATTGGAACATAACATTCATACCTATTTTACAATATATTAATGGATCTCTTGGTGCATCACCCCATTTTTATTTTCTTTGTTGAGCTTATTTATTTTCTCACATCCATTTCCTTTGTAGAGCAACTAGTACCTTGAAGATCACATCTTAACAAGAAGCCAATGTTGTAAAAACTCTCTAAAGATCTTGATTGAGCCAAAAACCATGCTCTTAGTTTTGGGTTGCTATATCTCTCCAAGGTGAGGCATGATTGTCTTGGATGAGGAAAATTGGAGATAACAATATTTTAATAGTACATAATTGGTCCTAGAATCACAATAAGGTGTAGGGCTAAGACTTGGTAAGGGTATTAGTTTATTTCCATCTTGTTGAAGTGCCTATTTTAACCTAGTGACTTTGCTCTAGAAAAAACACTAAAAGAAGCTATTATTGAGGATACCAGACTAAGGCTTGGGTGAAGATCTTATTCTACCTACTTTTGAGAAGCAAGAAGCCTCATTCACCTGAAAATTTTGCATTAACAAAAGAAACCTAGAGGTATGTAGAAAAAATATGATAGGAAAATTATTATCATATATTATATGGATATACCCTTAGTATATATCCCTTCATATGAGGTAGTATCAAGCCCCTTGAGCCCCCAAAAACCACCTAATAGATGCAAAAAACTACCTAATCATATACTGACAATATTACTAGAATACATTGACAAAGGCCAGAGTACTCCATTAGAACTCCTCAGAGAATTAGAATTCATATACCAAACACACAATATAGTGGAGAAAGAGGTGGCCTTAAATATATTAGTTGCATATATTAAGAGGGAAGCACCCAAAAAAAATGAATATCTTCCTTCTCATTCAAACACAGAATGGGACCAATTGGCTTCATTACTCATGAATGACTTTGTCATAAAAAGAGAAGAGGAGCAAATTGTAACCAGAAATAAGTGAGACTATGAAGAATAGGAAAATTTTTCCTTTTCCATCATGATGAGCACAAAAACCAACCAAGCTCTTTCCAACTGAAGGAAAATGAACATGATTGGATTGGTAGTGTGGAAGAAATGGCCATTCAGAGCCACTTAATTGGGAAAACTAAAGAAATTAAGCATAGGGTAGCCACATAGACAACATCAATACAAACCTGGCTAGAAAGGTTATTTTTATTGCCTTTAGTATCTTATGAAAATATACCATTATGGATGGGAGAATATTTAGAAAAAATATTAAATCTTGCTTACTGCAAAAAAAATGTAAAACTATTTTGTTGCAATGTTCATAATAACAAAAAAAGGTGGATTCAAATAAAAACTAGAATGATCAGGATCCTTGAAAATTGCAACAAGAATAAAAACCAAAGATCAATCTTGGTATGTAACCCTGGTTGAAACAAATTTGAATTTTGGATACATCGTCTAGTCAATGGCCGAGTCTCCTTGTAAAAAAATGGGGGGACATGAGTAGATATGAAGTGATACACAATCTAAGGTACACCAATTACAAATCAATGAATAAATTTTGAAATAAAGAAGCTTCCTTGCCAAAACATATTTGGGAAGGAAAGCTAGTGGTTGGAAAAAACATTTGCATTAAATGCTACCTCAAGATAGAACCTCATTTGCAAGCAAGGATTGATAAAATATTGTGGGAATAAATTAACCTTGAAAGGCATAGAAATGAATTTAGGCACTGCTTGAAGAGTATGGTATGCTTAAAAAAATAAGAAAATAAGGAGAAATAAATGCAAGGCATGCGAGGACCACAAAAATAGGAAGGTTAAAAAAAGTAACGACCTTAACAAATAGAACATTTTTCACTCCCTAACTAAAAGAGTATAATTCATTATTCAGTAGAAGAGAAAATCTAGTTTCAATATTAAAATGATGAAAACAAAGGATTCTCGTGCACAAGAAACACTAGAAGTATCCATGCCAACATATTCTTCTAACATCAAGGTTCTAACAAACATAGTTGAAGGTTGCACCAATCCTAAAGTGTGCAAGGGAACTAAAAAGCTAAGAATATATGATTATGAGATCTTCAGAGCTAGTAGACTTTTGAGCTTTGGAGCATAGATATGGACCAAATTTTTGGCACAATGTGGTAATTGAGGTAAATTTTTCTATGAAATAATAAGCACATATGTAGAATATTATAACCCAAATGGCCAAGAAATTAGGGCCATGAATGAAAAATTTAGAGTAAGAATTAATGGCCCTAGCATCAAAAAAATATTGTTACCAAAAGGTCAAGTACATGTCAGTGAGGAATAAGAAAAGGAGAATTTTGACAGACTGTTGCAAAATGAAAAATGGTCTTCTTATAGTCAACATACAAGAAGGCAAGGAAAAGTGACCCAATCATATAAAAATTTATTCCCATTGAAAATTTTAACGAAAGTGTAAAGGATGCATTGAGTATGATCACATTCCTTATAGGCCAAGAAAATGACAAATTCATTAATGCATATTAGTTGGGTATTTTGCACATAATGAGGTAAGGTGTAATAACCCTAGATTTTTCAATTTGATAGTAGACCAAATCCAAGAAGGCCCCTTCGGTGTTTCTAGTTAGCACAGACATTCATGAATTTCTCATTTCTTATATACCTTATTTTGTATCAACATTCAATCATGTTTCCCATATTAGGAATAAAATGTAAACATTCAAAGGGGATTGACCCTCCCAGTATACAATTGGACCAAGAACTTAAGAAAGGCTCTTCATATTATATTTTTATACATTATTTTTCTACTCCATTCATTTTTGCAATAAGAGGGTCTCAAGTCCCCAAAATTTTAGAATGTAAAATTTTTGTAGAAGGAATAATTCTAGGGGACTGGTTTTTCTCAAAGAAGGTACCTTTGTTAGGATGTATAGCTATAGTTACCTTATCTACATTCTACCTAGATTTGTTCCTGACTAAGTATTCTCCCTAGAAGTCTTCAAACAAATTGATACTCTAGATTTCAATCATGGTAGCAATAAAAAAAGCATCATATTACTTGCACCTCTTAGTCTAGGGGGATAATTATGCACTAAAAAAGGGAAGCCTCCCTAGTAGAAGGTAAATTGAAAAATCTAAGCTTAGAATTAGTAAGAGATAAATGAGAGTATGATCTTGAGCAAAAATTCATTGCATATCATAAGGGTATAAAAGAGAAAAAGTTCATGCATGAACATAGGCTTGAAATTGAAAATATTAGAAGCCCTAAAGATGAAATAATAAACCACCATCTCACTAAAATAACTAGACCTCCACATACCCTAATATCCTATAAATCCTTCTATGATATAAAGGTACTTTCAAACCTTGGAATAAAGCAAAACAAGAATATATAGAAGAATTGAGAATTTGACACTAGAAGATGCCTACAATAGAGGCGTGGTGGAGAATGAGACAACTCCGTGGATAAAATGAAGCCAAATTTGGCTTAATAAAGGATAATATAATGCTCAATGAATTATACAATGAAGAACATTTAGAGGTGAAAAGCTCTACGACTATATAATCTAGTGAATAGGGAACAATTGGTAAAATACACCATAGAATTGGGAAGGCAAGGATAAAATAAGAGGATATTTAGAACTATTGTTTGACCCTTTGGGAGAGAATATAAGTCCTACTACTTCACAAAATAGGGATATACCTTCTTAACCAATTCAATAATAGGTGTTTCCAAAGCAACCTAAACAAACACCCCAAAATAAGAGGGACAAAAGGGGGGAAAACATAGTTAGTCCTAAAAAGAAGAAGAACAAACATCACGGGACAACCAAAGAAACCTACAACAATAAAATATCAATATCAATCCATACTTCCCTCCATGCATCTAGGGAAATATCTCAAAAGTCATGTAAAATAGTTCATTTTGAAAGAACCCAAGAATCCCCACCTAGGTGAGCTGCATTATCCCTGATAGATTCAGTCACTTATCTAGAGTGTGAGGTGGGAAAAATAATTTCTTCTTGTAGAATTTTTCCTCTAGCCTCAGCCACAACTACATCGATGGCCCACAAAGCAATACCTCAGCTCATAAAACTTGTGGAAGTATTTGTTTCATCCTCAATATTCCAAGAAGAAAAATTAAAAATCTAGCCCTCAACCCTTGGTAGAAATTTTAAAAGGTCAAACAATAGATGACTTAATATAATTAGGAGACACAAGCTCAAAAATCTCAAAATATTGCCACTACCCAAGTGGATTTCCATTTTTATCCTTAGAGAAGAGTGTTACTACTTTTAAGAAAAAGTCCACTAGTGGCTAAGCCAATGCTAGAAATGAAAGATCAATATTGGGATATATAACTGATATGCATAAATTTGATAGATGCTCAACCTCAAGATATATTGAAGCTTACTTAGGAAGCCAAAAAAATGGTAGAGCATGATTATGAGCTAACTACCTAAAAAATATAAAGAAAAAAGAAAGAGCTTGAACAAACCAAGAAGAACTTTGAAGAATCATGAAATGAGGTCAAGGCCCTAAAAAATCAAATAAATTTGACCAAAAAATTAAGAGAACGAGGGTCTTAGCCATTCTAAAAATGCAATAGGAACAATTAAAGAATTATATAATAATATGACTGAGCAACAAGCCTGATATGAATAAGAAAAATAAACTTTATTGAGAGATCTAGAAGACTTCAAGAAACAAAAATTAAGATGCTTACTAGAATTATATAGGACGTATGACATTATAGCTATCCTCATTTCTTGAGTTCATAGATTTGACAACTTTGTTTGGCCTCAAAATAGATAAATAGGTGAAATGCAACCCAGAAAATATTAGCATGAAGATAAAAGAAGCCAGAACTTTTTGGACCCTTTGGCCAAAACCCATGACTTTGACATTCTTATTGTTGAGATACAAGATAGAAAAGTCATGGCATAAAGAGTAATAAACCTATTCAATATAAAGAAAGTGGTTGAGCAGTGCATAAAGTTAGCGGATAACTTATACAACACTATGGGAAGATTGAAGGATGAAGTAGATTCTCTAATAGCAACAAGGTTCCCTTCACCATGGAATCAGTTGAGTGGTACGTTGTGTTCAAAAGAAAATATTTAAAAATGATCAAATCAAATAAAGAGCCTCTACTTAGCTCAAAAGAACAAATTTCCCCCCTTTACCTAGAAGAGATAGCCCAGATTATCAAGCCATTGGAGAAACTCAAGGTGCTAATTCATGAAGCAATAAGCTAAACTAAAGATATCTTTTGGGATGATAAACATGAAGTTCTTGTTCTATATGATCAACTCAAGCATACTCAATACCCATCACATGAATAATGGACAAAAATTGTGAGGTTTATTGCTAGACTCTCCACATGATATTATCATTTTGCTTAACTCTCCTTTTAGTTTTTTGTGTTTTCTTTTATAAGAATTTTTGACTTCAAGCCCAAGGATAAAGATGATTTTGAGCTCTTCTTAAATTAGGCTAGAAGGCCCTTGTGAGCCATAAAAATTGTAGTGGTTCACCATTACCTGCTCGATACTAAGGTAAAATATTGATGATCGAAGCTTTTCCCAACCCATGGAGAATAAGATCAAATAACTCTTGACAATCGAGACTTGTAGAAAAAATTCCATTTAGTGAAATTCTCAACAAACAACCAAAATAGCACCAAAGGAGCTCGTCCTTTAGGATACATACTGATATCAGAGGTTTTACAATCAACACTAAAGTGCAATGGAAAAAACTTCCAATCAATTTGTGAGAGACATTGAAAAACCAAACAAACATGAAAACCTGAATCAAATGAAGTTACTAAGGTATATGGGTTGAATTAATGAATTCCTTGATTGAAGAGATGGAGACCACCTACCTGAATATGACCTTAGTTATTGTTCTAGATATTCATTCAATATGAAGTATGGCTCTAACAATCCTATGTTGATTAGTCATTATGATTAGAGAAATACATCATTCAATGATCAGAATCCCAAGGAAAAGTAGATGGTATTGTCAAATCTAGTTGTAGATAATTTTGAGGGAAAATTTTGTTGATGTATGTTGGAACAAAGAATCCAATTTTTAGATTATATCTAAGTATATAGGTGAATAATAAAATTAGGTATCTAGGCTTTAATATAATTTAAATATATAGGTTTTTAACTTATATTTATTAATATGTATATATATGCCTAGGTTAGACTAATATATATTAATGTATATGGATAAAATAAGTATTTTGTCCTACACCTTAGTATTATTATTCCTACAATTACTAAATTAAAATAATTTCAATATCTAGTCTAACCCTAGTCAATTCAAAGTCAAAGGTGACATGGCATGAGACTTGAGTGTGGTGGTATGTGTGGGGCACATAATGGCATCTGGCATAAGTGTGGTGGCATGCAACATAGGTGTGATGGCACATGTTGTGGAGGTTTTCCTCCAAGACTATTTTTCAATGGATGAATAACCCAAACTATATATTTGGGCTCAACTCCTTGTGTTGTAATTGTGCTAACTATACAAAGCAAAACAATATGAACCAGCTATGAGACACTATTGTTTACTTGATACTGGTGATTTGCACCAATCACATTTGAGGAAAAAGGCTTGTATATTTTGTTGAAGATAATACAAAAGTGGCGATATGATTTTGACTATGGTTTTTCTCTTTATAAGGATTTCCATGTAATATTGGTGTCTTTTATGTGGTTTGATTTATATCTATCTTACCTTACAATTTATTTTAAATTATTAAATTTTATGCTATTTACATTTGTGTAATATATATACTTGGCATACTAATAATTTTTTGTTTGAGTTTGTTTTAATCCACTACATTTGGGGGATTTTGCTTACTTCCTCTCCCTTCATTTGGTACTAGAGCCCATGTTCATATTTAGTTAATTCTCTAATTTTAGCTATCAGTAATTTATAATAAAAAAGGTTATTACAATTAAATTTAACAATTATCTTTTGTATAACTTTAGTGTTAAATTCTATTTTAACGAAAAACCCTCCTTTATTTTTTAAATGATAATGTTTATATATATATATATATATATATATAAGAGGGTTTGATTTTTTTAATAAAAAAATTAGAGAAAAAAAGTTCTTTTTATTTATATACCTAAATGATCTTCATTTAAAAATTGTATTTGTAGACACCAAAATCTAGCCACTTGTCATCCATTCGTATCCTCCAATCATAGTCGTCCATTATTTATATATATATATATATATATATATATATGTATTTATTTAATATATACATAAATATTAATATTTATATATATTTAATAAATATATATATATTTATGTAAATAAATCCTAGCCATCTGCCATGACTTAATCTCAACCATCCATCCAGCTCAATCCATGTCACTTGCCCAAGCTTAATATCCACCCTTCCTCATGTTTTAATCTCGACCACCTATTTGGTATCATCGAATCCCTAACATGTTCAAGTGAATATTATAAAAGATGATTCATTTTGATGAATCAAGGTCTTAAAAGGTCCAGATTTTCAATACCCTGAGTTTGAACACTACCCCTCGTCGCCGCCATTGCATCCACCCATTTTTGTCGCTACAAAACCCTTGCAAACCATATCTAGTTTTGCTTCACTCCAATCCACCCCCAAATACCACCAAGAGTTTGCAGAATGTTTTTGAGCATTTCTAGAATGATGTTGAGCATTTGTAACCATCATTGAACACCCATGGGTGTTTATTGCAACAAAATTATAGTCCTTAAGCCCTTAGATGCTTTCAAGTGTTTGTGCAATTATCAAACACAAAAGTAGGAGTATACATCAGCATTGAAAAGGTAAAATATTTATTGCATTTATTTATGTTCTTGCATTTCTATCTATAGTTTCATTTTACAACATTTAGGGTTCATAGGTTTTATCTTTCAGAGGGCCTCACACAGTGGAGCTCTTGCAGGTACCATTAACTCTTCTATGTTGTTTTATATTTGTAGGTGCAGGAATCATATTTTTGGAAGTTGTTGCAAATAGGATGGTCCTGTAGGGATACACAAGCCCACCTGCACACTTGTTTGGATCAAGGATGGACCAAAAGACACCAATTATTCATTGAACTAGGGTTTTGAAATCCTACTATATGTAATGATTGTATCAAAAGTATTTGTAAACCCATATTGAGACACATATATTGTACAACTCAGATATCTGCCTATATCAATAAATATTATTCATTTTGTGCATTCCATGGTGTTTTTGTGCTTTTGTACCTTTGCTTTTTATTGGTGTTGTTTGTTTTTGGTTTACAAAATAGCGATCACGGTGGGACCCCCAAAGGGTTCCTCATTTTTATTTACCTTGTTCATTGATTTTTTTTTATGTTTCTATTTTGCAGATTTCTAGAAGCTTGATCACGTGAAAATCATGAAAATGAGGGTTTCTGGAGTTGCACAGTTTGAACAGTGGTCACGCGGATACCCTACAACGTTCGAGGAATGCCCTATAGAGTTCGATAAATGCCTCACTACATTCAGAAAACTCTGGGTAGCGTTTAGAAGAGTGGGGAAGAAATACGTAGGCTTCCTGGTAAGCCTGGTTCAAACCCTAACTCTATTTTTGTTTTTGTTTTCTACTTTTTAATAGTAAAATAAAAAAAAAATATCTACTTTCTATTTTAAAAAATAGTTACATTTTCGATATTAGACATTTGCATTTTTCTATATAGTTCACATATAAAGTAGAGTTGCATTCATGCATTCCCTATAGTTGCATTATCACGTTTAATTTATATTTTTGTTGCTTTATGGTGTTTCATTCACTATTTTTGTATGCTATTTGCAATGAAATAATAAAAACCTAAAATAGTTGCATATTAGGGTTAAAATCTTCCATTTTTGCTTTTCTAATTTGGAACAAGATCATAATACTTGACTATACTCCTGCTGTTGGAATCACTTGATGATTCATGGTGGAAGAACTGGGTGAACCCTCCACTGTTGGAATCACTCGATGATTTAGGGTGGGTGTTAAGTAGTGTACCCTAAGTGCTTTTGAGGAACTTGGTGTTAATGTTCTTGGCTTCTAGCCTAGACAAGTAAAATAGGGTATTTTTAGCATTGAATGAACATAATAGATAACATAAATATTAAAATTAATCACACACTTTGCATGTCATACATTTAACATCAATGAGTTGGATTTCATCACCAACCATTGTTCGATACTGGCAACGATGGGATTCATATCAAATTTTCATCTCGATCCATAGAAACCACAGTACTCATGAGTAATATTTCTAGATTTCATCACCAAAAAGAGTCTCATTTTCCACATAACCTTAGATTTCACCTTGCTTAATAGTTTAGTTTAGCATATCAACAACACACAAACCCCACATAAAAAAAATTGTTGCAAAACATAGAATTTAGTTGCTTGTTTGATTTTGTGTGATTTCCATTGCATATATTTTGCATATTCCACATATTCACCATCCCTAACTGGCTCATTAGCTTATGGTTTCAACTCAAATACAAGAAAATATTTTGAGTCAAGCTTATGTTAGCCAAACCACTTCATCCATGGAGTGTTCCACATATTTACCTACCACTTCTATGGTGAATCCTATAAGTGTGATACATATAAGCTATTTTGGTTTGTCTACAGGACCCTCACACACTGTATATACCTCAAATGCTAATGTTTTGCAAAGATCCATTAACAACTCCATTCCAAAAATTGAGCCATCATCTCCTACCAATCCTAACATCACCTACATAGATATGGCTAAATTTAGATATTTTATAATATCCACTAACCGTGTTCTAGAGTAAACCAACAACCCACCTAGGCATGATCCTTCTTCTCAACAGGAACTTACCCACTTGCAGCATTCCAGTTTCACCTAGGTGTATACCCTCTTTTTGAGGCATCATCCACACCTTCCCATCACTTATATCTTCCACAAAAATCATGTACCCAAAGCATTACTATTCCATATTCATATACCACCACCTATGATAATCCATTATATGAAGCACATGTCAATGTTACTTCACAAATGCTAGTTTCCACTACATCCAATGTTTCCCATTCAGTTGCAATCTTGGTTGCAACCTATCCTCCAACCACTTCATCCATTTCCACCACACCTATACCCTATGCCTCATATATTGACATTCAAAAAGCATGGAAACACCTCAACAAATTGCTTATGGCTAAGCAAAATGCTCATTCTTGCTCCCAACAAAAAATACAGATTATAGACCTTAAGCCCTAGTCCATTCTAACCCAACTTACCTTATTTACCCCAAATACATCATGGGTATTGCAATATTCTAGGTTTCCATTCCCACACCTCCATTATCCCACACTTAGTCCATTCCCATAAGTCAACACATTTAGAATCCTCAAACCTCATATTCATTTCATCATCTACAATTATTCCCTCATCAAGCCCAACATCATCAAATGCAATCCAGTCCATTAAATCATCAAAATATCATCACACCTTAGTATTTCACCACCTCATATCCACACAATCATCAAGTAATTCAAGGCTTCCACATACTTGGGAAAGACCCTATAATTCAAGTATTGCAACAACAGATTGATAGCTTGATACAACACACTCCTGGTATGATGAACCAAAAGCCTACTTTAAGATAACTAATCAATCAACCCATTCAATTTTTGGTACCATCACCACCATATCTGGTAGATTTTACAATACCAAAATTTGATAAATTTAAGGGGACTAAGGACCTTAGAGAGCATGTAAGCACATTCATTCACTCATGCTTTAGAATTCAAAGTCAATATGCTTTAATGCTAAAATATTTCCTCAAAAATTGGGAGGAGATGCTATGGAGTGGTATAACCATTTGCCTCATCATAGTATTTATACATTTGAGTAGTTGGTAAACCAATTCCTCAAGATATTTTCCCTCAATGTTCATAAAAAATCACATTGTCTGACTTATACAATAGTAAGCAATTTGATGATAAGTTAGTCTATGATTTTGGTAACCTTTGGAGGGTTATTATCACAAAAATCCCATTCTCCCTACCAATGGAAGAGTTAACTTGATTGTTCACCAAGATTTGCTTAAAACCCATCTCTTGTTTATTACAATTGCAACAATACAACTCATTCGAAGAAGCTCTTGCCCAAACTAGCATAATTAAGGAGGTATAAATCAAAGAAGGTGTGCTAAAGCCTAAAAACAAATAATGGAAAAACAAGGGCCAATCCAAAGGAAGTTATTCTAGCCAAGCTAAGCCAAATCAGACCAATCAAGGAAATCAAGTGAATCAAGTGGTCATAAGCCAGTCGATAGTGGCTCAACAACAAAAACCACAACAAATTACATATCAAGTGGTTCCCCTACCACAATAAATTCAAAATATAGTACCAACTATGGATAATCACCAACATCAAAAATATTGAAGAACACAAGCTTATACTGAGACGGGGATGAACAATATAAGATCACTTTTTACTTTTCTTTCAATTAAATATTATGCAATGTATAGATAGCAATATCAATAGCAGTAATCAAAGAAAAGCACAAATAACCACACACAATAGAGACACCAATTTAACGTGGTTCACCCAATGTGGGCTACTCCATAGGGAAAATATTTCATTAAAATTTTCTCAATCAATCTCTTGGGAATCCTTTCCCTATTACAATGTTTATGGACCTTTGTCGAAAGGAGACACAAAACCCCTAATCAATTTCATGGATCTCTATCCACAAGAGAATTGCTTTCTCCTTAGCTCTAGTTGGTGATATTCTATAGGAATTGCTACCTCCACTGCACTGGCTAATGGATATCTATCCACTAAAGACTCCTATCCTCACTACCTTGGCTAATGGATCTCTATCCACTAGAGACTGTCGTCCTCTATACTCTATCACCTCCAAAGCTTACTCTTTGATCTATCTTAAATTTACTCTAAACACAGTCCTTCGGTCTAGCATAAATCTGCTCAATCTCTATCTTTGGTCTAGCACAAACCTGTTCTCAAATCTGCACCAAAATCTATCCTCAAATCTGCACTAAACACAGTCCTTCGATCTAGTACAAATTTTCTCAATCTTTGTCTCTAGTCTAGCACATTCTTATCCTCAAATCTACACCAAAATATGTCCTCAAATATTCACTAAACACAATCCTTCATTCTAGCACAAATCTATACTTAAGCCTTAACACAAAGCTTGAATCAATCACAAATCAACACTATTGGATTTTCCCCAAACATTAACTCAATATTTGAACAAATAAATAAATCAACTCTGCTCACAAGCCTTCTCAAAGACTTGTATCAAACATTCTTTGTAAGCTTCCACAAAAGCTCACACTAATCTATCCATAAGTCATCTCTAGAACTTGTCCAGTATGCTCAACAATATCTATCTTCAAATATAAATTGTAAGCTTCCATAAAAGCTCACACTAATTTATCTACAAGTCCTCTCTAGAAATTGTCTCAAATTTTCTCAACAAATCCTCATTAAAACTTGTCCAATATCATAGAAACATAAAGAGAATTGTTAGAGACTCAATATGCTTCACATTTACCACAATACTCAATCACTTTCAATCTCTCTTTTTACCATAGAAACATATAGAAAAATTTTAGAGACTCAATATATTTCATACTTACAACAATGCTCGATATCTTTGTCAAAATAATTTAGAATATAGAGAAATTTGTTTCATATAACTAGAACTATCACTTCAACACTTCTACTTGACTAGGTTCAATCAACTCTACTCAACCAATCACTCAATGAAATATTCCTTGCTCACAAACCCTAGTCCAAACTCATGAACACTCAAATGTTTCCAACAATACTTTTCAACCAATCTCACATAACAATGATACTCATAATATTTGAAAACCCTAGTTCAAGTTCTTCACTCAATTGGTCACTTCAACAACAATGCTTATCAAGTAATATCACATAACAATGATACTCATGATCTTTTTAAATCCTAGTTCAAGTTCTTCACTCAACCAGTCACTTCAACAACAATGATTATCAAACAAGGTTACTCTCTTTAACCTCTATTCTAGAAAACCTTGAAGCATTAATTCAAAACACACTCAACAATGCTTACCAACCAATCCTTTTCACTCCAACTTAGCATTCATAACATTCAACAAACACTCACTAGAAATATGTGCCCATACCTTTTTTATTGATGAAGAAGTATCTTCAAAACCTGTTTCAAAATAGCCAAACCTTCTTGTGCCAATTCAAATTTAGATAATAATAATTTTATCTCAAAAATATTCACAAGGATATTCTTCTTGATCAAAAAGTACAATAAAATTTATTCCAAATTTTACACCTTATAACTCCCTCTAACTTTCTAACCACTCACAAATATCAAGGATATAACACTTTACAACTTAAATGCCCCTTACAAAAATTAAGCACAAAATAATTATCAACACCTTATAACTCCCCTTAAAACCTTATAAAATAAAATTATTTAAACTTTAGGGCATATCTTTATTTCTCTAAAAAATCTGACGCTAACTCAAAAAGAGCATACCTTTGTCTTTTCCCCAAAAGGGGGTTCGATGGGTTCTGAACCACCATCTCCCAACCGTCAAGCACCTTAGAACTTTGGTGCCCACCACATGGGATATATGCACCCATGAGAAGGGAAGCTTCCTTCCTCTTATCTCCTTCATCCATCGTCGAATTTACCAAAAAACACTCATGTGGATTCATACCTCTGCCAATCGTTGCTCCTTGCACTTTGCTTCCACCGTGGTTGCCAACTGTGCTACCCGCACTTGGTGACCAAGGCATCTTCCTCGGTGGATGTTGTTCTTTCACCTACCACTTGGAACTTTCAAAGCCAATGAAAACCCTCTTCCTTCACAGATGATTCGCATGTTTTTCCTTTGCATACCACATGATTAATTCAAATGCATGTTAGTCTTTGGGCTAAGGTGGAGGACTCCCTTTTATACACGCTTTGCCATATGACTCCCACGTCGGCACTCGATGATAGAATTCAAAAATTTGAATTTTGAATTTAATAACCCACCTTAGGGTTATTAAAATAACCATAAATTAATATATAATTAATATTAAAATTAATATATAAAATTAATTAATAATTAATTTAAATAACTTATAAGTTAAGTAAATTAATTAATAAATTAATTTATAATAAAATTATATTAATTAATTTATAATTAATTTAAATTTCCTTGTATAATATTATAAATAAATATTATAATATTATTTGCTTGGGCTTCTTCTTTGCACCTTGGACCTTATCTTCACCTCCTGGAACTAGATATGATCAACTAAAAAGGGACTCTCCTTTTGCACTGATTAGAGAACCTAAAATTGATGCTACCCAATGAAACTGCCACTTCCTGGTGCTAAAATATTGACATCAATGACCACTCACTCTTGAAATCAATGACAACTCATCTACTCAAAATGTCCAACAATACCCCCCTTTGTCATTGATGGCAACCCAAATTCCTTTTACCAGAACTTGGTTATTTTCCTGTTCTTATCCCCTTGGCAAAATTGCTCCTCCTGACTCAATGCTCTCCCCTTAAACCAAATCTCTCCTCCTTACTCAAATCTCTTTCCCTTTGACATAAATGGCAAAGGGTCACCTTTGGGGCTCAGGGCTAAGAATGAGTCTCTTAGCTTAGCCTCCCACCTCATCTTCAGGTGATTAATTCTGGGGTGGGAGTATTTCTACTCCCAGCATACACTGCTCTTTACCTTTGTCCTCTTTCCTTATCATATGATCTTTCTGATTCCTTTGACTATTCTTATTCATGTCCATGTTCCTGTTCCTATTCCTATCCATGTCCATATTCATGTTCCTTTTCTTGTTCCTATTCATGCTTGGTTTTGGAATGTCTGCTCTTCACCACTTTGTTGTATGTCCTCATTATTACACTTATAACACTTAATGTTATTATTCCTTGGAGGTGCAAATGTCTTGGGATTTCTCCTAGTGAAGCCATATCTATTTCTATCATAAACCCTATAATTCATTGCCTCGTGACCAAACAGATTATATGAGTAGCAATACCCATGAAATAACTACCTGTTCCTGAAGTTTCCATATTCCTGTCTTTCATGTGTCCTACACTATGAAGCCTTGTGACCAAATCTGTGACATGAGAAACATCATCCATTGAAATTTCCTAGCCTTGACCTCATTGGTCTCTTAGTCTCTTTTACCCTGTACTGGTTCCTGTTCCATATGTTTCTTGTTTGTGTATTATTCCTTTTCTTGTTGAAATTTCTATTGTCCAAATCATCCTGAGAAGTCTCACTTTCTCTCACATTGTCTTCTTCTGAAGTTTCTTCTTCTTCAAAACTTGAGGTTGACTCATCTTCTTGTTTCTTTTGTACCTGTTCAAAGCCAAGATATGTCTTGCTTGATGTAGGCTTTTGTGACTTGATAATATTATCCATATCCTTTGAGCTCCTTCCAAAATTGTATAGCTTATCTTTAGATGTCTCTACTTATTCCCTTGGTAGATTTACTTCTTTTTCTAATATTTTACATTCTATGACTTTTGCTTCTAACTTGTCCTTAAACTTTTTTGTCTTAGCTATTGACTTATTTAGATCCTCTATAAGTTTTCCTCTCTCTTCATCAAATTCTTGAAACTGAAGCTCAAGTTGGGAGTTTTGCTTTCTTACCTTATTTAAAGTTTTAAGAGCATAAATAAGCTCTCCCTCAAGATCAACTTCTCCTTTTTCTTATTATTCCTCTATTTGTTTGCCTTTGAAAACATCTTCATTCTTTTCTGACTTGTCTTCTATAGGATTACCTCCCTCTTCTTCTAGTACCATTAGAATATTCTCTTCTGGTCCTTCAAGTTATCCTCATATTCATCATCACTGAAATCAAAACCATTCTTTGTACAACTATCTTCAAGATGTCCAAAATTACCACATCTAAAACACTTGAGAATTATTGGTGACCTTTTCTTAACTTCTTGTTTTTCTTCTATCAGAAATAGAACTTCATCTTTATCATTATCTGAGAAACTATTTTCACTATCACTTGAGTACTTACTTGCCTTGTCTTCATAGTAGCTCCTCTTTTGTCTTTGAAATAACTTATTTCCTTGTTTGCCTTGTCCATCCTTACCTTTATTTTGGTAACTATATTTTTTGATTCCTTGTTCTTATGATCTTGTTTTTCTTCATCATTGCTATTCCCGGTTTCTTGAAAATTAGTTGCATAGTGACCATAATTTCCACAATTGAAACATCTAATAGATTTTGCATCTTTAAATATTCTTGAATCCTTATTATTTCTACCATAATTTGCTTCTTCATCACTGGATGACTCATTGCTTGAATCTGAATTCTTACCATTTGTCTTCTTAGTAGCTTTGAAGGTTGCTTCCTTTTGGATATTAGGTTCCTCTTTTGTTCTTAACTCAAAATTTTTAAGAATACCAAGTAACATATCTCTTGTCAAAGAATCACCATATTTTTATTCCTCTATAGCATAAATATTTTCACTAAATATTTTTGGAAGAGATCTTAAGATCTTATCACAAACATAAGATTCTTCAATCTCAAGTCCAAGTCCTTACATGACATTAACAACCTCATCTACACGAAGTAGATAAGTACTAATGTTTTCCTCATCCTTAATTTTTAAATATTCAAATTATCCTTTGATATTTTGTATCTTTAACTTTTTGACACTTTTATCTCCTTCATATATTCTTTGCAACTTATCCCAAATTGCCTTTGCTGATTTGCAATGCATAACCTTTATGAATTTTGTTCTATACAAACCTCTCAAAATTGCATTCATTGCTTTTGAATTTTAATTATGTAGAAGCTTACCATATTTATTTGTAGGTGGAGTAGTTGGTGGTGTGTATCCATTTTCAACTACTTCCCATATTTCATTGCTAGTGCCATCAGGTGAATATTCATTATTATACTCCAAAATATATAATCGCTTCCATAAAATACTGGTGTTGAATTATCTAAGGACCCATTCTTAGAATCCATTGTGTTCTTGAAAGCTTTTCCTTCAAGTTGTTAAACTCTTTTGAAGGAACTTGCTATGATACCAATTGAAGAACACAAGCTTATACTGAGAGGGGGGATGAAAAGTATAAGATTACTTTTTACTTTTCTTTCAAATCAATATTATGCAATGTATAGATATAAATATCAACAACGGTAATCAAAGCAATGCACAAATCACCACACACAATAGAGACACTAATTTAACGTGGTTCACCCAATGTGGGCTACTCCACGAAGAAAATATTTCACTAAAATTTTCTCAATAAATATCTTGGGAATCCTTTCCCTATTACAATGTTTATGGACCTCTATCCAAAGGAGACACCAATACCCTAATCAATTTTATGGATCTATATCCATAGGATAATTCATTTCTCCTTCACTCTGGTTGGTGATCTTCTGGAAGAACTACTGCCTCCACTACACTGGCTAATGGATCTCTATCCACTGAAGACTCCTATCCTCACTGCCCTGGCTAATGGATATCTATCCACTAGAGACTATCATCCTCTATTTACTCTTTGCTTTATCTTAAATATGCACTAAACATAGTCCTTTAGCCTAGCAAAAATATCCTCAATCTCTGTCTCTGGTCTAGCACAAACCTCTCCTCAAATTTACATCAAATATTGTCCTTAAATTTACACTAAACATAGTTCTTCGGTCTAGCACAAATCTACTCAATCTCCATCTATGGTCTGGCACAAACCTGTTCTCAAATATACACTAAACATAGTCCTTTGGTCTTGCACAAATATGTCATCAATATTTGTCCTCAAGCCTTAACACAAAGCTTGACTCAATCACAAATCAACATTGTTGGATATGCCCCAAACCTTAACTCAAGGTTTGAAAAAATCAATCAATCAAATCTACTCACAAGCCTTCTCAAAGACTTGTCTCAAATATGCTTTGTAAGCTTCCACAAAATATCACACCCACAAGTCCTCTATAGAACTTGTCCAATCTGATCAACAATATCTGTCTTCAAATCTGTATTGTAAGATTCCATAAAAGCTCACACTAATCTATCTACAAGTCCTTTCTAGAACTTGCCTCAAATCTACTCAACAAGTCCTCACTAAAACTTTTCCAATTTCATAGAAACATAAAGAGAATTGTTAAAGACTCAATATGCTTCACATTTACCACAATGCTCAATCACTTTCAATATCTCTTTTTACCACAGAAACATATAGATAATTTTTAGAGATTTAATATATTTTATACTTACAACAATGCTCAATCTCTTTCACAAAACAATTTAGAATATAGAACAATTTATTTCATAGAACTAGAACTATCACTTCAACACTTCCACTTGACTAGGTTCAATAAAATCTACTCAACCAATCACTCAATGAAATAATCCTTGCTCACAAACCCTATTCCAAACTTATGAAAACTCACTCAAATATTTCCAAAAATGCTTATCAACCAATCTCACATAACAATGATACTCATGATCTTTGCAAACCCTAGTTCAAGTTATTCACTCAATCAGTCACTTCAACAACAATGCTTATCAAGTAATCTCACATAACAATGATACTCATGATCTTTACAAATCCTAGTTCAAGTTCTTAACTCAACCAATCACTTCAACAACAATGCTTATCAAACAAGGTTACTCTCTTTAACCTCTATTCCAAAAAACCTTGAAGCATTAATTCAAAACACACTCAACAATGCTTACCAACCAATCCTTTTCACTCCAACTTAGCATTCATAACATTCAAAAAACACTCACTAGAAATATGTACCCATACCTTTTTTATTGATGAAGAAGTATCTTCAAAACCTGTCTCAAAATAGCCAAACCTTCTTGTGCCAATTCAAGTTTAAATAACAATAATTTTATCTCAAAAATATTCACAAGGATATTCTTCTTGATAAAAAAGTACAATAAAATTTAATCCAAATTTTACACCTTATAGCTCCCTCTAACTTTCTAACCGCTAACAAATATTAAGGATATAACACTTTACCACTTAAACGCCCCTTACAAAGATTAAGCACATAAAATAATTACCAACACCTTATAAATCCCATTAAAACCTTATAAAATAAAATTATTTTAAAATTTAGGGCATATATTTATTTCTACAAAAATTCTAGCGCTAACTCAAAAAGAACATACCTTTATCTTTTCCTCAAAAGGGGTTTCGGTGGGTTTTGAACCGTCATCTCCTAATCACCAAGCACCTTAGCGCTTTGGTGCCCACCACATGGGTTATAGGCACCCACGAGAAGGAAGGGAAGCTTCCTTCCTATTATCTCCTTCATCCGCTGTCAACTTTACCAAAAAGCACTCACACGGTTTCTAACATCTACCAATCGTTGCTCCTTGCACTTTTCTTCCACTACAGTTGCCAACTACGCTACCCGCACTTGGTGACCAAGTCACCTTCCTTGGTGGATGTTGTTATTTCGCCTGCCACTTGGAACTTTCAAAGCCAATGAAAACCCTCTTCCTTCCAAAGATGATTCACACATTTTTCCTTCGCATACCACACAATTAATTCAAATCCATGTTAATCTTTGGGCTAAGGTGGAGGACTCCCTTTTTTACACGCTTTCCCATATGACTCCCACGTTGATGCTCGATGATCAAATTTGAAAATTAAAAAATTTGACTTTAATAACCCACCTTAGGGTTATTAAAATAACCATAAATTAATATATAATTAATATTAAAATTAATTAATAATTAATTTAAATAACTTATAAGTTACGTAAATTAATTAATAAATTAATTTATAATAAAATTATATTAATTAATTTTTAATTAATTTAAACTTCCATGTATAATATTATAAAGAAATATTATAATATTATTTGCTTGGGCTTCTTCTTTGCACCTTGGACCTTATCTTGACCTCCTGGAATTGGATCTGATCAACTAAAAATGGACTCTCCTTTTGCACTGATTGGAGAACTTGAAATTGATGCTGCCCACTAAAAACTACCACTGACTGGTGCTAAAATCTTGACATCAATGACCACTCACTCTTGACATCAATGAAAACTCATCTACTCAAAATTTCCAATAAATCTATTTGATAAAATCGCCACTACACACCCTTATCTGAATCATATGCTTTCATCTTTCGTAGGTTGTATGACACAAATCAGATTGCCTTACCTGAGGTCAAACTAGATGATCCTACCAAGCATAGCAAAAGCTATAGGGAATATTTATTTTGTCATTATCATCGATAAAATGAGCATGACATTAACAGTTGCTACACATTCAAAGGTATAGTGCAAGACCTAATTAACTTAGGGGTCATCAAGGTTGATAGTCCCTTAGCTCAACAAAATTATAACCTTGGCATCTATCAAACAACACTTCCTCATCATGAAGAAGTGCAATCAATGATAGGAGCGTCAAACACCAACACTCCTCCTAATCAAGTCAACCATGTGCAACAATACCAAGGTTTTTGAGTGCTATTCATGTAGTCACCCGAGGTCAACAACGCACTACCAATCAATAAAATGCACAACATTCAATGTCCCATAGCACATTAGGCAAGTGTATATCCTCAACCTTCCAATTCATCATCTTCCATTCAGTTCTTCACCAATTATTTCCAACCAATTCACATTCCAAGCCATATATCTCCACCCACTCATCTTTTCAATCATCCACCAAGGCCAATCATATCTTTGAGTAGCTAGCTAACCACTAGTATTAAAATGGCTTCAAAAAAACTATCTATTTATGAGCTAATTCAACAATATACCCCATATCATGAGGCATTAATGTATATTCTAAAATCTATTAAAATACAATCTCACGATACTAATGCCTTTAGCAATTTTATGGAAAGTATTCGAACATGTGTGGATCCTGCCATTACATTCTATGATTTTGAAATCAAATCAATATCAATTGGTGGACCCTCCATTACACATCTTGGCTTAAATTGATAGGAAACCATTCAAACAAGTTTTGATTGATACCAGCTCCTCCATCAATATCATCACTACTTTTTATCTTCAACATATTAATATTCCACCATCTCAAATAACCAAATCCACCTTCATATTGAAAGCATTCAATGATGCTCTCTGTTCCACAGTTGACACTATTGTTTTACCCATCAAAGTGGGGGTAAAAACATTGCACATATTGTTCCATTTCTTGGAAGGGTCCTTAGAATACAATGTACTCCTTTGATGCCCCTAGATTAAGGAAATGAGACGTGTCCCCTCTATACTTCATCAATGTTTAAAATATGTACATGAGGGATAATTTAATTACATACCAGCGAACATCAAACCATTTAAGTATTGCAATTTTATTTCAAATCCCTATGAATCCATTCTTCCATATACTCACCTTTTCTTGACCCCATCAACCACATCATCCACTACACCATCAAACTCTTCGTCCAAAGTTCCCATTTTTGAGGAACTCCCCATCAGTACCTCACATCAAGCTTCTATCAAATACCTAAAAAATGGGAACTCCCCATTTTTCAAACATTGATTCAATGCCTAATAACATCAATTTTATGCATGGATGGATTGATTCATCATCCAATTCTTCTTCCTTTTATGAAACCAAAAAACCAATAGTTATCAACATACAACACATGTTGGGTTTTCCATATCGATAGTTTCATCAAGTCAATTGGAAATAATATGGCCTAGGACAACATAAACAAGGAATGCACGAGCTCATTGATACTCCATATCGAGAAGTGCATGACCGTTCAGGTTTACAACATTGATTCAATGCCTAATAACATCAATTTTATGTATGGAGGGATTGATTCATCATCCAATTCTTCTTCCTTTGATGAAACCAAAAAACCAATAGTTATCAACATACAACACATGTTGGGTTTTCCATATCGATAGTTTCATCAAGTCAATTGGAAATAATATGGCCTAGGACAACATAAACAAGGAATGCACGAGCTCATTGATACTCCATATCGAGAAGTGCATGACCGTTCAGGTTTAGGCTATCACTCTCATTCTTCCACTTCTTCTTTTGAACAAGCCTTTCAAAATCTCCATTTGAATTTAGAAGAAGAAACCCATAACACTGATGACTTTGAGGAGGAAATTTATGAAGAATGCAATGCTATGTCGATAGATTCTGATGAATCTAATGAGGAATTGACACCCATTATTGCATTCACCAAATAGGATGAGTATTACTTCAGAATGTTCCCCATCCATCAGCCCATATTTCGCTTGGTTCTTCCACAAGAGCGAGTTGAATAAACCGGTGAACCAACTCCACTTCATTGATCCACCTCACCGAACAACAATTTTGTAATATATGTACATAAAAAAAAATCAAAAACACAAAAAGAATAAAAAAAAATATTAAAAATAAAAATAAAAAACATCATTATATTGCATGTGCATGGCTTTTTGCCTGTTGCATTTATTGAGAAACTTATAGGATTTCTAGTCTAGAAGGAGTCAAAGATCCCGATCCACTTAACATAATCCACTTGAGAGCATTATATGATTAATGTGATTTTTATATATGTATATATACATGGCTAATACACAAAAACAAAATTGCATTTCACACATTATATTTTACACCTTGCATTTCATATATTGTATTGCATATATTACATTTCATAAATTTCATTTCATACATTGCATTCACAACCATCTTCACCATATTAGGGATCATTTATTTAGTTAGATAATAATTTTTCCAATAAAGTCATGTTTCCTTAATCAAGGGCATCTTCAAATAATCATTGCACCATTCCATAAAGTCCAATTATCATTTGCAAGTTACATTTTTATAATCCCTAGGTGTTTTCAGTCACTCAGCCACTCCTAGTGTTTCTAGCAACCTCCAATACATGTCAATTTTTCTTTAGGACCAAGACACGTTTTTAATAAGAAAATCTTGAGTTCTAGGAATTGACTCTAACACTCTTGAACCAAAAACAATCACACATCTTAAAACATCTTGTTTCAAAGAGGGATAACACCATGATTGGGTTAAACCTTGAAGTGAAAAAGATGTTCGTTGCTTTTCCTATTATGCACATAGTCCAAAAATAAAAAATAGTGGTTTTCACCATCACAATTATCTCCAAAAAAAATAATAAGTAGTAACGATAGGATAAAATTCTCATCACACTTCGATTTAGAATTTGACTCCCCAAAGCTCTAAATATTTTACACATCACACACCATAGATCCTCAAGTTGTAAGGATAGAATTACATTTCTAGTCAGACGGTTAGGTAGTTTGAATCTCCAAAGCTTAGAGATCAGATTCTTGGGGAGCTAATATCCATCAAGGCTATAGACACTTAACTGGTAGTGGAGTATGCTCATGCGTGGTGACACATCTCTCTTGAAGAGACCTCTGACTGCACATATAGATATGCTAGCTTCTTGGTCTTCTCTATTATAGGTTTCATCTCAATTTACTCAAGATTTGGTAAATGAACTCACTTGCACACACATCAGTTTTTTATTACTTTGATTCATTACCACACTCATGATTTGTTAAATGAATTTACTGCACACACATTTTGTCTTAGATAAATTAGAAAAACAATTAGTGAGTTTGTTTGAGATCACTAGTAGGTCTGAGTCTCTACAAAATAGTCAATTTTCCATATCAACATCCATATCAGTTTTCCATATCAACATCCATATCAACATTCATATTAACATCCATATCAATCTTCCATATCAACATCCATATCATTACATAAGTCTTCCATTTCACATGCCACAATTTTGGTGCCCTTGATTAAACAACAATGCTATACATGGTTAAGTAAAATCTAAACTACGAATGATTCTTAGAGCATCAAGTCATATGCATTCATATTATCATTGCATTATCATCCATAACACATATACACAAAAACATTCACACAAAAGCATACATACAAAAGCATCCACACAAAAGCATAACATAAAAGCAAAATTCATGTATATATATATATATATATATAAATATCACAAGTACAATGAATACCTGAAGGCTATATACAACAGAGCACCAAGGATAATATATAAAAAAGTGCATTTAAGAACTATCTAACACCTATAGGAAGACCCCTATGATCCTTATGGAGCCCTAGACCTAGAGCTATTATGCCTAGACTCCCTATACCTAATAAATCTAGATATAGAGAAAGAGGGGCGATATGGACACCCAATGTGGTGCTGCATCAATAGATCCTCCAAATATGGGATGTATCCCTCTCAAGATTGAAGGTATAGTGTATCCTACCTCTAAAAATGGTTCCTCTATGATAGCTCTACTTGGAGCCTCATAATACTATCCTTACCTCTACCTACAGTCATATGTACTTCTAGCTATAACTATAGCCAAGCTATCTCTACATCTTGAGATACTATCTCTACATCTAGATCTACCACCATCTTCTCAAGCCTTATCCACTCCTCCTCACTCTGGCCTGGAGGTCTCTCTAGAACCTCCATATCGTCCATGCCACCACCATCACCTCTAATATTTGGAGACTACTCTATTACATCTCTTGCCTACCTCCCTTGATTTCTAGACCACCAATGTCTTTGATGTATGGAAGCCTCATCTACCTCCTCCACGTTGGCCTCATTACCCTCATCTAATGTCTAACTCGGTACCAGTGGTGGCTATGTAGCAAACCATACATCATACTTAGAATTAGTTCCTGCATCATCCACATCAGGGAGATCTATCTCTTCATTATCCTCATAAGTCACCTGTCATGCCTCCATACAAGGTAGACCTGTCTCATCCCAATGGTGTCTGTACAACATTGATACCTTAGAAATCCCCTATTGTGGCCCAAAATTCTATAGAACCCATGAGAATTGGATCAGCTCCACCTCACTCCTATGCCACCCAACCACCCATCTAGCCTACTAAACTCTTCGTAGCTACTCCCTATCACTAGTCCAATTGGCACCTCACCATGGTATCCAATGCACCTGATGAGGTGTTAGCCCTTCCCACAAATCTCTATATTCCTAGCCACTATAGCTAGGATGACTCAAATGGACCTCCTCTGCCACTTTCTACCTCAAAACATAAGTTTACTCCCATTCCACATCTCATTAGGTAAGCCCATAGGTCAAACCACACTAAAGTGCTCCCAACCCCAACATTATAGCAGTATACTACATCCTAGCTCCTTCCACCCTCGCCTCCTCACCTCGTAAAACTTGTGGTATATATAAGCTAGCAGAGCAGATGCCCATGCATACACCTACGACTCATCAATCATATAGTACACCAACTTGATTATGTTCCATGGGAACCAACAACCAATGCTATTAGGTGCCACTATGTTGGCCAATAGGAACATGACCAAGGTGGGTAATACCTCCAACTCCTTCTTGGCATACATCACTAAGTACATGATCCCTCCACCCTTCACACTTAGTATTTTATTGATATCCAAATATCTGACTCATCTCGTACTCCCTATCATGTACAACCTCGATATGTAACCCCTCCACCGGTACTTGAAGGATATAGTAGGCATCCTCAAGTGTCACTATTGCCTCACCAGTAGGAAGCTAAAATGCCCCCCTATTTGGATCCCATATATTTACCAAGGCAAAGAGATACCCCTCATATTCCCTCACCACATCAATCTATGCAGCTCCAGCTAGCCCCACAGTATCCAACCAATCCTAATTCTCCTTTCATAGTGCCTTTCTCACCCCTAGTATGAGAGGCAATAATTGATGTCGAGCCTCCAAGATCCTTAACTACAACACAACACATATACAATGCACACACATTAATATCACATTCATTTACATAATTAAAAAAAATACATAAGTTCAAAAAAAGCATGCCAAGGACACTTACCTTAGCCACCTGCATCCTTTCTCATGCTACTGCATTTGCACCGTCCATTGTCATAGCCTCCACTCCACCACACTCCTTCACTCCACCTCACTTATTCACTCACTTACTCTCCTTTAGACATAGCTTCTAGAACTTGTGAATGCAAGAATGAATATGATTTTAACTCTGTATACTATTCATAGCTATTTTTGGTATATTTAATTGCCCATGGGCATTCACATGGTGCATTGAAATGTTGACCAGTGTCTACAGAGTGACAAATTATTACTGGTGTCTGTGCATGATGCAAACGCTAGCCGACATCTAGATTAAAAAATTTATAGAAAGACCAAAATACTCCAAAACATAGCTTACCTCCATAAAATCACTCCACATTGCATCCATACATTCATTTAATCATTATATCATGTTTTATGAAACCAAAAACTGATTTGGGCACTTAATTTTTGCTTGCGACCAAAAGTCATAAAATCACTTTACAAACTCTAAAAACATCTCAAAATGGTTTAAATTTTCATAAAACAACCACATTCATCATTCTAATAATCCACCTCATAATTTCACCATATTTTATGATAACTTAGGTTGATTTGGGCTAGTAACGTTTGTTTGCGATGAAAATAATCATAAAATTATCAAAACTTTGCTTTAAAATTTCTCCAAAACAAGGCAAAATTTCATAAAATCATGCAATCCAATAATCAATGCATTTTTCATCATCACACCTTCATTACAACACCATTTTCATACATCACACATTCCATTTACATTTTTTTCCAAATTCACCTACAATTTCAAGTGAACCTCGTATCTAGTGGTTTATTCTATCTCCTTGGTGATTGTATCGATTGGTTGTCCATGCAATTCGATAAGATGAGTAAATCACCATAAGGACACTTGTGCATCAAAATTCAACATACTCTTGTTCAAATACAAAATTATTTTGGGTTACACATTTTTCAAGTGAGTCTATCCCTAAGTTAACTTGCTCAAAAAGTTGTCATTGATGGCCTTTTTCGTAGGGCTTGAAACACGGATAAAATCACATTTCAAAATTTTATTTTACATTGAAAGTCATCACTGAGACAGGAATTACCTAGGTTAATTTGTTCCATTTGAGGGAATTATCCTACATTCACTAGATGGCCCTCCAAGGGTTGACTCTTTTTTCTTTTTATGCATTTTCATCACTTCACATTTCAATGATGCCAATTGGCATGTTTTCCAATGGCATGGAATCAACCCAAACTTGGGGTAAATAAATTTGATTTTGAACTCCCACATCAGGATATAATTCATTTACATCATTCATCATACATCTACATTTGAAAAAATACCTTTTCTATTGGGACAAAAATAGAATTCACTTACATCTACACTTGCAAAAACCCCTTTCTCTGTTGGGGCAAAAATAACATCAATTTACATCATTCTTATCATCCATTTTTACATCATTCATATCATCCACATTTACATCATACACTTGCACTTACACTAGTCACCTGCCATTAATTTTGAACATTAACCCTCACCGTTGCCATGGCATCCCCCTGTTTTTGCCATTGCAAAACCCTCGCGAACTAGATCTAGTTATTTTTCACTTCCATCCACCCTAGAACACCACCTAGAGTTCAAAGAATACTTCTAATAATTTTTAGAACACTTTTGAGTGTTTTCAGCCATCGTCGAATGCCCCTGGGATTTTCCCATAGTATATTTGCAGTCCATAAGCCCTTGGATTCTGTCAAAAATTTGCATGATTATCAAACATAAAAGGAGTATACATTAGTATTAACAAGGTAAAATATTTGTTGCATTTATTTATGTTCTCACATTTTTTTTATAGTTCCATTTTATAGAATTTAGGGTTCATAGGTTTTATCTTTCAGAGGGTCTTACACAGTGGAGCCCTCGTAGGTGCTATTAACTCTTCTATGTTGTTTTCTATTTGTAGATGCATAAATAATGTTTCTAGAAGTTGTTGCAGATAGTGTGGTCCTGTAGGGATACACAAGACCACCCACACACTTGTTTGAATCAAGGATGGACTAGAAGACACTAGTTGTTCATTTAACTAGGGTTTCATTGAATCAAAAGTATTTGTAACCCCATATTGGGGCACATATATTGTACAACTCAGAGATATACCTATATCAATAAAGATTATTTGTTTTGTGTATTCCATGGTGTTATTGTGCTTTTATACCTTTGCTTTGTATTGGTGTTGTTTGTTTTTTGTTTACAGTATTAAATTTGAAAGTTTTTAAAGTTTAATAAGTTAATTTATTTAAAGGTTATTTTTTGAAATAACCCACCTTATGACAGATCATGCAATTGGTCAACACCAGGACTTGGAATGCGTGTCAATGACTTGACAAGTTGCTAAAGGTAGCTAGGGTGGTGGTCTAATGGTGGCCAACTAGCATCCAAGTGGAGACTAGACAATAGCCATTAGTGGCTTGTCGACAGTAGTGTGATGACTGACAATAGCCCTTGAGGTTGCGTGGTTTGGTAGGGGGCCTCGAGCCTCTCCCATGCCCATTATCTTTTTAATAATAAAATAATATTAAAAAAAGGTATGTTAGGCCTATGCCCCCATATTTTTAATTTTTTTTAATTTGGTGGCAGGGTCCATAGAACCCCCTTTTTTTAATTTTTAAAATTAAAGGTATTTGAATATTTTTTTGGAAAAATAATTTGTAGTTTATTCTTATGTTTTGAAAAATTACTTCTATAATCATACTAGCATGTTTGTGCTTTTAGTCATGGTCTCTAACAATATTTCTAGTTTTACCCCTAAGCATATTCTTGAAGGGACAAACTACCGTATATGATGAGGGTGGAATACCAAGTGAGGTAACTTCGGAATATCATGAACAAGGAGGAGGCACAACCCCAAAATGGAAGAGCACTTGAATCATGTAATGTAAAAAATTAACAAGACCTTTCTATGTTATTTAGGGTTGTAAGTGATGACATATTAGTGCATATTTCTAATTTTTCTTTTGTATATGAAGCATGGGATGAGTTAAAAATCATGTTCACAGGATCAAACATGGGTAAAAAGTTCTCTTCTTTCAAAATTTCTTAACACAAAAATATAATGTGAAAAATCTATTGTAATATACCTAGCTAAAATGAGGGAAATTAGGACACAACTACTTGCATGTAGTTGTGAATGGGTGAATAAGCTCTTATGCTTCATTGCACTTAGAAATATCACTAAAAAGTTTAAGGACTTTGTAAAATTCCTCAATACGAGATTTGATCAAGAAGACAATATACCTACACTATCTAAGCTCTCCAACCTACTTGTTCACCATGAAGAAACCATCAAGCTACATTAAGGTTCAATCGTAAGGACCCTAACTAGTTCTATTGCCTTGAATATTCATAAAGGTAATAAACCTAGAAAGTGGAACAAAGGCAACTACTTTAAAGGTAAGAATCAAACTAGTTCTTCAAAACCTAAGTTTGAAAAGAAATCAAAGAGCAATAATCCTAAATTTAATGGTAATTGTAACTTTTGTGGTATTTTTGACCACAAAGAAAATGATTGTTACAATAAGAATGCAACCTCAAAAAACATAAAGAGAAAGAAGGGAGGTAAGCAAACTAATAATTTTGCTTTAGTTCATGCATTGACTTCTATTCATGATAAAATAGACCATAATTTAGGATGCATTAATCATATGACTAACTCTAAGTCATATTTTACTTCATTAAACTTAGGTTACAATTATGTAGTTACTATTGGGGACAATTCCCAAATTGTTGCAGAATTGCAATGTTAAGATATGTACAAAAGCATATAATTATGTTTTATTTATTCCTAATCTTGCAACTAACCTACTTTTTGTAAGGAAATTAGCTTATCAAGGAATAAGAATTCAATTTTGAGACAATAGGTGCATCGTCAAAAATAATGTGGGAGAGATTGTTGGAGAAGGTATGCTTTTCAACAACTTGTATGTATTCTCTCCACGTCAAATTTTAGGTAAACATCACCTTGCCATGTATGTTGACAATAATTCTAAATTTTGGCATAATATATTAGGACATCTAAACTATAGAAGTATGATTGATATATTTAACAAAAACATGGTAATTGGTCTTCCTAAAATTGAAGTTGATGGAGGACTTTGTGAGGCTTGCATTTTATCCAAGCAACCTAGGACTAAGTTTGGTGAAACTTATTTTAAATCTTCTTATAGATTGCAATTAGTCCATTTTGACCTTATGGGTCCATTTCAAGTTAAATCATTAAGTGGATATTTATATTATTTAACTTTTATTGATGATTTTTCAAGGTACACTTGGATTTACTTTTTGAAAAAAAGTCTCAAGTATTTGAATATTTCAAAAAATTTAAGGTACTTGTTGAAAATGAAACCTCTTCCTCCATAAAATTATTAAGGATTTATAATGGATAAGAGTATGTGAGTAATGAGTTTAACTCTTATTGTCTTGAAATAGGAATTTCAAGACAATTCACATGCCCATATTCACCCCAACAAAATGGGGTTGCTAAGAGGAAAAATAGGTCCATTGCAAATATGGCAAGGACTTTCCTCCAAAAATTTTCTAATTTATTATGGGATGAATGTTGTTTTACTTATATATTTTTTATTAGTAGGTGTTACACTAAGGAACTAAATGAAGTCACTCCATTTGAGGTTTGGTTTTAAAGGAAACCATCAATTAAGCATTTTAGAGTAATTGGGTGCATTGCTTATTCACATCATAATAATTCAAATAATATTAGAAAAAAATATGATAGGTCTTTGAAATGTGTGTTAGTAGGTTATGATAATAAATACAAAGGATATATATTATCTAACCCTAATAGTAGTACTACCTTTGTGAATAGGGATGTTACATTTGATGAGTCTACTTTATATAGTTCTTTTAGCATTGATGAAAACTCTCCTTTAAAAAATCAAACTAAGAGACCATAATAGTTAGAGCAAACAACTAAATACTCTCAATTTAGTGAAATGTACAAATATATAACTAGAATCCAAACATCAAGTATAACCTTAATGGCTAAAATCCAAAATTTGAATGAACCTCAAACCTAATCAAGCTAAAAATGATCCAAATTGGATCAAAGCCATGGAACAAGGATTCACTTCTCTTATCAAAAATTATACTTGGGATTTAGTCCCAAGGTCTTCTAAAAGACATGTAATAATTTGTAAATGGGTATTTAGACTTAAATTATTTAGGAAAAGTTGACAAATATAAGTTTAGATTAGTAGGAAAAGGTTTCTCATAAAAGTATAGAGTAGATTACGAGGAAACCTTTGATTCGATTACTAAAATGAATACAATTAGATTAATAATAGCACTAGCTACTATTTTTAATTGGAAAATTTATCAATTGGATGTAAATTATGCATTTCTTAATGGTATCTTAGATGTTGAGATTTATATGGAGCAACCTCAAGGATTTGAGAACCTAGAAAAGTCAAATTATGTTTGTAGATTAAAGAAATTCCTATATGGAATTAAGAAAGCTCCAAGAGCTTGGTATGATAAGGTTTCCAAGTATTTTTCTTCAATTGGTTTTAATAAGTGTTATTCTAATCCATATTTGTATATTTATAGGAAAAAATAATAGCATTACTATCATTGTTTTATATGTAGATGATTTACTTTTAACTTAAAACAATGAATATATGATTGAAATATATAAAGAGTAATTACTAATTAGATTTGAAATGACTAACATGGATTTTTTGCATTACTATTTAGGCTTGAAAATCTACCAAAAATCCCATAATATTATGATTTCTCAATCTAAGTATATATTAGAAATCTTGCAAAGGTTTAAAATGAAAAATTGCAAATGTGTTTCTACTCCTATGGTTTCTAGAAAATTTGAAATTAATAAATATTATAAGCTTGTAAATAAAACTCAATATAGGAAACTTATAGGTAGTTTACTCTATCTTACTATTTCTAGGTCTGATATTGCTTATGTTGTTAATGTGATGGCTAGATTTATGCATAAGCCTTATGATGTTCATCTTAATGTTTTTCATAGAATACTTAAATATCTAAGTGTAACTACTAATTTAGCTTTGGATATTTAAGTAATTCTCATATAAATTTGTTTGGTTATTGTGATAGTGACTACGATGTGGATAATTTTGAAATAAAATCCACAAGTGGATATTTTTTCTCCTTGGTATTAGGTGTGATCTCTTGGTGTAGTAAGAAACAACCAACCATAGCACTCTCCTCAACTGAGGCTGAGTATAGAGGTGCTATTGTAGCATGTCAATAAGTCATTTGGCTTCAAATTCTACTAACATAAATTGGGTTCAACAAAAATAAATATATCATAATATTTTTTGATAACCAATCTTTAATAGCTTTAGAAAATAATCCTATTATGCATCAAAGGAAAAACATATTGATATTCAAATACACTTCATTAAGAAGAAGGTATTATATGGGACAATTAAAATCATATATTTCCCCACAATTGAAAACATTTATGATATTTTCACAAAACCATTAGTAGAATCTAAATTTTCTTACTTTAGAAGTAAAATAGGACTAAAAGAACTACCCTCAAGGGGGAGTAATGCATAATATTGTGTGATGTTAATGTATAAATAATGTGATGCCAATATTTTTAAGTTTTTTTAAAGATTTTGTGAATTCTATGTTGATGAATGTATGCCACTTATTTTTTCCATGTTGATGGAATATATGTGTGCCATTTTTTTATCCATGTTTATGGATGCTATTTTCCATGTTGATGGAATATATATATATATATATATATATATATATATATATATATATATATATATATATATATATACATATGCCACTTATTATTGATGTTTTCCATGTTAATGGAAACCTTATTTACATGCCATATTATATATATATGATTACTGACTCTATGTTAGGTTTTTTGTTTCTTTTGTAGATCCATGTTGATGGTTGGTGCCTTGCCTGTTTCCACACAACTTGGAGTCTCTACTATACCATTATTGAAGAAGTCTTTGCCAAAATGTATGCTCCTTGGTAAATTGGTTCTTTGGAACCTCACCTCTTGTAAAATTTTATTATAACCCCAAAATTAGATTAAAAAGGAGTGTTGAAAAAAATAATCTAGTTTTAAGATTATATTTTAATTTTTTTTTATCGTTTAAATTTAAAGTGGGTTTTTATCAAGGGACCCAAAACCTAATTACAACAACTCAAAATAAGAATTAAAGAAGGCCATAGGAAGGCCACAGGAAAGGACACTAGAAAAACTAGACAAAAGACAAAAGAATTGCCTTTCAGAACAGGCTTGAGGATAGCCTTACAGGAAATACTAAAGGATAGCCTTACAGGATGATTTTTTTTTTTAAAAATGAAATAGGGATACCCCACCCAAATCATCCAAATAACACATGCATAAAGTATGGATACGAGAATTAGGGCCATCCCACCCAATAAACACGTGCAAAGAAGATTTGAAACAAGGTATACCCACCCAGAACAACTTTGAAATAGGGCCATCTTGCCCACCATAATTTGAAAACACTTAAAGTGGGAAAAATAAACAAAACAATCCCACCTAAAAGTATGGAGATATGAAACAGGGCCATCCCACCCTCAACACAAATTTAAAATTTAAAATTTAAAACTTGAAAAAATAGTAGGACAAAGGAAAATGAAGAAAAAAATCCCACCTAAGGAGGTAAAAAAATAAATCTGTAGACCAAAACCAGAATCCGACAAGAAAACATCGAAAAACCAGAACTAATTAACTAAAACTACCCTGAATAGAAGGATGGAGTAGAGGATCCTCTAGAAGAGGAATATACCACCTAGGGAAGGGTGGGAAACAATCAATAATTCTAGAAAACCATCAAAACAACATCCTGCATAGGCCTAGAAAGTGGAACAACAAACTGAGGATCTCCACAGGACATGAAATCCTCTTGCAACAAAGAAAACATCAACAACTAGGAGAAGTGGTGTGCCCCAAATAGAGAACTATAAAAACATATATCCAAGAAGAAACCTGCAATAATAGCCATCCCAAAAATACCACAGGAAACCCAGGGAGGGACCTAGGGGTATCCTAGAACATAGGTACAGGAAGGAAACCCTTGAAATGGTTGAGAAAAGGGTAGACAAGAAAATATGTGACCTCTCATATTGAGGAGATAATATACAACCAAATACATCCAAGAGAGAAGGATCCAGGAAGCACCAATGAACTGGGACTAAGCCACACCATGAAGGAAACCTGCAAAAAATTGTGACAACCAAAAGAGCAGAAGAGAAAATCCTTGAAGCACAAAAAGAAAATACTAGGACAGACCCAGGGATGTTCCAAAAGGTAGAAGGGAAAAGGATTACCTAAAACACAAAATAAGGAACTGGGATGGACCCAGGGATGCCCAAAAAAATCCCAAGGACATCCCATTTCATAGGTACCAAAAGGAAACCCCACTCGAAGGTATGGAAAGTGATAAGAGAATAAATGACCTCCTAACCCAAGGAGATCATATGTAGAACCTACCAGTCAAGGAGTAAGGGCAAAGGAAGTACCGAGGAGCTGGGACAGGACCAGGGATCTGGGATAGGGCCAAGAATGGGTTGCAGGGAAGTGGGAAGTGAAGATTATATTGTAAATTCACCTAAGTATAAAGGTGAATAATAAAATTAGATATCTAGGCTTTAATATAAATTAAATAGATATGTATTTAATTTATATTTATTAATATGTATATATATATATATATATATATATATATATATATATATATATATATATATACTTAGGTTAGACTAATATATATTAAGGTATGTGGATAAAATAAATATATACCTATATTTATTTTATCCTACACCTTAATATTATTATTCCTACAATTACTAAATTAAAATAATTTTAATATCTAGTCTAACTCTAGTCAACTCAAAGTCAAAGGTGACATGGCATGAGACTTGAGTGTGGTGGCATGTGTGGGGCACATAATGGCATGTGGTATAGGTGTGGTGGCATGTGGCATGAGTGTGGTGGCATGTGGTATAAGTGTGGTGGCATGTAGCATAGGTGTGGTGGAACATGTTGTGGATATTTTCCTCCATGACTATTTTTTAATGTGAGGATAGCCCAAACTATATATTTGGGCTAAACTCCTTGTGTTGTAACTGTGCGAACTATACAAAGCAAAATAATATGGTCCAACTGTGTGAGCTAATTGTGAGACAATATTGTTTACTTGAGATATTGGTGATTTGCACCAATCACATTTGAGGAAAAAAACTTCTATATTTTGTTGAAGATAATACAAAAGTGGAAATATAATTTTGGTTGTGATTTTTCCCTTTACAGGGTTTTCCATGTAATATTGGTGTCTTTTATGTGGTTTGATTTATTTCTATCTTATCTTACATTTTAATTTTAATTTATTAAATTTTATGCTATTTACATTTGTATAATATATATACTTGGCATACTAATAATTTGTTGTTTGAATTTTTTTTAATCTACTACATTTGGGAGATTTTGCTTACTTCCTCCCCCTTCAAATTAACCTATAAATAGGATTAGTCTTAGCTTTGTAAAGGATTGACAAGTTTACAATTGTATGTATTTGTAGGCTTTCATTTCATTTATCTTTGTAAAAGTAGTTGTTCCTAAGCGGATTATGGATAATCTTGAATCCCCGTTTCTAGCACAATATTTGTAAGAGTTTACTTGCATTATATATATACATGGGAGCCTATCTATTTTTTGGTATTTCCTTGTAGACATATGTCTATGTAGGTGTATATGTTTATGTTATTTTTCTTGAATATCATAGTTTTCTAAGTGTACGCATGTGTGAGGGGCCTGTGTCTATTTTTGAATTGAGTCACTTACTAGCTTGGCTCTCTTGTGGTACTTGCCTGCTCATATATGCATATAATTGGTATATTTTTATTGCACTTAATTATGTCTATGAGAGGAAGTGTTCACCATTGGAACATAGTGTTCAAGCCTATTTTTGTAGGAAGATCTTAGTGGATCTCTTGGTGCATCACCCCATTTTTATATTTTTTTAAGTTTATTTATTTTATCGCACCCTTTTACTTTGTAGAGAAATCAATGCCTTGAAGAATACATATTAACAAGGATCCAACCTTGTAAAAACTCTCAAAAACCCTTGATTGATCCAAAATCCATGCTCTCAATTGCAACCCACTATGTCACTCCAATACAAGGCATGATTATCCTGAGCAGGTATAATCAGAGATGACAACAATTATGTTTCTCAATCTAGGAGTAAATTTTCACTTCTAAGAACAATGTTGAGTTTATCCATTATTACAAAAGGAAACTTTCTTAATGGCCATCCAATTTTTAAAAGTTAGAAATATGTTAGTTGTATACCAATTCACCTTGTTGCGCTCTCCATATTATCCTTTTTTTAGTCTTTGCACATTTGTTTTTCTAATTTGGTTTTATGGGATTGAAATGGGCCCCACCCATATTACATTATGATTGTATTAGCATAGTATTTTGACAAACCATGTAATGGTATTATTCCAATAATTTTTTTATGATAATGCATATAATGCTTGGCAATATTATACATAATTTAACCACTTTAGAGGTAGATGAAAATATACATTTGTAGCCACTTGAACTCATGCCAATTGAGTCTCTTTTCTAATAATATTGAAATAGTTGAGAATTGTGTTCTCCATGTTATCTTTGTTTTAGTATTTTCTCTAAAGTTGATTTTCAAATAGTTGATAATTTCAAAAGTTAATATGAAATCCAAATAGTTAGGCTAGGATCAATTTGTGCATCTAAAGACAAAAGTGGCTTTGGCATACAAAAATATTTGATACCTATCATTATTAAAAATCCTAACCCTTTCTACATCCATGCTTAACCATGCCTAAAGAAGCTGAAGATGGAGACGCCATCCCCTGCGAAGGTCAGTAAACCTACCCATCCTACGGAGCCAACATCAGAGTGCATCGACCCCTTTGTTGCTGATCTTCGTATCTCTATTCTTAGTCACATTGCTAGCTTGGTAACCACCCTGTCTGTAGTTGCCAACTCTTCCAAGGCTAGTGGATGTTGTACAATCAGGTGGTGAAGGTATTGGAAAAAGTGTATGGTCACCTCAAAATTATCTTCAAATATATGGATGAGCCTCAAAATGCCAATGATAAAAAGTAAGTTACAAGTCCCTGGTCTGAGGGGCCTCCCTTGGAGACAACCCCTATCTCACCTTTTGTTCAGTTGGGATCATCCCCTATGGAATTTCCCATTGGATGTTTGTTTTCTAGTTAGGTTGACTCTCCCTTGTGGACCACCATCTGTTTGTACTCGAGATCTGAAGACATGCTATTTGTATATTTGATGTAATGATTTTTTGGGGCTCCTTTCAAAACCCACTTTTAATCAAACCTTTTTACCGATAAAAAAAGAGATTGAGATGATTTTTTACATGATCCATTTTTCAAAGGAAATAATATCATTATATTTATATTTTTCAAAATATAATATGCTAAATATAAGATCATTCAATTTGAGACAAACTAGATATCCAAAAATATTTTTTAGGATTAGTAATGATACAATTTTATATTAATAAATTTATGTATTATATATATGGACAATTAAAAGAAAATAAATATAATAAATTAAGATGACTTTCAAATCCTTATAGACACAAAAAATTGAATCCATGCATTGTACCATGGGACTTTAAAGACCTAATCTCCTAATTATTTTTTCCCAAAGATAACATCATGTAATAACTCAAAAATTAGTCATAATAAAACTTCAAATTATTATCTAATTAGAAAATAATTTATTTATCTTAGAAGTGATTTTCCATTATGAACAACTCAAAAATTGAAAGACCCAACTGATGGCTCAAAAAAATAAATTCCTAAATGATTTATCTTCCTTGAGTAGGTAGTCATCTAGAGTTACATTTTCTTTGTCTCCATCACATAGGGGTAGACAACCCTCCATCCATGAATGTATTAACTATCTCCCTTATAATACAAATAGTTAATGGTAAGCATCTCTAGCCCAAGAATTGATATGGGCCATCCTAGCCTTAAGGGAGGAGGTGTAAAGGTTATAATATTAATGCCTTGAGATATTAAATGGACCATCCCATATTATCCATATGATATTGAAAAGCACCTATGACACTCTCCAAGGCTTCTCTTGTGTTCACCTAAGAGGTTACTTAACTTAATTATTTTTGTTATACAATTTGAATGGGCTTATCAGTGAAGGTTTTGGAACTTTGAAAGTAGGTTCAAGGTTTAAAAATTAAAAATGCAGAGTGTTATCCACCATACTCTAATATCTACAACATAATTAGAAAATAAATATCATTAAACCACCTCCTCCATAAAAAAAAAAATCATATAACTTATAACCTTTTATACATTAAAAATTACTTTTGTCTTTAAAAAAAACTTGGAAGATAACTCAAATAAATTTATCTATGTTTTTTATTGTTTGCAACAAAGTGCATCTTTATAAGGTAAAATATATTTATAAGTTCTAAGGGGAGGAAAAATACCTTTGTCTTTTCCCTAAGTTCTAGGAGATTTTTTTCCAAGATTCTTAAATATTGTTAAAAATATTCTTATGATCTAGCATGACTTTCAAAATCCAAAATTTTATGGCTTAAAATTCAAAATATTATTATTCATTTTTTTTTAATAAATTTATTTATTATGGATAAGAGTCTTAGAATATTCTAATTGAGATAAAATTTTCATTGTCTTCATAAAACATACCTGAGCTTCATTTGAAAAGGTATTTGAGAAGGAACCATCTTTTTTTGGATGAAAAAAGCCATTATATTAATAAAATAAATGTATAATCATACAAAAAAAAGGTGGGTGGGATTAGCACACCCCGTAAACCAACACACTAACCATTGTGGTTAGGAGTATTAGAAATAGTCCACAAAAAACTAGATAACAACAACCAAAATAGTGTCAAATATGCATTCAAAAAGAAAGGAATCAAGAAACTACTAGGTGGAAGGCTTTAATTCTTCCTCCATAAGGTCATAAGTCCATCCAATTATTGAAGAAGTCGAAGCCTCCCAGCTATCAACAATAGTACCACTAACAATACATGTTTGTGCTTTTGGTACAATTTCACCCAAACCAAGGGCATCATATTGCTTATGAGACCGAACATCCCAACCAAAATCTGGGTGAGATGGGCCTCCAGCTCCAGATTCTCCACATTTGCACTATGGAGTGGGGGGTTTGAGATCAATGTCTGGTAGTAGAGGGCTGCTGTCGATGATGGGTCCCTCTATGAGTTGATAATTGGGACCTGGAAGGGGAAGTAAGAGGCACATGACTCATAGTGCAGGGTGCATTCCTTCAATGATCCATGTGGGTACGTAAGTACTGTACCACATATACTTTTTCAACCTATACTTGAATATGTAACTAGAAATCAAAGACTATATCATATTTATCAGCAATAGAGAAGACACGCCCAACATCTTACTAAGAAAAATAGCTCTATTTTGGGACTTCCAAAGATAAAACAAGGTACCAATTCTAAAAATATTCCAAACAACATCCAAGTTGAAGGAAAAAGCAATAGGGTCACCCAAAATAACATGCACCAAGGTAAAATCCTCTTGCATAAAATGTATGAAAATTTAAGAAGCCACTCCCATGCCGACTCAACCCGATCACAAAACCAAAAAATATGTATTAAATATTTCACTTATCCATAAATCGAGCAAATAGGATTATGAACACCTAGATGCTTGAGCCTATTACCAACAAGAAACCCCTTGTGCAAGAGGCTCCAACCACAAAAACTCTATATAGATTCAATATAAGTAGCCCAAGCAATCTAAAACCTCTTATTCCATCGGGAGGAAAGAGAGACTAAGTTCCATCTCAAAGTGAGATTATCAACCATTGGAACTTGCGGGGTGAGCCGTTTGTAACCTATATGAGTTTTATATTGCAAAATAGGAAGCTCCCAAGGCCAACACCAATCTAACAACCAAGGTTTTTAAAAATGCTTATGTAGTTTGCACCAAATAGAAAATGGAATACTATCAATAACCACATCATAAGTATCTCTATCACTAGGATTTAAATTGTGAATTTGATGAAAAATTTTGTAGGGTATCCAACTCCTGGTATGTCAAGATAAGAAATAAAAAATGGAATTAATACCATGCTTATAGAATCTCTGTGCTTTGACCCACTGCACCAGAGCCAGGGGAGATCTTTGCCAAGTGATAACAAGAGACCACCAAATATTCATGGAAGGCAAAGAGGCACGTACTTTGTGAAAAATCCATTTCCAACTGAGCCAGGGTTTGAAGGCCTCCCAAGCTTTCCAAATACTCTGAATGACAAAATAATATTTAACTTTAACAGGGATAGGGACAATAAGAATGGATTGCAATCCCACCCCTTTCCAAATTTTCTTCCCCTGAAGAAAACCAGAAGAAATGCAATGCCTAACTAGCACTTTCCAAGATTCATCCCCAATTAAATATTGGGTGATCCATTTAGAAAAATTAGCAAAACCTCATCGGTGATAATCAAACAAACCCATGCCTCCACAGCCCTTGGGCAAACAGCAAATTTTCTAGGCTACCCAATGAAAACCTCATTTGATAGAGTCTTTGGCCCACAAGAAATATCTTAGAAGCTTATCTAGATTTTTATAACAATATTTGGATGGAACCCAACAAGACAAATAATAGACATGGGTAGTGGCTAAAACCTTGGAACAAATCTAGAATTTTCCTGCCAGAGAAATTTTCTTACTAGTCCAATAATAAATATTATTGTACACTTTCTCAATAACATACTACCACAATTGAGAAGAGGAACTAAGAAACATAAAAGGAATTCTAGAAAATTTAAATACCTCACTCGACTGAATCCAAGTCCATTGGAAATGATGCATCCAACATGGCAGTTGAGATTGAGATTACCAAAAATAGGAGGTTTTTTTTCCATTGAATAGAAGGACCAGAGGCTAAACAAAACACCTCTAAGCAACTAATAGCTGAGGAAAGGGATTTATCATCTTCTCGAAGCGTTAAAAAAGAATCATTAGAAAAATAACCATTGACAAACTAACAGTCATAATTGGGGAATGAAATATCCCTGATTAATCCTTGATACACCTTATGGGATAAAAATAGCTAAAATCCTCTGCAACAAGAATTAAAAGAGATGGAGCAAGAGGGCACCCCTATCTTACAGAGTGAACAAGAGAAATTGAATGAGATTGACTATTATTTAAATTAAGAACAACTAAAACATCTTGAAATAACATAAGAACGGTGCTCACAAACACTGGCCCAAAGCCTAGAGCTTGAAGCATGGTAGTGATGAAGTACCACTCCATATTATCATAGGCTTTCTCAAAGTCAATATTAATGAATAAAGCATATTCATCAAAATTTCTTGTCCACTCCATACCTTTCCAAGCAACAAGAACATTATAAGAATGTATTTTCCTTGAACAAAGCCAGTTTGTTCAGGTCTGACAATCAAAGGCAGGAGATATTTAAGGTTAAGCACAAGGGCTTTGGCAATAATATTATAGCTCAAATTAATTAGGGTGATCAACCTCCAATTAGTGATGAGCTTAGAGTCTCCATACTTAGGAATAAATTTAACATTACCTTTTTTAATAATGGAACCTAGTGAACCATGTTGTAGGGCTTCAAGATACACTTTATGGAGATCAGAACCAAGCATATCCCAAAATTCTTTGTATAATTTATATGGTAAGCCATCAATACCAGGTGCCTTATCATTGGCCATGAGTTACAAGGTATTTTTTAGATCTTCTAGATAAATAGGAGTGTCACAGAATATTATTTGCTCAGGAGAAACCTTGTTGGGGACAACAACGATACAATCAGTAAGAGCTTGCCTTTTAGCATCATCAAGGGGTTGAGAAGCAAAAACACCTTGATGATGTGAAAAAAAGGCTTTGAAAATGTCTAAAATGTTTGTGAATCTTTGCCCATCAAATTGAATGGTTTGAAATTGGGAATACTGAGCATGAGGTTTGAGGCATTTAAAAACATCTTTCATCACTCTGTCCCCCACTTTGAGCCAATACATTTGAGCACATAATTGAGCATCCTTGGATTCATATTAATTATCTTTTTTAGCTCATGCTAAATGGAAGAAACTTGAGATTGAGCAAGAGAGCTGAAAGGAGAGGCTTCAATCCTAAGACAGGCTTTGGATATTTGACTCTGCAAGGTATACTTAGCTTATTTTCATTGCTTTGCAACTTCAACACCCAAAATCCACAGCATCTTAGTGGTTCATTGAATGGCAACATTCCACCACTTAATCCTTCTAGAAATACCATCAGGTCTAGGAATCAAATTCCGAATATGGCATATATGAGCTTTTATGCTAAAGCTATACAAAAAAGAAACATTCAAGTAAAACTGCGAAGAATGCACTCTAGGTTGAAAGTTTAAAATTGCCACCAAGAATAAAATAGGTGAATTATTAGATAGTGTATTACCGGGGAAAGTCAAAAAATATGATGAAGAAGGTAAAATATGAGAGAATTGAAAGTTGTCACACTCATAAATCATGGCTCTGTCCAATATTTCCAAAACCCTGGTAGAAGTAGCCTAAAAATTTGACCAGGTGTACTAAAGAGCCTGAGGGAAGTCAAAATATGAGAAGTGAGAATTAGGGTCATAAAGGCGAATCTTGTTTTTCATAAAAAACCAAAATTCCCTTTCACATAAGCACCACCGCATTGGGGCATGACTGACCTTGTAAAAATATTTCTCCACCATATTAAAATCTCCACAGAGCACCCAAGTGGCAAATGGCAGATTCATGGCAAGCCATATCCATAGCTCACATCGATCAAAAGCAATGTTCAAGGTATACACATTAACCATCCCAAATGGTTTTTCATAGATCTCAAGCAAAAACTAGATAGCTTGATTGGATGGGTCAACACCCTATGTCACAACATTCTTCTATAATCGATGTGCAAGGATAGTGATGACTCCCCCTTTTCCTACGGAATGCTTCATGGCAAAAGAGTCGCTTTGTGGCCACAAAAAGTTACATGCACACTGTAGATTAAAATAAAAAATAATAACTTCTTGTAAACATAAAAAATTGAGGATTTCATGCACTCAAGAAATATTTGGCATCTCATTTCGGACCAAATATTTTTCGATCGGGTTTGTCAACCCTTTAACATTCCATAAGAAGAAAATCATTAGGATTTGCCAGGATGCATGATCTCCATGACATCCTCTGCATCACCCAAACCTTCAAGTGAGCCATAAGAGTTGGAGGCCATGTGGAAAGCATCACTATCTAGCTATCAATGTTTGTTATTTTGAACAAGTCTATGAGAGTGGCAAACCTTAAAGGTCCAACCCTCCTCCACCAAAGAATTATATAGAGCTACCACCACTGAGGCAAAAGAAGGGTCCGACCAAATATATTGAGACACCGACAAAACTGGGGGTTGTATGCCAACAACTGGAGGGGTCGTATCAACAAGAGTTTGAACATCTTTAGTAGAAGCTTGCATGTCTTGAGATGGAGTAGGAGTAGTTTACGCAGTGGAAACTGAAGCTTCTTTCTACTGAGCTCCACGGGTTTTCCTGCTAGAAACAGTATTACATTCTTCAGTGTCTCCCCGTAAGCCATTAGTGAGATATGCGGGAGTGGGCAAGGGATTTACCTTATATTTCCACTCCATTAGAGGGCATTCCTAAATTTTTTGAGCTATATTTTGACATTGATAATAGGTATTGGGCAAATTGATATAGGTAACTCTTTGCCTAAAGGATTGGTCCTCAATCTTGATATCAATAAAATCCTATAAATCCTTGGTAATATCAACTTTGATACAAATCCTTCTAATGGGTCAAGCAAAGAAGAACTTTTCTAGCTCAAGACAAACAAACTTACCTAAGGGGGTAGCTAAATTCTACAAAAAACCCCAAAGGGGAACAGGAAGATCGAGGAATTCAACCCACACTAGGACTTCCAGTGTAGCTTGATCACTGACTTGGAAATCCCTAGAGTAGGGTTGTATAATCAATAGAGAATTACGAACAATCCATGGTCCCCTATATAGAACCTTCTATGCTTGATCTGGGTCTAAAAAGCAAAAAAGGAAATACCCTTTGGTAAGGTTTTGTACATTCTCCACTTTGACTCCATATGGGTCCCAGACTTGCTGGACCCAAGAACGAATAAGGGTATCATATGGGATACGATCCAAAAAATAACCCACCAAGGTATGAATTTCAAACCATTCACAAGTGATATGATATTCATGCAAAGGAATAATAGCTTTAGGGACAGGGTCTTTACCTCATGATACACATTCGAAATGAACTTGTGTGGGAGCTTCCCCGGTGCCATTGAGCTCTCCAAAAAACTCAGAATAAACTAAACCGACTGTATGAGTGGTAACCATTAAAAAGGGTGAACTAACACCACCTCAAGATGATGTTAATGTAGCAGATAGGATTTTCCCAACCCTAAACCTACCAAGCTAGCAACTATTTTTTGCTCTTCTGTTCTACATATCACCTTTTTTTTGGTAGAATTAGGTCACAAGTTCAAACCGGAGTAGTCTATTATTGCAGCAAGGAACCATATTTTATAAGAATATTGTAGAAGATAAATTTTTAATTTTTTTAAAATATAACCAAAATCTTCGAGAAAATTTTAAAATGTATAAATTTTACACTTTAATGTGAGTGAAGTAGAAAATGAGGATTCCAAAAAATTTCCTTTAGATAACTTCTACAATGTCATTTATTTTTAAAATTTGGTTATTTGGGATTGAGACAAATCCACCTAATTGCATTATCATGGTATTTTAATGATATCAATAAATTGCATTGACAATTATTGATATATCATCTAACAAGGTCTGAACCTAAATTTGTGCTTCTAAAGCCTATGTTATTAATGACTTGAATCTCATGTCTTGATAAAATATTAAGGTTCAACCATTGGATTGAAATCTTAATATATGGTATGAAACTCCTAAAATACCCTGTTTTAAACCCTTTAAACCCTAAAAGGTTCATATTGATTTTTATTACTTTTACAATATTCTAAGTATTTAAAACCATATTTTCAATTTTTTATCAATTAAAACTCAACTTTTAAAAAGAAAAAATAAAAGAATCTATAAATTAATCTTAATTTGGCTAGACAAGAAAAGAATTACCTTTTGAAGCTTTATTTGTATTCAATTTAAGCCAATTCTTGTTAGAAGCCATACACTTATTTTCTCCTTTTAATTTAGGGTGCATGATTGTTTTTTAGCCTTAATGTTGGAGGCTTGTTATTCTTACCATTGCATATGATTAAATATTTATTTTTCCCTATTCACATTTAAAATGAAAAATTTCCCCTTCCATTATCTCTTTATTTTTTCTACCTCGTGTGTTTCTCTATATTTTTTTGTCTTACATGAATTATCATCATATATAAAATCTTATTTGAGCCCGTGTGTATCCTACCTCCTTATGTGTGTGTTTTATTTTTATCTTATATGAATTATCATCATATAATATATCTTATTTAAAGCCATGTTACACATTGGTGCATTCCATCCCTTTGATGATGTGGGGATAGGGTTGAAATTCTCCTAAGACATCCCTATTTTGGGGGACTTTTGGGGATGGTTGTCCCTAAAACATCTTGGAGCTTCCTAAGATGATATTTTGGGGATGCTTGGAATTACTTAGGATGCCCAAGATATCCCAAATCCATATTTGGTACTTGGAAGGGTAAGGCATCCTAGGTGACATCAACCCCTCAAAGGTATTAGAAAAGATATGAAGACTATCCAAATTCCCTCAATCATATGCAATAATAAATTCATGATAACATTGTTAATACAATCATGCCAAAGAAGTCATAATGCATATACAAGTATTGTAAAAGACATCAAATATATGTAATGGGTATTCTAAATAACTATAATGCATGTATAGGTCTTCCAAAAAATATAAATGCATATGTAGATATGCAAAAAGAAATAAAATGAATTCAATATGCCTTTCAAGCAAAGCACAAACACATTCAGAAAGCCTACACTATTTACCAAATATACCTACAATATTGTAATGAGATTGTGAAGCCTATAACAGGTATAAATATATTTCAAAAAATATTCTATTTATTTTTTTGCAAGTAGAGTAACTAATTTTAGACATGCACTTTGATTACAAACCCATAAATTATTAGATATACTTCATCTCCATTGCATCATTGGTCTAGGAAACCTATATTTTCTACAAGCAACTTTTACAGGCAGTTTAACATGCTTTCACATTGAATCCATGTAAGTTCCAACACAAACTTCCTCTAAATTTAAATTATAGAATGCACTCAATCCTTTGCATTTTCATAATCAAAGGAGATATTTCATCAACTTTTTCATTTAGGCAAAAAGTTCAATGTCTTTCGTTCAAGTAAATACCACATAAGCTTACTTTTCATATGCCCTTACAAAAACATTAAGGAATTAGTTTCATTTAAAATTTGCGTATGTAGTTAGAAATTGAACTATAGTTGCCTATGGTTTTCTAAATATATTATTACAAATGATGAATGATGAAAATTTGATGTTCACTATTTTCTTTGCATTGGATTTACGTTACATTATATATTTGTAATCTCTGCTTAAAAAATAAAATTTTGGGATTATATATATATAAACCCTTATCCATCATCTCATTGCCATCTAAAAATTTGGGGCCAATCCCTTTCTATCTAAAATATGTTTCCCATGTCGTCCTCATCCCAGAAACTTCATGGAACAAAACATAGATTCAAACATACATGATCCCTACTTATTTATAACATAATCCTTTTATACTTTTATTTACAAAATAAATTTGATTTTGATTAGGAGCACACCATTTCATTTAGATAAAAAAATTCTTAATTCTTTTGAAAGATTGATGTATAATTGATCAAGAGAATAATTTTTGCATTGTCTTTGAGTTATACTCATAGTTCCAAACATCTTGAAGCTATAGATGTTTGTTTAAATCCATTGATTTAGAGTTGCATCATTAAAGAAGAATTAGTATGAGTCTTTATAGTTGTTGCCTAAAATTCATTATTATGAGTATGTTTACTTTAAGTGTATTAAATAGAAATATATCCCAATAAATCACAAACAACTTGAAAATATATGTCCAAGTAATATATCATAGTTGCCATATTTAGAAACTACTTAGATTTTGCTACTAATGATGATGATTTTCCTTCATAAGGTTTATGATAGATCTCTACCTAATATTTTACTTGTTATTTTATGTTTAATAAAACGGGATTAGCATTATGTGGATTTTTAATAAACTAATTTATAATATTTAAATGGAAGACTTTGAATTAAATGCATTTCAAGCAAAGGAGAGAATGTCTTATTATGTCCTATGTAGAATTTTGAAAGGCTACAATATTATTTAAAACATAGTATAATTAATTCTTGGTATCTCTACAATCATAACAAGTATTCTAGACCATAATATGTTCTTCTCATTGGTATATGCTGAGATACCTTTTGCTTCATTCTATTGTTGCTATATCTCTTAGCAAGGCTTTATGACTTGTTCATTTAAAAAAAAAACAATAAAATTTGAGTTGTCAAAATGGATTTGGTGGAAATATAAATGGTCTATGATTATGTTTAAATAAATTTATTGTAAATCTATAAAAAAATATTCAATTTTGGAAATTTTATATCTTAATGGGTTAATGATCAAAATGACAATTCGGCTGGTGGTTGAAGACAAGATTGAAATGGGATTGAAACTAGGTTAGAATTTTGTATTGCAAATTTTGATTCTTTTAGGGTAGATGTTATGGGTTAATTTTGTATAATAGAAAATATGTATTCCAATGCATAGAGAGATAACATACAAATAATATAAATAGGCAATAACTCGAAGGAACTCATGAAATATCTATGCCATTATCTTCATGCAACATAATTAACAAACTAGTCTCATACATGCATAACAACATTCATATAAGGCTTGAAAAATAAGAACATTAGACTATTATTATCATATGCAACATGCTCATTGAGACTATTAAAGGATGGGTATATAGAAAGAGGTTATTAAGGATATGATTGGTATCAACCCAACCACCAAGTACCCTATACCTATATGTAAAATTTAAAAGCATCCCCTATGTTGAACATACAATATTATAAATACATAGTTTTTGTGCACATGAATGTTATAACATACATATAAAAAATACTCATGTGTGTGCCCATGCTCATGATGACTCATTGCTACAATAGTCATTGAGCTAGAGTTATGTTAGATTTCTTGACTACATATCCTTCCATATAAACTAGATGATTTCTTATTGATTACATTACTAGAAACTGTGATGTAGTTTAAACATCGAATAGTGAAGTTCTTATGCTAAATAGCTAGCAAGTTTAGTTGTAATCATTTGATATCCTTACAAGTTGTCTTATACTTCTATTGTAACTTCTTACTATAATTGTCCTATTTCAACCATTGTAGTGCCATCACCTATTAAGACTTGCTATGCAAGTGTTTTTTAAGAGAATCCATATACTAACCCTTCTTATATGAATAAAATTAAAGATAATTAATATATTAGTACTTCTTTATCATTTGCTTTTGATAAAGGTGATCAATAGACTATATCCATTTGTATTAAAATCACCTTTATTTTGATTTTCTTTTATATGTCGCAAATCCTCTTTGAGATGTTGGGGTTGCAAACTCTTAGAATTAATTAGTTCCTACATCTATTTAGAAAGCTCTCTTAATTACTGGATATTATTTTTTGACCATTGAATTAGGTACATAAGGTAGTAGAATTGAATGACAACTAAAGGTCTTAGGTAATCAAGTACCTCTTCAATGCTTGTGGAGTTGGGTACTTTGTTACTTGGTTATCTATCAAATATATGGTCATGTATTTTGATAGTATTAGTTCACCAAGTAGTAAATCTAGGCACTAAAACATAGTTTGAACTAGTATCTTCATTCATAAACCAATTATTGTAATGTCCCCCCTTGTTATGATATTTTAATATTTGGGACACTATATTGTTTCTTAAAATCAAAAAATACAACTCCAAGAAACAAGAAATAACTAACAATTTTATTTTTCAAATTTCTTTCAAAATAGGGTTCAGATTACAATATTTTAAAAATATAATCTTTCCACAATATGTCTACAAACCCTTGAAATATACTAAATCAGCAAATACCAAAGTACCTCTGAAATCATTGAAGCACCAAAGCGTGAATCTTGTGTGAATTCACCAACAGAGAACTGGGGTTTCATCCAGCTCCAAAAATCTGAGGGGTTTCGTCCTCAGCCACACCGTTGGGGTTTCCGTCCCTTCGGAGAAGAAGTCTCAGCCACTAGCCTCAAACTCTAGAGGAAATAACTAAAATCCAGAATATCTAAAATGAGACCAAGTCACTGAATAAATAGGCTCCTCCTTGGCAAACTCTCTTTTTCATGCTCAATGTGGGATAAACATATTTCTTCCCCTTTAATTATAATATAAAGTTTTAACTTTATAAAATGAATTTAATAATTCACTTAATAAAGCCAAGCTTTGCATTTTAAAAAATCTGCCTTATGAAACTCTGAATGACCAACTGAAACCTGTTTCGGATACCCATTTCATTGTAGAACAACATCCCCCTGTCCGCTCGGCAAGAAATCCTAAAACTCGAAACTGCTAAAAATAGCAATTCCAACATCCTAGCTACATTTGACCCCGAACGACCACCAAAACTGAGCTCTAAGAATTCAAAAGTTGTCTCAAATATCTCCAAATGCTCTCATCCATATGACATAGCCTACGAGAACTCGTGTATAGGCTAGTCTCTATGTGCTCCCACTAGCTAATTAGAAGGGGACATTACAGTCCGCCCTTCCCAAATATTTCTTGTCCTCAAGCAATATGATCTGTATGCTAGGATCCCAAATAAATCTAAAGAATGTCTCATGATGAAGACACTGCCTTGAACTGTCATCCCAAAAACTAAAAACACTATCAAGCTCTGTCACCAAACTGATACAACCAGTCCCGGTAACTCTGTCGAGCTCTGCCACTATATAAAACAATGCATCCCTCAAAGGAATTCCTAGATGCCATAGCCAAATAAGGATTTTGTCATTCCCAAAATTTAATAATTTTTGCTGTGCCACTCTGACTACAACTAAATTATTCTACAGCTCAAAGGAGAACCCATTTTGGACTGACAAACGAGGAACCCAACAAGACAATGATTCTACAACTATAGGGAAGAGCACCTCATGCCAAGGTGATACATATAACTCCTTATACCAACCCTTCTTCCCATTCATATATGACATGGTCAAATCATCAACATGTGGATTGAAAGAAAAACTATGAGCATACCTCACTATACGGTCCATCTAAACTTCACCAACTGGTTCCATGGAAGGGTCTATACAATCACCTGTGCTACAACTCTCAACATTCTACACACAAGTCAGGAGATGTTTCGCCAATCATAACACAAGGAAATAAACTTGCATCAACATCATACTCGGTTTGTTCCTTCTGAGTGGTTGTAACAGTTGACCAATTTTATTCTTTGTGAACAAAACTTAACTCAAGGTTAAGTTTGTTAATTACATTCTCCTTTTTGGTGAGTTCTTGGTACATATTTTTTGCAGTTTGGATAGCCAAATCCCTATCAGATAACAATTGCAAGTAATCAGATTTTATTTTCTCCAAAGCATGCTTGATAGTTTCTACCTTAATAGTTTGCACGCTTTCAGTAGAGGAGACATCAATCAACTCTATATGCCTATATTTGAGCTGAGCTATCCACAGAAGATATTCAAAAAATTTGTGTGTGCTATCCAAATGGGTTAATGTTTGGACAATCTTCTCTTCTGTAACTTGCAACTTATCCTTCCAACTTTGCATTGTATCAAGTTCTGGATTGTGATCAGCAACACAATAAATTTTTTGATTTACCATCTTTGGCATAATTATCATAATCAGCATTCCTTTTGACACTACACTCTCCAACTTCGTGCACTGAAGTTAGGACTGACTCATGCTCAACCCAAGAATTATCAACTACATGCACATCCTCACCAGTTGTTGATTTAACAATGTCAAAATCAGCTTGCTCTATGATCTCACCACTATCACGAAATTCATTATGCCCCTCACCAAAATGAGATCCACAAGATGAATTAACTTCATCTTCATCAATTTTCCCTCTTGTACTTCCACACAAGTTTCTTGAAGAGGTGGCATGTTTATATTTTGAATTTCAGCAGTTTGAATGTTCAAGTCAGCACCCTGATCAAAAGGAAATTTGTCTCTATCAATATTCTCATTTACTTCATCAGCATAACTCTCCAACTCATCGGGAAAGCCACCATCCAACCACTTGCTGGTTTGTTCTATTTCTAACTTTAACCAGAAGACATCTTCATCGACATTGATCTCCTCATCAAATTTGGAGTCTTCACCATGAAAAAAAACACCATGCAACAATGAACTATTGCTAGGAAAAATGCAAGGCTCATCATACCTTATGTCCAAGGTCTCACAAACCTCACTGGATTTCTCTGGAAGCAATTTCACAACTGTTGTCTTGTAATTACCCTCGGTACTATAGTTGTCCTGGGACTTGTGGGTTATAGGCCCACATATATGTCCAAGTAACCACTCTTCTTGGCAAGTGAAGCAAAGTTGTTTTCTTCTCAACTGATTCTTGCTTTTGAGAGGTAGTCATGGAATCTGTAAGTCACTTCGTCTCTTTTCCTTATCCTGTTCCTCCTGTACCAAGAGAGGTTTCAACTTCTCACACTGCTTGGAAACATTGTCAACTAATTTACGTGCAGCTGAAGAGGTAATCTGTCCTTGCCTCAAAAAAACCATCAACTTGGGCAATATGGGCTGGGTAAAGTCATCACTTTCCTCAATGATGTGTACCATGATGGTTTGCATGTAAGAGGATATAATGTCTTCATGATCTTCACTGATAAAAGCCATAAAATGTTGAAACATCTAGAGACTTAGATCAGCACAATCTAAATCAAGCAAAAAGACATATATTCTAATTTTTGCTATCACTTCCAAAATTCTTACCTTCTTACCATAGGATCGGTCCTTGATGTTATTCAAACCATGAAAATTGTCCACCATTAGCTGTAATCCCTCCTTCATGATGTCGTCATTGTAGGGTGCTTCCAAAGATGTAATCTTTATGATCTCACTAATACAAGAGGTGACTGCAGTCTCACGTCCCTATCTGCATGTCTCATAATCCAATGCTGGCCTAATGCAATTATAGGTACTTTCACTACCCAATTCAAAACCTCATGATCAGATTGATCTAGTTCAACTAGACATGTATCCATTTCCTTTAGACTGTTAAGAAGAACATCTTTTGACAATTTTTTGGACTCAAGTTGTTTCTCCAAAGCATAGAGCTTACAACTTACATCCATTCTTTTACTGAAATGTTCTGCAGATTGAATTTGTTTTCTGTTATTAGATGTGTGATGCTCAACCTTAGCCTTAGAGGGAACCATAGGTGCTGACTTAGGTGACATAGCTACTTTCAACTACTTTTCCAACATTTCTGGGACAACGAGCTCAACTTTATTAGCTGCAATATTAGTTGCAATTTTAGGATCTTGTAAAGTATTTTGTTCAACTCCAACTTTCTTCGGCAACTTTATGAATGAAAAATCAACCTTATCCTGAGGAAAAACTGAAGGTAGAGAAATTTGTATCATTGTAGTTACTTGACTGATGGATTTTTGTATCTCACTCTGAGTCCTATCCCAATCACGTTGTCTCCTAAAACAATCATTATAAGACTCCATGAATCTAAAATTTAATTAGGCTTCCACAGGTTGGCAGAATAGACTAAGTTCTGAATTAACAATACCCAGAACTCTTAAAGCCCAAATCAACCAAATGGGTATTCAAATCACTAATACCCAGAAACTGGAAACCCTAGATTTGAAAACGGCAACCAAACCCTAACTTCCAAGTCTAAAAAATACTCACGACTTCTGAATTTTTTTTTCACACAAAACCCTATCGTCTGCTAATCTTCTGTACTCCACAAATTTCAAGCAATATAGACAAAGAATTGTTTCCACCAAATCAAACCTAAGAATTTTGTCTTTGATAGAAGACTTCACAAAATTCGCAATGAAACTCTAAATAGGCTGGCAGGAAAAACTAGCTCTGATACCACTGTAATGTCCCCCCCTATTTTGATATTTTAATATTTGGGACACTATACTGTTTCTTAAAATCATAAAATACAACTCCAAGAAACAAGAAATAACTAACAATTTTATTTTTCAAATTTCTTTCAAAATAGAGTTTAGATTACAATATTTTAAAAATATAATCTTTCCACAATATGTCTGCAAACCCTTGAAATATACTAAATTAGCAAATACCAAAGTACCTCTAAAATCGTTGAAGCACCAAAGCGTGAATCTTGTGTGAATTCACCAACAGAGAACTGGGGTTTCGTCCAGCTCCAAAAATCTGAGGGGTTTCGTCCTCAGCCACATCGTTGGGGTTTCCGTCCCTTCGGAGAAGAAGTCTCAGCCACTGGCCTCAAACTCTAGAGGAAATAACTAAAATCTAGAATATCTAAAATGAGACCAAGTCACTGAATAAATAGGCTCCTCCTTGGCAAACTCTCTTTTTTGCGCTCAATGTGGGATAAACATATTTCTTCCCCTTTAATTATAATATAAAGTTTTAACTTTATAAAATGAATTTAATAATTCACTTAATAAAGCCAAGCTTTGCGCTTTAAAAAATCTGCCTTATGAAACTCTGAATGACCAACTGAAACCTTTTTCGGATACCCATTTCATTGTAGAACAACATCCCCCTGTTCGCTCGGAAAGAAACCCTAAAACCCGAAACTGCTAAAAATAGCAATTCTAGCATCCTAGCTGCGTTTGACCCCGAACGACCACCAAAACTGAGCTCTAAGAATTCAAAGGTTGTCTCAAATATCTCCAAAGGCTCTCATCCATATGACATAGCCTATGATAACCCATGTATAGGCTAGTCTCTATGTGCTCCCACTAGCTGATTAGAAGGGGACATTACAATTATATAGCTTGGTGATCTCATTTTTCATGTGTATTAACCATATTATCCATACTCAAAAAGAATTACCAAGAAATCATCATGTATATCCACCATCAAATTTATCACCTAGGTTTAAAATTTGATTACTCACATGTCTACTACCTCTATAGACACATTTGGATTGCTTAATGTAGGCAATTCCATAGTTTTCATATAAGGATGTTCCTCTTTGTCCTATTATCCTTTGAGAGCAAAAACCTTCTCTTTTGTTTATCATAGTGTAATGGATGTTTCTCAGTATCCTATAGGTTCTACTAGTGTTTCTCCTACTTAATTTTTTATACATGTGGATCAAAACCAAGGGTTATTATGAAGGGTTTAAACCTCTTTTCTTTTTCTAATATGCTATGGAGGTGGTTCCAATCCCTTTCCCTTATTTGATTCATCGATCTTTATGGTTTATTCATGTTAAGATCAATAGGTTATATGTTTCTATTGTGATGACGATCCTCCATTTAGACCATGGCCAAGATATCTTCTAGCTATTATGTACCCTTGACTATGTATGCATTCCTTACTTTACACTTTGCTACTAGCAAAAAAGTTTCATATAGTTATAGATCAATCTACACATAACCCTTCATCGTTTGGGAATGTGAAGGCAAAGTGATAATTACAAAATATATATATTGTAGTAGGGGCTTCTTCTAACTACTCAATCAACTCTTGTTGTCATCCTATTTTATTCTTCTTATAGTGAAGATTCCTCCTATAAGGATCCCACACTTGCTTAACTATACTACCTCTTATATGTTGTTGCTAATGTTGTACAATTACCCTCATGCTATTACCAATGCTAAAATATTGATAAGACATCTACATAGTGCAACACTAGGTGTTATTTCAATTTTTTTAAGTGGCCACCCCTAGTCTAGCACACTCACACTTCATATTTCCACTACATCCAACATCATGGATATAACATGAAAACTCATCAAAAAGTTTTTCATACTATATTCCAAGAAGTTATATACCCACTTTGATAAGTATGAGGTCCATCCATTATGTCCTACATGTATAGGATGAATAACATCAATATTTTTATTTCTCTTACTTGTTTAAAAATCATGGTATTTCAATTCACATTATGCACTTGATCTCTTCATTGTGTAAAAGATGCATCTTCAAAACTCGACTCCCATGAGAAGAGAATTTAACCAAGTCATTGGTTGCTATGGAGTTACTAACATAATACTAGATCAAGAAGTATTTTAGTATTCATAATCTTAATTATGTAGGCCTTAAAATTATGAGTTCCATCCATTATGTCCTACATGTATGGGATGAATAACATCAATATTTCTATTTCTCTTACTTGTTTGAAAATCATGGTATTTCAATTCACATTATGCACTTGATCTCTTCATTGTGTAAAATATGCATCTTCAACACTTGACTCCCATGAGAAGAGAATTTAACCAAGTCATTGGTTGCTATGGAGTTACTAAAATTATACTAGATCAAGAATTATTGTAGTTCACATCATCTTAATTCTTCATACCTTAAGGGTTTGTGTAGAGTTATTACAATTCTTAAACTTTACATGAAGTCTTGAGGATCAAATGTTGTTTGTAATGTATTCATCCTAATTTTAAATTTACTTCCCTTAAAATTGGTATCATATGCATGGTATATTTATTACATACCTTTTGAATTCATTCTAATGAAAATATGGTATCCTATAAAGTTAATATATTCAAGCCTCACTAAATTCCTGTTGGAATATTAATGTGCACTATGCCTTCAATTTTAGCTTGACATTTGTCATGTTTTTCATATAGGCTTATACCTATATATTGTACTTCTTTGTATCAATACAAATATCTCATTTTTCTCATTCCCAACATCAGTGTCAAACTAAAACTAAAGGCATAGTGCACATTAATATTCTAACATTCCCCTTAATGTGCACTATCCTAACTATAGAAAAAAATAAGTCAACATTAGATAACATTCCCCCTTAATGTTGACTTCTCTAAAAGAACCCTAACATCCTCATTTATTACATGATTTTGTCTAGGCTCGTGCTCTTTGTTCTTATCTCTCCAACTGTGAATAATGCTAGATCAATGGTGTATACATCTTGGTATATTGCCACAGGGTCAACCACTTCCATGGGTTTGTTGCCTCTGGGTCAGTCATCTAAGTGCCTCAAGGTCATCCTGGGTGCCTCAAGGTTAGCCACTTATGGGTCTATTGTATTTGTAGGTCATCCTCTAGGTATGTTGCCTCTCGTAGATCATTTACTAGAGGATGACCTATAGAGGCAATAGAACCAGAAGTGGCTGACCCTAAGGCACCCAGGATGATCCTGAGGCACTTAGATGGCTAACCCAGAGGCAACAGGCCTATGGAAGTGGTTGATCCTATGGCAACATACCAAGATATATACACCGTTGATCTAGCATTATTCACAATTGGAGAGCCAAGTACAAATAGCACAAGCCTAGACCAAATAATGTAATAAAGGAGGATGTTAGGGTTCTTTTAGAGAAGTCAACATTAAGGGGGAATGTTATCTAATGTTGAATTATTTTTTTCTATATTTAGGATAGTGCACATTAAGGGATAATGTTAGAATATTAATGTGCACTATACCTTTAGTTTTAGTTTGATACTTGTCATGTTCCTTAATACTTGTCATGTTTTTCATATAGGCTTATACCTATATATTGTACTTCTTTGTATCAATACAAATATCTCATATTTTATATTCCCAACAATGCCTACTTCAAATCATGGTTGCTTGCACTCTATTATTAATATTTATTTCATATTATCTCAATGATAAATTTCATATCATCTTCCTGATGCTAACCTTTGTATTATCAATTTTACCCTTCCCTTTTATTTAAGGATACATATCACCTATTTTTGTGCAAATGAGGTAAAAAGATCCAATTCAAAGTACATCCTTCCACTATCTAGGTATTTTTTAACTACTTTAGTTTCTAATTGCCCTATTTGATTATGACAATGGTCATGAAACTAATCGTTGATGGTATGTTGGTCCTTATTGCAACAACCCTACTTGACAATAAACTATGTGTTGATATGAATGATTAATGACATGTTTTATTCTTTTATGTCTATATGAGTTCATTCTTTTGGGCATAGAATATGGTATTGTTGATGCATTTGTGGATGCAGGATTAGGTATCTCTCTTCGATGGGAATATATGGGTAAACCGCCTATAATGAGATATATGTTGGGGAAGTGATGGTGATGAATTGTTCATTAGCAACTTAGAGTAACACAAAAAATTACTCTTCACATAAATGCATATCATATTGTTTGTTTTCATATCCGCACCATTGGGATGGGATATTGCTTGTGCAACAAGCCTCCTCAATAGGGTTGGTGATAGCTTGGACTATCTCAAAATACCTACCTCCTATGGAAAAAATAATGTTATAGGATATTGATGTGATGCCATGCTTATTTATGTTTTGCATTATGGATAAAAATGGCTATGTTTGGTTATTAAATTTAGATTTTGTTTGCTATTTACTTGAGTGGTAGCTTATTACTTTAGTAAATCAAGTATAATATTAAGTAACAATAATAATTATATGTCACCATGGAATAGAAATGGTCTTTTATTATGTATTAGATATTGATTACTATATGAATGGTGATCGACCACCTTGGAGGTTAAGGTGCTTTGGTTTCATTAAAGGATGGATAATGAAACTGTTGATCTTACCAAATAGGGTGGCATTTAATGTTCCTAGGTGTTTGGTGTGCATCCCATGCAACATCACACCCCTTCCTTATAATCTAATGGAAGTCTAGGTGAATGGGTTGTTATATATTGAAAGACGATAGTAGTGGAAGCAACGGTAAGGAAGAAAATATGGAGACAAATAATGGAGTCTTTGGGAAGTAAATTTTTAGGTGCTTCCATCACTTTGTTTGAAACTTTATTTTCATTGCCTATTTTTGATGTGTTATGCTTTGGTTTTGCATTTATTTGTTGGTTCCTTTTGCCCTATTTAGAATGCTTTAGATTTTCATATTCTCTATTTGCACCCTATTTTTTGTTGCTATTGTAGCTTGCTTAGCCTAGGTGATGCATGGGGTAGCGTTGCCTTGGTTTTCTTCTAATGCTAGTTTACTTTGTGTTAGCATCCTTCTATTACTAGTTTATATTTGTGTTAATGCCCTTCTATCACCGGTTTGCTTTCATGTTAGCTTACCTCTATCACTAGCTAAATGGGTGACGTCAACCAACTTAGAAGCCTTTGTTTTCCCTGTAGTTCAGGAGTTAACTTTCACTCCGATGTCGCACACATTTCTTTCTTATGCTTGGGAATTTGTCTCAAAGGTTTTTAGGTTTTGCTTTCTCTAGTTTTGAAGCCTTTTTTTTTTTTTGAATGGTGAACTTAGGTTAAAAACCGTAGGTAAACCATGTCAAATTTTTTTTTTTTTGTTTTATTTGTATGAAATTAAAGATGAAAAATTGATGAATTTTTTTTTTTTTGTTTGAATGGTAAAACTTAGGTGAAAACCGTAGGTAAACCATGTCAATTTTTTTTGTTATTTTTTGTATGAAAGTAAAGATGAAAAATTGATGAATTTTTTGTTTGAATGGTAAAACTTAGGTGAAAACCGTAGGTAAACCATGTCAAATTTTTGTTATTTTTTGTATGAAAGTAAAGATGAAAAATTGATGCATTTTTTTGTTTGAATTTAAAGATGAAAAAATTGATGAATTTTTTTGTTTGAATGGTAAAACTTAGGTTGAAACCGTAGATAAACCATATCAATTTTTTTTTTGTTGTTTGTATGTTTTTAAATTGTAATAGATGTACATGTGAATGAATGATGTTACTGTATATTGATGCATTTTTGTATATGTGATGGTGATTTGATGCATGTTTTGATGTGTTTATGTTTTGTGATGTGCAGGTGGTGAAGAGTCGATATCGGGTACCGACTATTTTTTCTAGTGCCCGAGAGGCGTTGAGTGCGGAGGACTGGGAGTGGCTTGACGCCTTGGGGCTCAAGCATGTGGCTCGATTGGAGCCAGTTGTTGGGGATCGGGCGTACTTGATAGCTTTGATCAGTCTATGGAATGTTTGGACGAACACCTTCCATCTCCCGATAGGGGAGATGATAGTTACCTTGGAGGATGTGTATCGGATTCTTCGGATTTCGATAGACGGGGTTCCCATCCGGACGATGCCACGAGGCCAGAGGACGGCTGTACTGACCCGATGTTTTGGACATGGGGAGGACTTGGGTGTGGAGGGCACGGTGCAGAGAGCGAAGGATGATTGTCAGATGGGTGGGATCTTAGTGCGGTGGTGGTACGAGAGGAGGGTGTTGGGAGTGAGGCATACACTACTCATGAGCCTCATTTCCAACATGTTGTTGCCAGACTCCTCGGGGGCGAGGTTCCCATGGAACCTACTGGAGGTGGTGTGGCAGTTAGTGGATTGTCCTATGACAGAGCCTGTGATCATGAGATGGGGCCAGACGCTCTTGGCTCAACTATATGATGAGCTGTATGAGGTCCGCTGTCGGAGGCGGAAGGGGATTGGCTGTAGTTTCTTGCTACAGAGCTGGGCCTGGCAGCATATAGCCATGGAGCGACCACGAGGGCTACCCTGGACTACACGGGTTGACATGGTGGATAGAGACATTGGTTATGGGGCTTTATGGTATCGATCTGAGGAGCGAGGGCAGAGTCGACGGTTTGTGGGAGACGTGGACCATTACGTAGATGCATTGGCATGACTGACTCTAGGAGATGTGGTGTGGAGGCCATATCGGGATTGTCCCGCATGGTCGGAGGCTGATGAGTGGCTTCGGTGGGTCCGGAGGGGGAGGTGGGTCATTGGACGACATGGGACAGAGCAGGAATACTTCCATTATCTCTGAGTGACACGACAGTTTGGGGTACGCCAGGGGTTGCCTGGGGAGCCCTTAGTCTATCGACGCTGGAGCGATGAGAGGACTCTAGCTACGTCGATCCTCGAGCCGCTAAGTGAGGAGGCGGATACAGTACTGGACACTCCGGACGTGGATGACGTCGGAGTTACTATCGAGTACCAGGAGTGGTGGACGCTCCGACAATGGCGAGGTGAGGGGCCATTGGGAGGGGATGAGGCAGCGGTAGGCGAAGAGGGTGCAGAGGCACCAGGAGAGGGTTGGGGAGCTCCTGTTGATGTGGAGATGGTGGAGGTGGCAGATGCGGGAGAGGACTTTGGTGAGGAGGAGCAGCCAGAGATGCAGGATGCTCCGAAGTAGGCCGGTGCTCCAGAGAGGCCGACGCAGCCGGCCATGCCAGGGGATACAGAGGCGGGGTTGCGTGCTGAGGTAGCATGATTGACGGAGGTGCTACGGAGGCGAGATGGGGAGCTTGGGGAGATGGTGTGGGAGAGGGATCTCCTATGAATGAGCATTGCGACCTATCATCAGCGGGAGAGGGACTGGTTGCGATAGCGGTATGAGCTGGAGGATGAGATTACCCGCCTTGGTGGGCAAGTGCCTGCATTCTCTGGAGGTGGATCATCGCGACGCTCGAGAGGGAGCGACACGGAGCAGACAACATCCTCTCGGTGGAGGCGGCGGGATGAGGGAGAGGCCAGCGGGCATGGTGCGGGGGCGAGTAGTAGCCACCTTGAGAGGTCTCAGAGGACCCACACCATGGGGGGTAGTTCCCGTCGCACCGATCCTGCGTGATCATGGTGGACGACGCCCTAGACTTGGGGATTTTGTTGTATGATTGCGGGGTCAGAGGACCAGTTTTGTAGCCTACGGGCATCTTTTTTTTGATATATATACAGATGACATATTTTTTTGTGGATGCACTTTTCATGATTTATGTTTATGTACATGTTTTTACATTAATTTATGCATATGCGATTATGAATGCGATGGTTCTAATTTGTATGATGAATGCCAATGGAATAAATGAAATGAGTTGTTTATGTTTTGTCATTGGCACCATAGACTGTGCAAGATTTGACTGACTTGCTATATGAATGGGATGACTTTGTGGAATGACTGTGCATGTGAAAACTTTGTTTTTGTATTTTGCATATTTGTTTGATGATGATGTATGGAATAAAATGTACCAGTTGTTATAATGTAGTTAAGCTTTTTTGAGATTCAGATATTTTAACTAACTAGCCAAGATTGTACATTTATCTCGCAAGACTTTTGAACAAGGTCTAAATCCAACTTGGAGGTTAACCAAGTTATTTCACATCCCTGTGTGTGCAATTGAGTTCGTTTATGTGGTATTTGTCGGGATACCGCCAATGCCAGATAGGTTATCAACCAAACTTGTACTGAGGATCACCTAACTAGCTCCACTAACTCCTTTGTTGTATTTAGCAAGATTAATCCATGGGACAATCTAGGGTACCATAAGCTAGCTCATCCACATGCAAACATTGGTCTGCTCACACGCAAAGCTAATGTGACAGACATATCGTCATGCGGGTAGGATACCGCCATTGCCAGGTAGGCTGTCCACCAAACCGATAATGAGGATCACCTAGATGGTTTTCGAATGCTAAGAATTCCAGGGATTCAAGTTCAGGTTTTTTATCGGTTCAATGGTTTGGGATATTTGCTCGTATACAAAGTGATGAAAATCACTGTTTATTTTGTTCTTTGTTTTTTTTTTTGTTCTTTTGAGCAAGGATTTTGAATAGTGGTGATAACCACTGTTATTTGATTTGGCTTTTGAGCTTTGTAATAACATTGATCCTTTTAGGCCTTGGGGATGACTACCCATCCTTGGCAGGGACGTGTAGTACGAATCCTTACGACTTTGGGAACCAACGGGTAGTATGGAGATTATGAAGGGAGGATATTGATCTTTTTAGGCCTTGGGGATGACTACCCATCCATGGCAGGGACGTGTAGTACGAATCCTTACGACCTGAGAGACCAAAGGTGATTGTGATGATGGCTTGTGGAAATGGTTTTTTTTTTTTTGGAATGGTCATTGATGCTTTTAGGCCTTGGGGATGACTACCCATCCTTGGCAGGGACGTGTAGTACGAATCCTTACAACCTTAGGAACCAATGATGATTTTTGAATTTTTGGTAGTGATGGAAACCACTGTTGATTAGGAGGAATGGAGGGGGAAGAGCTTGTCCTTTTGTCAATTCTCAGCATTCTTGAACCATTCGCACAGGGGGATGAACAGGCTAATCTTTCACCGATGGTACCCTAGACTGCTTTGTAGGTTTCTCTTGCGTTCACACAACTTAGGAATTATTTTATGTGTGTAAATTTGTGTAGGGATATTACATAACGAGGTGTGACCCAAGTAAAATTTTCCTATGTAAAATCTGTTTGACTGTGTACAATTTTTGGCTAGAAAGGTAAAGACAACTGAATGACGAAAACCCTAAATACATTAGGAGACAACTGACTAATGCTAAAAAAATGGGATGGTGTGATGCGGGATGTAAGCATTGATAAAATTGATGTGATGTGGAAGATGATGGGATTGCCAAGTAAGGACAGTCTATGGTGCTTTTGACTTGTATAACCAAAAAATATGCAATGTATGAATATGATGCCTAATGCAACCTATATTTTTGTATTTTTGATGTTTTATGAGTATGCATGGAATGAAGATGCAATTTTTTTTGTTATTTTTTATGATTCTATTGTTTTTGTTTATTTTTGAATATTTGTTGTGACCAAGCGGTTATGGTAACCCTTGGAGCTTTTGGTTTGACCAAAGGGTTTATGGATACCTTTGGGGCTTTTTGGGGTTGACCAAGTGATTATGGGAATCCTTGGAGCTTTTGGTTTGACCAAAGGGTTTATAGACACCTTTGGGGCATTTTGGGATTGACCAAGCGATTGTGGATAATCCTTGTGGATTTGACCAAAGGTATGGACACCTTTGGGGCATTTTGGGTTTACACGATTGGAAATCCTTGGAGCTTTTGGTTTGACCAAAGGGTTTATGGACACCTTTGGGGCATTTTGGGATTGACCAAGCGATTATGAAAATCCTTGGAGCTTTTGGTTTGACCAAAGGGTTTATGGACACCTTTGGGGCATTTTGGGATTGACCAAGTGATTGTGAAAATCCTTGGAGCTTTTGGTTTGACCAAAGGGTTTATGGACACCTTTGGGGCATTTTGGGATTGACCAAGCGATTGTGATAATCCTTGGAGCTTTTGGTTGGACTATGGCTCTCTAAATGTGGAATGGCCTCAAATGAATGATGTTCAAGGGTTCGAGCTCCTTGATTCCTTCAAGAGAGGCAAGCCGGTAAGTTCCAGGTCCTATTCGACTATCAATCACATAAGGACCTAACCAGTTTGCTGCAAACTTGTCCCTCAGATGGGACGGTAAATTAGAATTCTGTTGGTTCTCTTTTAAGACCAAGTCACCAACCTAAAATTCCCTCAAGTGGACCTTCATGTTGTATGCTTTCTTAAGTCGCTCTTGATAGATACGCAAATGCTCGAGAGCATTGATGCGTCGTTCATCAAGCAACGTAAGTTGATCTAACCGGGCTTGCCATGCAGTGTCATCATCGATGAACTCTTGCATTGATATGCGCAATGAAGGGATTTCCAACTCAAGAGGCATGACAGCCTCGGAGCCATACACCAGTGAAAATGGAGTTGCCCCAGTGGGCGTCCGAATACTAGTGCGATAAGCCCATAGGGCAAGCGGGATCTGAATGTGCCAATCCTTATGATTATCTACGACAGTATTTTTGAGGATGGCGATGAGCATTTTATTAGATGCCTCTGCTTGCCCATTTGCCTACGGATAATAGGGTGTTGAAAAACTATGCTGAATTTTGTACTTTGTGGTCAAAGCACGCACATCTTTATTCTTGAAGGGCGTCCCATTATCCGACAGGATCTTGGATGGAATACCAAAATGACATATGATATTATGCAAAATAAACTCCGCAATGCGGGGTCCAGTCGTAGAGGTTAACGGAATTGCTTCCACCCACTTGGTAAAATACTCTGTGGCCGTAATGATGAATGTGTGATGACCCGACGATGCAGGGGAGATCTTTTCGATCAGATCAAAGCCCCACTACGAAAAAGGCCAAGCCGATTGGATCGGTTGCAAGGCCTGAGAAGGTACGTGTGTCAAATTGGCATGATGTTGACACTTCACGCACTTCTTCACATACGTGCAACAATCTCGCTCTAAAGATGGCCAATAATAACCCATGCGAAGAATGCGCTTTGCAATGGCCATACCGCTGAAGTGGCCACCACATGTACCATCGTGTGCTTGGGTGATCGCCCAAGCGGACTCTTGCTGGTCCAAGCAACGGAGGAGGATTCCTTCATAGCTCCGACGATACAAAATGTCTCCTAACAAGACATGTTTTGCCACTTTCTGTTTGAATGATATTTTCGTGGCTTGTGTCAATCCAAGTGGGAGAGTACCTAGCTTGAGGTAATCCCTAATGGGTGTGTACCAATCCTGCTGATCAGAAACCTCGATGGTATGAACGGCCAATCCCTCTTGAAGTTCATCCCGAACAAAAGCTGAACGGGAAAGAACTTGTAAAAATAGCGTTGTGTTGCTATTAAGAGGGGAAGGGGAGAACAAGGACCCCCAGTTGGCTTTAGTCAAACAATCTTGGATTCGAGAAAACCTATCCGAAGATGGTTCAATCTGGATCAAGTGGATTCCTGGCGTGAGGTCAGAGCTTGCACGCTCCATCGCGGGTTGCGATAATGTCTTGACCTGAATGGTTGTCATTTCACCGAAAAGGTCTTGCGGGATTAGTGACCCCAAGGAGGCCATAGTATCCACAAAATGATTCGATGATCGAGGGAGTGCCTCGATGTCGTACCATTCAAGTTGTGCCAGGAATTTGTCCACAAGGGCTTTATAGGCCTGCAGAATGGGGCATTTACATTGGAATATCCCCTTAACTTGATTGACAATTAACAACGAGTCACCAAAGATGTTCAATCATTTAATGTTCATGGTGATGGCTGTCTGAAGACCTATGAGCAAGGCTTCGTATTCTGCATTGTTATTGGTGCATGAGAAGTCTAATTTAAATGACAGAGGCATTGGAGCCCCTTGTGGAGTGAAGAATACAATTCCCGTGCCACCTCCTTGCTCACACTTAGAACCATCGAAGAATAGGGTTATGTCAGCCTGTGACTCAGGCTCATCAGAATCTGGCGATTCGAAAACATGGAAGACCCCATCATCAGGTAGTTCGAAAGTCAGAGGCTGATCATCTTCAAGAGGAGCCTCGGCTAGTTGATCGGCGATGACTTGACCTTTTATGGATTTTTGTCCAATGAATTCTATGTCAAACTCCGTCAACAACATGATCCATTTCGCCGTGCGGCTACTATGATAAGTACGACTCATCATGTATCGCAATGGATTCTCCTTAGACACAACATACGTCTTATTACTAAGCATGTAGTGGCATAGCCTTTTGGTAGCAAACACCACTGCCAAGCAGAGCTTTTCAACGTATGCATAGTTAAGTTCATAACTGACCAGGGTGCGGCTAAGATAGTATGTAGCCTATTCTTTGTGAAGCTCATTTTTCTGGGACAGCATGGCACCCAATGCCACCTCAGTAGCTGAGATGTATAAATAGAATGGCACTCCTGGTCTAGGTGGTGCCAATACTGGTGGCGAAGCCAAGTACTATTTAATATCGTCAAAGGCCGACTGGCACTCGTCATCCCAATGGAATGCTACCCCCTTGTGCAATAATTTATTCATGGGTCGGCACTTGTCAGATAACTGCGCTATGAAGCGTTTGATCGACGCGACCTTTCCTTGCAGACTTCTGAGCTGCTTGATGGTAGTTGGGGGAAGCATTTCAAGGATTGCCTTGACTTTGTTGGGATCCACCTCGATTCCTCATTTGGAGACTATGAAACCCAAGAGCTTTCCAGAGGTGACGCCAAAGACGCACTTCTTGGGGTTTAGTCTGACTTTATGCTCAATGAGGCGATCAAGGACCTTGCTCAAGTCACCGAGGTGATCTGGGCGCAAAAGAGATTTGGCCAACAAATCATCCATGTAATCTTCCAAAGTTTTGTGCATGTAATCATGGAAGATGTACGTCATGGCACGTTGGTAGGTGGCACCAGCATTTTTAAGGCCAAAAGGCATGACCTTATAACAAAATGTCCCCCAAGGCGTTGTGAATGCCATTTTTAGTTGGTCCTCGGGATTGATACGAATCTGATTGTATCCTGAGAAACCATCCATAAGGGAAAGCATTTCATGGCCCGTTGTAGCGTCTACCAACGCGTCGATGCTTGGCAAGGGAAAATCATCCTTAGGACTCGCTTTGTTAAGATCTCAAAAATTGGTGCATATGCGAATCCTCCCATCGGGCTTCTTGACGGGAACCATGTTAGACAACCATGGCGGATAATCCACACAGATGACAAACTGTGCATCCAACAACTTTTGTAACTCGTATTTTACCATTAAGGCCACTGTTGGATGCATCTTGCATAGTTTTTGCTTTACTGGCTTGATTGTCGGATCAAGCGTTAAATTATGCGTGACTAGCTGTGGGTCTAGTCCCGGCATATCCTTGTATGACCATGCAAAAACCTCCTTCTTCTCCTTGAGAAGGGCAACATAATCGGCTTGCTCTTCGGGGGAGAGACTTACCCCCAGCTTGAGAATCCATGGATTCATTGGATCTGTGCCGATGTCTACATCAGTCATTGCCTCGACCGACATGTGGGATCCGTCCTCCAACTGGTGTGGAGTTGGGATCAGATGGATATCGTTTGCTGAATTAAGATCATCATTAGGAACGTCAGGTTCCTCTTCAACATGGAAGACATCCTGAGTCTGTCCTGGAGTGAAATGAAACATCCCACCGCAAGGCCAATACTCTGATGGGGATGGTGGTGTGTCAGCGTGATCCCAATCTATAGCCTCTATATCTAGATGCAATGACCATGTTGGGTCGGCTGGATCATGGATGGGGGCGGTCAAGTCAATGGAGATCATGTTGATGAAATGATTGTAACCTCCATTACCGTAGGTGTGATAACTCTAACATTCTGGATGTTCTTGATGCTTTGGATCTGGCTCTGTAGGCACTGGCACAAAGGGATCAGCCCTATGCATGGACATGCAAATAGGGTCTGCCCTAGGCAACTGATGGTTTGATAGGGTCTTTAGGCGGAAGATGCTCTCTGTGTACCTAGAGTGGCGGGTGCAGTAATTGCTATAACTGCATCAGGTTGAGGTGCCACCTATGTCTTGGACCTATGTGTAAGTGTTCAAACATGTCATCTATGTCCAAGGGATATTGTTGTTGCATTTGTCGCATGTGGTTGAGATAGGCCATCTCGGTTTCATCTTCGTAATCACTATCAGAGATCCACAGGCCTTCATTGGCTCCAATAACTGCTTGCGACATGGGAAGCTCATCGTGCTCAAGCAAATTAATATGGTCCCAACGAGGTTGTTCCGCTCTCTGTGGGGGGACCTGATTTGCTTGAGGTAATCTATGCTCAATGGGATCATTTAATGGGAACATGGTCAAGAAGCTTTCTTGATAATCATCCATGGGAAGCATGTGTGAATGATTGCTTCCTGACTCAAGAGGATCCCAAGGTGACACCTCGTACTCCAACTCATCATCCGAAGACTCTGCTTGGTCTTGGTCATACCCTTCATGGAGGTGAGTCCTGGAATTGTCTCCCGTTGTGACCGAAGGGAAAGGGTTGTTGAGGTCAACAAGGTTGGTTGTGTGTAATGGGAGATAATCCCCCAATGTATAAGTTGTATTTGGATTGGCATATGGATCTGATGCCAACCCATCCTTGTTGCCTATCCCTAGGCCTTGCATGTTTTTGACCAAGATGTCGAGGGGCAAAGGGTGATTAAACCCTACTCCTGACTTGTCATAAGGCATTTGGTATCTTGGTTGGCACAAAACATGCACTCCTTGTTCATACCTGCCCAACCCATATCCATGCCAATTGCATTGGCTAAGATATCGTAATGCGAAGTCCGGGTTAGACAGATAATTGACATCCTCCACAAAGGGTTCTTCATCTTCCTCTTCTTGTAGGGAAGGTTCAACGCCATTATCCAGGCCCCCAAAAATGAAGTTTGTCTGATTAGGTGGGTAGCCTAAAGGAACCACAGAGCCTATGGGGAGTCGAGGTCTTCCCATGTCTTGCATAGACTCGAAGTGTGGGCGTTGCTACAACATTGCGCACTATATACTCCCCCATGCCTGTATTAGACATCTCAACAGTAATCGTTGGCGATTGAGAGGAAGTGAATGGGAGTTCTCCCTGAGTCCACTCCATGTGGGGTGAACTAGGCGTCTCGACTTCCATTCTATTAAGCATCTCTTCTATCGAGATGTTGGAGACTAAGGGTGGTTCCTCTTCCAGGGGCTTCTTTCCTTTGTCCGTTGGTGTGGCCACCATAGGTGGCATCGTTGTGGGAGGACTAGATGAAGAAGATGAACCCGCCTAGGAATTTGATTGATTTGGTAATGGAGATTCTTGCGTAATCAGACCCCTTTTAGATGGATTTAACTAAAAATCCACATGCGTTGAAGGAAGGGTCGACTGCGGCATTAGGTGCACTGAATTACAGTATTTGAAAGGTTCTAAATCTATGGGGACCACGTGCACTTGTCCTTCAAATGTATACTTTAAACATTGATGAGCAATTGAAGGGACACACTTCATGTCCCGGATCCAAGGTCGCCCCAGCAAGATATTGTAAGCCATCTCACCTTCTAAAATGTGGCACAATGTATGGATGTTCTTTTGTCCCACTTGTATGGGTAGGACAATTGTGCCAACTATCGAGCATATCGCATCATTGAATGCTCGAAGAGTATAAGTGGAAGGTACGATGTGAGAGGCTGGCAACTTCAAATGTTTTAAGGTGGCGGTTGTAATAATGTTATTGGATGAACCAGTGTCTACCAACACCCACTTATATGGAATCCCATTGACCCATGCAATAACATGCAGGGGTGGATCCGCCACATCACCAACCATCGATTTTAATTCATCTTCTCGAAAGGTGATGACTGGTTTCGTACACTGTTTCACATGGCCCACGAAGTTGTTGAAAGAATTTGCTTCATGGGGATGCAGCTCAATTGCCTTTAAGATCTCCATGAGAGCCTCCCGATGGGGCGCTGATTGCTGAATAAGCTCATATATGGAGAGCCTAGCCGACGTGGTCCTTAGACTTTGAGTAAGTCTAGTTCGAATCGTGGCCACTGGTCTAGGCAGGGGAAGCTGTGTAGGGGTCGGTTGAGTTTGTGACGTTGAGGGAACTTCTCTTGTGGCTACCGCAGGGGCAGCTCCTGGGTATCTCTTGTTTCGAGTCACGATGCTTATCATCCCCACATACCCTTCCATGGGGCAATTCTGCTGCACCTCATTGACATGAAGAGGTTTTGCTTGTGCATCATGTGCGGGCAAAGGATCTCTAAAAATGCCCATTTGTTGGTTGTTAGGCGCTATGGGATTATCCACTGCCAATGTGTTGTTGTCAATGAGATCTTGCACTAAACCTTTGAACTTCCAATAGGCGTTAAGGTCATGCCCTTTCCTTCTATGGAACCTACAGTAAAGATCCTCTCTATAGCCCTTAGGCTTTGGCGCATTAGGATCTATTGTTTGAATCTCTAGCAGATTAATCAAGTTTGCCACTGACAAACGGTCAAACAAGGAGTCCCTGGACTCGATGTATGGTGTAAATTGCCGCCTAGGGTGACGCTGCTGATTGTGGTCCTATTTTTTATTTTCTCTCTCATAGTTGTTTGGAGGCACCGCCTGATAATTAGCCTTCTGAGGCTGTGTTGCTTGGGCAGGCTTAGGGGCGTTGATAGCAACTTGATTGACCACGATGGGTTTCTGTTGCGTAGTCCCTATTTTAGTGCTCTTATTCCATTCTTTTTTCTTAGGCTTGGCAATTTTGCCATCCTGTATCTTGATCTCTTCGATAATTCTAGCTTGCGCCAGAGCTTCTTCTAGAGTGGCATATTGCTGTAGCTGTAATAGCATAGAGATCGATCGCAAATAGCTCTTTGCGAACATTTGAGTTAGGTCGGACATAGGAGGGAGGTAGGATAGCTTTGAAAGCAACGTCCTCCACCGATTCCCATATGCCACCATAGATTCCTCCTCATACTGCTTGAGGCTAGCTAGATCACTTAGTGACGCCTTTTTCTTTGTATTGAAAGCGAAACGTTCTAGGAACGCGTCCACTAGCTGATCCAAGTTGTAGATGCTATGCTTCGGTAAATGGGTAAACCAATCCGAGGCAGGTCCTACGAATGTGGTTATAAATGTTCTTAATAGCAATGCATCATTGTCTTGAATACCGAAGCATTGGCTCAAGAATCGAGTCACATGCTCTTGAGCATCTTCTTCCCCTCTAAAGAGTGCCAACTGGGGCAGCTTAAAATGTTCGGGGTAGGGAGGTGCCGGCACTGACGGATGCACAGGATGACTACGGAGTTGGCGTAAAGTAGGCTTTTGGGGCCCAGAAGTCTTGAGCTCCATAGTCTCTAAGCGTTCTAACAACACTTTGTATGCATCGGAGGACTTAATCTCCTCCTCCTTGGTTTGCTCCCGCTGTGGGTTGTGGGGAACTTGAGGCCTTTGGAGGGATAACTGGGTAGCACCCCTTCTGCCTTGATAGGGCGTTTCAGCCCGCTCTTCTTCTTGTTCATAATCCTCATAAGCTTCTTGAGGAGTATCTGGCCTAGGCCTGTAAACATTGATGGGTGCCCGCGGAGGATGCCCATCACGGTTTCGAGGAGTGGCCTCCCGCTCAGGTCTAGGAGGTCTTAGAGGCAGTGCTTGATGAAGTCATGGAGACCTGTCTCGCACTAAGGGGTTGTGCCTCACATACATCTCAGATTTCTATGCGCGAGGGACTGGAACCTTCTCAGGCACATTGTTGTGAAGCAATTCAGCTGTCTGACGTTGAATGCGCTCTTGGTTAAGGCGACACAAATGTTCTAATTGTTGTTGGTCTTGCCTAAGCCACGTGATTTGCGCTTGGCGGGCGGCTAGTTTGGCAAATGCCAAGTCACTTTGTTCCATCGTCTCTTGGTTAGGAGGCCTAGATGCCTCCCCTACATGCCTTTCTCGGTCATGGTACTCCGAGACCCCTATCTGTTGCTTCCCTCTGTCGAGGTTAGCAACATTGACTTGAAGCTCTGGTCTCAATGAGCGATTTGGATATAAAGCGGGTGCAGACGTGCATCGTTCCCGTGCTATGTACTATTCTTGAGGAACGTAGTGATCTTCCTCACATTCTCTGTTATATGCATAAAAGGTGCGGGCAGAATTGTCTTGCCCTGTCGGGAGAACCTGATATTCTGGATATGGTCTAGTGTGTCTGACATTAATCAGGGGTAAATTAGGAGTAACGACATCATATGGTTCCTCCTTGTGGACCCTTTGTTGTTCAAGCACTTCATCACTAGGCCACCCATAACGAGCTTCCAAGGGAGGCCTTATATCTAGGTCAAGTGCTACATGTGGGTTGTCTTCTTGAAAGGATCTTTGCTGAATGGGAGTACCCCTTAAGGAGGTGCCTCTATAGTCTTGTCTAGTGATGGCATGAGTTGGAGTGCCCCTCAAGGAGGTGCCTCTAAAGTCATGTTCTATAACTGCATGGTGTGGACTAACTTGTGTATCCTGCCGCCAAGGCGGGATGGCCAAGTCTTTAGGGCTATAGCGGAGGTGACTTGTCCCCCTTGGTGTATTCTCTGTAGCTTCTACCCGTGATTGGGCTTGGCTACGAGTGTACACCATGGTGATGTTAACCTAAAGATGCAGAAATTATTTTTTTTAGATTTTTCTTTTTATGATTTTTTTTTTTGATACTCTAAACAGAAAATAGCATACACACACAAGCAATGATTATCTCTTTTAAAGATTAAGAGTGTGCCCTAATTCTGGTTTAGTGTGTTTTGTTGTTTGTTTTTTTTTTTTGAAAGCTTTTTATGAAAACCATTTAAATGCAATTATGAAGGCTCATATGACTCCCAAAATGGTCGCCCCTTCAATATACCATTGCCGGACCGATATACCAACCTCTCTATATACCCGCCCTTACGTGAGGGAGACTATAGGTACGTGAGAGCAGATGATACGTGGAACATAGGCGGTACGGAAGGGGAATCACTCTATTTATGACACCTACCATAGAAGACTTATCCTCATGCGCTAGGAATCACCCTAGCTACACTTGGTCAACTTTCGTCAGGATTTACGTCTAGCAACAGTGCGATCGGGGTAATGTATGCAAATATCCAAGCCAACGTGGTGATGAAATCCACTGTTGGTCTTGCTCAAGGGCTGGGGTTTTACGACCAGCTCCTTGGTTTAAGTAACCACGTGATGTGTGGGGTTCATTTTAATTTGCAAAAAATGAAACAGGCAAAACAAAAAGGAAACTTTCCCTAAGCCATACAAAAACTAAAAATCAAAAAACAGAAAACAAAAATTTGACAGAGGCTTGTTAAAAACCCCTACCTCTTCTCTGCCCAAAAGGATGTTTCTGACTTGCTGCTCTAAAAAATGCACAGAACGCTATTCGTCCCGGGGTGAGACGAATATCAGAACCGTATTCGTTCCAGGGTAGGACGAATGCCTATTCGCCCCTGGGTGAGACGAATCCCAATTCTGTAATCGTCGCTGACCGAAACGAATAACAGTCTAATGACTAAAAAATAGGTACCTGTAATCAAAACAAGCAATTTCAGATCAGAAATCTAACCTAAAAAAAAATAGAGGACAGAGGTCCCACCGTGATCGCCATTGAAAGCACGAGATTTCGAAAGATTGAAAGGAAAACTAATGCGATGTATTCAAAACCCAAAGTTAACGCTTAAGGTCCTATAAAGTGAAATGCATGAAATGAAAGAAAAGAGACGAATTTAAATGAGATAAAAGGAAGTATAGAAAGCACAGCCCTTTTTATTTATACTCTTCCAATTCGGTTACAAAGACGTCTCCTCCCTTTTAGGGGGTAGGAGCGTTAACATAGTTTCAATTACAATCATGGATTTAGTGTTCCTCCTTCCGCGTGCCCACATGTGAAATGGGTGGGCCAAAGTGTTGCCGTCATTGGTATTGATGAATCTTTAATCCTTGCTGCTCCTCCTACGTTCAAAGAAACAACAAATCGTCAGTAGCACCTGTGTATGATAATGAAACTCGCAAATCTGAAAGAGTACTGTTAATGAATATAAAAGATAAATATAACGATGATTAAAATGAATCTGAATAGACTAAAAATTTGATAGAAGCATAATCATGTAACTAGCAAAATACTGCAAAAGAAACAGTCACCAAATTTGACACAGATCGGTATTCGTTTCGGGGCAGGACGAATAAACCTGCAATAGACTGGTATTCATTTCGGGGTGAAACGAGTAAACCTGTAGCAAACTGGTATTCATTCCAGGGTGAGACGAGTAAACCTGCAATAAGGCAGGGGGTGCCCGAAGGCAAACCACCCGCCGGTTAAGACTTTTGTTTCGACACCAATCCGCTTGGGATGAGTCCGAAACCTGTTGTGATGTGTTATCGACAAATTGGTAGGATATTGTGTCCAAAAAAATCAGGTTTTGGGTCTTGATTCATGCCTCCAAAAGTCACCCAATAACCTCCCTTTCGATTAAGAGATTATGGATGTAAAGGCACAAATCGTAAGTCAGCAAAACAGCAGCACTTCGTTGCTCAAAATGCTCCTTCTCTGTATCTTCTTTGGGTGAGGAAACTCACCATTTTATAGACCCAAGGGGTCTCTTGAATTAACATGCAAAAGTGCTATTTTGCATGAATGCTTTTTTCTGTGAAGAGAAGACTTCTCCTTGATCAAGGACTTCATAACTGCTTCTGTAACTGCTTCTGCATGCTCAAAAGAACTCACTCACACTCCCATGCAATGAAGGGAGAGTTAAGTAGCTAATTTGAGTTGTCATGAAAAATCCCACTCTCACTCCCATGCAATGAAGGGAGAGTTAAGTAGCTAATTTGAGTTGTCATGAAAAAGCCCACTCTCACTCCCATGCAATGAAGGGAGGGTCAAGTGGCAGATCTGAGTTGTCCTGAAAAGCTCACTCTTATTCCCATGCAGTGAATGGAGAGTCAAGTGGTAGATCTGAGTTGTCCTGTGCCGAGGTTTGACTTTTTGCTGGTCAAACCTGGTATTCGTCCCACCCCAGAACGAGCGCTGGAATTCGTCCCTGGGTGGAACGAGTACCAGTCTGTACTCATTTCGGGGTGGAGCGAATAATTAGCAAAGTGCCTAAAAGGTGCCAAATTGACCTCTGACCTCTAAAACTGCTTTTAGAAGTGGTTAGGACCACTGTTTAACCTCTGGGGGCTGCCCTAGGGACTGTTTGTGTCAATGCGATCAGCGCTCGTTGTCACGTAATCGGATTGGTGTTGTTTTGGTGTCTACAGTATAATGCCTTGGTAAGCTTTAATATAGATTTATTATAAATTTTGATTAAGCTTTATGTATAATTATTTGGTAAGCATTACTATAGATTAAATTAATGTTTTGATTAAGCTTTATGTATAATGCTTTGGTAAGCTTTGATATAGATTTATTCTATGTTTTGATTAAGCTTTATGTATAATGCTTTGGTAAGCTTAAAATATAGATTTATTGTATGTTTTAATTAAATATTATCTTAATGGATGAAATGTTTTTATAAAGCTTTGGTAGAATTGTAGATGAGAGATATGTTTAATTAAGCTTTTCATCATTAACTGAATACCCTTGCTATGCTAAAAATAGTATAGATTAGTTCTATGTTTTAATAAATCTTATGCATGCTTTATTGGAAAGCTCTTGTTTAAACTTATGTGGGTTGGTTTATGATTGTATTTATGGGTAATGAAAGCTATAAAGGGGTAGATGTTATAAGCTTTGTGCAGGCTTTATTTTAAGTAAGAAGATTTACTTGTATGTTGGTTTTGAAAGAGAAAATAAAATAATAATTCTTGAGACTTTTGTAAGTTAAAGGATTATCATTATAAAGAGAAGTATGGGATTCTATTTTATAGGATGTTTTGCTTGCTTGTTGGTTTAGAAAGAGAAACTAATATAATGATTCCTAAAGACTTTTGTAGGCTAAGGGATCATTATAAAGAGAAGTATGGGATTCTCTTGTATGGATTGTATTGTATGTATAGTCGTTATTGAGATCTTTGAGTTAGAATTATTTGTTAGCTTTTGATAATGTATGATATAGGAGAAATCAATCACAAGATGTAAAATATGTAGAAAATTAAGATAATGGAATTTTGCAATAATACTGAAATATGCTATTAATGGAAAGTTTAAAAAATAGTACAAGGCAATGTAATGGAGGAAACTATATTGTACCTACTCACTACTCTATCTATCTCAATATATATCTCTCTATATCTCTATGTCTATATCTTTCTATGGGGCCTATATATAAGAATATAAGTTACTTGGTCCTTGCTCTTCCTAACTACCTTTCCTATGACTCATGTACAAGTGGACTCCTTGTACATTTACATCATTGCACATTGACACTTGTGCATTTATTACTTCTTCCCCAAGTAACTACTTAACCTTACTCTAAAGTAAACTCCTACTCTAGTAATGTACCAAAGGTGGTACATTGACATGTACCTAAATAATGTAATATACTCTAACATTATTATCTGGATAAGTATGGGATTCTCTTTAGTTGAATTATTTATGTTTTATGCATGGTAATTTGCATATTGGATATTGGAATGATTCATTTACATTATATATAGAGTTTTCCTGATCCCTAAGTAAATATCTCATGTTGTGGGTGGTTATACCATCAAACAATCTATGGAGATTTAGTTGGAAGGAGATCATTGATAGTTGGTTTCTTAAGCTCTTCAAAATCAATGTTGATATAAATAAGCAAAGACTTGTATTTACTTGAAATATATGTAAAATTTGATTATTGTTATAAAGAAGGATTATGTTGTTTTCTTTTTCATAAGAAATGAAGTATCTATTTAAGCAATATTATGTCATTAATTAGCTTGGGTTTGCTTTATTATGGAAATAGATTTATGGTTAATATCTTTAGCTCATTTATATTAATTGATAGAATTTTTTCTTGAAGCATTTTGATAAGCATTGGAAATAAGTAATGTGGTTTAATTCTATCATGGTTTAGGTAGCTTTTGCTTAATTCTTTGTATCAATGCATAGATGTGGCTTTTGGTTAAGAGGAGCTCTTAGATTATATCTTCTAGAATTTATTTTGATGGTTTATATCATGCTTATTAATATTGAAATGTTTATCTAACCTTGGATTGGGAAGGAATGTTCCTCTAGTAAGCCATAAATCCTAATCCTAGGATGAGTTGCACAAAGGCAATAACCAAGTAGATACAAGTCCTAAAAGGGGTTGCACAAATGCAATAGCTAGGAACTCATAAAATTGGAAGAAGTTGTGTGAAGACAATAGCCAGGGTACTTGTGAATCATTATACCTTGAACATGTAGGTTTGGGTATGTCCCATCTAAAAGATAGTAGTGGTGATCCCTCAATCGTATAGGATCAGGTGATCATGTTAGTTTTCATCAAAGTGGTAATGACCTTAGTTAGCCTAGAGGTATGGTAACTAAGCACCAAGGCTCTACATTGTTCAAACTATCTATATGGGCTTAGAGTTAGGTTAGGGAATGAGCATCCCATTTTAAGCATATAGGTCTTAAAGGATAATCCCTATGTTGTAGTCACATGGTCTTATGTCGAGGATGATATGGGAAATATGGAGAACCAATTTATGCATCCTTCTAAACATGTAGGTCTAGTAAGGTAAACCCAAAAAAAACATGATATTTATCCACTCGTATACATTGAGTGTCATCTGCAATGACTTGGAACTTAAATGTGGTAAAGTCTTGTATGCTAAGTTAAAAAAATTAGGGGTGTTTCCCTTGTGATCCTTTGTTTAAGTGCCTTTGTTGAAATAAATTGGGTTGGTAGTTTTGGATTATCATACTTATACCACCTTGGTACTTGATGTCTCTTTGGAGTGTTGCATTGGGATGTTGCATTCCTTTTCATATTGTAGAAAAAAAATTCTCACTCGGTATTTTTGTCATGCTCCATCATTATTATACTTGTGTATATTATTGCCTAATTAAAATATAAATTATATATATATATATATATATATATAAGTTGTTAAAGGATTTGATATTTTATGGAACTCAACGGTATTGTAACCATTGCATCAACTAATTCAATGTTGCATCACTTTTACTCATAGTTCCTCATGTGATGGTATCTTTAGCATGTTCCTCCTCTACAACCAATTCCTTTGATCCTTATGGGAAATATTGGTGTCAATATCGTATACCCCTTGTTTGATAGTGAATTTAGTTTACCACATGGAAATCATACTTTAATATTCCAAAAACCAAACTATACTCTTCTCTTCCCATTGTTTCTTTCAGTCCCTAAAGGAACACTAGTGGATGACCCCTTTGATGACACAATAAAACAACCTTCCTAATGGATTAGGGAAAAATTATTTTCTTGATAGTAAAGGGGAAAATAAATTTCTTAATGCCACAAATGCAAATGGTTCTCAAACAATAAATATTTCTATAGAGGAACAACACCTTGTAGATGTATGGAATCCTTTAAATTTGCTTACTATAGATGAATGATAATTTATACACATATGATACACTCTAGTTATATGGTGCCTTTCATATAGATTACCCCTATATATAGATTTCACTCTATACATGTATGACTCTATTTAGAATACAATAAACACAAAGAATGGTGAAAACCCTCTTGGATAGCTTAGAATGGAAATGGTGTCTCAGATATCTTCTATTACAATAACTTTTATGAGTAGGCTTGTGTATCCTTGGAGAACCACTCTTTGCCTCAACAATTTCTCAAAAACTTATCTCCTACAACTTTCCTCGGATTTTCTCATAAATATGATCTATAATATTTTTCAATTTCAATCCAAGCAATGCTCAAACAATCAATTCTTATGCCTCCAAATATATGACAACTTAATATATTTTATTCAACCAAAACCACCTTAGGAAATAATTAGATCACCATACCTCAAAATTTCCTTGATGATGTTGTGCCTTGAAAACCTATCTCAAAAATAATTTTCCTTTCTTTTGCCACTTCAAAAACAAGTTAGCAAATCTCATTTTCATACATTAAAAATATTTCTCAAAATATGTGCACAAAAAGGCTTGAAAATAATACTTTATAACTCCTTTTTGGTCTCACAAAATAAATCTTTTCATAATAAATAAAAGATAATTTTCAATTCACCCCATTATACCTTATGACACCTAATAACACAATGTGCAAATGACAATTTTTAATTTACTCCCATGCAAATTACAACTCCTACTAACTTAATGCAGAATATACAAATAAATAATAATGTTGCACCTTATTACTCCCTTTCTAAATCAAAATATAAACAAAACTTTTCTTCTATTATAACCACATAAGCCCTGCCAACTGCCTTCTAAAATTAATAAAAAATTCAACCAATAAGTCCAATGCATTATCCTTTTCACATAAACTTTAATCAACATAATTTTTGGCTCATACCTCAACCAAAAAAGCTAGTGAACGCGACGAGAATTGAACACCAAACTTCTTCCCACGTAGCACCTTTACCACAGGCTAGGCTACTAGCTGGACTACCCTAGCGGGTAGTTCTAATCTTATAGCATGAAATAATTAAATCGTCCCTCATCTAAGTTTCCAAAAAATATATTTTTTCTTCTACCAAAATGGCACCAACATGTTTTGACCCTGCGACCTCCAGCTTGGCAGTGCCTTAGTGCCAGCTAGGCAAACCAACTGGACTAGCCACCTAGATGGAATTCCAATCTTGGCATAAATGTATTATTGTTATGCTCTCTGCCTCAAAGTTTATTTTTGTCTTGTATTTTCCTTTGCTTCAACTTTTGCATAAAGAAATGTCCAATTAGCACATTCAAAAATATTGGTAATAAATGAAAAATTTGCACACCTTATATAGATTTTCTCTTACAACCCAAGACGTCGACGTATATTTGAAATATTTAATTTTTATTGCCTCCATAAAATTTTTGGCACTTCCTCCTTTTTCAAACCTTTATATTATAATATTTCAAATATTATAATATTAATTCTTAAACCTTTGTCCCTTGCAAATTAAACATTTTTCTTTTTCTTTTAATTTGTAAATCCTTTTGTCCCAAGATTTTAAACTTCTCTTTATAATATTTAAATTTAAAATTTAAATATTATAACCCTTTGCTTGGATATTTTCTTTGCTTTTCTTCATGATTGCATTGGATAATTATCCATTTTTCTATTCACTTAGCCCATCTTTGACCTTAATAAAATATTGTCCATCCTTATAATCTTTTCATTCTTGAAGAATATTCTTGTCTTGAGTACCATGCACCTTTGACATCAATGATAACTCATTATTTCCAAAAATTTCATCTTTCACCCATTCGCTAATTGAAGGGGTAAGCCAAAATAAAAAAAAATCATCGATCATCCCATCTTCGTATTGAGGCAACAAAAAAATCAATTTCTTCATCCAATAAAACTAGGTGTCTCTTGTTTTTGCACTACATTGTGTTTTACACAACACAATACAAAAATGGGTATCTTTAGACACCAAATCCTATTAGAAATAGAGTCTATTACATCATTTGGATCATGTAAATGTACCTTTACCTTGGTACATACTTAGGACATTAGATTACTTTAGGGGGAAGTTATCTAGTTACTTCATGCAATGTAATAACTGCACAAGTGTCAAAGTGTAAGCTATCCCTTGCACATCTAGGTAGAGTGTTGGCCAAGGAACCTATTTCCTATATAAAGGGCCATAGGTAGATAAGGAGACATAGAGAGCATAGGAGAGCATAGAGAGTAGTATAGGAGAGTCAGAGTGGTGTGATGTAGCAGTGTGATGTAATATGGTGGAGTGTGATATGCTCAATGCCCATTCTTGAGCAGTAGCTCTATTCATGGAGTGTTCATTTCCTCTAGAGCTATTTTGTAAACATCTCCATCATTTCTATATATATTATTTTTAGTCATCTTGCAGATTTACTTTATGTCATATTATTATGCATCTTGTGTTTGCTATCTCCCATTACATGCTGCATCAAAAGCTAACAGTGGTATTAGAGCTATGGTAGGTCAATAGGAAAACCACCATTATCATTGACCCTGAGTTTTTGTCAACCTGACGTGCCATTGGACCAATCACTATCAAAAATACTCAGGAGAGTCTAGGTGGTAGAATTAAGGAGAGCCACAAGATTAGGACTGAAAGAAATCTTAGTTTCTAGAATACTGAGATTGCATATGGCTAGAGTCTTTCCATAGAGTTTCAAGGGAAAACTTGTGAAGACTAGGACTCAACATTTGATCCACTAGTTTGATGAGTCAACTAGTGAAGCTCATCTAAGAGATCTGGAGAAATTGACCTGAAGTTTCTTTTATTGCAGGGAATTGATTCTCAGATGATTGGGACACCTCCTACAATAGAAAGCTAGGAGATTTCAACTTCGTTGCCTAAAAGTTAGAGTGCTTTCATAGTGCAGATATTAGTTACTACAAGAGAAGAATACTACAGAAGAAACTTCTAGAGCAAAATTGTGGTGAAGTTGGGAGATAGGAGATCTCCATTGCTAGATTGGAAACTTCACAAGAAGAAAATGCCATAGAAGCCTTAAAAGGCCATAGTAGCCTTGATCCAGAAGAAAAGGCCATAGAAGCCTTGATCTAGAAGGAAAGGCCATAGAAGCCTTGAAGGAAAGGCCATAGAAGCCTTGAAGAAAGGCCATAGAAGCCTTAAAATGCCAAAGCCTTGGTACTAAAAAAGGCCACAAAAGCCTTGATCCTGAAAAAGGCCACAAAAGCCTTGATACTAAAAAAGGCCACAGAAGCCTTGATCCTGAAGAAGACTTTAGAAGAAAGTATCTAATTTAGAAGTAGATTTTAGTACTAATATTTTATTGTAAGAATAGGAAGATTCAGTGAGTTGGGAAAGCTTCCTACAAAAATGTTAGGAGGAGTATCTTCTTTAGAATCAATCCAACACTTGAAGCAAAGAGATCAAGAGAAGATCTCATTGATGAAGAAGGACTAGGAGAGTCTTACTTGAATACAGAGGTAGTAGAATCAGATATCCAAGAGAAGATCTCACCACCAACACTTCTAGAAGCAGAAGGTTGAAGATAAGGTCTCAAGGAAGACCAGAAGGAGTTGCAGGATCAAAGGCCTTGGAGAGGTCTCTATGAGCATCCAGTAAAAGGCTTGGAGAGCCTTGCTGAAGAATTCATCAAAGGAGTTCCAAGGAGAACTCATTGGAGAAATTCACTATTGGAGATAGTGAAATATTTGGGACAATTGTTACCATCCGACAACAAGCCCAAGAAGAAGAATTTGGCAAGGAGTGCCAAATCTTAGAAGACCTCAAGACATACATAATCTTGAGAAGAAGATCCTATTTGAAGTAATATTTAGATAGAAGAAGCCTACCAAATCTAGGAGACTTGGAGATTACCTCTCACAGCAAGAAGGCACCACTTTAGAATCAAATATCTCTTCACATCTACAACAAAAAGGAGGAGACTACAAGAGGAGAACAAGCCACCAAAAATTCTAGGCTCGTGAAAGGGAGACCATATTTTGGTGAAGACAAATTTATTCAAGGTAGCCTACAAAGAGCTGCAAGATCTTATCTAAGACAACAACTTGGTGATCATAGACATCAAGATCTACATCCTCTACAGAAGTGGTGAAAAGGGCTTTCAAAAAAAGGTAAGCAACTATTGGTGCAAGTAGATTCATTAAGTGGATTACTTATTAGATTTGTTTAAGCACCTTAACTAGATTGAAGTTGCAAAAAGGAGAATTAAATTAGAGTCTTCAAAAGGTGCAAAAATAAAGGATTCTTTAAGGTTCATTTGCACTTTAGGAGTTGATTAGATTTCAGAATCTTAAACTATCTATCAACTACCTATTATCTACTTTGGAAAAGAAAATGAAGACTAGCTCCTATTACCTTGTTGTTAAAGAAATTTTAGAATAATTCTTGAAGATTCATTTCAGATTATTCTTGATTAGTTGTAGTAGATTGATTAAGTGCATTAGTTTTTGAGAGTTAATTGGAGTAATAAGGTGATATTATTAGTGCATTAAAATATTATTAGATTTGCACTATTAGATTGCTCTCAAAAATATTATTGCTTGTGTTCGTGAGAAGGGCACAAAAATAGAATTAATCAAAGTGTCTAAAGACACTATTAGTGCACAGAGATCTACAACTTTGGGTGGCCTGAGGAAGCCACAAAATAAGCTCAATCCTCCAAGTATTGGAGAAGAAGGTAACCACCAAAAAGAGCATCAAAGGAAGCATTGAATGAGACTTGGTGAGTCTCAAGTTCAAGGCACAATAATAGTGCAGAAAAATACAGCAAAATAAAGCTTCCATCATGTGGTTACAAGCTTGGATCCATTCATAAAACATCCAAGCTAAAAGGGGAAGGTGTCCATTCTAAAGGACAACCTCAAAACCCCTATATTGCACTCAAATATTCTGCCTCAAAACCAAAAATTTAGATGTAAAAAGAGGAGTGCAAAAGAAGGTGCAATAAGGATATTTTATGTAAACCTATTTTACATTATATTGCACAAATCCTAATCTGGTTATACAGGGAGAAAAGGCAGATTTAAAGGTGCTCCAAAGGCACTACACTTGCTAGAAAAATCAGCCAAAAGTGGTCGTATGCTAGCAGCAATCAAGCTTAGCTCAAGGAGCCAATCAATGGGCTCATACTCCTCGCATCCAAGATGGTCGAACCTGCAAGATACAATGTGCAAAACAAAGGAAAAACAACATTAATCAAGAGCAATAGCATCTACGGAAGGAGGATGTAAGCAAGCAAGGAAGAAAGGAAAATAAAGCACCATTGGAGTATCACTTACTCCACGATCGTTGGTAGAAATCGATGCTCAAAGCCTCCATATTGTTGCTCCATATCCTAGCTGAAAGCAAGTGCAGGTGAATGAAAGAGGAGTTGGGGATTCTCGAAGCTTAAAGGATCTCCAAAAAGGTTCGTTTGAACCAGTGAAAGGGAGGATGTCCATGCAGAGAAGAATGTGACACTTATCACCAAAGGAGAACCCTAACACTCAAGTCAAGAGAGTGCTCATATTCAAGAAAGGAGTTACACAAATAGGTTGGTGCATTGAGTGTATGGGATACACTTATCCCTTGGAAGATCGAATATTTTGCTAAAGAGTGTAACACCTGGACGTTACAAGAAGGAAGACGAATGTATCATTTGCACCAAACTCCTCTCAAGCGCTCAATGTGAAATGGACGTGCCACTTGGCACCTTAGACAAGAAGCTTCTCCATATTAAGGACATCAATGATCGAGGTCAAAGGAGAAGGCAAGTAAATCCTCATCTCAACATTTATACTTTGTTGTTTGTGTGCACAATGCAAAATTGTAGCATGGAAAGAAGGTGCTAGAGCCTTCAATGCTCAATCCAAGTGAGGTCAAAGCAAGAGTCCAAGCAGCACTAGTTTTGGAATGCATATAGCTCCAAGCGATTCCATTGGAGGGTGCAGTCACAACATCAAGACGTCTACGTAAATAACATGTAGCCCTAGCTTCTCACAAGAACAACATCGTATATTGCTTGGTGAAAGGTAAAGTTTAATTCCCATTATTATATGCTTTCTTTCCTTGGGAGTCATAAGGTTGTAATTAAAGGAATTTAATTAATTGAAAGCAATTTATCAAAAGGGAAAACTTTATCATATAAATACAATATTTGCAATATAAATCCTAGGAGCAATAAGGATTTCTACTAGAATAAATAATAATTATTTGCAAATATTATTGTGATCTAATTTATCCAAATATTAGGGAGTCATAAGGGCTACTACATCAAATTAATTAATTGGAAAATTAGATACACTAAACCTAATTCCCAAAAGGTTATTCATAAAGAGAGGTTTATCAAAGCTTTTTCAAAGGTTGGATATTCATAATATTATTGTCTCAAACCTATCAAAAGGAGACAAAAGATCCAACATTATTACCTCTTTAAAATTTGGGAACAGTGCTTAGTTCAATAGGAGCAATAAGGGATAATAGGAATTGATTTTGGCATTTACAAAACCTTTACAAAATCAATCAAATATTGAACTATAATTTACAAAAAGCACTATATCTTATCCATAGCATACTAGGGAGTCATAAGGCATTCTACAAAATATAAGGATTGATATTAGGGAAATTAAATGGCTTCAAACAAATTCTTCCTAGCCGAATCACAATTACTCAAGGGTCCTAATTATTTTTCCTAGAAGAATAAGGTGAAAGCTATCTTGGTATATGAAAAACTATGGGATATTGTCAAAGGGAGAACACAAATACCTACCACAGATGATATTGAAATCCAAAAGTTCATAGAAAATGATTCAAAGGCTCTAATGATAATAACCTTTGCTATCACTGATGAAATACAACCCTATATCAGTTCTGCAAAAACATCTTCAGATGCATGGACAAGCCTAGAGAAAATATTTGAAGGAAAGAATAAGGTAACTATTCTCCATCTTCAGACTCAACTTCATTCATTAAAAATGAATAATGGAGAAAGCATAGAACTGTTCCTAAGGAAGGTAGCAGATATCAAAGGGAAATTATTTACCTTAGGGGAAACAGTCAAGGATGAACTTCTTACTCAAATAACTATGAGAGCACTTCTAGACAACTATAAGTAGTTGGTAACATCTTTACAAGTTCTAAGTAAAGATACTTCTTTTGATGAGTTAGTCAATATTTTACAGGAATATGAAGTGGAAAATATAGGTAAAGATGAAATGTCTAACAATGCACTGGCATCTAAAGAAAATCCATAGGGAAACATTGCTACTTCATCAAAAGGATGAAAAGCATGGTACAATAGGTATTGTCAGATATGCAGGAAAAAAGGCCATAGCACCAGCTACTACAGGTTCAATCCCAAAAATCAGAATCAAGGAAATCAGATGAACAATGGGAACCAATTTCAGACACGACAATATCAAAATCCTCATCAACAACAATTTTAGCATCCAACCAATTATCCACAATTGGAGTATCAAAAAAGAAATAAAAAAGGACATCTAGCTCAGAGGATAGAAGAAATTGAAGAACTGGAAGAATCGACAGATGATTATGAAATCAAAGCTCTCTCAGCAAGAATGATAGACTATGAAGACACCAATCACTTGCTTGAATAGGTTGTAGAAGATAGAGAAGAAGATTCAGAATCTCAAGGACTCTATGAAGATCCACATTGAAGACTAAAGTCTTCAATATCCAAATAATGTAATACAAGGGGGTGTTAGAAATAGAGTCTATTACATCATTTGGATCATGTAAATGTACCTTTACCTTGGTACATACTTAGGACATTAGATTACTTTAGGGGGAAGTTATCTAGTTACTTCATGCAATGTAATAACTGCACAAGTGTCAAAGTGCAAGTTGTATATGTGCAAGCTGTCCCTTGCACATCTAGGTAGAGTGTTGGCCAAGGAACCTATTTCCTATATAAAGGGCCATAGGTAGATAAGAAAACATAGAATCATAAAGAGTAGAATAGGAGAGTCATAGTGGTGTGATGTAGCAGTGTGATGTAATATGGTGGAGTGTGATATGCTCAATGCCCATTCTTGAGTAGTAGCTCTATTCATGGAGTGTTCATTTCCTCCAGAGCTATTTTGTAAACATCTCCATCATTTCTATATATATTATTTTTAGTCATCTCACAGATTTACTTTATGTCATTTTATTTTGCATCTTGTGTTTGCTATCTCCCATTACATGTTGCATCAAAAGCTAACAAACCCTAGCTATTTGTTCTTTACATATATTTATAATAATATAAATATTATATATATAGACAAATCCTAGTTGCTAATCATAATTTAATGCTAGCTTGTCACTTGGCAACGATACCTTACCACTTCCAAATCCTAACCCTAACCTTCTAAAACATTATAAAACATCATTCATTTTTTGTGAATGAGGAGAATAAAGAGAGAGAAAAATTGAGGACACAATCATGTCATCACTTTACCAAGCAAGAGAGGAAGGAAATGCTAATGTTATGTTACCCAAATCATGATTCATGTATGCAATAATATTTCCATTTTCAATTTACATTGATCATTTCATTATACTCATTTTGATAGGTGCTACTAAATTTTATCTCTTTGCATGTGTGCAGGTTCAAGATTTGAAAGCTCAAATCCATCATGGTGGTCACAACAAACCCACCTCCAACATTGATTGTAGCATGAAGAAGAATACGACACCATATTTTATTGTAAAAGGGGATCACCCCCTTTGGACATTTTTATTGTGAAGCACCCTACAAAGGGGTTTATTGTATTCCAAAGATTTATTTTATGATATAATACAATGATTCATTTTTAGTGTAATGGTGTCTTTTTCATGCTTACAGACCCAAATGACCAATTCTAGATGATAGGTCTAGACAACCACTTTTAGATGTCAAACACTAAGCATATCATATGGTATATCTTAGATGATAAGACTAGATGACCAATGTTAGATTGTAGAGATAAACAATTGATCTTAAATTATAGTCCCAAATATTTTAATATGGTATCGACACACTCTCACATGGATAGTATACCTATTTAGATGAACAACATAAGGGAAAATGATAGGTTAATTGATGGGAGGGAAAATGACATACATCTAATGGGTGCCGATGTGGAGGGCATACAACAAATTTTTATTAGAAATATATTCTTATCCTAATATAATATCCTCTCTAATGCAAATACCTACAAAAAATCTTACATGGTCTAAACAACATGGAAATACCCTTTTGTTGCTTAAGATCACTCTTTGTTGGCTTAGACCACAATTAAATTATTTCTTATTATGATCCTATTTTGTATGAGGCCTTAACACACTTGGTTTCCTTTTCTCCTCATTTATATCTCTATTTTTGGAAGTGGTTGAATGAGGATAACATTTCCTTTTCTCCTCATTTATATCTCTATTTTTGGAAGTGGTTGAATGAGGATAACATCATCTAAATAATAGTATTTTGATCTTATCACTTCATTGATTTTATCCCATTTGGAATCATAAGTTTCAATGAAAGGCTAACCAATCTCTCTTATTTTTGTTGGTAGTAATTTTTAGCAAGATGAAGACTTTTTAGGTCATGGTTAGAAAAATTAAATATATATATATATATATATGATTGGGGTAAATTAGGGTTTTTGAAAGGGCCCAAATCCTTTTACAAATCTTCATATATAATCTAATAACAAAATCCCACATCTATTACTATTTTTATTCTATCTACATCAAAAACTCTCAAAATTGTAGTACATTCATTACATTAGATATTCTATTTATTCTTGGCACTCCTTATGCTTCCATAAAGTCACTAGTCCACACATCTCTAGAAATTGAGTCGCTCAATAGGCAGGTCCATAGATATTCTAAATATTGAAACTTTAGTAGGCCATTCCATAAATCTCTAAAAGATGATCCCTCAACAAAAGAATTCATAAAACTCTAGAAAATGTATCCATCCACATATGCTAAAAGAATAGAACACGACTACAAGTTGATAGATCTTGAAAATTTCTAAAGGAAATGGCCCCACAACATGCTATTCCAAAAATCTCCAACGAATAATTTACTATGAATATTTTGAACATAGGAACTTTGACCCCTTGTCTTGAGTTTGTAAATTACCTCCCTCCTTTTCCACTAAGTGGAGGACATTTGAATATATACCATATGACGGTATCCATATTTTATATTCCTCTCTAAGATATCCCTACTGAACAATTATAATTTTTAAAAATGGTTACAACCATTATTTTTTGCATTTTTTTTGTCTCCATCATTGTCAAAAAGTCTACATTCACGGAATATTTTAAACTCATGCAATATTGACCTACTTTAAAATTTTAAAAATATCATCATACTTTATTAAAAAACAATACAAAATATATATTTTTTTTCGCTTCCATCGATGGTAACTTCCAAACTCATGCAATTTTTGTCACTATTTCCTTGTGTGCTTAGCTTTATTTATTTATCTAGACATTGTTCTAATATTTCATGTTGTGTATCCATTTTAGTCCTTTGTTGCTTTCATAATTGGTTGATATGGAAATTTTTACTTCAACTCATGTCTTGTAGAACTTCAATCTCCACAAGTATGGTCTACTACATGTGATTAGTATCTACAAGTGAGATGGGTTATTAACTTTAAGTCTACTTCTAAAATCATGGTAGGTTAATTGATATTTTTTGCTACTTATTCATACCCTTTATGGATGGCACCATACATTGCATTAGTAGCCTAGATTGATAAATTGCAACACATACATTGGAGGAGACACAACCCTTATCCTTTAAATAATTGAACATATATCCATAATGGTTCCTATTTAATTTGCTCTGTTATCAACCTAAATTGATGTGTCAGATAGTGCACTCATTCCATCAATATTGCATGTTCAAATAACTATGACAACTTGTTTTCTTCCTCTTTTGAGTTGTAGATGGCCTCAATTATAGTCATTCATTTTTAGAGTGTTTGTATATTTCAATTTTATAAATAATTATTCCTTCAAAGGAATCCATGGATAAATTAGATGCATTAAGCACTCCATTTGAGCTATATATTGTAAGGTCAATTAAATTTACTTATGTTGCACCCTATATGGTTTTAACTTTAACCTATTCACAAGATCAATGGATAACTTTTTTTTTTTACTTTGTATTTAAATGGACCCATTGTCCAACACATGTGGTTTGAAATGGAATAAGCCATAGGATATTTAATTCACCCAACTTGATATATTTAATCATTAAATTGTTATACAAGACCCCCTTCTTGAATACCACTTGATTTAGGTGCTTTTCATGCCAATGTTTATACCTTTATTAGGATACTTTAATAACATATTGTGTCATCACCTTTTATTTGTCTAGCTTGCTCAATAAAAAAAGTCACTCATCAAACTCTTATTTTCACCAAGTTTATTTTACATAATCACTCTCAGATTTAGGTCCAAATATCCATTAATATGATTGCTTATTTCCCATACATTATGGTTCGATGCCCATATGGGTGAGGAAAACCCTTATGTTTTATTTTGATTATGTGGAAGAAGAGGTTTTGAAAGGTGCCCCAAAACTTTTACAAAAAGGATTCAACCAACCTCCCTGGAGAAGCAAAGGAGGTAACAACAAAAAAAAAAACAAAAAAATGTCCTACCAACCTAGAGATAAGCTAGCTCCACACCGAAACAACCTTTCAAACCTGATAAGGAGCTAAGAGAAACAAAATCAAAAAAATAAAATGATAGGATTCCCACGTAGGGGAAGATAAACAAACCTAATATTAGAAAAATAATCAGGGTTTCCATGTAGGAGAAGAGAAATAAGACTTTCAAAACAAAAAGGGACAAGATCCATGTAAGAAAATAATGAGACACTACAACAATCAAGATAGAGACACCAGAATCCCAAAAGAGACACAGACAAGGAAGTTGAGGCACAGTATTTGGTTCCACTAGGACCAACACCTTTATCTACTTCATGTTCCTTCATCTCCCACTGCTCCCAACCCATGAGAACTAGAATTTTATTTGCATATGATATATTTTCCTACATAGAGTCAATTAGGGATCTTTAAAAATTTAGAGGTGTCCATTTGAGTGGTTTGGTGGCCAATATTGAGGTCTAGTTTTGAGGTTCCTAAATATTTTTGGCACTTCCCACTCCAAGTATGAGCTTATATTTCTTAGAAGGCTAAATAAACTCTTAAGACTTGGAATCTTCCACACATAAAGGGTCCTTCCTAGGGTTGGATAACTTGGTGACTAGGCACTTCGACCACTTGGTCCTCTCATTATTACCCCCCATACCTTTCAGGAGAGACTCTACCATCCTAGCTGTAGACCCCAAAATGGGGGTAGCATTTGCAATTTCCTAGCTAATTGACTCAGTTCCTTTAGAGTTGGAGGATTTTGGGTAGTCCACAATGGGTTTTGGTGCCCTATTGAGGGAATCCAAGATGTCCTCCCTTGCCAATCCTCTAGACTTAACCACATAATCAAACAACATTTTTTCAGACCCCAATGAATTGGGTCAAGGGCAATTCCTTTTTTGACCATGCTTATCAACCGAGACATGGACTGAAATAGGAATAATGGGATGTTCATCAATATTTTATGATTCAAGTAATTCAAAAACATAAAGTGGAAGCTTCTAAAAATCTCCTAGTTTTCATCAAGATTGAAGTGTTGTATTATTACTAAAGCCACTCTATCCCAGGGTGCTTTTAGTGAGGTTCGCTTGAACCCATTTTGGATTTTGACCAGTTCTTCCTCCTCACCTAGGAAAATTTGAGATCCCCTTGCAAGAGAATATTTTTCTCTATTGTGCACATACCCATCCATAGAAAAACTCATCGCCGCTACAATCAGAGGGATGTTGATTTTAAATTCAAGGGACCTGATCCCAACTGCACCATTATGCCATGAATAGGTCATGTGTTTTACCATTTCTCTTTGGTGCCCAATGAATTTCAATAGGAAAACCCTTATGTTAGGAATGCTTGAACATATTTTAAATTTTGACTAGTTCTTCCTCCTCTCCTAGGAAAATTTGAGATTCCCTTGCAAGAGAATGTTTTTCTCTTTTGTGAACATACCCATCCATAGCCAAACCCGTCACCTCTGCAATTAGGGGGGTGTTGATTTTGAATTCAAGGGTCCTGACATTGAACACACCATTATGCCATGAATAGGCCATGTGTTTTATCATTTCTCTATGGTGCCCAATGAATTTCAATAGGAAAACCCTTATTTTAGGAATGCCTGAACCCATTTTGGATTTTGACCAGTTCTTCCTCCTCGCCTAGGAAAATTTGAGAATCCCTTGCAAGAGAATGTTTTTCTCTATTTTGCACATACCCATCCATAGAAAAACCCATCACCTTTGCAATTAGGGGGATGTTGATTTTAAATTCAAGGGTCCTAACCCTGATTACACTATTATTCCATGAATAGGCCATGTGTTTTACCATTTCTATATGGTGCCCAACGAATTTCAATAGGAAAACCCTTATGTTAGGAATGCAATTTGTATTTAGTATCATAAACTCCAAGGACTATGGAAACACAACCAATATGGTTAATATTTCATTTGAATGACCCTAACAATGTTGAAGAGAACTAAATCTAGTGTGTGGGTTGTGGTGATTCCTCCTATGGTAGGGTTTGACAAGGACTTTCATGTAGGTTTTTCAAGGGGTTTTGATCCTTGGAGATCAAACCAAATATTGTTTGGATGTAGGTAATAACTATAAATCATTATATTAACATAAGAAATAATATATATTTGAAACTTTTTGGGAAAGCATGAGGATGAAATGTTTAAAGAAACAACAACAAGAATCAAGTATAGAAACTTCGTTGTGCTGATTTAAGGGACTAGTCATGTCAAAAATAAGAGAGATAGAATGAATTATAAAGGGTTTGGGTAGATCCATTTTTTGATGAAACTTGTTACCAACTTTTAATAATTTAAATTTGGAATGGTGTATAACCAGTTTTTGGCTTGTATATTGTCTTGTATTCCTATTAGACCATTACTAGTTTTCCCTCCTAATCAAGACCCTTAATTCCAATATTATTCATCACTTTTCATTGTTCATGTTATTTAGGATATTATAAGCTAATATTATATAAAATATTTATTGTAGCCTCCTTATTATAGTTTTATAAACTATCAATCTCTATCACTTGTGATTGTCAACAATATCATAAAACTTGATTATTTGTTTAGAAATGAACAAGATTGTGCTCTCCATAAAGTTTTTAGGAAATACCTTACCTTGATTCAATTAATAATATATTACATGGTGAAAAAAAGTAAGTGCTTCTTCCTCTTCCATTGGGATTCAAGGGTCCTACAAAATCCAACCCCCATCACTTACATGACTCCTATGGTTGAGATGAGTACAATGACATAAAATCACATTTTACTTTTCTTATCCTTTAACATGTTATATGAGAGTACAAACTATCACTCACAAAATAGGGTTGGCCACTACATTTTTATGAATATGACCTTCATTGAATTTATTTCAAGTCCAATATATCCACTTATTAGTCCTTCATGAAATTTCCTTAAAAAAATATGTACTTATTTCAACACATGATATGTCAATATCCTATTAAGTTCCATCTTATAAAACAATCCCTTAATAAATTAGAATGGCCATGACTTGATAATAAATTTTGTCCTTTTTTTATTGATAATCCTCTTGGTAGTTTTTATATAGACAACTATATTTTTATATATGCACAATAAGAGGAAAAATTGTAATTTAAAACAAATGGGTATTTAAAAATGCTTCCAGCATCCCTTTGTCTATAGGTTCTCCAAAGGGGATTTGAAATAGTTGATAAATGATCACATTTTTATTTTATAGTTATATCATCATGTAAATATGAATTTTTGTAGTGTTAAGAGCCATCTATTGACCCATCCATGAATTATTGAGTTATTAATAAAGTACATAGAATGTGAATAAAATTGTACGTAGATAGTGTCAAAACTTTTACATTGTGTACAATATCCTCAATGATTTACATTTTGCTATGTTATGGTTCTATTATATTTGTGATAATATTCAACTTGTGAAGTGAATGGGTTGGTCCCATCCATGACTTTAATTCCAACCCATACAAAATTGCAAAGTTTGACATGCCAATGTTAACGTGAAACTCCTCTTCCCAATTCAACTATGTCATAGTTAATTCTATTGGAATATGTGGTGGCTAAGATTATCTTGAGGCTATAACTGACTATTTGCACTTATATTTGTTATATTTTTCTTTTGATCCCATGTAAACCTTGAAAAAGGTACTTTTATAGTTTTTTTGTAATATTTTATTCTTGAAGGTCAGTATCACAACCTTGACCTAAAGGTATAATATATTTAGGTATATATACCCCTTCATAATACTATTTTAATATTTGGTTGGTGTATTATTTTATTTTCTTTGAGTGAATGTTTCTACGTGCACCCTATTATAGTCTATGTCTCTCTTTCATTTTGTGTATTTCTTTTTTGAAATAATGTTGGGTAGTGTTTGATTCCATTTGTTTCTAGAAATTGTTGTGAAATTTGAAATAGTATCAAATTAGGTGTGAATCTTCATCACTCAATTGCTTCCACCAGTAGGAATTTTATTCTAGCTTCTCTTCAAGGAAATTACCATTAGAGCTGGTGAGGAAGATTTGTTGAATATTGATAATGTAATTTGAAGAAGGGTTTTTAACAAAATCCTAGGTGGACTTGAATCATGAGGATCTCATTGGAGTCGATATATATTCTCTAAGAGAAATGTTCACTGATAGGTTCCTCTTTCCTCTCATTTGGCACTTAATCTTGTTTTGTTTGAAATTTTCTAATGAGATGGAGCCCTAGTTTTAAGATTGATATTTTTAAGGATTTTTGAAAACCTCACTTATCTTTTATTATTTTTTCAAAAAAATCCATTTCTTTTTCTCTTTCATCTTTTGTTATATCTAATAGTAGTACTATTAAGCAGAAAAATTGCTCAAGAGGATGATTTTTTCTAGACAAATCCCTAGCTCTAGAGGAATCATGGACAACTTCCATGCTTAGTAAAGACATATGATCCACTTGAAAAGGTTGCACAAATGGTCTGATAAATTTTCTACTACATAGGTGTGAGGGATCGACCTCATTGGTTATTTTTGATAATATGGTTATATAAGGAAAACCATAATAGATATGGATAAATCATTAGTATTTCTATATTCTTTATGAAATTTCAATGGGATCATAGTTCAATAATTTTTATCATTTTACCTCCAAGTACTCCCAAATTGTATTTAAAAATTATTACTCTTTCCTTCCAACTTTTGAATTTTCAAATTAAAAAAATTGAATATTTTAAAGAATATTCCTCATGGGAGTGTCAAAAATGCATGTAGAGCATACTTTCATCATTTTTATGTAGTCTAGTAGTGCATTAGGGGGGAAAGGTTAGTTAAAGTTATTTTAAATTTATCCGTTCTCCTTTATCTCCCAAAAATAACACTTGGGGAGATATCTATCAAGGAGGGCTAAAGCATTTCACCCATGGGAGGTATCAAGTTCAAACCTTCCCTTTATTCATTTTTATTATGTTAGCACCTATAAAGTGGTGACCTATGATGGTGTGGTAACCTAGAATTATGTGATAGTCTCTAATGATATGGAGACCCCTTTGAATGACAATGATGACATGACAAGACCTTATACATGCCATTGGTAGTCCATACAACTAAGGTGGCCATGCAAGCATAAATCTTGATGTAACACATTCTAGTTTGTATAGCTAACTTGGTAGCCAATACATGAATCCTAAGGTGACATGTGGTAGTTTGTATAGGTGATGTGACTTGACACATGACATCTAATAAAGGTGCTAAAATGACAAGGATCCTAAAGTAACTTATGGCAGATGATGTAGGTGTCAACATGGTATGCTTTAATTAGATTGATGTGGTAGGCCATAAAATGATTGACATGGAAAGCCATATGTCACTTGGTGTCTATAAATACAAGTTTTACCAATCATATTTTTCCAACTCATTGAACTTGACAAGTAGCTCACACAATCAATAGTAGACTTTGAATTGTATAAAATTTAGAGTGAATAAAAAGTGATAAGTTGCACACTAAGATTTTATTGAGTGATATATCTGCCCAATTGCAAACATATACCAACAACTAGGACTCATTTGGGATGTCCTCTCTTGAAAGAAAATATAAATTTTCCCCAAGGTTCTGGTAAGGTTGGTCTAACCTGTTATTCAATAATTCAAAGGAAAGTAAAGAAAATATCTAGAATATTTAGGGCCACATGTAACTATTACAAGGGTGAGTGATTAATTATGATTTTAGGATCTAAATTCAAGTTTTATCTACTACAATTATAAAATATCAATTGTCCTATTCTCAAAAAATTTCATAGTGAATTGTACATCAAGAGCAAGATTCTAGGCCTGCTACCTTCTGATTATGATTTCTAGATTCATTCAAAAGATATTCTTAAGACTCAAAATAATACAGTGCATATTCATGAAAGGAAAGCTTCAAAAAATCAAACTAAACTACTTCTAATCTACTTTATTATCAAATAAAATCAAAATTAAAGGGTTGGTGAAAGAAAATGAAACAAGCCATTGTAATCTCAAAGCCTTATACTGAAATTTGTTGAAGCAACAAATTTTGAAATCAAACCGGCCATAGCCCAATCAACATTCACATAATATAAGACCAATATAGTGTTATATTCAAAGGAAAAAGTGATAATATACTAAAATTGACAAAAATGCAACCACCATCATTATACGCAGATTACACCATGAATTCTAATACATTGTATTGATAAGATATTCAATGATTACACTCAGACTTGCTTGCATCAAATGATTGCAAGAATAACTCTCCAAGTACAATGCTAGGGGTGCAGATGCTCATGAAACTACAAAATAAAGAGAATTTCTAAATGGCTATTGCTAATAATAGCATCTGACCTTTTGGAATGGGGTCTCAATGGCTATTTATAACCTAATAATTTTAAATTTCAATGCTTTACAATAGTTTTATAGTTGTATTATGGTGGTTTACACTGGTAGACGAGTTTTATTTTATTTTTTGGATAGATGATGTATCCTCTTGAGGTTCTTCTTGATTTATATCTATAGTTTCAGCCATTGATTTTTGTAACTCCCTTGGAAGCTTCTCTTTGAAGATAGGATAACTAAATCGTCATGCTCCAGGTGGTTCGAAATCAGGTCCAATTTAAGTGAATGTAGCCCTAATGCTTTAGCTTTCGGTATATTTCAAGACCTAGTTTGATAACTTATAGATCTTCTTCATCCTCCAACTCTCATTCTCTTCAGTTGGTTTCTGCAACTTACTCGACTTTAATGGCTTCTAACTGGCTAAGATTCAATCTAAGTCAGGTTTTTTTTCTTACAACGATGCTCCATGGTAGATCTTCCCTATATCATTCTAGAAGCTCCCAGATATCATTGTTTCATCTTCTAGATCTAGCTTTTCATCTCCATGTATGATACTTCATCTTCCCCTTTTTTTGGTTCAATTACCTGCAACACAGAATAAAAGATTGAATTAAAACTATGGCAGAAAAAAATAGTTTATTGCTATTACTATTATTAAATTTATTATTTGATTTTCTAATTTTAGACATTATAATCCCTTTAAATTTTTATTTTTCTATTATTTTCTAAGGTTTTGCTTTTAATTTTAGGTTCACATTATTATATTTATATTAATAATCCATTTCAATTTTTAATGCCAAAGTATTAAACTTAATACTAGGGTTTTTATGATAATATTTCTCATTAATCAAAATATCCAAAAATATTAAGTCCAAATCTAAGGTTTAGAACTTAATTATTTTAATTAATTAAAATATTTTCCTAAGGTTTTCTTCATTAATTAAAATTCAAGGCTTTAGGGTTATGAAGTTGAATTAATCAATTAAAAAAATGGATGGGCAAGATTGAATCCGAGTGATGAGCAAGAAGTGGTGACTCCACAATCTATTTAATAACCCTTTATCTTGAGATCGCTTGGCTTCCAAAGAAATCTTATTTTCTCTCGCTTTACAAAGGAATAAGAAATTTTTATTTTATCTCACTTTACAAAGAATCGTGTGAAATATTGTTTGTGCTCATTTAATGGAAATACAATAAAATCTCAAATTCGTGCTCTTATATGAAGGAAACCTGAAATACGCTTAACTTACAAAGGAGTGAGAAAATCTTATTTTCTCATTTTACAAATAATCTTGTGCAATCTTTTTTGTGCTCAAATAATGAAAATAGAATAAAATCTCAAATCTGAACTCTTATATGAAGGAAATCCAAAATATGCTCAACTTACGAAGGATTGAGGAAATCTTATTTTCTCCTGATACCTTACTTTTTAGCAAAATCTTGTTTTCGCAAGAAATCTTATTTGTGCTAAATTTACAAAGGAAAATCATTTTTCACATAATCTTATTTTTACATAATCTTATTTTTTAGCGAAATCTTGTTTTCACGAGAAATCTTGTTTGCGCTAACTTTGCAAAGAAAACTCATTTCTCTCTAAATCTCATTTTTTAGAAAAATATTGTTTTCGTGAGAAATCTCGTTTGCACTCACCTTACAAAGGAATGAGGAAATCTTATTTGCACTCATTTTCTTATTTTCTCAAAAAAAAAAAATTTCGGCAATTCAAGGATTTCGGCAATTTTGTGCAAATTTGACTTTTCAAAGATTTTTATTTTCATCACGCCATTTACAAAGGAATCTAGAATCCACCCCATTTAAAACATATGTTGGAAATTTTCTTCTCTTCCATTGAAACCAATGAATTTATGAATTTCTCCTTGTCTTTCATTGATCCCACATGTAACAACCCATCATTCCATTTTTTTTATAGCCTAAATACAAGCACCACTTAAGAACCAACTCTTAGACACTTCCTAACTTTTTGCATGCACTACAAAATTTTGAATGCAGTTGCGGGGTCCAAACACTCATAGGTCTACCATTCCATTTCTAGATATCAATCAGTTTACCACCCTCCTCCCTTTTGCTCCTTTGAAAGATATGGCGGATGAACCAACTCTCTACATAAGTCTTTCTATGTAGGAATGCATTTTTTTTTCGTCCCTCGAAAAGAAATACCCATATCATCATTCTACACAAGCCTTTTAGTGTAGCATTCTCCCCTTTCTTCTATCAAAGGGTAAGTGCAAATCTCTGCTAGCTTCATAGGCCAGTCTATGAAGATGCACTAAGCACAAGATGGTAGGTTTTCCTTTACCTAACATGGGTCTGGTCTTCTTGGTAGAAATCATTCCTTACTTGAATCTTCTAGAAATGGGTCTAGAGTTTCTTTATCATAGCTAACCTAGAGGCCTAAGGTGCTTCTATGTCTAAGCTTCATTTTCCACAATGGAATATACTCTTATAACACAAATGAACGAGTATGCAGAAAACTAAAATAAAATCCGATCAAGCTCCTAAAGTTTCCATGGAAACTAACAAGGCAACTCATCCAAGGATTCACTCAGTCCTTTAGAGCATCCAAAATGATTGGTTTCCTCATTCCATATTTTGTAGCACTAAGGATTCACTCAATTATTCCAAACTCCATTCTAGATTTGATCATGTCAATATTAGTTTGATTACGTTAGACCTCTAACTCCACTTACAAAGTAAGGGTGATGTGGTACCAAAATATTTATCCATACAACATCCAGAAGCACTATATCAGACGTTTGAAGTGTAATAATTGACCACCCTTTTCCTTTAGAGACTAAAAAAATAATATTTTCATTAAGTTCTTTGAGGAATATGGAAATTCTATCCCGAAAACTCCTTTCCCCAAAACATTCATACGACATAGACTATGGAAGGATATTATTATAGAAACTTGGTGATAATTAAATAAATCAATCTTTGATAAGGTTTAACCATACAAGGAAATGATGCAAGAGTCTAAACACATATTATTACACATAAAGCTTGTTTTCAAATCAACCATAAGCTTCCCAATTACAACTCTCAAACTAAAAGTTTCCAAAACAACCTCTGTTCATTTCTTCAAAATATAATTACACCCATAGCTTGAATACTTCTATAAATTACAGTTTTCATCTACAAATTACATCAAGGATCTACCAACATCAAGATGACTACCTAGCTAAATAAATACATAGATAAAATCATCCTTTCACTTCCTTGGTTGTATCTAGATTGCAATTGTTGAATGAACTTCCTTTATCATGTTCATCGATAGCCATGCCTATTGCGGTACATCTTTGTTCGAGCATCTCCACCCAATCACCAGAATGAAAATGTCCACTCATAGATATCAAATACGACACCCAATACACTTCAAATATTTATAATATCTCAAAGGTAAAGCTATGCATGCATCTAACACTCGCTTAAAACATGCCACATCTTACGTTCACTACTTCATTCTATTGAAGCATCCATTAACACATCACACAATGTTTCTTTTTTTATAGTCATTATTCATTAATCACATACGAATGGCTGGCAAATATAAAATGTAAAACAATTCCATTCATCACACAAACATATCCTGTTCATATTTTAATAGATAGCACAAAGCCATATATATGCAAATAGATTCCATCCATCTACTGTCTACCTTCAACATACAATAAAGAAAATTAAGAGCATGAGCTCAAAAACACAAACTCAAACATATCAATACAATTTTCCTTTCAGAAACATCAGAATCGCTCCTACTACTTGAAACATTCCACAAGCTTCCTTCTGTCGACCCATCATAGTCTTCCACCTATCTTTATTTAGGCAAGGCTCTAATATGTTTACCGAAAGCACATGGGTCACAAACATTTCTTAGCAAGGATACTTTGATGTAATTCTAGATCACTAAGACCTCGCTGGCAAAGGTTAACCCAAAACATATTCTACTTCTAGTAAACAAGTCCCAGACTACAATTTTTGGAAAACTCATGAGGAGTCAAAAATTCCTTTTCTCAATCAACTAGAAACAAAACCTTTTCCCAAAAGAAACATCCCTAATACAATAAACATGACCTCCAGAGAACACAATCCCGCTATACAGTCATGACATGCAAGGTATGTTATTCAAATACAGTCGCTATGATTCCTGGAAAATAATCTGAGCACGAGCTATCTATTACAAGAAGGGATATCAAACAAAACATTAATCTAAGTCCCATTCTTCATTGGTCGATGCTCTGGATACTTTCCCAAGGATTACATAGAATGACCAACAAAATTCTTACTTCACCAAAGCATAAATTACACCAAAAATATTCTATCTTGTCTTTTTAGCAAAAGGTTCTACCTGTTGCTCACCGCAAGTTATCCAATCCTCTTACTAGCACGTCTTCTTTTTGCTCTCAATGTCGTGAGGACTCTCTTCCAACACACTTCTCCTTCTACTCACCCGCGCATCCATAAACAACCACCAAAATTTTTCCTCCAAATCCTTTTTCCTTCGCATACCATTTGCCTTCCGCCTATGAATTTTCCACTACCGAAAATCATTACTCCATTAGAATGGAACGATCTAGAACTTTCATCGGTAGTCAGGGTTGTTTGTTGAGTTCTTAATAACATGAAGGTGGTGGAGGTAAAGCTTCACAAATTCTAATGATTGCTTGCTCTAACAACCAGGCCAAAGTAGCTGAATAAAACTTATGTTTTCAACAACATACTTGACGTCAAACAACTGCGAATGAATTAAAACAATAGCATATGCAAAAACAAACCTTTTAAAAGCTATAATTCAGAAATTCATATTAAACATTAATGTCTTCAATTCTTCTATAAAATCATTCCTTTCTAGATTCTACTCTAGATATGTTGTCCATAAACTTATGCTTCCTTCTTCCTAGAGAATCATCAATCAAACAAACATTCCCACAACTTCCATAAGCAAGTTACTTTTATAAAAAATAAGCAATCTTTAGCCAAATATCAATATGATTAGTTTTTCCTTTTATGCAAATCATGTTATGCATCTTCATGAGAGAAGCACTTATTCATGTTGCTTCTGTATACTTCGTCAAATAACCCATCACATCATTTCCCTTGGACATTCTCTTTCTTGGTGACCAATTCTTTTTGCCAACCAATGCAACTCATTCCTACAAAAGTAAAGTTCCATTAGCAACATCTTATTCTTTCATAAAATTTAGACTTAACATAAACTTTCACATGAAATGGTCAATCATTTCACTATACATCTTTTCACCAAAATACATGTTTATCAAGATAAAATAGTAGATAGTCCATCATCCAAACAAAATAAGTGATAGCAAAACATAGAACCTTCCAAATAAAAATCTTGCCAAGGGAGGGTCATGACATACTCCCCCCTTAAGCTTAACACAGTCCTCTATGTGTTTTCCAAGTTTAAAAACAAATAATATAATATTTACAAGTCATTTTCAAACAAATATGGGAAGTGGTTCTACATATCAGCTACTTTCTCCCAAGTAGCATTCTTCTCAGAATATCGGTCCCACTAAACTTTACACTACTCCAAAATTCCCTTCCTCATCGATTTGGATCAGAATTCAAGGATATTTATTGGTTGAACCTCTATAGCCTTGGGGTTCACCATCTGCAAATTAGAGAAGTCCCACACATGCTCAGGATTAGCAATGTACTTTCTAAGTAATGAAATGTGAAAGGTGTTGTGAATCTTAGATAGATTGGGTGGTAAAGCAAGTTGATAAGCCACAGGACTGATCTTCTCCATAATTCCAAAGGGTCCAATGTAGCGAGGATCAATTTTTGTGGATTTAATTGCACTCTTTCTCGGCTTTACCCTAAGAAACACCCTATCACCCACTGCAAATTCTCATGGTGATCTCTTTAGATCGGCAAAACTCTTTTGTCGATCCACAACTTCTTTCATTCATTCCCTGATTGACTTTAGTTGTTGCTCCATTTCTCTGACCATTTTGGGTCCCAAAACTATTCGGTCCTCTGGATTGTCCCACGATAATGGTGTTCTACACTTTATTCCATATAACACTTCAAAAGGTGCCATTCCTATGGTTGAATGATATTCGTTATTGTATGCAAATTCCACCAAGTGTAAGTAATCTTCCCAACGGGTTTTCTGATCCATGCAATACATGCGAAGCATATCTTCTAATACTTGGTTTACTCTTTCTTTTTACCCATCAGTTTCTGGGTGATAAGTAAAACTAATGTTCAATTTAGTTCCAATGGAATGATGTAATGCTTGCCAAAACTCAGAGGTAAATCTCGAGTCTCTATCCGATATGATAACTTTTGGGAATCCATGAAGCTGAAATATTTCTTTGGCAAATCGGTTGGCCACAACCACGACATCATCTTTGGTGCTTCTAGGTATAAAATGTGCAACCTTGGTCAATTTTTCGACCACCACTAGGATTGCATCATGTTGGAACCTATTTTTAGGTAGTCCTACAATGAAATCCATTGAGATTACTTGCCACTTTTGCAAAGGTATGACATGCAGATTTAACAATCTCGTAGGATGTCTGTGTTCAGCCTTTACTTTCTGGCATTCAAGACACTGAGCGATAAATTCATTTATGTCCCTCTTCATTCCTGACCAAAAGAAAGTTTTCTTCATGTTCTCCCTCATCTTTGCTCCACCAGGGTGAGCAGAATATGGGGATCTATGAGCTTCATTTAAAATCATCCTCCTCAAATTTCCAACTTCAAGAATAACCACTCTATCCTTGAAGCATAGGAAACCATCCTTGATGCTGAAATATTTATTTTCATCCGGTTTCTCTTCCATTCCTTTCCAAATTTTCTTGCAATAAGTGTCCTATTTTTTAAAACTCTTTGACTTGTTCCATCAAGTCAAAATGAATATGAGTCAAAACAACAATATGCTTTCTCCTACTTAAGGCATCTGTGACTCTATTCTCTTTTCCTTTTATATACTCAATATCAAAGTCGTACTATGCAAGGAACTCCATCCATCTTCTCTGTCTAGCATTGAGTAAAGGTTGAGTAAAAATATATTGCAGACTTTGATGATCTATCCTTAGTTCAAAAGGTCTACCAACGAGATAGTGTCGCCAACTCTTAAGAGCAAACACTACAACTTCCAACTCCAAATCATGGGTCGCATAGTTAACTTCATGTATTTTTAATTTCCTAGATCCATAGGCAACTACTCTCCTTCTTACAAAAGTACTCCTCCCAAGCCTTCCAATGATGCATCTGCATAGGGTCGGGTACCTTTAATATAGGAGGTGTAGTGAGCTTTTGCTTAAGCAGCTCAAAAGCTACTTCACAACTATCAGTCCAACTAAACTCCTTTTCTTTCCTTTGTAGGTTAGTTATTGGTGCAATAATTTTGGCATAGTCTCTAACATACCACCTATAGTATCCATTTAAACCCATTAAACTTCTAACTTCTATCACATTAGTAGGTGGCGAACAATTCATAACAGCCTCAATTTTCTTAGGATCAACTGTGATCCTTTCTGCAGATACAATTTGACCCAAATATTTCCCTCTTGTCACATAAAAATCACACTTGGAAAAATTCCCAAACGACTAATTTTTCCTTAACAGATCCAACATAATTCCTAGATGCTTGTCATGCTCTTCCTTATTTTGAGAATATATCAATATGTCATCCAAGAACACCAGAACAAACTTGTCCAAATGCTTCTTGAAAATGCTATTCATCAAATTCATGAAAGTTGTTGGTGCATTTGTTAGACCAAAAGGAAAAATAGTAAACTCGTAATGCCCATACCGGGTTTTGAAAGCTATCTTGTGAGTATCCTTCTCATAGATCCTCAGTTGATGATAACCTGATTTTAGATCAATTTTTGAGAATATTGAGGCATCCTTGAGTTGATCGAAGAGATCTTCGATTCTAGGTAAAGGATATCTATTTTTAATAGTTGCCTTATTCAACATTTGATAGTCAATGCATAATATTAAGGACCCATATTTCTTTTTAACAAACAACACTGGTGCACCCCATGGTGACACACTTGGTCTAATTAGTCCTTTCTCCAACAATCCTTGAAGTTGCACTTTTAGTTCTTGCATTTCTATAGGATTCATTCTATAAGGAGCCCTATGGATAGGCTCTGTTCTAGGTTGAAGTTCAATAGTGAATTCAAATTCTCTTCTAGGAGGTATTCCGGGTAATTCTTCTAAAAAAACATCTCTAAAATCTCTAAGTACAGGGTGTTTACCAAACACCTCTTTCTTCCTTTCTTTCTCTAACTCATTTATCTTTACAATATATACCATTCCTTTATTTTTAATGGCTTTCTTGAGTTGCATAGCCAAAAAAATTTGGGGTTGGAAATCCCCTTGCTGGCTATTCTCTCTTTGAACAAGCCCATCAACATCTGTATATTCGATCCATCGATATTGAAAATTAATCACTGCTTTATGTGCTTGCAACCAATCCATCCCTATCACTATGTCAAAGGTATGCAATGGTGCAACATATAAGCACCCTATAGTCATTCCACTAGGTAAGGCAATTTTTGCCATAGGATAACATTGGTTTACAAAGTAGGTTTATCCTGAACCATACTCCACCTTCCACCCATGTGCCAAGATTCTTGGTTTTTTCTATTATATATTTAACTAGACTAGTGGAAATAAAATTGTTAGTAGCTCCACTATATAATAAAATCTTAACACATCTACCAAATAATTTATCTTTTATCACCAGAGGAGTAGCCTGACCATCCAGATATTAGTTTCCTATAGCTATGTAAATCCTATATGTTGGTTCCTTAGGTGCAGTTTCTTTGTTAATTAGTTCCTGTTGGTCATCAAATCCGCACAGGAAAGGACTTTCGATGTAAGTGTACGCGCCCTGGACCTGCGACCAACATTGAAAGGCCGAGGGGAAGAGATGCCCCTCGTGCCAATCTCCGGAGAAGGCCGGCTCCTATGCTAAACTACTTTTGGGGTTTGAGACAAGAGTGCAGGAAAGAGATAAACAGAGTAAGGGTTAGGAAAAGAAATAAAAAGGGGTAAGGGTTAGAGAAAGAAATAAAAAGAGTAAGGGTTAGAAGATGATGATTTAAGGTGGGAGAGAATAGGAAGCACGATCGCTAACAAATAACTTGAATAGCAGCAAGGAACACCAAGAGTGAAACGAAAGAAATGTGGTATCCACCTTCCTATGTATCCTCCCGAACGAGTTTCAGGACACTGTCCCCGATCGCACACCGGACGCAGAGTTCAGCATCCAACATATAAACGGAGAGAGATAGAAGAATCAAGCAAGGCAGGCAGCATAAAAGAAAGTCAATACAACACTTATCTACTCCTATGTATCCTTTCGAACGAGTTTCAGGACACTGTCCCCAATCGCATACCGGACGCAGAGTTCAGCATCTCGGTCTACAAACAGGAAGAGATAGAAGAATCAAGCACAGAAGGCAACATAAAAGAGAAGAATTGAGCTCAAAGTCTCTTAGTATTAATCGCAGGACATCAAGTTACAATAGCTTTCTAGTAGATAGTTCCCCCCCTTTTTCATTACAATGCCTGGGTTTTTATAGAGGACCCGGGCCTCTGAATCATAATTACATGGCAAAGAAGAGTACGCCCTCGAGCTCTGAGAAGTCGGCTCCTCGCGGTTGCTACGACTGATCTCTCAAATCGGCTACTAAGAATAGCAACTACAACCGGGTCCATCGAGGAAATAGGCATTCAATGGGCTGCCTGAACTGTCCTTAGTTTCTGGGTGCAATACTCGAGTAGCCACCGTGCTTGACGGGTTCTCCTTCTTGGACTGGTACTTCGGGTCCAATTGCCCAAAATGATCGACGAACTTGTCGGGCAAGGAAAATTGTATTTATGAAGCAACTGACCACCTCAAGAAAATACCCGGCTTGAAATGCGTGCCTTGGAATCGCTTCGCTGGATCTCTTCTTGCAATTCTGCTTCGCAGTGGGTTTGGGCCGAAGCATATCCTTCCTCTGAGTTTGGTACTTCGGATAGTTGAGCTTCGTGGCACAGCTTCGAGAGGTTTGAGTGCCGAAGTAGATCTCTTTTGGTGGGGCCCTTCATGCTCTACTACTTCGCTGGTTGAATTACTTCGCCTACGCCTCAAAGAAATGCTTCGTCGCGATCTTTCTTTGAAACTATGGTTCGGGAGGCTTGCGGCCGAAGCAGAAATGGTTCACAGGCGGAGGGCCCGTGATGGGTATTTCGGTGACTTTCTGGCGAAGCATTTTCAATGTTTGCTTCGAGATCTGCTTTGCAAGTTTTCGGGCCGAAGTAGCCTTTGGAAATGCTTCGGGTGCGAAGACTTTCTTGGCACTTTCCTCGTGTTTTTCTTTGGCAAAACTGTTTCACAAAATTTGGGGCCGAAGCGATCACTGGAAATGTTTCGGGCCCAAAGTTCTTTTCTTGCCTTAGCCAATTCGTCTTGCGTCTTGGATTTTCTCTTTTCGACAGGAGAGTTACTTCGCAAAACTTTCGCCCGAAACGCTTTTGGGAATGCTTCGGGTGCGAAGCATTTTCTGGCGCCTTCCTCGTTTTTCTTCGACAAAACTGCTTTGCTGATTTTCCACCCGAAGTAACCTTTTGAAACGCCTCGGGCCCGAAGTTCTTTTCATTTTATTCTTCCTCTCCTCAGCGAAGCTATCCTAGTTGTGAAGCTCCTTCTATCTTCTTTGGTGTATAAGGGGAATGGCTAGGAAAACCAAAATTGCTATAACTTACATACATTTTAAAGGGTAATAATTAATATCATACAAAATTTTTGCTATTTTTCCACCCCTTGTATAATGTGACGAAAAGTGTCAACATTCTTGGCGGCTCGCGGGGTGACGAGCTCACCTCGACAAAAGAACCCTTTAGCCCTGATCCATTGGGCTGTTGAGTCACTGGTCCCCTTCAGACCCTTCTCCTTTTTCTGTCTCCTGGGGCGCTTCTGTGGTTTGCCCTTCCTCTGCCTCTGCTCTTCCTTCTGATTCCTCTTCCTCTTCTTCCTGCGTGGCTTCCTCTGGCATGGCCTCTCACTGCGATGATGGTTCAAGGTGATCCCGGATACGTTTCATCGTTCGTCGGACATGAGCCCAGGCACCCTTCTGAAAAGGCTCCTGATCTTGCAATGCTTTTACTAGAACGCAAAAATGATCAATTTGCCCGATGTCAGCATGTTTGGCCCTAATGAATAGGTCATTTAGGCATGCTACCATCTTGCAGTGTCTCAAGATGAAGTCGGTTATCTGCCCCTCTGAGATCGGCTCCGCCCACCCGTCTATTTCTGAGACATCGCTCTCGAACTGAAGCAGACTGGTTTGAGCTCATCTTTAGTCAGAAGATTTCCATCATCATTTGTGAAACTCGAGAAACCCAAGGAAGAAAGGTCCTAAAAATAATTCATTGAGGCGCGCTGCTCATTGTCAAAAATGTCCTGGAGGCTTCTAGCTTTCTGAGCTTTTTGCACCTTGGAGAAGAAGGCGCGAACCGTGGCCTGGGCCGTGGACCAGTCCCTAGCTATCCGGGTCATTGCAGTGACCTGCAGGTCCTGATATCTAGCATTCTAGACGTCAAAGGCCAACTTGAGCTGGCTCCTGGCCTTTTGCGTGACTTCATCAATAATCGGCCCTCCCTCGGCAATAGCACGCTGGGCTTCGATGACGTAGGTCAATATGGAAAGGGTGCTGGAACATCGAGACCTGAAATTCTTAAGTAGATGTGCACGAATCTCCTTAATCCTGCTCCTGTCGAACATCGATAGGTCTTCCTTCTCGTACAGTTGAGCTTGCATTTGCATGACCTTGCCTTCAAGCTCTTTGGCCTTTAAATCATTTTTGGCCTGTCTCTGCGCTTGATTCTCCTCTGTACACTGGAGCTGTAGAATTTGCTGCTTTAGAGCACGCGCTTCCTTTTTCATTGTTTTGCACTGCTCCTCGGCTTCTACCAACTTGGAGCGAACCCTTGCCAGATCTTCCTCTAGTTTGACATTGGCGGCCTCGGCTTCAATCCTGCGTTGGTTGGCAATGATTGCATGCGCCCTAAAGGTCTCGATTCGGACATGCATGGATGCCGATTCGTTGTCAACATTTAGATTCACCAGGTCCTTAGGTGTTTCCTGGTAGTCATAGTCTACTGGAGTCATTTCATCCAGAGGCTTTTGAACCTTAGGGACTTTCTTGATTTTATGCATTTTTCCAGCTTTCAAATCAAATACGATGCATTTTTCAACCTGAGCCGTCGCTCGCCCCCTTTTATTTCTTGCCTCCTTCAGGATTCTGTCAGTATTCTATCGGGCTTGGAGCAGCTTCTCGGCAAGGGGGCGCTCCTTGATCAAGGACATTTCGGACTCAAACAAGGCTGGGTCACCAGCCGAAGGAGTGAACAAATACAGGGAGTGGATGGGGGATGTCTCACCAGAAGGTCCGGTGGTGGGTGTAGCGGGCGTTTCGGCAATGGGAGCCACTTCATGTGAGATGGGGAATCGAAGACTGGGGCTTGGCATCGAAGTATCATCTCTGCCTCTGCTAGAGACCAAGAGAGTGGAGGCATGGGTGGGTGAAGTGATATCAATGGACTTATCCCGGCCCGGATCGTGGGATGGACTTGAACTAGCCACGGGTGACGCGTGAGGGGATGAGTGGCCCTGCAAGGGAGACTGATGGGAACCTTCGGCCATGGCCGCAGTGGACATGGGTGAGTCCTACGCAAAGGGTGGAGAATGCGTACCTGAGTGCCCTCCTAGCAAAGTGGCTGTAGTGACTTCAAGTGCAGCCATCTCCTATTCTTTCTCTGCCTCGGCATCCTCAACCTCCATGGTTTCTGCCTCAGCGTCCCCTTTGGATTGGAGGAGTTCCTCCACATTGATGACGTTGATGTCCGAGATGGTTTCGACGCTTGGTGGTGCTACGCCTTCAACATTTGTTTTGGATGGACCTGGTGTAGGTCGTCCAGTGGAGGCACTCTAAAAACCTGTATGGGGTCACTTCAGATAGTTCGGGGGCACTGGGCCTTGTTCTGGCCTCTTTCTTTTTGTTCTCACCAACGGTTGTTTTGACTCTTCGAAACTCATGTCTTGGCCTCCCACAGGTACTTGAGGTGATTTACGTGGTGTGGCTTTGGCCTTCTTCTCCTTCTTCGGCCCCGAAGTCTTATTTTCTCTTCTTGGGCTTTCGCCCGAACCTGGGATAGCTGGAGGAATGAGGTCGGCGAAGGACAGGGGCTTCCATGTCCCGGCATTGGCCTCATAGGCTACCATGAAGTCCTTGTCAGATGACAACAAACTGTAATAATTCATCTTTCGGTGATGGACCCTCATTATCCACCACTCTCTTATCTGGGCCACGTCCCAATCTTTCACTGCCTCCTTCAAATCATCTTTTGCCTTCTTCCAGAAGGTGGAGTTGGGGCTCGGGAGAGGGTGCTGAACTGGGTCATATGCGACCTCCATCGGGTAGAACTCATGCCAGGGAGGTAGCATTTCCATTTTCTCCAAGTGCCACTCCAGATCCTTCCCATTAGGATTGTTCCTTTGCTCCACAATTTTTGGATAGGGGCAGGCGTGGAAGTTCTTGAATCGAAGATGGTCCCTCATTACCCCCAAGGGGTCATAGAGCCATTGCTGAGGAAGTTGGACTAGGCCAAAATTGGCGAGTTTCTCCTCCAAGAAAACATTTTGGTTGAGGGCAAACACCTCGATAACTCCCATTTTGAAAGGGAAATCATAGGTGTGAGCCCATTTCCATCCATGGCCATAAATGGCGTTTGTTGCATCGCTCTGCCTAGCGACTTCCAATGCGAACTGATATTCGGAGGGATAGACTAGCAGTAGGAAAGGCTTCCCTATGAAGCCGAATATGCGAATTATGAGCCCCTGTGTTAGCTAAAAAATGTCTCCCCTCTTCTCTTGTACCACCTTGTCCCTTAAGAGGAGGGGAACCCGAGGGGAAGACCCTGTTAGCAGGTGCATTGCGGGTCCCAAAAATTGTTGGTTAAAAGAATAATAGGACTCCGTCTTCAATAGAAGAAGGGTCCACTGGTATACAGGCAGAGGGTTTCCATCCTCGCCGCTTGTCGTAATAGCCACATGAGGGAAAATTTTATGTACATGAAAGAAAAATAACCAAACAAGAAGAGAACAAGGTGAGAAGTACTTATTTGTCCCAACATTCTTCATGCTGGTGAGCCGCGTATGTAGGGTCCTGGCTACCCATTCTGCCCAGTCAAAAAATACTGGGTTGGTGCTCGGCCTCGAAGCATCGAGGGCATAAAATTCCCCTCTAGAAATACACTCGACCAAAGACACCTGCCACGGGTGCACCGAAGCGTCGGTAGATAGGCCTGCCACCCATGCAATGATGGAGAAGATGTCGATGTTTTTGAAGGCCTCCAAGGGTAGGGGCATTTGGGGCAATTTTCCCGAAGGGAGCCCACTTTTGAGGCTCTGCTACAAGAAATTGATCATGTAATTGGAGGACGCGAATCTCTCCATTTGTTCGCTAAGAATAACATTGCGAACTGTGTACCCCTTAGGAGGGCCCTACTGTGGCGCAAAGGCTGCCTGGACATCCTCCTTCAGAATGGAGAACAACTTGTTGTCGGAGGCGTCTACCACTTGCCTGGAGGTGGGCTGATAGTTTCGCGTGATGGCATCAATCAGCTCAGGGCAGTGATGTGTGGGAGGCGTCAGATACCAGTATATTTGAGAGTAGTAAGCGACAACTCTTTTGTTGTCTGTCGAGAGCCTGCTTTTCATGAACTCAATGGTGTTTCTGAGTTTAGCTATGCTCCTTGATAGCTTGGTGTCTCTGACCCTATCCCATGCATCAACTGGCGGTTCTTCAGGTTGCTCATCCCCAGAATCCTCTCTTTCTCCCATGACTTGTTTCTCAGGGCGACGGCTAAAGTCAACTTTCTTTGGCCCTTTGTCATGGCCCTTTGCCTTTGGTTGTTCGGGGGCCACCACTTCTGGTTCCTTTCCCTTTTCCTTGGAGTTCTTCTTTCCCATGGTTGATGCTTAGGGCGGCGAAGTCTGCAATGTGCTGGGGTTCGAAGGCTTGAAAGCGCAGGATAGAAGAGCTCGTAAGTTGACAGCGAAGTTTGCATGGATCACTGAGCAAGTAGCTTCTCAACTGTTGGAGTCTACGTTATATAGCCTTAGAAGGCAACCACCAGTATTTATGGCACTTGCCATAATTAACTTCGCGTCGCTTCGTTTAATTCATCGCATGGTGGAGTGGTACATAGGACTATGTTTTATGATGATTGCGGCCTGCTTTGGAAGCGCGACCTTCTGCCACTTTGTACCCGAGCATGAACTTTTCCCCTAACTGAATCCCTAGAGGACGTACCCGCCACCCTTTTCATTTAACTCGCCCGCTTCGGACGCTTTTGAAGGTGGCTATCAACACGTTCCCCTAGGCACATTTTAAATGCCCCTGCCTTTTTCGTCGTTGGGTTGGTGAAGTCGGGGTCAGGGTTGAAATGCTTCGCAGTGAACCTTTGGTGCGAGCCGGTTTTCTACGCTTCGGGCCCAAAGTAGTTCTCTTCGCAGAAGGTGGTTCATCGGTCCTCCTTCAAAAACTATTTCGCTTGGACTCTTCTTGGCGAAGCACCCTTCGTACCTCGGTCTGAGTCTTGCTCGGCCAACGAAATTTGCTGCGAGCTATTTTCTGTCAGCTACTTCGTGCACCCAGTCCCCGAGCCTCTTTTTTTTTTTTTTGTTTGCTCGAAGTAAAACTTGACCTGAGTCTTTGAGCAACACCTTATTTACCAGCCGAACTATTTACAGTATTTACACAAATTTTTTGTGACATAATCGGCATGCCGCCACCATAAATTCAACTTCGTGTGGTTATCCGACAAACCTACAATGTCCAAACCAGATCCGATTGAACCTTAGTTGATTTTTGAGGTTCGGATCACTTCCTCCCGAAGTTGTCCATGCTGCAAATAGAGTGCAGCATGGCAGGTTGTCACTCCTGCCAGTACCCATACTGCTGATGAAAGATGTGGCGAAGAAGTTCACAGCATGAGGGACCTCTTGGGGTACTGGTTGTGGTGAGGGCTGGAACCAATACCAGCATACTGAAGAACTTACTAACTGTGGGCTGGGTACAGGTTCTTCCATCCTTCTGATGGGGTAATAGGGCTCCTCCGACAATGAGCAATCTTCTATGATCTCCTCAAGTTCAGCCTCTTGAGGTACGCTTAATGGACTCTGGCTGAACGCTTGCGTGCCATCCACTGGGATACAAAAAGGGTGCAAAAATGTCCCCTCTTCATTCTCAGGCGCTACCACTTGAGCTTGTTTCTCTTCTTGGCCCGTCTTCTGGTGGAGATTGCAAGCAACCAAATTTTTCATTGTCGGGGCAAAGCTTGCATATTGCCATGGTTGGACTTGGATGGGACCTGCCTCTTGAGCTTCGCATGACTGCATCTCAGGATTTTGCTCAGCATGAGGGATACTCCATGGTAGATACTGCATTGGATGGACAGGAGCAGCAAGTATCGAAGAAAGTGATGGGGTTTCTCCCCACTGCAACTTTCCCATTAGGAGCAGAAGTTGTTCTGCTCGTACTGCTTCCTCGAATACCTGAGGGAATCTCTTTTCACCTGATCGTAGCAAGAGGAGGCCTATGTTCGGGTGAAAGGCCCGGACATAGTAGAGGTGGGCTTGGGCGGGCGTCGGTTGGATTTCTCTTGGAATTCTCTTCCAACTTCTGATGAATCGGACATTGAAGTCCGTGACGCTCTCCAAAGATGCTCTCTTGATGGTGGAGAGGTACGTCAAAAGCTGAAAGGGATCCTGAGAGTTATCAAATTGTCTGATGAGCGCTTCCCCCAAGTCATCCCATGAACCGATACTTTTAGGCCCAAGCAGTCTGTACCACTGCCGCGCCTTTCCTTCCAGAGACGCAACCAGAAGTCTGACCATGACATCATCATAGATTATGTCATAGAGGGCCGCTAAATCAGCAACAGCTTCAAGGTGTTCTCGGGCCATCCTCGCGGTGCCATCGTATGTTGTCAACGTCTTCAAGGCACCTTCGAGAATCTCATGGTAGCTTTGGAGATTCAGAGGGCCACGATCATCCCAGCTGGGATATTCCCTCTCCATTATAGCAGTGGCCTGCAGAGATCACAGTCTTCGCCACTAGGTCGGAGTCGCCAGGTGAACATACTTTTCTTCGCTTGTGAGGTCAGGGCTGCTCACCGAACCTTGATTCCTCCGGGATGTCTTCTTTCAGCTTAAAAAGGTGCCTACGATCAAGAAATCTGGATCTTCAGCTCAGTCAGAGTCGCCAGGTGATTTTACCAGATGGAGGCAAGCCAGAGATTCACCAACTCGGGCTTCCTTAAAACATGGGGACTTTTGCCATGAAGGCATAGATTTGGGTACTGGTCTTTACGACTTAGAGATTTTTGGGTAAATAGAGTCGCCAGATGCTAAGAGTCTCTCGGTAATGAGAGCATCGGTTCTCACTACCACTAGTCAGGTGAGACTGACCAGGTCACACCGAGAACTGGTTAGAACTAGTGGCCCCGGTGAAATGGGATTGTGCATTAAAATATGGGACCTTGACTGGTTATGGATCTTCCTAAGACAAATACAGTCGGTCCCACCGGGCGTGCCAAAAATTGTTGGTCATCAAATCCGCATAGGAAAGGACTTTCGGTGTAAGTGTACGCGCCCTGGACCTGCGACCAACATTGAAAGGCCGAGGGGAAGAGATGCCCCTCGTGCCAATCTCCGGAGAAGGCCGGCTCCTATGCTAAACTACTTTTGGGGTTTGAGACAAGAGTGCAGGAAAGAGATAAATAGAGTAAGGGTTAGGAAAAGAAATAAAAAGGGGTAAGGGTTAGAGAAAGAAATAAAAAGAGTAAGGGTTAGAAGATGATGATTTAAGGTGGGAGAGAACAGGAAGCACGATCGCTAACAAATAACTTGAATAGCAGCAAGGAACACCAAGAGTGAAATGAAAGAAATGTGGTATCCACCTTCCTATGTATCCTCCCAAACGAGTTTCAGGACACTATCCCCGATCGCACATCGGACGTAGAGTTCAGCATCCAGCATATAAACGGAGAGAGATAGAAGAATCAAGCAAGGCAGGCAGCATAAAAGAAAGTCAATACAACACTTATCTACTCCTATGTATCCTTTCGAACGAGTTTTAGGACACTGTCCCCAATCGCATACCGGACGCAGAGTTCAGCATCTCGGTCTACAAACAGGAAGAGATAGAAGAATCAAGCATAGAAGGCAGCATAAAAGAGAAGAATTGAGCTCAAAGTCTCTTAGTATTAATCGCAGGACATCAAGTTACAGCAACTTTCTAGCAGATAGTTCCCCCCTTTTTCATTACAATGCCTGGGTTTTTATAGAGGACCCGGGCCTCTGAATCATAATTACATGGCAAAGAAGAGTACGCCCTCGAGCTCCGAGAAGTCGGCTCCTCGCGGTTGCTATGACTGATCTCTCAAATCGGCTACTAAGAATAGCAACTGCAATCGGGTCCATCGGGGAAATAGGCATTCAATGGGCTGCCTGAACTGTCCTTAGTTTCTGGGTGCAATACTCGAGTAGCCACCGTGCTTGACGGGTTCTCCTTCTTGGACTGGTACTTTGGGTCCAATTGCCCAAAATGATCGGCAAACTTTTCGGGCAAGGAAAATTGTATTTATGAAGCAACTGACCACCTCGAGAAAATACCCGGCTTGAAATGCGTGCCTTGGAATCGCTTCGCTGGATCTCTTCTTGCAATTCTACTTCACGGTGGGTTTGGGCCGAAGCATATCCTTCCTCTGAGTTTGGTACTTCGGATAGTTGAGCTTCGTGGCACAGCTTCGAGAGGTTTGAGTGCCGAAGTAGATCTCTTTTGGTGGGGCCCTTCATGCTCTACTACTTCGCTGGTTGAATTACTTCGCCTATGCCTCAAAGAAATGCTTCGCCATGATCTTTCTTTGAAACTATGGTTCGGGAGGCTTGCGGCCGAAGCAAAAATGGTTCGCAGGCGGAGGGCCCATGATGGGTATTTCGATGACTTTCTGGCAAAGCATTTTCAATGTTTGCTTCGAGATCTGCTTCGCAAGTTTTCGGGCTGAAGTAGCCTTTGGAAATGCTTCGGGTGCGAAGACTTTCTTGGCACTTTCCTCGTGTTTTTCTTCGGCAAAACTGTTTCGCAAAATTTGGGGCCGAAGCGATCACTGGAAATGTTTCGGGCCCGAAGTTCTTTTCTTGCCTTAGCCAATTCGTCTTGCGTCTTGGATTTTCTCTTTTCGGCAGGAGAGTTACTTCACAAAACTTTCGCCCGAAACGCTTTTGGGAATGCTTCGGGTGCGAAGCATTTTCTAGCGCCTTCCTCGTGTTTTTCTTCGACAAAACTGCTTCGCTGATTTTCCACCCGAAGTAACCTTTTGAAACGCCTCGGGCCCGAAGTTCTTTTCATTTTATTCTTCCTCTCCTCAGCGAAGCTATCCTAGCTGCGAAGCTCCTTCTATCTTCTTTGGTGTATAAGGGGAATGGCTAGGAAAACCAAAATTGCTATAACTTACATACATTTTAAAGGGTAATAATTAATATCATACAAAATTTTTGCTATTTTTCCACCCCTTGTATAATGTGACGAAAAGTGTCAACATTCTTAAAGAATGTTGACAATTTTGTCACATTTCTCAAGGGGTAGATAAGAAACAAGTTTTGTATAGTGTTGTATAAAGTTTTTTTTGCTTTGTTATTTTTATTTTGAAAAGTTGCAGCAATTTTGGCTTTCAAAGCCACCCCTTTGTATAAAAAATAGAAAGAGAAAAGGCTTCGCTACCGAACAAACTAGAGAAAAGAGCTTCGCCAAAGAAAATGAAACTGCTTCGCACCCGAAGTATTTCCAACACTACTTCGGGTGAAAATTTTGCGAAGTAGTTCTGCCGAAGAAAAATGCAAGAGGACCGACGAAAAGGGCTTCGGGCCCGAAACATTTCCAACAACTACTTCGGCCAAGGCACCAGCAAAGTAGAATCCAAGGGAACATCGAATATTACTTCACCAGAAAGTTGCCGAAGCATCTACTTCGGGCCTCCTCGCACCCGAACAATTTCCACTTCGATGAAAAACCTAGCGAAGCATTCACTTCGGCTAGTTTTCACCCGAAGCATTTTCAACCGAAGTTCTGGCAGCCAAGAGAAACGAAGCATTTTGAAGGTAGGAATGTGTTTCGGTCGAAATCTCTTCGAACCACAATTTTGAAGAGGATCGCGACGAAGTACTTCTCCAAGGCATCAGCGAAGCAGTTTTGTCAGCAAAGTGGCAAGGCCGAAGAAGACCATTTTGTGAAGGAGATATGCTTCGGTGCTCCCCACCCCCAAAGCAGTTTTGCAAAGCTCAATCCTGTGAAGTACATATCAAAGAGGAGTTTTGCTTCAGCCCAGAACCATTGCGAAGCAAAGTAATGGATGAAGACTTAGCGAAGTGGTTCACGGGCACACGTTCCAAGCCGGGTATCTTCCCGAGGCAATCAAGTGCCTCATAAATGCATTTTTTCATGCCCAGCAAGCCCGCTGCTCATTTTTGGTAATCAGAAGCGAAGTATCAAACCATGATGGAGAACCCAACGAGTATGGCGGCCACTCGAGCACTGCACCCGGAGACCAAGGATGTCCAGATGGCCCATCAATGCACCTTTCCATGGTTGACTCGGTCACAATTGCCAGTTTTGGTAACAGATTTGAAATCTCAGTCACGAGAGCCGAGGAAGGCCAAATTTTTAGAGCTCGAGGGCGTACTCTTCTTTGTTGTGTAATTATGATTCAGAGGCCCGGGTTCTCTATAAAAACCCAGGCATTATAATGGAAAAGTGGGGGGAACTATCTGCTAGAAATATGTTGTAACTTGATGTCCTACGATTAATACTAAGAGACTTTGAGCTCAATTCTTCTCTTTTATGCTGCCTTTTGTGCTTGATTCTTCTATCTCTTCCTATTTGTAGACCGAGATGCTGAACTCTACGTCCGGTATGCGATTGGGGACAGTGTCCTGAAACTCGTTCGAAAGGATACATAGGAGTAGATAAGTGTTGTATTGACTTTCTTTTATGCTGTCTGCCTTGCTTGATTCTTCTATCTCTCTTCGTTTATATGCTGGATGTTGAACTCTGCGTCCGGTGTGCGATCGGGGACAGTGTCCTGAAACTCATTCGAGAGGATACATAGGAAGGTAGATACCACATTTCTTTCATTTCACTCTTGGTGTTCCTTGCTGCTATTCAAGTTATTTGTTAGCGATCGTGCTTCCTGTTCTCTCCCACCTTAAATCATCATCTTATAACCTTTACTATTTTTATTTCTTTCTCTAACCCTTACCCCTTTTTATTTCTTTTCCTAACCCTTACTCTATTTATCTCTTTCCTACACTCTTGTATCAAACCCCAAAAGTAGTTTAGCATAGGAGCCGGCATTCTCTGAAGATTGGCATGAGGGGCATCTCTTCCCCTCGGCCTTTCAATGTTGGTCGCAGGTCTAGGGCACGTACACTTACACAGAAAGTCCTTTCCTGTGTGGATTTGATGACCAACAATTTCTAGCACGCTCGATGGGACAGACTGTATTTGTCTTAGGAAGATCCATAACCAGTCAAGGTCCCATATTTTAATGCACAATGCCATCTACACTGGGGCTAATAGTTCTAACCAGTTCCCGGTGTGACCTGGTCAGTCTCACCTGACTAGTGGTAGTGAGGACTGATGCCCTCATTACTGAAAGACTAATAGCATCTGGTGACTCTGTTTACCCAAAAATCTCTAAGTCATAAAGACCAATACCCAAATTCGTGCCTTCATGACACAAATCCCCATGTTTTAAGGAAGTTTGAGTTGGTGAATCTCTGGCTTGCCCCCATCTGTCAAAATCACCTGGCGACTCTGCTGAGCTGAAAGCCCAGATTCCTTCATCGTAGGCATCTGTAAGTTGAAATAAAACATCCCATGAAATTAATGTCACCGCTATAATGGAAGGAGCACGCTACCCTAGTTGGAATGCCTGTTCCCCTCTGAATCTTCAAGGTTACCATAAAATTCCTAGAGGAGCCTTGCATACATTGGCGAAATATAATGGCACTAAAGGAATGGCCCAAAGGCACCTTGAAGATGTTGCGGCGTTGGCAAACCTCCACAAGATAATCCATGAAGATGTCATGATTAGACTTCTGGTCATGTCTCTGGAAGGAGAAGTGATGCGGTGTTTTAGATTACTCGAGTATGAAAGCATCGGCTCGTGGAGTGATTTAGCTGAAGCTTTGATCAAGACATTCGATGAATCTCAAGATCCCTCCTAGCTTTTGATGGATCTATTTGGTATCATAAGAGCACCTCTGGAGAGCATCATAGACTTCAATGTCCGATTTTATAGAAGTTGGAAGAGTATTCCAGTGGAGATCCAACCGACGCATGCCCAAGCTCACCTCTTCTATGTTCATGCCTTTCACCTAGATATCCACCTTCTCTTACTGCAATCAGGGGAACGAAGATTTCCTCAGATATTTGAGGAAGCAATACGAGCAAAACAACTCTTGTTCCTATCTAGAAAGTGGCAGTGGGGAGAAAACCCATCACTGTTCACCACCCCTGGCCATTCTGCACAGTATTCATCATGGTAGACTCCTCGTACCGAGCGTAGGTTTGAGATGCAGTCATTCAAAGGCTTTCAAGAAACAAATTTTTCCCAAGAACAGCAATGGGAATATGCAAGCTTTGACCCAACAATGAACAATGTGGCTGCTTGCGATCTCCATCAGGAGGTAGTCCAAGGAGAGTAGTATCAAGTGATAAGGCCTGAGAATGAGGAGGGCACCTTTTTGTGCCCTTTTTGTATCCCAAGGGGCGAGATACAAGAATTCAACCAGAATCAATTGAATGCATCTCGAGAAGTAGAAGAAGAGGGAGAACCAGACACAAGAGCGCTCCCAGAGGGAGAGAGAAGAGAAGGGTCTGGAGGTGAATCTGGCCCAATAGATCAAGGCTAGAGGTCCTCCCACCTGAATGAGCTTGTTGCCCTGCGAGTCGTTAAAAAGGTTGACACTCTTGTCACATTACAAAAGGGGTGTAAAAAAAAAAAGAAATTGGTAATCTCCTTCGGAGATTTTTCAAAGTAACGGTTGTGAGAAAGTGAAGGGCCGAACCAAAATTTCAATCAAAGGCACGAAAAAGCTTCGCACCCGAAGCATTTCCAGCAATCACTTCGGGTGGAAATTCTGCAAAGTAATTTTCAAAAGCACAAGCTTCGGTAGGTGGCCCTCGTAAAGCACGAAGAAGGATAAGTACTTCACACCCAAAGCACAGAAGATCAGCTCGAATAAGAGGTTCAGTGCAAAGTATTTCCCAGTCTGACCCAAGCTCCGTCGAACTGATTATGCGCAGGACGAAAGTATTTAAAGCACATCTCGAAAAATGTGCCGACTACCACCTTGAAAAGAGCTCGAAGTGGATGAATTTAAGGCAAAGGTGGCAGGGCACGTCCTAAGGCGATTCAATTGGGGAAAGGGCTTGCACCCGAGTACAAGATGTGCTTCCAATGCAGGGTGTAATCATTGGGGCACGTAACTCTGCATATAATGTCTCCGAACAGCCAATCGAATGGCATAGCAATCTCTTAGGCCGATAGCATAGGTTTAATTATGGCAAGAGCCATAAATAGGGGTAGTCGCCCCTTAAGGCTATAAAATTTAGGCCTTGGCAAGAAAAAAGTTATTTGAAAGTGCAATATTGAAGGCACATTGCTCGTCTACAAATTTTGTTGCCACTCGTCGAGAAGCTCCCTGACGTTGAAACAGTCTACGTTGCTGGTGGTGCTGCCATAATCATACAACATGGGAAAGAAAAGTTCAACCCCAAGAGGAAAGGAGCCAGAGGTAACAGTTCCTAAAAAAGCAAAAGGTTCAGAGGAGAAAAAGCAGAGACCGAAGAAGGTCAATCTGAGCCTCTGCCCAGAAAAGCAAGTTGTGGAAGAAAGAGAGGAATCCAAAGATGAATGACTTGTAGAGCCACCAGTTGACAGGTGGGAGAAAATTAAAGATACAGAACTCTCAAAAGGCATAGCTGAGCTCAGTTACATTATTGATTTTATGAAGAGTAGGCTCATGCCAGAAAGCAAGAGAGCCATTGCGTATTACTCCCAAATCTATTGGTATTTGACCCCTCATGTGCATCATTGCCTTGAGCTGATTTACGCCATCGCATAGAACTACCAACCAGCTTCCAGGCAAGTGCTGAATGTCGCTGGCCATAAGTTGTTTTCCATATTAAAGGAGGACGTGCAAGCAGATTTCGTGCCACAGCAAGGGCCGTCGAAGGGATATATAGTTCGTAGTGTCATTTTAAGCAAACAAACAAAGAGGTTCTCCTCGAACAACTATGTGTTGAAATTCTTGCAAGAAAACCTCAAAAGCGGGCTCCCTTCAGGAAAACTGCCCCAAATGCCCCTACCCTTGGAAGCCTTCAAAAACACGGGCATATCCTATCCAAAGAAGATATTAAGCCAACATGGCTTTAGTTTGAAGGCAATGTCTTGGAGATAGATGGATGGGCGAAGCCCATCACAAAAATGCAGATCACAGATTACCTCCTGAAACACTGCAAGATCGCAGCCTGCCTAAATGACCTATATACTAGAGCCCAACATGCAGACATTGGGCAAATCGATCGGTTCTGAGTATTGATCAAGGCATTACAAGATCTAGAAACTTTCTCGAAGAGTGCTTGGTCTTAGGTTCGCCGAACGATGAAGAAAATCTGTGAGCGTCTTGTCCCGTCACCGTCGTAGGAAGCTGCTCTAGAAGAGGCCGCATCAGAGGAAGAGGGTGAAGAAGAAGAGGGAGCAGAGCAAGAAGGAGAACCAGCTACCGAGGTGCTCCCAGAAGAAAAGGAAGGTGCAAAAGAAGGAGGAGAAATGTCAAGAAAGGACTCTGGCCCAATGGATCAAGATTAAGGGTCCTCTCATCGAGATGAGCTCGTTGCCCCGTGAGTCGCCAAGAATGTTGACAATTTTGTCACATTTCTCAAGGGGTAGATAAGAAACAAGTTTTGTATAGTGTTGTATAAAGTTTTTTTTTGCTTTGTTATTTTTATTTTGAAAAGTTGCAGCAATTTTGGCTTTCAAAGCCACCCCTTTGTATAAAAAATAGAAAGAGAAAAGGCTTCGCTGTTGTAATCACAGTGACACTGAGAGGGGGGTGAATCAGTGTGATCTTTAAAATTTCTAATACATATAGTTTTAAATCCAGTAGATATTTAAAACTGATAAAAGAAATATCAAATGCAGCAAGAAAGCATGACACACACAACACAGTTATTTAACGAGGTTCACCAATGTGGCTACTCCTCAAAATGACTGCTTGGACTACCATCCAAATCCAGCCAATGCAAAGCTACAACTTTACAATATCTTTTACCAAGCACCAACTGGAAGGAGCACCAACCCCTTAGCTTTATCTGTTTCAAACAGAATGGAGCACCAACTCCTAATTTACCAGCACCTACTGGAAAGAGGCACCAACCCCTTATGCCAAGCTGCAACTTGGAAGTCAATAAAGATAATAAAAGTGACAGAATAAAACTTTCACGTTGTTTCTTATAGTCTGCTATTTTTCTGCATTCTGCTACTGTG